>VLTN01000014.1:0-608524 GCA_008330645.1 Cafeteria roenbergensis | reverse complement strand
GCACAAGACGGAGCTGGATGCGATCGGCCACGCGCTCTCGGACGAGATGTGCACGGTGACCGAGGACGACTTCCGTGAGGCCATGTCCAAGGCCATCGAGGCGCTTGTTCGGGGGCTGCCGGACGAGCACGCAAGGCGGGAGGCGTGGTGGGCGCTCCTGGGCCGGGAAGCCGACGGTGTGACTCGGCTCGCATCGGCAGCGTCCAACCCGGCCTTGAAGAAGGGAGGCTACGCTCAGATGAGGCTGGCAAAGATGCTGAGCAAGGGCTGCAAAGCCGGGGGCATGGGCCTGCCTGGCGTGGCGCAGTTCCGCTTCGAGGCGACAGCGGGCTTCATCGAGGCCGTTCGGGACATGCGGAAAGGGCGGTTCGAGATGGCGCCACCGCCGGAGGAGGCCCGCGACGGACCCGGCACTGGTGGAGGCGGAGGCGAAGCGGCGTCGGGCAGTGGTGCCGGAGCGGGACCAGCCAACGCCGGCGAGGCGGAAGCGGAGGATGAGTCAGGTGCGGCGGCTGCTGCAGCGGGCGGCACGCCGTGGGTGGACCACCCGGCGGTCGGAGAGAGCGAGTCCAAGGAGGACTGCGAGGAGGGGCCGGCGCACGGGCAGCAGCTTGCAGGTACGCTGGATGGGTGGCTCGTCAGCGGTACGGAGGGAGCGGCTGAACCGGGGCATCAGCCAACACCGACAAGCGGAGGCCAGACGGGTGGTGGAGGTGCGGCTGCCGCCAGCGCGGCGGGAGCGGCGACCGAGATGACGACGAGCGGCGGCGGCGCAGCGGCAGCTAGTGCGGCTGGCGCTCCAAGCGGCCAAGAGACATCTGATGCCGCACAGCCGAGAGCGGATGCGGCACAGGTCTACTCGGTCAGGCGAACGCCGGCGATCGGGTTGGCCAGGGACGGACCCGACGCGGACGCGGACGGCAACGACCCCAACTGGAAGGGCATCTCGCTCAAGAAACTCGTGATGCGGGCGCTGAAGCGCTCAGACCGCAGCGATGCGACCAAGGAGGTGGGCGACATCCTGCTGCGATGCGAGGAGGTCGCCAAGGGAGCCTACCGGGACTACGACCGGGACAGCAAGGAGTACAAGGACGCCTGCACCGAGGCACGGTACTTCAGGCCGGACAAGGACTGCGTCGTGGGCAAGGATGCCGACCTTCATGCCGCCAGGGTGAAGAAGCGCTACCAGCTGGCGCACGTGTGGAGGTCGGACATCGCGGGGGCTGTCGAGGGCCTGGAAGAGCTGCGCGCCGAGATCGAGGAGCTGGCGCTGGAGGCGATGATGGAGCTCAGATCTGACGACGAGTCGTCGGATGACATGGAGGCAGCGGCAAACCTGGTGGAGGAGTTCATCAGGGCCTGCAAGGGAGCCCGCTGCCTGGCCGCAGCGACAGGGTTCGAGGGCTTCTTGCCCGACACCCTGGGTAAGCTGCCGGGCGAGCTGAAGGCCAAGCTCCGCAAGTGCCTGTACGGCGACGGGGTGACGGCGCGGGCGAACGAGCAGACCGAGGCGCCCTGGCAACGCAAGATGGTGCTGCACCACGATGACATGCTGCGCATCAAGCACGAGTGCGTCTTCCTGCGCCGTTTGGCCAAGGCGCGCAGGGCCTGCACAGCACGCTGCAGGGCCGAGGCGCTGGCTAAGAGCACGACGGAGAAGCGTGTCGCCAACATCGATGACCCGGCCATGTTCCGCGTCATGAGCGACCTGGTCGCGTTCCGAGAGGCATGCGTGCCGGGAACACACTACTGGCTCCGCAACACGATGATGGGACCCCGCGGGCTCACAGACGAGGAGTTCGCGGTGGTCACCCGCTACCGCATCGGAGCCGCCGAGGCCGACCACGTGGTGCCGGACGGCGTGTCGATCAACTGCGCGTGCGTGCAGCGGGACACCACGGCGAGAGGCACCGTCCACATCGGCGGGGTCTCGGGCGTGGCACATCACCTGGCGCGTTGCCGCTGCGGCAAGGGCTCCACCATTCGGGCGCACAACGACGTCCGCGACGTCCTGCACGCGGCGGTGCGCTCGGCGGGGCTGCAGTCGGTGGTGGAGCCCTCCAGCTGGCAGGACGGGCAGACGCGCTTCGGGTCCCAGCCGGGGTCCAGCGAGGCCGCGCGCAAGCGACCGGACCTGCGGGTGCACGTCGACTTCGAGACCACCTGTCTCGTCGACGTGCAGATCACCTCGGCGGTGAGCAAGTCCTACGTGACGCAGGGCCTGCAGAACATGGACGCCTTTCTCGAGCGCCGTGAGAATGACAAGATGAGGGAGTACAAGAAGAGCTCAGCTACAAAGGACAACTTGAGCTCCATTGTGCCCTTCGTCATCACGACCACGGGACGCATGGGACCGGCGGCCTTCGCCTTCCTCAAGAAGGTGGCGGACACGGCCTTCGGCGACCGGCCGAGGGAGCGTGCGCGCTGGGCCTTCCGCTGGCTGTCGAGGCTGAACGAGGTCATCGCCAAGGGACTGGCGACCCAGCTGATCGGGCAGACGCAGTACCTGCGACAGCAGGTGGAGCGTATGCGGTGAGCAGGGGCGGCTGATTGGCGACTCGTGGCAGTGTGATGGGAGTGATCTGGGCTTGGGACTTGGGATTGTGGGTTTGGCGCGGTTTGTGACTCATCGGTGATGGAGTTGCTGGATTGGTGATTGGTGAGTCTGTGAATCGAGTGTGTGGCATGGTTTTGCGAGCTTTTGACCCCCCCCCAACGATGTTCATTCATCGATTCAATTTCACACAGCGTAGTTGGGAATGCCAACTGCCTTTGCAAATGCTCTCACATCCTTCGGCCACACATTGAGCATGACCTTGTGATCGGCGATAAGTGGAACGACGTACACCGGCACGCCGTTTGCATCCGACTTGAAGGGGTGCAAACTCCTGGAAGCCATCGCTGCAGCTGCCTCGGACCTAGCAAGGCCAGCGGAAAGAACTGTGCGCAAGACCACACTCTCCGCTGGTGGGTGCCACATATTGTCTGACACATTGCTGAGCACTTGGAGAACACGCTCCAGCTCACCAACGTCCCCAACTTGCTTGCACGTCACCAAACAGTTCCAGACAACGATGGCTTCACACTCGCCCGGGACTCGCGTCAACGGGCTGTCGAGCAGGGAGTGTCTGTTGCTGCCAGTGCCGCCGCTGCGAAACGGCTGGTGCATTCGGTCGAGGAATTTGGCTGCGTCGCTGATCCCCATCCGGGATACCGCGCCTTGGTCCGTGCCAACCTTGACCTGCACTCGAAGTGCATGCCGAACCAAGGTGTCGTGGCCTGTGGCAACATCCAGCACCACTGTCGCGTCGGATCCGTATCGGTCGGGAACTTCCTTGTGGAATTGGAGCGGTAGAATGCGTTCTTGGCTCGAGGGCTTCATGTCGAGAGCTGGAAGCTGCTCCACCGCGATGGATCTGGCCGCTACTGATGGACCCCCCGTGGTGGCTGCCAGGGGTTTTGCTTGCTCAGCAACGATTTTGAGCTCCTTCATGCCCTTGAGCCAGTCCGACAGCAGCGGGGTCCCGTCAGTTGCGTCCTCCTTTAGCTGCAGTTGCGGGTGGACGTCCGTGCAACGGTGGAGAAACTTTGCAGGACCAGTTGAGGCGATGCCTTGGGCTGCCAGCAGCTCCATGGCCACGCCGGATGTCCCGGTTGGGTCAAGCATTGCCCACATTTGGCGCGCATTCAGCCCCGAAGACCCTGCAAGCAGGTCGAGGGCAAACAAGCGGTGGAGCTTCGAACTCAGCATGTGCCGACCTTTCTCCTCTCGAATGATGCCGAGATCGACGAGAAGATCAGTTTCGGAGTCAATCTGAGGCTCCTTGTCCCGCTTCGAGACGGAGCCACGCAGCGGCAGCATCGACATGTCAGCTGCAGTGGCAGCATGCATGGTCGAGCCATCGTCTGGCAACACGGCCAAGCCCGTCACAATCAGCTTGGCAAGGCTGCTAGACATCACGGCGGAAAATGCTGTAGCTTCTTCACTCTCCATTCGGTCAAACGGGTCGAAGCTTGTGCCCATGTCCACGTCAATGCCCCGAAAGTGAATCTTCAGCGTTCTGGCGACCGGTTGAATCATGTCAAGCTTTGCGGCAAGAGACCTCCACTCCGTAGACTGGCGCAGGCGCTCCACGATGTCGCTGGGCTGACCCTCATCCTTCCGCATTCGCTCGCGAAGCCGCAGAATCATGCTCAGATCCTCCTGCTTCGAATCGTGCAGGCCATCTGGGAGGCAGGAGATGAGGAAATGAATGGCCTGATCTGCAGTGAAGCGTTCGAGCCTACCCACGTCTCGAATCTTGGTAACGTTGACCTGGGATCGGTCGCCAATCAGCCCTTGATACGGCTTGATCCGAGGGTCGCTTTGCATCGCAATTGGATCGAAAAGCAGCTTCCTGGCGATGCTTGGCGAGGCTGCTAGCCAGGTGTCCATAGCTGGCACACTGTTCATCAGCCATGTGAGCTGTCCGCGGAACTTCGGTCCCAGGTTGCTGAATCTGAAGAATTCCTGGAACTCATCTACGACGAGAAGGACGCGAACTTCGCGCTTGGTGATTGCCTTGACCTCGGCAAACAGGTCCTCGAACTCTGAATTCCAACTATGCGAATTCCGTGGCACAGTCTCCATGCGACGAGCGCGCTCGGTGCCATCCAAGAGGCCAGCCTGCCACAAGGCGAACTGGACGCAGGCGACCAGATGCGGAGGAAATCCTTCCGAATCGTCGACTGCGTCATAGGTTGCCTGGTCTTTGGAGAGTGCGGCACCGTCGACCTTGACAGCAACGACATCGAAGGGGCTGCAGTCGGGTAGTGCGCGAATGGCAGCTTGTGCAACCTCCCATAGCAGGGTGGTTTTGCCGGAGCCCTTTGGCCCTGTGAGGAAGTTGACATTCGTCGTCGTGCCCCGCAAACGCTTGCTTGCCAAGGATACGACACTGTCAGCGACCGCCTGAGCGACAAACTGACGACGGTCTGTGCCAAGGAATACGGCCTCGGCATCGCCAGAGGAAAGCGACTGCAACGAGCGCAGAACAGCGCGGCCCATGCCGTCGAAAGTGGTTGCACTTGTGCCACGAGACCGTTGGCTGGAGACAGACACAACGAGCCGATTCATTGCAGAGAGAAGCGTCTGGTTCCGATCTCTCTCCTCGGCCTCGCGCTTGACCTTCTCGGCCTGCTCCTCGGCCTCGCGCTTGGCCTTCTCGGCCTGCTCCTCGGCCTCGCGCTTGGCCTCCAAGAGCAGCTTCTTGGCGTGCTCCTGCACTGTGGCGATGGTGGACGGCTTGGCCATGACCTCTGCGAAGCCTCCGGCCACGGACTGCAGGTGGCCCAGCCGGTGCCACTTGGCCAGCTGCGCCTCGCCGCCGGGCATGGTCAGAGTCACCCCGGCATGCTGAAGCACGGCGTGAATGTCGGTTGAGTGGGCGAGCTTCATGCTGGCGGTGCCGAGCCTTCCAAGCAGCTTGACGATGTCCTCGTTGTCGGCAGAGCGGAGCCCCTTGGCGGCAAGCAGCCTCGTGTTGAACGTGAAAAAGGCCTGCACAAGCTCCACCCGGGCGCGGGCGACTTCCGGCGAGACGAAGGACAACGAGAGTGCTCCCAGAGCCAGACCAACGGCGTCGCGCCTTGCAGATTCTCTGGGCAGGTGGTTGGCAGCCCACCGCTCGGCTTTAGTCGAAAACGGGTGGGAGTCAGTCTCCGACGCCGCGGAGCTCAGAGGGCGCACCAGGACGAGCCGCGCGCCGCCCGTGCTGTCCTGAAGCACCAAGGCACCTGCGCTCCAAAGGGCGCGGCACAGGGGCTCGCCTGCGCCGCTCAGGACGGCGACTGGCTGGACCAAAGGCTGCCGAACCGAAACCGCCGTCCGCACGCATGCGGGCAATGCAGCCCGCCACACCCGCCCTGCGCCCCGTGAGCCCCGCGCCAGCATGGCAAGCTCGGCAAAATGTGAAGAAGGTTGCCCTCTGTGGGCCTTTCAGCGCCGCGGGCGGCCTCCTGGGAGTCCGCGGGGGCAGCAAAGGCGAGTGTGCTCGGCAAGTTCGCCGTAATCACGTTTTCGGTCTGGCCTGTAACTCTGCCCGATACAGCCGAGAGCAGAGCCAACTATGCCAGCAGAACCGCGAGCAAACACACAATTCACGCCCAGCCGAACAGGGCCGCGCCTGCAGCCCGGCCATCGCCCAGTCGACCCACAGATCCGGCCATGCTTGTTCCCGCGCATGGCGCATGGTGTGGTCGTGCTCGAGTGTGGCTTGCGCGCTCGGCGGGCGTTGCGAAGCACAGACGCTGCTTGCCGCCACTGTCGCGCAGGCTCTCCAACCGCCCCAGGACCGCTCCAGCCCCACACCCCAGCGCCTACTCCCTCCCCTACAAGGCCTGTGTTGCATCAAAGCAAACGCCGGGGGCCAGGGCCCTGAAATCGCGCTGGCTGGGGAGGCAACCACACCGGAGGCGACGCCGCCGCAAGCCCCGCCCCTAGCATGGGAGTCGCGGCCAGGAGTTCGGGGTGGGCAATCAGCTCATTGGCGTGAACCTGTGCAGTCTATACCAAGCATTCGGCTTGCGGTGCTCACCCACCTCCCCGCGGAGCAGACGAGAAGGCAGCGAGCGGGAGATGCTGCGTCTCTTTAGCGTTGCTTCGGGGCTCACCCAGCCACACCTGATTCCGAGGAAGGTGGGCAAGCAATGTCTGGCCAAAGGCACAAACGAATTGGATTGGCTGGTGGGGGCTCATGGATTCAGTTGGCAGGAAGAGACGACTCGGCGCGCTGCCATGACAAGACCCGCGCGTCCTGCGATGGTCGGAAAACGGAAGAGGTTTGGCCTTGCGCACAGAGGCCGCGGGGGCACGAGCTTCCCCGGGGCACGGAGTGGGAGTTGCGCGCGGCGTGGCGTCGCGATTGGGGAGAGTCGTCTCGTGCTTCGGCCTTGGCGATTGGCGCGCATTCGGGCCTGCCCGGCAAGGCAATTCAGTTCGCGGGCAGGCAAGCATCCAGTTCTTCCGGAGGCGTCAACGAGCCGAGCAGAAAAGACGAGGTCTACCTCGTCCTGGGATCGGCAGGCAATGCGGGACATCGCGGAGCACGATCGACCGCGCCCCTGCCGCCGAGCATCAGCTGCCGGGCGAGCTAAAGGCCAAGCTCCGCAAGTGCCTGTACGGCGACGGGGTGACGGCGCGGGCGAACGAGCAGACCGAGGCGCCCTGGCAGCGCAAGATGGTGCTGCACCACGACGACATGCTGCGCATCAAGCACGAGTGTGTCTTCCTGCGCCGTTTGGCCAAGGCGCGCAGGGCCTGCACAGCACGCTGCAGGGCCGAGGCGATGGCCAAGGGCACGCCGGAGAAGCGCACCGCCAACATCGACGACCCGGCCATGCTCCGCGTCATGAGCGACCTGGTCGCGTTCCGGGAGGCATGCGTGCCGGGAACGCACTACTGGCTCCGCAACACGATGATGGGGCCCCGCGGGCTCACAGACGAGGAGTTCGCGGTGGTCACCCGCTACCGCATCGGAGCCGCCGAGGCCGACCACGTGGTGCCGGACGGCGTGTCGATCAACTGCGCGTGCGTGCAGCGGGACACCACCGCGAGGGGCACCGTCCACATCGGCGGGGTCTCGGGCGTGGCGCATCACCTGGCGCGCTGCCGCTGCGGCAAGGGCTCCACCATCCGGGCGCACAACGACGTCCGCGACGTCCTGCACGCGGCGGTGCGCTCGGCGGGGCTGCAGTCGGTGGTGGAGCCCTCCAGCCGGCAGGACGGGCAGGCGCGCTTCGGGTCCCAGCCGGGGTCCAGCGAGGCCGCGCGCAAGCGACCGGACCTGCGGGTGCACGTCGACTTCGAGACCACCTGTCTCGTCGACGTGCAGATCACCTCGGCGGTGAGCAAGTCCTACGTGACGCAGGGCCTGCAGAACATGGACGCCTTTCTCGAGCGCCGTGAGAATGACAAGATGAGGGAGTACAAGAAGAGCTCAGCTACAAAGGACAACTTGAGCTCCATTGTGCCCTTCGTCATCACGACCACGGGACGCATGGGACCGGCGGCCTTCGCCTTCCTCAAGAAGGTGGCGGACACGGCCTTCGGCGACCGGCCGAGGGAGCGTGCGCGCTGGGCCTTCCGCTGGCTGTCGAGGCTGAACGAGGTCATCGCCAAGGGACTGGCGACCCAGCTGATCGGGCAGACGCAGTACCTGCGACAGCAGGTGGAGCGTATGCGGTGAGCAGGGGCGGCTGATTGGCGACTCGTGGCAGTGTGATGGGAGTGATTTGGGCTTGGGACTTGGGATTGCGGGTTTCGCGCGGTTTGTGACTCATCGGTGATGGAGTTGCTGGATTGGTTCTTGATGAGTCTGTGAATCGAGTGTGTGGTATGGTGACGCGAGTTTTCGACCCCCCCCCAACGATGTTCAAATCGCCTTCGCTTCGCCACCCAGAACCATGACAGCAGTCATGGAATCATTTTCGTCTGCGGACAAATACGAATCCCGAGCAATTTCCGGATGACCTGCGACGTTGCCAACTCGGCACGGTCTCGCGCGCGCGCCAAGCAGCACCGATCCGCAGTCTCGTCAGCTGGGGACAACAAGTTGTTCACTCGCTGCGCCTGAGTCATGCTTCAGGTGCGGGCTGGCCTCATGGCGCCGACCCGGCGGTTGGCAGTGCACACCCTTTCTGCAGCACAGGCAGCTGCGGTGGAGCAAATGCTCGCCACGTGCTGGCGCAGCTCAAACCGGCAAGCTGAGTCGGTTGTCCTCGGTGCTCTCCGTCTCGGCCACGCCCCGCGCCCGTGCAGTCGTGTCAGCTGGAATGGCTCGGCCCCGCATGGCCCAGGGCTCCGCAACCTGCTCGCCGATGCCCGCTCGTCGGGAGCAAGTCGTGCAGCTGCGGGAGCTCTGCATTGCTGCTTGCGCCGTCATGCGCGGCAACCGCGCGGCCCACTTTTCCAGGCAGGAGCGTCCAACTGTGGCGCGCTCAGCCTTCCCAGGCCCCCACTCATCACCCCGCAGCCACGGGGCATGGCCACTGGTGCCACGACTGAGGACAAGCTGCTGCTCGCCCTGGCGGACGCCAGCGACAGGGGCAGCACTGCCGAAGTCAGCAGGCTGCTGGACGCAGGAGCGCCTGTGAACGGGATGTGGCCAACAGCAGTGAGCGCGGTTCGTGACGAGCTTCAAGTCGTGCCCAGGCGCAACGACCAAAAGAGCTGCTGCTGCGAGGCTTGGAGCCGAAATGAGGGTCGCCGAGAGCAAGAGCAAGTCCATATGCTTGAGGCACAGAGCCCGCCACAGTGGTCTTGGCCGAGCAAGTACATTCGGCCTCGTTGCGCTGCTCTAGCGGACATCGTGATCGATAGGCAGAGATTCGCTCTTGGCTGGAGATGCGCGTCCTCGCAGGACGGAAAGACCCCGCTGCTTCGAGCATCTGAGCACGGCCACGTGGACACCATGCGGCTGCTGCTCGACCGAGGCGCCAGCGTGGATGCCGCCGATCGCGTGAGTCAGCCCACGCACCTCGCCGCGCCACTGTCGTCGCTTCGTGAAGCGTCCGGGTCCGTGCCGCAGCGGATCGGATGCGGGTGGGCGAGGTGGCCAGCTGGGTGGGTGGTCGTGGCCGCGTGGCTTTGCCTTGCGGCTGGTCGACGAGCGGGAGGATGCGCGCTTGGCTGAGGTTGCGTATCCTCGCAGGACGGAAAGACCCCGCTGCTTCGAGCATCTGAGCACGGCCACGTGGACACCATGCGGCTGCTGCTCGATCATGGCGCCAGCGTGGATGACGCCGACGATGTGAGTCAGCCCACGCACCTCGCCGCGCCACTGTCGTCGCAGCGCGAAGCGTCCGGGCCCATGCCGCAGCGGATCGGATGTGGGTGGGCGAGGCGGCCAGCTGGGTGGGTGGTCGTGGCCGCGTGGCTTTGCCTTGCGGCTGGTCGACGAGCGGGAGGATGCGCGCTTGTCTGGGGTTGCGTGGCTCCGCAGAATGGAGTCACAGCGCTGCTTCGAGCATCTGAGTACGGCGAAGTCGACACCATGCGGCTGCTGCTCGATCATGGCGCCAGCGTGGATGACGCCGACGATGTGAGTCAGCCCAAGGACCTCGCTGCGCCACCGCCGTCGCAGCGCGAAGCGTCCGGGCCCATGCCGCAGCGGATCGGATGCGGGTGGGCGAGGCGGCCAGCTGGGTGGGTGGTCGTGGCCGCGTGAGGGTTGGTGTGCGGCTGGTCGACGAGCGGGAGGATGCGCGCTTGTCCGGTGATGCGCGACTCCGCAGGACAAAAAGACAGCGCTGCTTCACGCATCTGAGTACGGCGAAGTCGACATCGTGCGGCTGCTGCTCGATCATGGCGCCAGCGTGGATGACGCCGACTATGTGAGTCAGCCCACGCACCTCGCCGCGCCACTGTCGTCGCAGCGCGAAGCGTCCGGGCCCATGCCGCAGCGGATCGGATGTGGGTGGGCGAGGCGGCCAGCTGGGTGGGTGGTCGTGGCCGTGAGGGTTGGTGTGCGGCTGGTCGACGAGCGGGAGGATCCGCGCTTGGCTGGAGATGCGCGTCCCCGCAGGACGGAAAGACAGCGCTGCTTCACGCAGCTGAGCGCGGCCACGTGGACATCGTGCGGCTGCTGCTCGATCATGGCGCCAGCGTGGATGACGCCGACGATGTGAGTCAGCCCACGCACCTCGCCGCGCCACTGTCGTCGCAGCGCGAAGCGTCCGGGCCCATGCCGCAGCGGATCGGATGCGGGTGGGCGAGGCGGCCAGCTGGGTGGGTGGTCGTGGCCGCGTGGCTTTGCCTTGCGGCTGGTCGACGAGCGGGAGGATGCGCGCTTGTCTGGGGTTGCGTGGCTCCGCAGAATGGAGTCACAGCGCTGCTTCGAGCATCTGAGTACGGCGAAGTCGACATCGTGCGGCTGCTGCTCGATCATGGCGCCAGCGTGGATGACGCCGACGATGTGAGTCAGCCCACGCACCTCGCCGCGCCACTGTCGTCGCAGCGCGAAGCGTCCGGGCCCATGCCGCAGCGGATCGGATGCGGGTGGGCGAGGTGGCCAGCTGGGTGGGTGGTCGTGGCCGCGTGAGGGTTGGTGTGCGGCTGGTCGACGAGCGGGAGGATACGCGCTTGGCTGGAGATGCGCGTCCTCGCAGGACGGAAAGGCGGCGCTGCTTCACGCAGCTGAGTACGGCGACGTGGACATCGTGCGGCTGCTGCTCGACCGAGGCGCCAGCGTGGATGCCGCCGATCGCGTGAGTCAGCCCACGCACCTCGCCGCGCCACTGTCGTCGCAGCGCGAAGCGTCCGGGCCCATGCCGCAGCGGATCGGATGCGGGTGGGCGAGGTGGCCAGCTGGGTGGGTGGTCGTGGCCGCGTGGCTTTGCCTTGCGACTGGTCGACGAGCAGGAGGATGCGCGCTTGTCTGGGGTTGCGTGGCTCCGCAGAATGGAGTCACAGCGCTGCTTCGAGCATCTGAGCACGGCCGCGTGGACATCGTGCGGCTGCTGCTCGACCGTGGCGCCAGCGTGGATGCCACCGATCGCGTGAGCAACCAAGGTGCCTGCCCGCACTGCCGCAGGACGGCCAGCCCTTTGCTCGCAGCCGCGCGCCTTCCAGCCCCAGGGCACGATCTCATCTCGCACTGAGCTGTCCGTTCAACAACCGAGACTTCCCCGTGTCGCAGGCCGGGGTGAACGCCCTCGCTACTTGCTCTTGCCTCGAATGCCAGACTCTGCTCCGCGGCTTTGAACGACCTCAGCGGTGGCACCGACGCCATTCCCTCGTCACTTGGGGTCACGCGGCCAACAGGCTGAGAGACTGAGGTAGCTCCAGGTCAGCGATGCGTCGCGCTGCTAAACGTTGCAGAACCGCTGGCGCAGCGGGCGGGCCCGGACAGAGCTGACATGGGAGTGCTTCTCAGGTTGCTGACCTGGCGTGTATGTGCTCGATTCGATCGTTTGACCCCTCCCTCCCGCCCCTTGGGCGACCCCGTGTGGTCACCGCCGCGCCGAATTCAAGCCGTTTAGGTCAGCATCGGTCTTGCACCCGCACGCGACCTCTCAACGTCCACACAGGTCAGCAATAGCTGGCCGCTCGCGACAGATTTGCTCGAAGCTTGCGGCAAGTGGCCAGATTCGTGAGCAGATTTCGGCTAGCACATATTTGGCAGCAAGCAAAGCAATCAGCGCTGGCGCAGCACCTGCCCGGCCGCGTTGCTTTCCCTGGGCGCGACCAACGGTGCACGGCCTGGAATGCCCGGCCCAAAACATGGCGACTCGAGCGGCAAGCGTCCAAGGCGTCGGCGCCTGCTGCGGCGGGAGGTGCTTGCTCCTCCGCTGCCGTCGACAACCACAGACGGAAGTTCCGCCGCTGCCCCAGCCGGAGTTGCTAGCGGGGGGCGCTCAGGAAACCAAGGCCGCAGTCCAGCTTTGGGCATGGGCGCCCTGGAGGCTGAGGATGCGGCCAGGTCTGGCAGCCCCAGCGCGACCCCGCAGGCGGGCGAGAGCGCAAAGACACCGACCCCCCGGCACTGCCCGCCCGCTGCAGCTGTGTCGCAAACACGCGGGCCGGGGGCGCACCCTCTCGTGCCCGGTGTCTCTGGCCCCGAGGCTGCGGTTCGTGTCTCCCAGGGCACATGCAACATCGCTGGCAGCGCGGAGTCTGGCGACGTTGGCCAGCAAGCGCCAGCTCGTGCAAGCGCAGCCGGCAGGCAGGTGGCCCCGCACCGCGCGCCACTGCGCTGTGAGTCGTCTGATGTGTCCGCCTCTGCTGGAGGCGCGTCGGGGCGTGCGGCGTCTTCGGTCGCCGCTGGGTCCGCCTCCATGCTGCGGCGCAACCAAAGCCCGAGCCCTGCGGCGACGGCGGCGGTTGGTGGGGAATTTGCTGCCTCGTCTTCGCGGGCTGGGGGGCACCCTTCGTCTCCACCCGCGGCTGCGCCTTGTGCCCCTCTGACAAGGAGCACCCTCGCAAGGCCTGCAGCCGGCTGCATTCGTGTCCCGCATGTTGCTGGCGTCGCACGCTCTTCAGAGCGGGCTCCGGCCAAGGCCTTGCTCACGAGCAGCTCATCGATGGCACGGGATAGAGTGCTTCCGGGAAGCACCCGCACTCGACCCCTGATCGAGAGCTCCCATCCTGGATCCACCGCCTCAAACTGGCTCCGAAGCGACACCACGGCAACCAAGGGTCCGAGTGGCGCTGCAACATCCAAGGGCCCGAGTGACACCACGACCGCCAAGGAGCACAGCGACGGCACGACCGCCAAGGAGCACAGCGACGGCACGACCGCCAAGGGTCCGAGTGACACCACGACCGCCACGGAGCACAGCGACGGCACGACCGCCAAGGGTCCGAGTGACACCACGACCGCCAAGGAGCACAGCGACGGCACGCCCGACAAGGAGCACAGCGACGGCACGGCTGCGCTTGACCGCGCTGAGGCCGAAACCGTCGAGGCTCTTCAAGCGCGAGTGGCAGTGCCCCCGTGGGCGCCCGGCGGCTGGGCAGCTCCTGGCTTTGGCTCCTTGCGTGAAAGCAGCGGCGGTGACCGGAACAGCTTTGCTCCGCTGTTTGGCGTCGGGGCCGAGCCAACGCCTGGCAGTCGTGGCCTCAACGTCCCGCTGTTGACGTCATGGGTTGTCACGGGATCAGCGCCAGACTTTGATCGCACGCGGGCGGGCCGGGCTCGTGCACGTGGCCAAGCTGGGGCTGCCGCCGCGCAGTGCGGCAACCCAGGGGCACAGCAGCAGCCGCTAGCTCTTGGGCGGCAGGCGGGCGGCGCTCCCAGCGGCTTGCGGCTTGTCGCCCAGCTGACCGGCCTGCCCGCCGTCGGCCGGCGCTCTGATGCGGCTGAGCTTCGGCACGGTGTGTGGCTGAGCCTCGGCCCAAGCGAGCTGTCCGCTGAGCCGCTCGAGGTTCAGGCAAGGCAGCTTCGGGCTCTCCTGGCGCAGGAGCGACAAGAATCTGCCGCGCTTGCTCGCCGCTCGATGGCTGGGCTGCGCGATGTTCAGGCGCTCTCCTCCCTCCAGCGACCAGGCAAGCGGGCACGGTCCGCTGGCGGGGGCAACGTTGCAGAGCCTCAGTCGAAGCGATTGCTGCACTGAGCAGCGAAAGGCGAGCCGTGCGCGCGTGGCGAGGCTGAGCAGCGTGCGCTTGCAATGGTTTGGAGTCTACTTGTGCTCGCTTGCGTCGCCCGCTGCCAGCACAGCGGCGCGGGGCTATTGAACGAACAAGCAACTGCAGCAAACCAAGAAGCGCTGGTTTGGACAGAGGCTCCGAGGCCAGGGCGCCAAAGCAAGCATGCGGGCGCTTACAAGCCACGCGCTTAGGGTGGAAGGAGCGAGCAAGGGCGCTGTCGCCCCCCTGCCTGTGAAAAGTCAGCGGCTCAAGCGAGGGATGCGCCCCAGGACTCGTCGGCCATGGAGTGCTCGTCCGCGGCAGCGGGTCGGGCGGCAGCCCTGGCGCAGCACCAGCCAGCCAGGGCGGGTTTGCCGACTTTCCACGCGAAGAGCAGGACGACGAAGGCGTTGACGACGAGGGCCGCATACCATGCCGTTGCGGACGAGAGCGAGAGAACGGTGAGCACGACTGCGAGCTTGGGCACGGAGACTGCCACGATTCCGAACCAGCCGTATGGGATGACGAAGCGCGGCGGGTGGCCGGGCGGGGGCGGCGGCGGCGGCGGCATGCGGCGCAGCTGGACGAAGGCGGTGAATTCCAGCAGCAGTCGGATTGACGCCATCAGGCCGGTGACCTGCAGGAGCAGATCAAAGTCCATCACCAGCGAGATGGCAAGCGCAGCAGCGGACTGCGCGGCCAGCGCAACTGCCGGAGTGCCGAAGCGCTTCCACTTGAAGCCAAAAATGGCGGGGAGGATGCGTCCCGAGTTTGTGGAGCCGCTGTGGCCAACACCCAGGGCCGAGGCGGCCAGCGGGGAGCCACAGTCCGACTGCTGGCCCACGAGGCCAAGGAGAGGCGCGCTGGCGCGCGCTGGCTCGTGGCTTGGCGAGGGCAGAGCGAAGACGCGGTTGCCCGCCGTCGAGCGCTGGTGGGAGGCATGCGACGCTGCAGACTCCCCCCGCCGGCCGAAGCGAGGGCCAAGAACGGTTTTGGCCCGCTCGGCGGCATTTCCAGATGCAAAGGCCCACCCTGCCGTGGCGAGCTCGAGAGGGGGGCGCTGCTCGTGCAGCTCGCCGACCTCGTCCGGGGGCGGCAGCGAGCGCGTCTCTAGCCGCTCGTCGTCGCTGTCGTCGTCCTCCCCCGCCTCCTCGTCGCGAACTCCGGGGTCCGACGCCGCATCGCCGCACGATTTGCTGTCCTCCTCCTCCTCGTCCTCGTCGCCTACCACGCTGAGCGGCACCTTCCACCCCAAGGGCGCCGATGTCCTGGCCGGAGCGTGGGTCGGAAGTTCGACTCCGGCGCTGGCTGCGCCGGCGCTGGCCCCGCTCATTGCAGCGGAGCTGGCTGCCGGCGTGGAGCCTGCGGGCCTGCCGCCTCGCGCCGAGAGCTTTCGCGGCGCCGCGAGCAGCGACCCGCCGCTGGCGTCGGAAATGGTGCCGTACCCGACCTGGGCACGCTTGGCTGCTGCGTGCGGGGGAATTGCCATGAACTCCGACTCCGGGGCAGCAAAGGGGCTCATCGGGTCCTGCCCCACGGTGGAGCTGCTGGCCTCCAAGGACAGCACTGGAGTGGTGGCGTGCTCGCCAGCGTCCACGCCGGCGCCCATGGCCCACAAGGCCCGAGACGTCGCCGCCAGCGTGGCGCAGAGCAGGCCAAAGTTGGCCACCACTGCCGCGCCGGCCACCCAGTCGCCCACCCACGTCCCAGCGTCGCGCGCAAACCGCACCAGGCAGCCGTCAGTCCATGTGCCGAGATCGGGGTGCAGGGCAGCCCCCGTGATCAGAGGCAGCGCGTACACGACGGCCACCATGACCACCGCGAGGAAGCTGCCGCAGCAGTAGGTGCGGCCGGGGCGGCTGACCTGCCCCGCCACGGCCCCGAGCGCGTCCCACCCGGTGAAGCTCCACAGCGTGGCTGGCAGCCACAGATCCCACGCAACTCCGGAGATGCCGCCGGGGGGCAGTGCGACGATGTTGGGCGACGCTGCGACCACTCGCGGCCAGAGGATGACCAGGGCAATGACGAAAGGGGCCACCACGATGGCGAGCATGATGACAGCCACGCGCGAGAGGATGTCCAGCCCAACCAGGTTGAGCGACAGGGCGAGCAAAACCACGACTGCCTGCGTGCTTGCATGCCAGGGACACGGCGGGGGGGGGGGGGGCGGGGGAAGCGGAGGTCGTGTGGAGCTGGGGCTGCCTGGCTTGGCGCGCGGGCAAGCGCGCGGGCAAGCGCGGGGGCAAGGCGCACGCGCGGCGCGAGCGGGGGCAAGCGCGGGGGCAGGGAACGCGCGAGGCGCAAACGGGCGCGTCGCAGCCAGCGGCGCCCGCTTCGCGAGCCCACCTCGAGAGCGCGCGGGCGCGGCGCGGCACTGCCTCACCTTGATGAGCATCACGATGCCTGGCTCGAGCCCTCCTTCATCCTCCGCCGGCCCGGTGGTGGAAGCGTTGCCCCCGGCCCTGTGCGCAAAGGCCGACCCCTGGCCAGCATACTCAGCAACCAAGGTCGGGTAGATGGCCAGCTCCACTGTGGAGGCCGCGATGCCGTTGATGCCGGCGACAAGCGCAGCCGACTCGCCGAGGGCGGTGCCGACCCAGACGACAAAGCCACCATCCTCCGGGAAGCGCGACGCGAGCTCCGCGGTCATGACCACTTGAGGCAGCGCCCACAGGAAGGGCAGCGCGGCATAGCTGGCCAGGGAGAGCAGCGGGCCTCCGGAAGAAACCTGCGCCTCGAGCCCGAACGGGCCGCCGCACACGGCGAAGAAGGCTACAAGCGCGAAGCCGATGATGCCGAGCTTTTGCTGGACATTGGGGAGCAGGGCCTTGGTCGGAGAGGCGCCATCGTCGTGGCCTCCCATACGGATGCGGGAGTGCGCCCGGCTGGGGACTCCTGCAACTTGTCTCCGGTAGGGCCGGCCAAAACATGCAGGAAACGCCCTCTGCTTGCGCTGCCGGGGGCGGGGGAATCGGCAGGCCATCGTTCCCGGACTGGTCGGAATCGGCCAAAGTCGGTCTTCCGCCACCTGCCACGGAGCCCTCAAGGCCCAAACGGGTTTGCACAGCCGCCTCTGCTCCGCCCGCACGAGTTGCGCGACGGCCCGCCCCTCTCTTCCCTGCTTGGCGGGGCAAACGCGATTGCGCGGTTGCAGCTGCGCGCAGAGCCGTCGACCGGAGCGCCGAGCCTCGGCTTTGCGCAGCAGCTTGCACTGCTGGCCCCCGTGCCGCCACGTTCCAAGCCCGTCGCGTGCTTCCCGTTCGTTTGGCCTCGTCCGGCGTGCTGGGCCGGGTGTGGCTCGCGGGTGGAGCCCCCGGGCAACTGGCCAACGAGTTGGGGGTGATGGGGACTCTCGAGGCGCCGCACGCGCACGCGCACGCGCGCGAGCACACACACACACACACACACATGGTTTGAAAACGCAGAGCGGGGGGGGGAGGGGGGGGGGGGGCTCACTCGGCCGACGCAGCTGCGGCTGCGGCTGCGGCGCTGCCCGAGGAGGCTGCCCCGGCGGTCGCCGTGCCGCCACCAGAGGGAGCGTCCGCGGCAGCCGCGAGCTCGGCCTGCTTGGACTTGAGCTCGCGGATAGGGGCGAACCAGGGGTGGGCCATTGCCTCGCGCGCGGTGAGGCGCTCCTGGTGGTCGTAGCGGAGGAGGTTGTCGATGAAGTCCATGGCCTCGGGGGTGACGAGGTGGGCGTTCTCGTCCGTGACGAAGCTGATCCAGGGCTTGCGAGGGTGCGTTCCGATGAGGCCGTCGAAGTGGCCGTCAAGCTCGAGGTCGTACTTGTCGAGGTAGGAGATGAGGTCGTCAGTGCCCAGCACCTTGGCGATCTTGACGAGCTGGTCGTAGTTGTCGTGGCCGTGGAAGAAGGGCTCCTTGCGGAAGACCATGCCTGCCACCATGCAGCCGAGGGACCACATGTCGAGGGAGTAGTCGTAGTCCTGGAGGTCCACGAGCAGCTCCGGGCCCTTGAAGTAGCGGGAGGCGACGCGCACGTTGTACTCGCGGCCCGGGTGGTAGAACTCGGCGAGGCCCCAATCGATGAGCCGCAGCTTGCGCTGGGCGTGGTCGATGGTGACGTTGTGGGGCTTGATGTCGCGGTGCATGATGCCGTTGGCGTGGCAGTAGTCGAGCGCGATGAGGAGCTCGAAGATGTAGTACCGGATGTCCATGTCCTTGAGCGTGGGGTAGAGCACCTTGAAGTCCGTGTTGTTCACGTGCTCGAAGATGAGGCAAGGGGTCTTCGAGTGCGGGTCGCGGACGACATCGAGGAGCTTGATGATGTTCGGGCCGCCGCAGAGGTTCTGCAGAATCTTGATCTCGCGCTTGATCTTCTTCTTCTTGACGGGCTTGAGAATCTTGACCACGCAGCGCTGCTGGTTGACCACGTTGACGCCGTCAAAGACCTCGGAGTACTTGCCGCGGCCGATCTTGCGGACCACCTCGTAGTTCTCCTGGTCGCCCCAGGTCACGGTCAGGTTCTCGTAGTCCCAGTACTCGCGGGGGCGACGGACGTTCACGTCGGCGTAAACACGGGCGCGGCTCATCGTGGAGCTGGACCAAACGTAGTGGTGCGGGGCTTCGGCGGGGTCGACGAACGGGGCCGACGGCGCAGGGGGAACGGTGGCGGGGCTCGAGCTCTCCCGTGCGCGCTTTAAAAGGCGCTCTCGCTCCTTGAGGCGCTGTTCAGCCGCGACGGTGAGTCGCTGCTGAGCCGGATCCGACGAATGCGGGCGGCGAAGCGGCTGCTCGCTGAGAGCACTCGCTGTCTCCTCGTACAGCTGGCGCGCAGAAGCACCAGAAGCTGCCGAAGAAAGGGTCCTGAACCAGTCGCGACGCACGCTCCGCCCCGCGTGCGCAAGGGCTTGGAGTGCGAGTGCCGTCTTCGAGGCAAGCACCTTTCGCGGGCTCGCAGCAGCTGCGGACAGCGTCGTTGGGCACGCGCGAGCGGGTGGCTGGGGCGCACGGCAGCAGTCGGAACTGCGAGATGGCGGCAGGCGGGGACATCTGATGCGCGCGCCGGCGGGTCGGCGCGCCGGGCGGAGGGCGAGGGGGGCGCGAGCCCGTGCCGTGCGCTCAGTGCGCGGACCCGAGCAAGCCTCGGGTCGGGTCGCCCCCGGCGGCGCGCAGCCCCGCAGCCGGGGCGGCGGTTGTGCGCGGGCAGGCGGGCAGCGGGGCCACTCAGCGCAGCGTTGCGCGCGCGGCACGAGGCCGGGGCCGCGCGGGGCCGGCGCGCGGAACGCAAAGAGGACGGCCACGGTAACGTGGGCCAACTGGCCAGGCTGCGTGGCCGCGCGCGGCGCCTCGGCACCCCCGCGGGTGGGCGCGGCGCCCCCAGCGGCGCGTGCGGCGACCAGTAGACCCATCCTCCCCTCTGTGCTGGACGGCAGGCGCCAGCGCGCGCGCTGCACCTCGACAGGGGGCAACGAGGGACCGGCCCGTCGAGGTACCCGCCGGCCGCCTTTTTCGCAAGCGAGTCCGTGGCCGCGGCCCCCTGCGGTGCGCGCACCGCGCCGCGGGCAAGGGCCTTGCGCTGTAGCTGCAGCTCGGGATCTCACGCGGTTGCCTGGACGGCCCTGCAAAGGGTGTGGCGGCGCCCAGCAGGCCGCGCCTCCAAGCACGGCCGCCGCCGAGGCAGATCGATCGCCGTCGGACCGTGCGGATTGGGCTCTGCCAGGCTCTGCGGCGGGTCGCGCCCGGCGGCAAGGCGAGTCCCGCGCGCCGCGCTGGCCGTGGCGAGGGGTGCCGCGCGGCCCGTGCTGCGCCGGCGCGACCGTGTGGCGCAAGACAGCGCTTCGGCGCGCGTTCTGGCACATTCAAGACGCGCGCTGCCTCGGGCACACGCACAGCTCCCACTCGCACACGCACTGCCCCCTGCATCGCGTCGGTGCGCGCGCTCAAGCCTTGCGCACCGCGATGATAACGATCATGATGATGATCAGGGCCATGAGCGCCGCGATGCACCACATCGGGCGCGCAGACTTTTGCGACTTCTCGGCGCTCTCGAGGTGCTTGACGCCCTCCTTGACGGTGTCCAGCGTCATGTCGACGTTGTGGTCGATGCGGTCCAGCAGCGTCCCCTGGTCCACGACGAGGACGTTGAGCTCCTTGAACACCTCGGCAAGCTCCTCGATCGAGCGCGCGATGTGCTGGATCTCCTGGTCGCGGTCCTCCACGGACGTGGTTGCGTTGGCGAGCGCCTCCATCTGCTCGTCGGTCAGCCCCTGCGTCGAGCGAGCGGCAGGCGCGCGGTTCACACAAGGGTGGCAGCGAGGGGCGGGGGGTGGGAGGCGGCGGGGCGGCGGACGTTTCGGATCCCGGGGCGCGGCGAGGCGGCGGACGAAGCGGAACCCGGGGCGCGGCGGGCTGAGC
This sequence comes from Cafeteria roenbergensis, assembly GCA_008330645.1. Taxonomy (NCBI): domain Eukaryota; class Bigyra; order Bicosoecida; family Cafeteriaceae; genus Cafeteria; species Cafeteria roenbergensis. The sequence goes on along the minus strand of VLTN01000014.1, from coordinate 588,045 downwards.
GACTTGCGCCAGGGGCCGGCCTCACTGTGTCAACGTCGTCGGGGTCCGCCGCCGCGGCGCTGGACGCCGCCCCCGAGGTGCCGAGCAGCGTGTCCAGCGAGGAGGCGTCCTTGCGGCGGTTCACGTCGGCGAGGTAGCGGCGCTGCGCCTTGCGGAATGCTCCCGACATGCCCTGCAGCTTGGTCGCGAGGGAGCGCTGGATGTTCACGCGGATGCTGGCGTCGGAGGACTTCTTGCCCTCGACGGTGGAGGACGACGAGGCGATCGTCTTGAGCTTGCGGCCGGCCCAGCCGAACTGCGAGGTGATGTCCCTCGTGAGCGCGTCGATGCTCATTTCCAGCTCGGAAGAGTCGGTCAAGGTGCGCTTCACGCGGTCAGCGTGCATGCCGGTGAGCTTGGTCACTGCGGCGACGCAAGTGGGCGGGGTGAGGAGGGGGGGCGGGGGGCGGGACAATGGCCACATGCGTCATTGGGAGGCGGGTGGAGGCTGGGCGCGCTTGACACGGGCCGCGCCGCAGGGCAGGCGGGCCGCCTTGGCGCGGGCCTCGGTGATGGAGCCACATGCAATGATCGCCAAGCGCTTGTTGGGACGCCGCTGGCGGTCTCAACCATGATCGCGAGCGAATGCCGGCAGCTTGCAGCGCCGCCGCTGCCCCGCCACCCGCTCCGCGTCGGCATGGCAGCGCCACGGGGCAGCGCCACGCTCTCTTCGTGCGCCGCACGCACCACGCCGGCTGGTCGGCTCGGCTCGGAGAAACGCTCAGGCGCGCCGGGCGACTGTCCGGGGCAGCCTCACTCTTGCGCTCGATCTCGCTGATGGCCTCGTTGATGCTGTCCACCGCGTCCACGTACGTGGGCGCTGCTTCCACCAGAGCGGACGTGTCAAAGCCGCCTCCGGCGGCGGCCGCGCCAGCTGCTCCGCCCCGGGCGCGAATTGCAGCACTGCGCGCCTGCTTGAAGCGCAGCGTCAGGTCGCGGGTGGCCATGGCGGCTGCGGGGCGGGATCGCGCGGCGCCTTGGTCGCGGATCCGGGGCCGAAGGGGGGGGGGCGGCCGCGCTGGGCGCGGGAGTGGGCCCGCCCGGGCGCGGGCGACAGTTCTGCCCGCAAGCAGCCGCTGACGGCGAGCCAGTTCCGCGCAAGGCCCGGCTCTGCCGCGCGTGACGTCATCCGGCGGGCCTCCGCGGGCAGGGCGCTCTGCCAGGTTCTTCCCTCTGGCGGCCGAGGAGAGCGCGGCGAAGGGCCGTCCCGCGCGCACCGCAGCATCCGCTCGCCCGACACAGGCGAGCCTCGCTGCGGAGCTAGCTGGGCCCGACATGGCCTCTGGAGCGGCCGAGGATGACCGCTGGCTGACGACCGCCCCCACGGGCCTTACAATGTCCATGTACCACCCCGACGAGGTCCGCCGCCTCGCCGCCGTGGAGATCACGTCCCCCATCACGTTCGATGCCCTCAACAACGCCGTCAAGGGGTGAGCCCCGCTTTTGCAGCCCGCGCGCGCCGCGCGGCGCCGCGGGGCGCCGCCCAAGGTGGCCCGTGCGCCGCCTCGCGCGCTCGTCGCGCGAACGCCCCACTGGCGCGCTGGCGCCTCGGGCTGAGGGCCCATGCCTGCCGCGCGACCTACCGGTCAGGCCTTGTCGTCGCTGTCCTGGGCGGTCGCGGGGAGGCGAGGCGGTGCGCCCTTGCCCCTCCCGGGGCCGCCGTCTGCTGTTGCTGGACGAGTTGCACCGCGCCTCAACCCACACACCCGCCCCAAATGCGCCAGCCGCGAGAGTGTGCTCCGACCAGCATGGGCCACGCACTTGCGGCCGTGGCCAACGGGGCTCGGGCCTGCCGTGGGCGCCGTCTCTGGCCGCGGCGTTTGCAGCGGCGTCGGCGAGGGGCTTGGCCGGGATGAATACCGCAGCGGCGCGCTCGCAGCGCAGCGGATGCTGGCGGCTCGCCAGTCCGCGCTCACGCCTCGCGCCCCGCGTCGTTCCCTCCCGCTCCCGTCCTCGCAGCGGCCTCTACGACTCGCGCATGGGGCCGATGGGCCACGGCCAGCAGTGCCCCACCTGCGGGCTCGGCTTCGACTCCTGCCCCGGCCATCTGGGGGTGATGGAGCTGCCCGCGCCCGTGTACCACCCGCTCATGTTCAACTTCCTCTTCTCGCTCCTGCGCTCCAAGTGCTTCTGCTGCCACCACTTCCGGGCCTCGGCCGCCTCGGCCCGCCTGCTCCGCTGCCAGCTCATGCTGCTGGACTGCGGCGACGCCGCGAGGGCCTCCACCATCAAGGCAGAGCTGGCCGCCGCCGCGCGGCAGACCTCGGCGGACGAGGCCACGGAGGACCTCCTCGCTCGCCAGAACGCCCTCATGGACGCCATCGAGGCTGAGGCGAGCGCTCGCCTCTCGGACGCTGCGCGCGACAGCGTCGACGCGGCCGGCCTGGCCAGGCAGAGCCAGCGCGGCTGCGCCCACGCCCCCGTGGCGCCCGCGGCCTTTGCCGCGCAGCCTCTGCCAGGCTCGCAGTCCCCCCACGTGCGCGGGGTGCGCGCGGCGCTCGTGGACGCGTTCATCAAGTCCCAGCCCGACACGTGCGCCAACTGCGGGGCCCCCAAGGTCGGCCTCCGCAAGGACGGCACCGCCCGCCTCTTCCTCCGGCCCCTCGCCGCCAAGCAGGCCTTGGTCATGCAGCGCCTCAACCTCAACTTCGAGTCCGCGGTCGGCGACACCGGCGCCCCGGGCGGCACCCCCGCGCCTGCTCCCGGCGACGACGGCGGCGTTTCGCTCTTCCCCGAGCTCTACTCGGGCATGCCCGACTCCGGCGCCATCGGCGACCGGCTCCTCGCCCCGGCCGAGGCGCAGGCCCAGCTGGCCGCCCTGTGGAGCCGCGAGCGCGCCGTGTGCAGCTCCGTGTGGTCTCCCATCATCTCCCCCCGCATCGCCCGCCACCCCGCCGGCTGGCGCGCCTGCTTCCTCAGTGCCCTCCCCGTGGCGCCCAACCGCTTCCGCCCCCCCACCGAGCTTGGCGAGCTCAAGTTCGAGCACCCCCAGACCTCGGCCCTCTCCAAGGTCCTCGGCTTCGCGCAGCGCTACCGCCTCCTGCAGGCCGGCCGCGACCCCACGGCCGAGGCCAAGGCCGCCGTCGCCCGTCAGCGCGACGCCGAGAAGACGGCGCGCCGCCTGCAGCGCAAGCGTGCCAGGGCCACCGTGGGCAAGGACGCGGCCTCCTCCTCCTCATCATCCTCCTCCTCTGCTGCTGCTGCCGGCGCAGCCTCGGCCGCTGCCGAGTCCAAGGACGACGCCGAGGAGGCGGATGCTGCGGCCGAGGGCGCAGGGAGCGACGTCGACGCCTCCGACTCGGACTCGGACTCCGCCCCCGACGCGGACGAGCTTGCGGCCGCCGCAGCTTCGTCCGCCGCCTCCGCGGCCGGCCACGGGCCCATCGACATGGGGCGGCTGCTGCACGTGTGGCAGCAGATGACGGACGCCATCCACGGCTACATGGACTCCAACCGCGCGAGGGAGCGCGACGCCCCGGCCGGCCTGCGCCAGCTCCTGGAGAAGAAGGAGGGCCTCTTCCGCAAGCACATGATGGGAAAGCGCGTCAACTTCGCGGCGCGTTCCGTCATCTCCCCCGACCCCTTCATCCGCACGGACCAGATCGGCGTGCCCGTGCGCTTCGCCCGCCGCCTCTCCTTCCCGCAGGCGGTCGCAGCCTTCAACGCCGCACACCTCGCCACCCTCGTCGAGAACGGGCCCGACGTCTACCCCGGCGCGCTCGCCGTGGAGCTGCCCAACGGGCTGGTGCAGGACCTCTCGGTGATGACGCCGGAGCAGCGCCGCGCCATCGCGCGCACGCTCACCGCGCCCGCTGGCGGCGACGCCGACGTTGCAGCGGCGGCGGCCGCCTCGTCCCTCGCCGGCGGCGCCCCGCGCGCCGTGCGCGCCCCCACCCGCCCCAAGCGCGTCTACAGGCACCTGCTCGACGGCGACCTGGTCCTCATGAACCGCCAGCCCACCCTCCACAAGCCCGGCATCATGGCCCACCGCGTCCGCGTGCTGCGCTCCGCCGCCCAGCAGACCCTCCGCATGCACTACGCCAACTGCAAGACCTACAACGCCGACTTCGACGGCGACGAGATGAACATGCACCTGCCCCAGGACCACCTCTCGCGCGCCGAGGCCGCAGAGATCGCCTCCACCCCCAACCAGTACGTGGTGCCCACCACCGGCCAGCCCATCCGCGGCCTCATCCAGGACCACATTGCCGTCGGGACCCTCCTCACCCGCCGCGACTGCCTCCTCAGCCGGGACCACTACTCGCAGCTCGTGTGGGACGCCGTGGCCGCCCTCCCCGGGGTCGGCGAGGCCGGCACCACCGCGGCCGCGCCGCCGGGCGCCGACGTGGCCGAGGCCGGCCTGCGCGCCGCCGCAGCCGCGACCGCCGCCCTCCACGGCGAGGACGAGGCAGCCCGCATCCACGGCTACCGCCCCGGCGCGGCCACTCGCGACGTGGCCACGCTCGAGCCCGCCATCCTCCTGCCCCGCAAGCGCGGCGGCCTCCGCCTCTGGACCGGCAAGCAGGTCATCAGCACCCTCCTCCTCGCCCTCCTCGGCCCGGGGGCCAGCTTCGCCGTCTCCGCCAAGGCCAAGCTCGGCGCCCGCTCCTGGTGCGCCCGCGGCTTCGCGCCCCTCCCGGGCATGCCCGGGGACGAGCGTGTCGTGGTGCGCTGCTCGGAGCTCTGCACCGGCGTGCTGGACAAGAACTCCCTCGGAAACGCCTCCTACGGCGCCATCCACACCGTGTACGAGCTCTACGGCCCGCAGGCCGCCGCCTCCCTCCTCTCCGCGTTCGGCCGCCTCCTCACCGCCATGCTGCAGCGCGCCTCCATCAGCTGCGGCCTCGCCGACCTCGTGCTCACCCCGGAGGCCGACCGCGCCCGCGTGGCCCGCATCCGCCGCACCTACCACGAGGGCGCCCGCGCCTCGGCCGCCTTTGCCGGCGCCGGTGATCTCCTCGGCGAGGAGGGCGAGGCGGCCGCGCTGGCCGCCGCGGCCGCACAGGGCCCCTCCTGGCTCACGCCGCCCTCGCTCTCCCTGGGGGCCACCCGCGCCGCCCGCGTGGCGCTCCGGGACCGCCTCCGCGGCGGCGAGGCGCGCGACCCCTCGGCCGCGTCCCGCCTCGGCGCCGAGCTCGACGGAGCCGCCAAGGGCGTCGTGGCCATCGGCCACGGCGACGCCATCCGCATCTGCCTCCCCGACGGCCTGGAGCGCCCCTTCCCGACAAACTTCTTCAGCCTCATGGTCGACAGCGGCGCCAAGGGCTCCCTCGTCAACCACGCAATGATCGCCTGCGGGCTCGGCCAGCAGGAGCTCGAGGGCCGCCGCGTGCCCACCATGGTCTCCGGCCGCACGCTCCCCAGCTTCCCGCCGTACGACCCCTCCCCCCGCGCCGGCGGCTACGTGGCCGACCGCTTCCTCACCGGCCTGCGGCCTCAGGAGTACTACTTCCACTGCATGAGCGGCCGCGAGGGACTCGTCGACACGGCAGTCAAGACCAGCCGCTCCGGCTACCTGCAGCGCTGCCTCGTCAAGCACCTCGAGGAGCTCACAGTGGGCTACGACCACACCGTGCGCGACGCGGAGGGCTGCATCGTCCAGTTCCTCTACGGCGAGGACGGCCTCGACGTCACCCGCTCCGCCTTCCTCGGCGGCTCCGACACGCAGCTCGGCCTCCTGGCCGCCAACGGCACCGCCCTGCGCCGCCAGCTCAACGCCGCCATCGGCGGCGAGCCCGGCCGCGAGGCGGGCGCCGACTCCCTCGGCACGCTGCGCGCCCACGGCGTCTCGGCTGCCGCCACCCGCGCCCGCGACGCGTCCACCGCCCTCGCGCTCGAGGCCGCTCGCCGCCGCCGCGCGGCCACCGCCAAGGCCGGCGGCAGCGCCCCCGCGGACGCGGCGGTGCTCGAGCCGGCAGAGGCCGCCGCCTACGCCACCCTCGCGGCCGCCAGCCTCACCCCCGGCGCCGTCGTCGAGGTCCTCCGGCCCGCGCCCAGCGACGAGGACCCCGCGGGGGCGGACTGGCGCGGCCCCGCCGCCGCCGGCTCCGTGTGGGTCCGTGCGCGCCTGGTCAAGGTGCGCCTCGGCAAGGTGGACCCCTTCGCGCCCCCGGCCAGCACGGCCCCCCGCGCCGCGGCCGTCGCGTCGGCCGTCGCTGCCGCCTCGGGGCTCGTCGACCTCCACTTCCCCCCCGCCGCCCCGGCCGCCCTCTCCCCCGCTGACCTCAAGGCCCTTCGCAAGCACGGCGGCTTCGCCCTCGCCAAGCGCGTCGCAATCGTGGACGCCTGGCGCGGGCCCATCGTCCGCCCCGTCGTCCCGGAGCCCCCCCTCTCGCTGGCCGCGCCCTCGGTCAACTACGGCGCCGTGTCGGAAAAGTTCTACGACAAGGTCACCGACTACGCCGCCCGCAACCCCCACAACCGGCTGCGCGCCGGGGAGGCCGCCGCGGGACAGGCCTCCCTCTCGCCCTCCGCCTTCGACCTCCTCATGCGCCTCAAGGCTGCCCGCGCGCTGGCCGACCCCGGAGAGCCCGTGGGCGTGCTGGCGGCGCAGTCCGTCGGCGAGCCCTCCACCCAGATGACCCTCAACACCTTCCACCTCGCCGGCCACGGAGGCGTCAACGTGACCCTCGGCATCCCCCGTCTGCGCGAGATCGTCATGACCGCGTCGACCAACATCAAGACGCCGGCCATGACGCTCCCCATCCTCGGGGCGGCCTCCCTGCCCGGCGGCGGGGGCGGCGCCCAGGCGGAGCGCATTGCCCGCCGCCTCGCCGCGCGCCTCGACCAGGTCTCCCTCGGCGCCCTGCTGGACGTGGGCCGCAAGGACGGCGGCATCGCGGTGCGAGAGTGCATCCGCCCGGAGATGAGCCCCAACTGGACGCCAGGGTCCGGCGCGGCCGTGCCCCCCGGCGCGTCGTGGGTGCGCGAGTACGCTGTCAGGCTGGTGCTGGCCCCTCCCGCGGCCATCAAGAAGGAGTTCCGCCTCGACTTTGACGCGGTAGCCTCGGCGGCCGGCCGCCAGTTCGTCCCCAAGCTCCTCCAGGAGGTGGCCCGCGACCTGAAGCGGTCCGGCGACGGCACCGGCCTCGTCGAGGTCCGCCGCCTGGGCGCAGCAGGCGCCGGGGCCAAGCGCGGAAAGGGCAAGGGTCCCTCCGACGACGACGACGACGGCGCCCCGGGCTCCAGCGCCGCCGCGGGGGCGCGCGCTGGCCACGAGGAGGTGGACGACGAGGACGACGCCGAGGACGCCGAAGACGCCGAGGGCGGCGCTGACGAGGGCACGCTGCGCCTGGGCCGCCGCCGCGAGGTGGACGGCTACGAGGACGACGAGGAGGCGGAGGCAGAGGTCAACGCCCAGGCAGGCAAGGACGGCGACGACGACGACGACGAGGAGGATGGCGACGACGACGACGAGCAGGCCGCGGCGGCCAAGGCGGGGGAGGAGGAGAGCAAGAGCGCCGGGTCCGCCTCCAACTCGAGCGACAGCGACAGCGACAGCGACGACGCACCCGCGGCCAAGTCCTCTTCGTCGTCCTCCTCCTCTTCCTCGGTTGCTGCCTCCGCCCAGCCTGCCCCCGGCGGCGGCCGCGGCACCCTCCCGCTGGCCTTCTCGGTGTCGGACGCCATCGCTGGCAACCCGCGCTTCCTCGGCCTGCGCGGCGACCCCGTGCGCGGGGTGCTCGAGGTGCGCCTCGCCTTCCCCGCCTCGGCCCGCAAGGTGCTCATGCTCGGCGCCGCCGAGAGCGCGGCCCGCGCATCCGTGGTCCGCGAGACCCCGGGCGTGCGCCGCGCCGTGGCCATCAAGGCCCGCCTCAGCGAGGGCGCCCCGGAGGAGTGGACGGTGCAGACCGAGGGCGTCAACCTTGGCGCCGCCTTCGCCTTCTCGCGCGGCTTCTCGCCCGTGTCCGACGCGGCCGTATGGGCCGCTGAGTCCGGCGAGGCGGAGGCCGACGCCAAGGTGGGGTGCTTCGACGCCCCCAAGGTGCGCACCAACGATATCGGCGCCATTCTGCGCACCTACGGCGTGGAGGCCTGCCGCGCTGCCATCGTGCGCGAGGTCAAGGCCGTCTTCGGCGTGTACGGCATCTCCGTCGACAACCGCCACCTCGGCCTCATCGCCGATTACATGACCCACGAGGGCGGTTACCGCGCCCTCAACCGCCTGGGCATGGGCACCGGTGCCTCCCCGCTGCTCAAGGCTTCCTTCGAGATGACGGGCAAGTTCCTCACCGAGGCGGCCATGTACGGCCACCGCGACAACATGCGCGGCGCATCGGCCCGCATCGTGGCCGGCGCGCTGGTGCGCGGCGGCACGGGCGCCTTCTCCCTCCGCCACAAGGTCACCCTCTGAGCCCGCCTCGCAACCCCCCGCCCCCCTCCAACGGCCCCCCCGCCCATCTCCTGCCTGCGCGTGCGTCTGCGTGCTGTGTGCCGAGCTGCGCGCCTGCCCAACGGCCGCACTCCCCTCACCCGCCCCGCCCCACCCGCTCGAGCCAAACGGCCGTTGCTGGCCACGCACGCACCGACACCTGGCCCGCCGCGCCCGGGCACCGACAGCCCACGCCTGCGGAGTCGCACCTCGGCGCTCGAGCGGCGCACACGCGTGAGCAACGCACCCGATGCGCAAGCGAGCGGCCAGGCGCCACGCACGAAGCGAGCGCCGCAGGGGCTGGGCACGGGCAAGCCATCGCCCAACAGCGCAGCTGATGTGCGGCGCGGGGAGCGTGCGGTTGCTGTGCGCGGCGCGGGGAGCGTGCGGTTGCTGTGCGTGGCGCGGGGCGCGTGCGGTTGCTGTGCGTGGCGCGGGGCGCGTGCGGTTGCTGTGCGTGGCGCGGGGCGCGTGCGGTTGCTGTGCGTGGCGCGGGGAGCGTGCGGTTGCTGTGCGTGGCGCGGGGCGCGTGCGGTTGCTGTGCGTGGCGCGGGGCGCGTGCGGTTGCTGTGCGTGGCGCGGCTGTCTCGCGGGGCGCGCGCAGCGGCTGCTGCCAAAACGGTGATTCTCTGCTGTTTCGCCTCGCAGCGCGTCGGGCCGGCACGCGTCGGGACGGCGCTCAGTGCTCCTGCGACCACTGGATGCTCTTGAGGTCGATGCCCTCGAGAGTCATCTCCCACAGCGGGGACATTTCGCGGAGGCGGGTCACGTGGCGCGTGCACAGCTCCACGGCCATATCCACCTCCTCGGCGGTGGTGAACCTCCCGACGCCGAAGCGGATGCTGGTGTGCGCCAGCTCCTCGTCCACGCCCAGGGCGCGCAGCACGTACGACGGCTCGAGCGACGCCGAGGTGCAAGCGGACCCGGAGGACACGGCGATGTTGCGAAGCGCCATGAGAAGCGACTCGCCCTCCACGCACGCGAAGGAGACGTTGAGGCAGCCGGCGTACCGGCGGGCCGTGTCCTCGTCGCCGTTGAGCCCCACGTGCGAGAGGTTCGCCCTGAGCCCGCCGAGGAGGCGGTCCGCGAGCATGCGGACGTGGACCTCGTCCCGCTCGCGCTCCGCCTCGGCCACGGCGCAGGCGGCGCCCATGCCCACCACGAGCGGGTGCGGGAGGGTCCCGGAGCGGAGGCCCCGCTCCTGCCCCCCGCCGGACATCTGGGGCTCGAGCCGGAGGCGCGGCCGCCGGCGCACGTACAGCGCGCCCACGCCCTTGGGCCCGTAAACCTTGTGGCCCGAGATGGACACGGCGTCCACCCCCAGCTCGTTCACGTCAAAGGGGAGCTTGCCGACCATCTGGGCGGCGTCGGTGTGGAACTTCGCGCCGGCGGCCTTGGCCACAGCCGCAATCTCGGCCAGCGGCTGCACGCTGCCAATCTCGTTGTTCACCGCCATGACGCTCACCAGCGCCGTCTCGCCGGGCCGCACTGCCGCGCGAACCGCCTCCACGTCCACCACGCCGTTGGAGCCCACGGGCAGGTACGTCACCTCAAAGCCTTCCGCCTCGAGCCAGCGGCAGCTGTCGAGGACGCACTTGTGCTCAATCTGCGTGGTGACCACGTGCCGGCGCTTGGCGCGCTGGAAGCGGGCGATGCCCTTGATGGCGATGTTGTTGCTCTCCGTGGCGCCGGAGGTGAAGATGATCTCGCGGGGGCTGGCGCCGATCAGGGAGGCCACCTGCTCGCGCGCGCGCTCCACGCCGGCCTCGGCCTCCCAGCCGTACGTGTGGGTGCGCGAGTGGGCGTTCCCGTACTGCTCCGTGAGGAAGGGCATCATGGCGTCGAGGACGCGCGGGTCCATGGGCGTGGTCGCCTGCATGTCCAGGTACGACGGCCGGCCCTCGAGGAACTGGCCGCGAACGGAGAAGCCGGGAGACAGCACCTCGCCGGCGGCCGACGCCTGCATGTTGCGGGCCACCCCTTCGGGTACCTCCCCCGACGCCGCATAGCGCTTGTCTGCGGAGCTCGCGTGGGGCAGCGAAGCGGCGCGGGGGTCGCAGGGCTGCCCTCGGCCGTGACGTGGCTGGCGCGTGCCCGCGTTCGCAGCGCCGGCAAGCCTCCCCGCAACACTCGCGCGCCGGGCCCTCTGCGGCCCCGCCCCGCCACCGCGAAGCCAAGGGCGCCACGCGCGCAACACCAAAAGGCCGACGCGCGCCGAAGGCCCGAGGAATGGTGGCGGCGGGCGAGGCGAGCGACCGCGCGGACTGACCTGTAGCCATTTTGTCGAAGGACGTGCTTGCCACAGGCTCCGTCGACATTGTGCGCGCTCCGCGCACCGCGGACACCCGCGCGCGGGCCAGGGCCGCGCGGCCGATTGCGGCCACTCGGTGGGCTGCTGCCATCCTTGCCGCAGGAGCGCCCGCTGGCCTTCCTGGGAAGATTGGTGTGGTCTGTCACGCCATGGGGCCGGAACTCCCGACTGCAGAGCCGACTCCGGCGCGCACAGCTCGCTCGGCTGCCGTGGCCGGCGCGGGCCAGTCGGGCGCAGCGTGCGCAAGAGAAGCTCGTCCCGCTCGGCGGACATGGTTGCGTGCCGGGCGCGGCCCGATTGCGAGCGGACGCGCCCGTGACCGGCTCGCTTGCACTTACGACTCGCGCGCTGCCATTCTTTGGCCTCGCAGCTCTTTGGCACTGCCGGGAACTCGCGCCCCGAGAGCCCAGCCGGGGCGAGTGAGTGTGCACCGCAACTGGACGGCGCAATGCGCGTTGCAAAGGCCGGCGCCGCGCAAGCCACGGGCGCGCGCCAATCGGCCGCAGCACCTCAAGCAGACCCCCCCATGCAATCCCCCCTCACGGCCCACCCCCCATTTCAGGCAGGGCCGGTTTGACCCGACCAGGCGTCACTCGTCACCCTCGTCCTCGTCCTCGTCCTCGTCCTCGCCGCCCGCCGCGGCCGCAGCGGCAGCCGGAGCACCGCCCCGCCCAGCCCCGCCGCCGTCCGCATCCTCCTCGGCCTCCTCGTCGTCGTCGTCGTCGTCGCCGTCGTCGTCGTCCGTAATGGGCCGCCCCGAAAACACCCCGGACACCGACCCCGCCTCGGCGGTGATCTCGCAGCCGTTGAACGTGCCGACGAATCGGCCCCGCTTGTTCATGCTGCCCGTCAGCGTGAAGCTGGTCGTCACGCCAAAGTTCTTCACCTGCACCTGCAGCGTCACCTTGCCCGTGGCGCGCTGCGTGGACCCGGTCACCTGCCCGTCACGGCCGAAGCGCCCGAACGCCTCGCAGCTTCCGCGGAAGTAGGAGGTCCCCTTAGGGGCTAGCTCCAGCTTCACAGAGAGCTTGGATCCGGGGCGGATGGAGCCGCCAGCCTTACGGGACGCCCCGCCGCCGCCGCCACGGCCGCGGCCTCTGCCTCTGCCGCGGCCCCTGCCCCTGCCGGCGAAGTCCCCCACCGTGACGCCGCCCACCGTGGCCTCCCCCGATGACTTGTTCAGCTCTACCGTGGTGAAGGTGAGCGAGAAGCGCCACGGGCCGGTGAAGCGGGCGCCGGCCAGCGCCGCCACGGCCTCCTCCTTGGGCACGCGCACCTCCTTGGCGGCGGCGGCGGCCACGCCGGGCTTGACGGAGGTGGGGCTGCGCGCGGCGCCGCCGCTGCCTGCCGCTCCGGCGCCGCTGATCGCCTCCCTGAGCGAGGTCGGCTCGCCGTCGTCGTCGTCGGGCTCCTCCGCGCCCTCGCCGTAGGCGGTGCCCTTGAGCTCCTCGGGGGGCGCGTCCTTTACCGGCACGTTGACGGCGGGGGCCCCGCCGGTGGGGCGCATGCTGAACGTGCCCATGTACGAGTGGTCCGCGGAGGCTGAAGCCTCGGCGGAGGCGGCGGAGGCGGCCGCGCCCGCGCCCGCGCCCGAGGCCGAGGCGCCCCCGACGCCTGCCGGGTCGCCGGCGGTGGGCCCGTCGGTGGGGCGGGTGCGGGGGGCTGCCAGGGGGCCCGGCAGGTCCGGCCCAAAGGCCCCCACAAAGGGCCCCTCGGGGGAGACCCACCCCTCGAAGCGGAGGAGCCAGCCCCCCGCGTTGGCGCGCAGGGTGACCCGCCCGCTGCCCTTGTGAACGGAGCCGGTGAGGAGGACTTCGCTGCCCAGCGGGCCGAGGTCGGCGCTGGCACGCACCGCCCACCGCTTCTGGTTGAAGGCGGCAGAGGTCTCGGTGCGCAGCACGGACACGTAGCGCTCGGCGCCGGCGTCCTTGCCGAGGGCCTTGGCGGACCCCTCGATGGGCTTGGGCCAGTAGTGGAACTGCAGCACGATGTCAAACTGCCCGATGAACGTCTCCTGCGTGACCGTCACGGCCGCATCCTCCTTGCGAACGCGCGGCTGGTTGATCACGTGGGGGACCAGGACAAAGTCGCTGTCCTTGTCCGAGTCGAAGGAGTAGGCGTTGGGGTCGTTGGGCACGACGCCGGAGGTCCAGTGCCTCTCGATGTAGAAGCACCACATGCAAACGCGCTTGGGCTGTCCCGAGCGGCTGTTCCGCAGGTTCATGGTGTTCTTGGAGCACGGCCCGCAGCAGGCGATGCCACAGAGCTGCGCAGCGCACAGAAACGGGCAAAGACAGCGCGAGTGCAACGACGAGATTGGCAGCAGCGGCGGCCGCAAAACTTCGCCACAGGACACAGGCCGCGGCAGCCGCGCACGGAGCAGGCAGCACGATGCAACACACAGCCCGGATACCGGGGCGCCAGCCAGCGCTTGAGCGGCTGGCCGCTGGTGGGGGGGTTGCTAGGTCTGACGCCGCCGCGGCCAACATTGCACCTCCGCCCGCGCCCTGTCGCGGCGGCCAGGGCCAGAGCGCTTCCCGGTCCGCACAGAGACCGGGCCAACCTCCAGGCGCGGCCGCACTCAGGATTCCGACCCCCGGCCGCGCCGGCTGGGCACCCACTCGGGCCGCCATGGCTGCCGCAGCTGCTTGAGCCTGGCGCCGCAGGCTCGCCTGCCGAGCCTCGCCCTGCTGCCGCGCTGGCGCCCCTCCCGCCCGGCTCGGGGCCCCGAGGCCTCGAGAGTAATTGGCATGCCGACTCACGCGGCAGTGGTGGCGGCGGACGAGCATGGAGTACTTGGCGTCGCAGACCATGCAGTTGGGCAAGGCCTCGTCGTCGACCCAGGTGCCCGCAAGGCTCTCGCGCTTGGACTTGTGCGCGGAGCCGAACATTGTCCCGGGCTGGCCGTGCGGGAGGATCTGGGTGCGGGCCGCGGCACGGGGCGCTCGGGGCTGAGTGGCACCGGCCGCGCTCGGCGGCCGGCAGCGATTGATGACAAGTTGCCTTTCGCGCGACTCTGGGAGCCGGCAAGCGGCTTGCCACTGCCAAGCAGATTGCATCCCAGAGAGCGCCAGCACGGCACCACGCTCGGCCTGTGCGGCTGTTCACGGGCCCGCATCCCCTGGAGCCCCAGCGCGACTACGGCTGGTGACGAGTGCGGCGCGATCCGGCGCAGGGATCCGTCGGCGGGGGAGGGGGAAGCTCGGAGCACAGATGTCGCTCTGCCGGCGCCAGCATGCGTGTGGGCGCGCATGGCGGCGCGCGGAGCTGGTGGAAGCTGCACGGGCATCGCGCAACTGCCCTCCCACCCCCCACCCCCCCCGGCGCGGCTCGCCCACGGGCGACATAAGCGCAGCCTGTTGCGGAGTGCCCAAACCCGCACTAGCTGCGCACTGTGTGAAACGCTAGGCAGTGGCACCGCCTCGAAGTTGGTGCGAGCCCGGCCCCGCGCGATACGTATGCGGACCGCTTGGGGCGCGGCCGCCGTTTCGCCCCGTGCGCACCGACTGCCAACGCGCGAGCCTGGCCGCCGCCCCGGCCAGCGCCGGAGGGGAGCGGCTCTGCCGAGCGCGAGCTCCTCGGGAAGCCCCGGCCGGCCAGCGCCATGCGCCGGCGGGCGCCACTCGCTCTGACCCAGCCGCAATGGCGACGTCTCGAGTGCTCTCGCGCCTGGGCCTGCGCCGCGTGGCCGCAGCGGCAGGCCGCTCCGGCGCGCGCGACCCGCTCGTGGCGGGCTCCCTCGCGTCAGCGCCCGGCGCGCGCGCCCTCTCGGTGGCTGCCGTGCGCGCGCCAGCGGACGTGGACCACGCCGCGCGCGTGTCGCCTGTGGCGCGCTCCCAGGGAGGCGGGCTCGCGCCCGGCGACCTGACGCGCAAGGCGCTCTTCCACGCGTCGGCGCGTTCCGAGGTGGTGGGGCCGCTTGTTGCGGGGCTGAGCGTGGCCGCCGGGGCCATCGTCATCCGGTACGGCATCGAAGCCTACAACAGGATGGCATCCATGCCCGTGTCCAAGACGAGCACGGTCCGCAAGAACTACAAGGGGCCGTTCGAGGACGCCATGTCCCGGCGCGAGGCGGCGCTCATCCTCGGCTGCCGGGAGAGCTCCAATCCCGACACCGTGCGGGCCAGGCACCGCAAGCTGCTCATCAAGAACCACCCTGATCGCGGGGGCAGCACGTTCATCAGTATCAAGGTGAACGAGGCCAAGGCGGTGCTGCTGGGCGAGAAGAACGCCTCCTCCTGATGCGGCCCGACGCTCCTTGGCACGGCCTGCGTGCGTGTGCGTGTGGTCTGCGGCGGTGGACAGCAGGCTTGCGTGATTGTGCTTTGGGGGCGTGCGACGGAATGGCGCGTTCGAGCCCATGTGCGGACGCGCGCGCGTCGCGCGGGAGGACAATGCAATCGCGCTGTTTTGCGAATGGGGCACAGGGTCGCTCCACGCACCGGCCGCGCGACACACAGGCGCACCAGCACGCGTCCGTGTGTTGGCAAGGCGGGCTGCAGCGCGCGACTCGGCGGCGGAACGCGAGACAGGCAATCAGTCGGGCAGCGCAGCTTCTGGCAGCCTTGCCGCCGGCTCGGCTCTCGCACGCTCAGAGCAGCAGCTTCTCGATCTGGAGCTTGAGGGCATCGATCTGGCTCTTCAGCTGCGAGCCGTCGGCCATGATGATGCTGGCGGAGATGACCGGGCGGGTCACGCCGCAGGCGCGGCCAAGGGCGACCTTGGACGGCAGGAAGACGTACGGCACGTTCTTGTCTTCGCAGAGCAGGGGAAGGTGCAGGAGGATCTCGATGGGCTCGGCGTCGGCGGTGAGGATGATGAGCTCGCTGATGCCGCGGTTGAGCGTCTTGGTGGCCTCGTTGGCGCCCTTCTTGAGCTGCTTGTACGAGCTGGCCTGCTGCACCATGTCAAGGAGCTTGGTGGTCAGGTCGGCGGGGGCCAGGGGGTAGGCCTTGGGGTTCACCTTCTTGGAGTCAGCGGCGGCCTGCGAGGCACGGTGGGGGGGTCGTTCGGGACGGGGGGGGGGGCGGGGGAAAGGGGCGAGGGAGGGTCGAGCGGGCTGCCAAACCGTGATGCAAAGCAGCAGCACAGGCCAAGCCTCGTCGGCGCGGCGCGCGGCCCGCTCCGGCGCCAGTCGCCGGCACGTGCCCCGCAAGGCGCCGCTCGGGGTTCATGAGGGGGGGCTCCCGGTGCCCTGCGGCCGTCCCGGCGGTCGCCACGGGAGCGGGGCGGCGGCGCGGCCGAGGCGCCGGGGCCGCAGCACTTCGTCGAGAGCGCGGCAAGCCCGGCCGCGCCCCGCGGCCCTCGGGCCGCGGCCAGGGGGCGGGCCAGCCAGCCAGCACGGGCGCTCACCATTGCGATCGAGTCTGAAGAGGACGAGAAGTGACTGGGTCGGGCGTATCACTCTGGTGGAGATCACGCACGCCGGCTCAAGTGGAACGCCCCTGGCTGCAGAGTCGCTTGCTGCAATGTGGCCCGCCCCGCCCCGACTGCGGCTCTGCCCGCCAGTGCTGCAACCCCGCGCAGGACGCGCCGCGCGCCGTGGCCGCCCGCACACTCCGCGCGAGGCCTGCAGCCGCGTGCGCCGCCGCGCCCGGGGAGCTTGCCCTTGCGAGTGACGCCCGCCGCGCATAGGGCCCAGCCACCAGGGCCGCCCGCACCATGGCTGCGCCCGAGCCTGTTGCAGATGCCAAGCCCAAGTCCCTGACCGCACGCGCGGGCGCGCGCGCGGGCGATGTCGTCGAGGCCCCCCTGCAGGACCTCGTGGAGCGCCTGGCCGGCGTGAAGGAGGTCCAGAGCGCGCTCAAGGCGGCCCTTCAGGACGAGCTGTCCGCGATGGCGCCCTCGCCTCCCGGCGCCGTGGCGGAAGGCGCGGCCCCGTCCCTCGGCGACGCGAGCGCCCGCCTCAAGCTGCAAACGGCCATGTCGTCCGAGTTCGAGGCGCGCCTGCGGCGGGTGCAGGCGGCGGTGGCCTCCCTCGGGACCAAGCTCGGCCGCGTCGAGGCGGCGGCCGCAGCGTTGCGCTCCAAGGCCGACGCGCGGGCCGCCGACGCCAGGGCGCGCAAGGAGGCTGAGCGGGCTCGCGACAGGGACCTGGCCGACGTTGCCACGTGACCGAGCCGTGACTGGCTGGTGATGCTTGAGGCGACCCGTAATACGCGCCGTTTCTGATTCGTGCGAGGTGGCGTGAGCGGCGCCAACGCGAGAACCGACGCGTTAACCGACTGACGCTACGCACGCTAGTCACACGCACATCGCACGCACGTCACACGAACATCACGTATTCAGACACAGTGGCGGTGGGGGTGCCGCCGCCGCCGACACGACGCTGCCGCCGCCGACACGACGCTGCCGCAGCCGACACGACGCTGCCGCAGCCGACACGACGCTGCCGCCGCCGCAATCAGGGCCCTAGGCGCGCAGAGGGCGCTAGCGTTCCCTCCCCGACGACGTGGCTGCGGGCACCTGTGCGTCGTGCACCGCGACAGCGCACACCGCCTTGGAGTGCCCGGCAAAGGTCTGGACCAGGTCACCTGAGGCGGCCTCCCACAGCCTGGCAGTGGCGTCGGCGCCCCCCGTGAACACGTAGGACCCGTCTGCGTTGAAGGTGGCATCCCACACCCACCCCTCGTGGCCGATGAGGCTGGCTGTGGGCACCCACGTGACGGCGGCGGCAGCTTCGTCGGCCGCCGAGGCGGAGCTTGCCCCCCCGCCGGCGGGGGCTGCCGACGCGCCCCCTCCCCCCGCCGAGCCAGCGGCCGCTGCCGCCCCCGCCGCCGAGGAGGAACCGGCGGAATCTCCGACCGCGGCTGGCGCCGGAGGGGCGCCGCCCCGGGCCAGGCTGCCGCCGCTGTGGGAATCGGCCCGCGCCGGCGCCCACAGCCGGGCCGTCTTGTCGGCCGACGCCGTGACCATGGCGCTGGAGGAGGGGCTGAATGCGATCCTTGTCACGTAGTCGGCGTGGGCTTCGAGGTACGTGGGCGACGGCCGGAGCACCACCCCCTCCGGGCCCTTCTGCGCCCGCCACAGGTGGACGAGGCCGGAGTGGGACGCTGCAGCCACGCACGAGACGCGGGAGCTCACGCCCACGGCGGACAAGGGCAGCCTGCGGGCCTCGGCGGGGCCGGCCGTGGGCCGAACGCGCTGGCGCAGCAGCCCCGTGCGCAGATCCCACAGGTTCAGCCGCCCGTCCCTGTCCACCGCAACGAGGTCGACCATGTTGGGCAGGATCGAAACTGACGTCACGGGCGACTTGCAGTCCAGGCTGCGCACTGCCTTGGGCGACTCGGTGGTCCACACCTTGACGGTGCCGTCCTCGGAGCCGGACAGCAAAAACTTGCCGCGACGGTGCCACCCGACCGAGCTCACCGCCGCGGTATGGCCAGCAAAGGTGATGACCTGCGCCAGGAACGGGCGGCACGGGCGGCGGGGCTGCACGACGTGAGCGCGGCGGCGAGGCGGCGCCTCGCGCTGCCTCGCGCAACCAGGCCGCTGGCCCGCCTCACGGGCTCGTCAGAGGCTCCTCGCGAGCCGTCGGGGACTTCGAACATGCGGATCGTGGGGTTGGACGCAGCGATGATCGACCGCTTGTCGGGGCTGATAGCGATGGCCGTGGCGGGCTTTTGCTGGAGCCCGATCACGGCGGTGCACCGCGCCGTGGACGGGTCCCAGAAGCGCAACGTCTCGTCGTACGACGCCGTGGCGAGGATGACCGCCATGGCAGACGCGCTCGCTGCCCAGGCCCGGCGTGCAGCTCGCGCGGCGTGCGCCGCTGAGGCTTTGGCTGTGCTTGGCAATCCCAATGGTTTTGACGCATCATTGGCGCTCTGCCGAGAGCTACTTGCCCGCGAGACGCCAGCCCGCACGCACACGCCCGCGAGACGCCAGCCCGCACGCACACGCCCGCGAGACGCCAGCCCGCACGCACACGCCATGCCCGCGTTCCCCGCGATGCAAGGCAGGGGGCGCACGCTTCCCGGTGCTCAGGTTCCCTTCGCCGTCAGCCTTACTCGCTCCACCGCGGCCCGCGCCGCGTCGAACGCGCTGGAGCAGGCTTCCAGGGCGCCCACCTCGCGCACTCTGTCCGGGTGCAGCAGCCGCGCCAGCTGGCGGAACCGCGCCTCGCACGTGCGGAGCGACGCTCCCCGCTGCAGCAGCAAGCAGGCCTCTGGCGCCAGCGCCGCCACGCCCCCCGAAACGAGCGCCGCAGCCGCCGCCGGCGGCATGGCCGCCAGCTGCTCGTCGTCCACCGCAGGCCACGAGGCAAAAGCCCCGCGCGGACCGCTCCCGCCGCCCCCCGCCCTCGCCGCAGCACTCGCCGCGTCCAGCGCTGCGTTCAAGCCCCGCCGCCTAGCCGCCTCGGCAGCTCGCAACGCCTCCAGCTCCGCAACACGCTCTGACGCGACCGCTCTTCCAGCCGACCCCACGCCGACCCCTCCAGATCCGTCCACTTCCCCGTCGACGTCCTCCCAACCAAGCGGGTAGAGCCCAGTCTCGTCGTGTCGCGGGCGCATGTCAACGCCCTCCAGCGAAAAGCCCCCGCCCCGCCCGCCCCGCCCTCCTCCTCCTCCTCCTCCGCCACCGCCGCCTCCGCCGCCACCACCGCCGCCGCCACCGCCGGGTCCGAAGCCGCCTCGACCGGCTGCACCCAGGGCCCCTCCGCGCAGCGCGTCCCGCCGCCGCCGCGCCCCCGCCGCGCCCACAATGCCCTCCTCGCCCCTCGCACGCTTCGCAGCTCGATCAAGCCCGGCCTGCAACCGAGCCCGCCGGGCAGCGGCGGAGCTGACAGCAGAGCTATCCGAAGAGCTGACGGCAGAGCCTGCGACAGAGCCGGCCTTCCCTAGCGAACCCTGGCGCAGCGACGCACCACCGCCGTTCACGGCTCTGCCAGAAGTGGCTCTGCTTGATGTTGCTCTGCCGTTGGACGGGCTTGGCAATGCGGGAGAGGCCCCGGCCAGCCGCCGGCCAGCACGCCCGACGTCGTGGGCAGAGCCTGGGACGGCGCGGGTGGCGTCGCCAGCGTCAGAGTCTGAGCTTGCAAGGTCCACGACGCCGTCGCCGAGCCATCCTCCGGCCGCCCCGCCGCCCGCCAGACGGTCCGACTCCGCCACGGCCCGCTGCCACTCGGGGCCGCGCGCCGCCGCCCTCCTCTCCGCCTCCAGCTCCGCGGCTGCTGCGGCGAGCCCGCTGTCCCACCACCGCCCTCCGTGCGCCGATCCTGCCTCCGATCCTGCCGCCGATCCTGCCGCCGGGCCTCGCCGCCCGCCCAACCCAGCGGCTGGGTCCGCGGCGCCTGGGGCGGCAGGGCGCGATCCGTGGGCGGCGGTTGACGGCCTGGCGGCTGTCGCGGTAAGCTGCCGGGGGCGGTGTCCCGACGCGTGCCAGCTGGCGGCAGCGGCTTGTCTGGCGTCCTCCTCCTGGAGCTTTCGTCGATCGGCCGCGTCTCTCACTCGCTCGGCCTGGATCTCTTCGTCGAGCCTTGAGTGGCTCTGCCGAAGTGGGCGTCGCTCCTCGGCGTCCTCGTCGTCAGCTGATCCTCCGCGCATCACCACGGCGTCTGAGGGGTTGGCGGCGGGCGCACTGACGCCGGGGCGGTACGGGAGGCCGAGCAGCGGGTGGCCGCCCCGGCTGCCGGGCCCCCCAACGAGCACTGGGGGCGGGCGGCGGCGGCGGGCGGCCGACCGCGCGCTCCGGGGAGCGGGCAGCAGCGGGGGCGGCGCGGACGCCTGTCGCCGCAGCTCAGCGAGGCGGAGCACTTCGGAGGGCAGGGTCCGTGCCGGCGCAGGCCTCGCTGCGGGCTTGGGCGCGAGGGAGGCCCTGCCCGCCTGCCGCGCGCGCCGCGCCTGGGTGCGCATCCCCGACGCCGCCAGCAGCGGATCAACGGGCATGACGACAAGGCAGCGGGTCTCTGTTGGTGTGTCCTCGGTCCCGTCGGCCGCTCAGCCCGCTGCGCGTCGAGACCGGGGCGGGTCTTGCCGCCTCGTGCAAGCCCTTAAACGTAGTACGCCGGCTGGAAACCGCGATGCCAGGGCCGTTCCTGGAGTCCGCAGCTGCCAGCCACCGCAGACTGGGCGCTGTGGGCCTGGCAACGCGCGCGCGGGAGGTGATTGTGAGGGCATGGGCGACGGGTGCGCAGCGGCGCGCATTGCTTGCTCGGCACCCAATATTCGTCGCGCCGGCGCCAACTGCTGAAGGCAAGCTCGGCCACCCCGACCCCGCTGCCACGAGGCAGGCGGCACAGGCGCGCGCGGCTCCCCTAGCCAGCTCAAAGACGCCGATTGCGCCGTCCCTGGACCTTCCCCCCGTGTCGCGCGCGAGCTCGCCGCGAGCAGCCGCCCAGCGGTGCCGAAGGATTGGCACGTGCTGCGCGGAGGCCCTCTCCCCGGCGCGTCAAGGCGCCCCACCCCGTTCTTGTGCGCCCCGGCAGGATCGCCAGGTCGCTTTGCGAATCGCCGGCTCCTCCCGGGAGACGCTAGTCCGGGTGCCCAGCGCCTGAGCGTGGAGCTTCAAAACTTGCCTGGAAGGCTCTCTCCACCGCTGCTCTACGAGGCGCCATGGCGGACCGCTCGCGCTCGTCTGACGACACTGTGAAAATGTTCGGAGCAACTTCGGCTGGCTCCCGC
This sequence comes from Cafeteria roenbergensis, assembly GCA_008330645.1. Taxonomy (NCBI): domain Eukaryota; class Bigyra; order Bicosoecida; family Cafeteriaceae; genus Cafeteria; species Cafeteria roenbergensis. The sequence continues at coordinate 566,702 of VLTN01000014.1, read as the reverse complement.
GGGGGCGCGTCGGACCGCGGCCGGGGGCGCGGACGGGGGCGCGGGCGCGACTTTTCGGACCGCGCGTCCAAGCCCGTATCGCGCCACTCCAAGCAGCCGACCGTGGCGGCCGGGCCGGGGTCGTCCAGCAGCCAGGACCGCTTCCGCTCGTCGGGCGGCCGCCGCGGCGGGTCCCAGGGCCACGCCCGTGGGTTCGGGCACACCGGCGATAGCCGCTTCCGGCAGCAGCGCGGCGACGACTCAATTCACCTCCGCACCAAGGAGGAGGGGGGCGCGCTGCGCGTGGACATCAGCGCCCCCACGCCGCCGGCCGCTGCTCCCCGCTCCTCCGGCTCGACGGCCCACATCGGCTTCGCTGGCGGCCTCTCCGCCTCGGAGCTGGCGAAAGCCAAGGCTGCTAGCGCCGCCACCGCCCGCGGCGACCTCGGGCCACCCTACACGGTGGCGCAGCTGCGTGCCGTTGCGCTCGCCATGGTCAAGGCCGGCAAGCTCCCCGGGCCGGCGGCCGACGCCGACGGCCCGCGTCTCTCAATCTCAGGCATCACCATCCGCCGGTACGGCCTGGAGCCGTGCAACCTGGCCCCGTGGACCCTCACCCCGCCGGACGAGACCCCCATCGAGCCGCCCCCGCCCCCCAAGCGCAGCACCGCCACGGGCGACGGGTCGGGGTGGGACGCGGCCCCCGTTATGGAGGGCGGCGCCATCATGGGCGGCTTCGAGAACGGCCGCTGGGTGCCCGACCCGTCGGCCGACATGGGGGCCTTCGCGCCGCTGGAGCCCGAGGGGGAGGAGACCCTGGACGAAGCGCCCGCTCGCGGCCGAGCCGACCCTGGAGGGGAGGCCGGGGGCGCCGCGGCAGCTGCAGGGGCAGGGGCTGGCGCCGGGTCGAAGTGGGCGGCGAGCAGCAGCCAGCCCGCCCGCACAGGCGCCGCCAGCGCTGCCCCTGCAGCTGCCGCAGCCGACCCGACCCTCGGCCTGATGGCAGCGCTAGCCGGCCAGGGGATGGTGCTGGGCGGGCCCGTCGCCGCAGCAGCCGCCGCCGCCGCAACAGCCGCCACTGCCGCAGACGCCGGCGCAAGCCACGCGCCCGCTGCCGGCCCCCCCGCCCCCATCGCGGACGCCGCGGGCATGGATATCCTCCGAGCTCTTCAGGGCCCCACCGCCTTCGCCCCGCCCGCGACCGCAACCGCGGCGGCAGCCAACTCGGGGCATGCTCCCGTGTCCACAGCCTCGTCTGCAACTGCAACTGCAACTGCAACTGGCAAGGCACGTGCGTCGCCCCCGACGGCAGACCCGTATCTCCCCTCCCCGGCTGGCCTCCTCGACGACCTCATGGGAGACGCGACGCCCCGGCCACCAGCGCAGCAGCACCAGCCGCAGCACCAGCCGCAGCACCAGCACCAGCAGCCGCCGGCCGTCACCCCAACCAAGGGCGCGGCCCCCGGCGCCGTCGCGCCCACCCCACCCTCAGCCGCCGACCGCCTCCGCGCCCGCCTCCGCGCGCGCACCCCTGCTGCGTCGCCCGTGCCGGCCCCCACTGCAAGGGACCCTGCTGGCGCTGCCGGTGCCGGTGGCGACGCCGCCCCCCGCCCCGCCCCCGCCCCCGCCCCCGCGCCCGCGCCCCCCGCCTCGGGGGGGCTGCCGCAATCGCCCGGGGCCGCCCGCCTCCTCAGCTCCATGTTCGCTCAGGCCGCAAGCCAGCAGCACCAGTCAGGGGCCCCGGTGCCACCGGCGGCGGCCCCGCACACCGGAGGCTGGGTCCCCGCCGGACCGCACATGCCCCCCCCTCCCGGATACATGGGCCACGCCCCAGGCTTCGCTCCCGGGCGGGGGGCACCCCGCGGCTACATGGGGCCCCCGGTCAGCGGGGGCCCTCCGGGGTTCGCCCATCCGGGGTTCGCTCCCCCGGGGTTCGCGCCCCCAGGGTTCGCGCCCCCGGGGTTCGCCCCCCCCGACTTTGCCCCGCCGGGGTACGGCGTGGCGCAAGGTGCGCACGCGCGGCCCGCGCTGCCAGCGGGCATGCCGCCTCACAGCCAGCCGCGGGGTTCCCCGGCGGGGCCGCCTGTGAGCGGCCCGCCGCCAGCGCAGGGGTCTGGCCCGGGCGCGCACCCGGCTCCGCACTCGGCAGCGGGCCCGCCAGCACCCGCTCCCCCGGGAAGCGCGCTTGCCTCTCTCCTCGCCGGGATGCACGGCGGGCCGCGCGGCCCGCCCCGCATGCAGGCGCCGCACATGCAGCACCAGCACGCATTGATGCAGCACCAGCGCGGCCCAGCAGGCCCCGCGCCCCAGCCGCACGAGGCCGGGGGCGCCGCCGCAGCCTTGCTTGCTCGCATAGCCGCCGGCAAGCCGTAAATGGCTGGGGCGTCGCGGAGAGTGTCGTGACCTTCGTGACGACGCCCACAGCGGCGGCTAGGCCCAACCACGCTGCATTGGCCCTGCTCTCGCTGGATGCAAACACGCGCGACAGTTGCTCTCCCAGACCAAGCGATCGAGCCATCCGCACCACAAGCATCGCTCAGCCGAACCCGGGGCCTCGCCACGCGCAAGCCGGCCTGCCGAGGGCCAGAGGCGATTTGGGGAGCAGCCGCTAGAGTCCCCACCCTCAGCGGTGCGCGTGGCGGCGAGCGGGCTCGCCTCTTGGCCAGATGTTGGCGGCGAAACGGCAGCGGGTGCAACTGCTCGGCCACGGCGTGCCCTCGTTGGCCAGGACACTCGGCGGGCCAGCACCACCAACACGCCCCGGGCCCGAGTGCGACGCGGCTGCTGGCCTTTCGGCACCGCTGCAGGTCTGCAGCCCCGGGTTGTGGCGGCTGTCGGGTGCCCGCGCGCTCGCGCTGCCGAGTTTGCGACGGCGTGCCGCGCCCAACCAGACTTCAACTTGGCGACAGTGCCAAGCTGGAGCTTCGCCCGCTGGTTGCTTCGCCCTCTGCCACACTCGCGCCGCGCCTGGGAGCCAGGCGCGCCGCCCGGGGAACCGACGCCATGCGCTCGATCGCAGCGGCCCTTGCGGGCCTGGCCTGCCTCGCCGCAACCTGCGCGGCGAGCAGCGTTGTGGCCAACACCCAGTACGGAGCGGTCGAGGGCGACGACAACGGGGTGGTGACTTTCTGGTCCAAAATCCCCTTCGCTGCGCCCCCCGTGAGCCAGAACGAGCGAGCGTGGGTGCAGCCCGCGATGCGCCGCAGACTGGCGGGGGCCGCGGCCTCGCTGCCCTGCCTCAGGCTCGGGGGCGGCGGCCCACAAGGCTGTGGGCTGCAGTTGCCTGTCTGTTGCGCACCGCGAGCACGCCTTGCAAGCCTGGCCCCGCTCCTCTGCACTGCGTGCCCGCGCAGGTCGGGAACCTCCGCCTGCGGAACCCCCAGCCGCCCAAGCCCTGGGCCGGGACGCTGGACGCCAACGGGATCCCGCAGTCCTGCCCGCAGCTCAAGCTCGACGGCGACCTCATGCTCGGCGGCGAGGACTGCCTGTACCTGCGCGTGTGGCGCCCCGCGAACATGGCTCCTGGCCAGCAGCTCCCCGTGATGGTGTGGCTGTACGGCGGCGGGTTCGTGCTGGGCTCGGCGGACGAGTTCGGCTTGTACGACGGCACCAACCTCGCCACCAAGCACAACGTGATCATCGTCGCGCCCAACTACCGCCTCAACAGCCTTGGATTCCTCGCGCTCCCGGAGCTCGCCGCCGAGACCGGCAACAACGCCACGGGCAACATGGGGCTGCTTGACCAGCAGATGGCGCTGCGCTGGACGCGCGAGAACATTGCCAATTTCGGCGGAGACAACTCGAGCATCACCATTTTCGGCGAGTCCGCCGGTGGCTTCTCGGTGTGCTGGCACCTCGCCTCGCCGGGCAGCCGCGGCCTCTTCGACGCCGCAGTGATGGAGAGCGGGTCCTGCAACAGCCCTCAGTTTTTCCGCAACCAAAAGGCGAACGAAGCCTTCTCGTATGAGTTTGCCGCCGCCATCGGGTGCGGCATGCGCGGGCCCACGCTGCTCGCTTGCCTGCGCAGCCGCTCGACCGAGGACATGCTCAAGTCAATCCTCGACTGGCTCGACCCCAACTGGCCCTTCACCAACCGCACCAAGGGCCTCGAGGGCAGGCTGCCGGCCTCGTCCCTGCGCGGCAACGCGCCCCAGGGCATGCACCACATCTCGGACGTGCTGGCCGCCGCCAACCCCGACGGCCGCGCCCTCCCGGAGAGCCTGCGCCCGCAGTGGCTGCCCGTGTTCGCGCCCGTGATGCCCTGGGCAGCCACCGTGGACGGCGTCAACCTGCCGGTGCTGCCGCTGGCTGCAATCCGCAGCGGCAACTGGGCCAAGGTCCCGTTCCTCGCTGGCTCCAACAAGAACGAGGCCAGCATCCTCGCGCCCCTCCTCCCCATCGTCGTCAAGGGCGCCTCCTTCGACTACGACGACGAAACCGTCCGCCTCACCATCGCGCAGCTGATCAAGGACGCGACCCCCGCCGCCATCGAGGCAGTCACCAACGCCACCCTCCTCCAGTACCCGTCGGCCGACTACAAGAACAACTTCTGGCGCATGGCCCAGCTCTTCACACACTACTTCTTCAGCTGCGACGTCCGCCGCGCCATGCGCTCCGTCGCCTCGCAACAGAGCTCCGCGTGGCTCTACTCGTTCGAGCGCAAGCTCTCCTTCCTCTTCGGCCTGGAGGACGACCTGCTCGGCGACTACCACTCCTCAGAGATCGCCTTCGTGTTCGGCAACCAGTGGCCCCCCATCGTCCACGACTTTGACGCCGACGACGCGAAGCTCTCTGAGGCCATGGGCACCTACTGGACCAACATGGCGCGCTGGCACCAGCCCTCACACGCCGACGACGGCCAGCCCACCTGGTCCCCCTACACCAGCGCAGACGACCTCACCATGACGCTGGCGAGCCCCGTCTCGATGCGAACTGGCTACGTGGAGGAGGCCTGCAATTTCTGGGATCGTATGGAGTGCATCATCGACCCGCAGGGGGCCGCCTGCAGCACGGCCGACTTCCAGCACTGAGGCGCCGCCCAGCGTCAGCTTGTGCGGCGGGCCCGGGGGGGGGGGGGAGGGGGGGGGGGGGGGGGGCAGTCGGCCCGCGAGAGAGTCTGCCCGTGCCCCTGCCGCCTGTCGTCTTGCCCTGCTGCGCCCCGGGTGCAACGACTGGTGGGCGAGCGCCAGCGCCAGCGCCAGCGCCAGCGTCAGCGTGATCGTGTGAGCGTGTGCATATGCGTGTGAGCGGCGGCCACGGCGGCAGCAGCAGCAGCGGCTGGCACAAGCAGCGACCCGCGCTTGGGCACTGGCTACGCATGCAGAGCGGCACACGGCCGCCGCTCTGTCAAGGCAGCACACGCACAACCGGGCCGAGTCAAACACGGCACTCCCGAACGCGCGAGGGGCGCGCCTCAGTCGTCGCCGGCGCCGGCGGCAGAGGCCATGATGCCAGCCATCCTGGACGGCACGCGGGCGAGCGCGGAGGCTGCGGCGGCGCGCACGCGGTCGTCCTGCGCGGCGGCGGCGGAGCCCTGGTCCGCCAGCTCCTGCCGCTTCACCAGCACCACGCCCTCGAGCACGGTGCAGAGCGGCTTCCACGCCTCGTCGGCCACCTCGGCGCGGTCCCGGGCGTTCATGAGGGCGGGGGTGGTGTGGGTCTGGAAGCCGGTGATGGTCTTGGGGTTGCCGGCCTGGCCAACCGTCTCGACTGCCGTGCCGATGCGGACGTCGACGGGGACGGGCTCGCTGGTGTCTGCGTCGACGGTCATGACCATGCGGGGCAGGAAGGCGGGTGCGAGGCAGAAGAGGAGGGAGTGGTGGCGGCCGAGGAGGGTGCCGCTGAGGTCGAGGGAGCAGAGGGCGGTGGAGAGGACGGCGGCGACGGCCACGGGGCGGACGAGGACGCGGTCGGAGTGCAGCGGGGAGAGGGTGACGAGGCCCTTTCCGGCCGCGACGAGGCCCTGCGCGATGCGGACGAGGAAGACGTGGTCCTGGTCGCGGCGGTGGAAGGTTGCGAGCTGGCGCAGCATGCCGGCGAGGCGGCTGTTGTTGGTGCCGGCGCCGACGAGCCCCATGGCGAGGATGGCGGACTGGGCGGTGAGGGGCTCGGCGTCGTGGGAGAGCTTGGAGAGCGTGTCGATGGTGGCGTAGGCGGGGTCGGAGAGGCGGCACATGGCCAGAGTGAGCGGGACGGCGCGGCGAACGGCCGGGTCGCCGTACTGCATCAGGTGCTCCGCCGCGCGCTCCACCATGGTGGCGCCGAGCTCCTCGCCCATGGAGATGATTCCGAGGCCGAGGGCGGCGATGGTCTGGTACTGGTAGTCTCGTGGGTTGCCGCCCTCGGAAGCGCCGGCCGCAGAGGATGCCGCGGCGCCGGCGGAGGACGCCGCCCCTGCGGCTGATGCTGCTGCTGCGCCGGCGCCGGCCCCGGCCCCGGCCCCCGCGGCGGAGGCGGAGGCGGTGTCCGCGCCCTCCCCGTCTGCGGCGGGGCCGGTCGCGCCGTCGGCCACGTCGGCTTCAAGCTCCTTCCGCCTCTTCTCGCGGAAGTCAGCCTCGGGGTGCTCGCCGCAGGCGCGAAGCATCTCCTGGGCGCGGAGCACGTTGCCGGTGCCGGCGTACGCGCAGGCGGTGAGGAGGAGGCGGATCTCTCTGCCGGTGGGGCCGGCGACGGCCTCGAGACGGTGGAGGGTGGCGTCGGCAGCGGCGCCCTGCCCCATGAAGACGAGGCCGAGGCCGAGGGCCATCTGGCGGAAGAGCGGGTGCTGGCTGTTGGCGGCGCACGCCTCCGTGAGGCGGGCTTCGAGGAGGTCGGAGGTGTCGCGGTCGGCGGTGCCGACGAAGACGAAGCCCGCACCGAGGGCGGCGATGGCGGCGAGCTCAAAGGCTGCGTCCTTGCCCCAGGAGGAGCGGGTGTCGCTGATGTAGGGGGCGAGCATGTCGCGGACGTCGGCGCGGCCGGAGCCGGCGTATGCGAGGGCGAGTGAGAGGACGCTGGCCGAGCGGACCACGGTGGGGCAGGTCTTGCGGGGGGCGTCCGGGTCGACGAAGGCGTCGAGCAGCTCCTTTGCGATGTCGGCCTCCGTGGCAGTGCCGACGCAGGAGAGGCCCACGGCGAGGGCGCCGCCGGCGACGATCTGCGGATCGGCCGACTCGGTGAGGGGCTGCGGGGCGATGGGGCCCTCCTCGTGGTCCCAGAGGTGGATGAGGCCGAGGGCGCCCGCTGCGGCCAGGCGGCCGTCGGCGTTGTTGCTGTGCACCCACTTGAAGACGTCCTCCTCGCCCTCGGCGGCGGCGGAGGAGGATCCCTCGGCCGGGGGCTCGTACAGCAGGGCGTCGCGGCCGTGGCCCAGGTTGACAAAGGCACTGACGTAGGAGGAGGCGAGGTTGGCGCGGGCGGAGCTGAGGCGGGCGCCGTCGTCGCTGCGCGCCCCGGGCCGGAATCCCGTCGAGTCGGCGAGGTGGGACTTGAAGACCTCCTCCGGGGCGCGGGGCTTGGTCAGGGTCGAGCTCCTTGGCCAGCGCGCGGTACTGCATGGAGAGCTGGGCGTTGCCGATGGCGTCCTTGACCTCGTCGCTGAGGCGGGCGACGACGGGGAGGGCGTCGGGCTCCGGGAGCCAGGTGCCGCCCACGGCGCCCGGGCGGTTGAGCGCTTCCATGTGCTCCGCGGTGGAGCGCGCGGAGAAGGAGGCGTGGAGCGGGGCGGCTGCCGCGGCGGCGGCGGCAGCGCCGGCAGCGGACACCGCGCGCATGCCCGAGGTGAGGGCCGATCCGACGACGGTGGCGGCAGCGGCGGCGAGGTCGTCGTCCTCGCCCTCGTCCTCGTCGTCCTCCGCCTCCGCGGCGCCGTACCCGATGCGGCGGTAGCCGTGGCGGCCGAGCAGGTACCCGATCTGGAGCCGCCTGGCCTCGCCCTCCTCCCCGTCCCCGCACGCCTCGAGCACGCGGCGCACCTGGCCCGGGTGGCCGATGCGCAGGGCGACGCGCGCTGCGTCGGTGAACTGCTCGTTCTGCAGGTAGAGCGCCAGGGCCACGTGCAGGGCCTCGTGCTGGTCCTCCTCGTCGCCGAGGAAGTCCGCGCAGCGGAGGAGGTAGAGGCACACGCGGGAGCGGGCAGAGGCGTCCATCTTGATGCCGCGCCCCTCGACCAGCGATGAGAGCTGCTGCGTCTCCATCAGCAGGTCGACGGCCTCGGCCTCGGCATTGTGGCTCATGCAGTAGGGGGAGATCTGGTGCACGAGCGCCATGAGGCGGTCCACCTTGGCGTCCCGCTCCGCCTCGGCCGCCTCGGCCGCCTCCTCGTCCTCCTCCTCCTCCTCCTCCTCCTCGGCCTCGCTCTCGAGGAGAGCCTCGTAGGCGCGGCCCACCTGCCCCGCCAGCGTGCGGATGTACTCGTGCCCCCACATGCCAATGTCCGCCGCGGGGTCCCCAGTGAGCTTGAACTCCAGGCACTCCCTGGTGGCGCTGGCCTCGGCCGCGGCGAGGAGGCCCCGGGGCTCGGCTGCGGCGCCCTCCTTCACGTCGGCGTCGTCCTCGTCGGCGCCCGCACCGGCGCCCGCCTCGGCGCCCGCGTCCTTCGCGGCGGCGGCGGCGCCCGTGGCGGCGCCATCTGCGCCCTTGGCCTCGGCCTCTGCCGCCTTGGCCTCGGCCTCGTCCTTGGCCTTGCGTTCCTTGCCCTGGCTCTCTCGCGGCTGAGCTTCGCGAGGGCCTCCGCCATCGGGGCCGCGTCGCTCACCATTGCAAGGACGGACAGGATGTCGGAGAAGCTGGGGCGCAGGGCCTCGGTCTCGGGCAGGGCAGCGTACGAGCGCTTCAGCCCCTCGTAGTGGGGCGCAAGGAACTTCAGGGGCTTTGGGACGGAGGTCATGGACGATGTGGACTGCAGGAGGGGCGCGATGCAGCGGGGGGGCGGACCAGCATCGCATGGTTGCCAGCGGGCGCAAGGCTGCGCGTGCAGTGCGAGTCGGCCACTGCCCGACTTCCTCCCTCCCTCTCCCGACACGCATACCGCGGCCAAAGCGCCCGCCTCTTATGCCAACACGGCGCGCGGCCCGCTGCGGCTGGGATCGGGGCGTGGCCTCACCTCCTGGATGGACGAGCGCAGCGTCTCCAAGGCGCTTGCTAGGACAGAGGCGTCGGCCCCTGCGGCCTTGGCAACGGCCTCTTCCAGCCGCTCCTTCAACTCGCGGTCCTCGTCCGTCTGCGCTCACGATGGAAAACGGCGCACAATCGCGCGGTTGGGGCGCGCTGGGGCGCTGCATCGCCAGTGCGGGCGGCAGTACCGCGACCGCCCCGCTTTCCATGCAGAACTGCTCGAGCTCGGCCCAGCAGCAGCCAGCCCGCCGCGAGCCCGGGCTTGGGGGCCGGCCACCCGCGCCCAGCCGCACCAGCGCAGCACCGCACCGCGAGGGCGCCGCACAAGGCGCTTCGGCCCCAGCAGCCCAGGGGTGCGCCTGGTGGCTGCGCCCGCGCGCTCGCCAATGCTCACCAGGCCGTCCTCCGGATCGACCGCCGGCGCTGCCTTGGCTGCCACATCCTCGGCCGCCTTGGGCTCCTTGGCGTCCCCGCTGGATGACATGTACCCCGCGACGCCAGGCAACCGGGAGTCGCGCTGCGTGTGCGCCCACGGGCGCAGCCTGACGCTCGCTGCCGGCTGGCCGCTCTCTGCGCGCAGGCAAGCAGATGGCCATTTCGATCCGAGCGGCTCTGCCAAGCGCGAGATGCGCGACATTTGCGGCGAGGAACCAAGTCGCCACACGCCCTGCAGGCTTCCAGCTGGGCTTCGGGCTGGATCGGGATGTGCCCGGCCGCGTTCGAGCAGACCGCGGCGCGGAGCGCGCGGACGGGCGCTCCCAGCGCGCAAACAGGCCGCGCAACGCTGCTGCATCGGCGCCCGCCATCGATGTCCCCAGCCTGCCTCGACGAGGCTGCAGGACATCGGCAGGGCGCGATACGTGGCTATCGATCCATGAGCTGCCCGTGCATTCCTCGGGCGGCGATGTCACAAACTTGCGACCAGCAGCTGCGCTGGTTGCAGAGCAGCTTGCGGGCGAGAGACTGCGCGAGCGAGCGCCACACGGCGCCGCCAAGCCGAGGGGGCACGCGCCCCCAGCCCACCCCTGCACCGCGATGAGGCACAGTCTTTTGGCACTGCTGGTGCCATTCCTGGCGGCCCGGGCGGCAAGGGCCGCCATGGGCCCGCCCACGCGGCTGCGCGTCGAGTGAGAGTGCAACTGCTGGAGACACGTCTTTTCCGCGCCCCGGTGCCCGCGGCCGCGCCCGTCCTGCCGAGGCGCCTCCGCCTCAGCGAGCGCGCGCGAATCTACATACAGTTGGGGGCGCGGCGCAGCCAACCGCTCGCCAGAGACGTCTCGTCGCTCCTCGCAGGTACATCGACCAGGCCGACTGGGCGCTGGTGGACACGCCCCGCCCTCGGTTCTCTTGGGTTCCCGACCTTGAGGCCGGACAGCTGCAAAGCGCCTACAGTATATCGGTCCGCACTGCGGCCGGGACGGCGCTGTGGGACAGCGGCAAGGTTGAGAGCGCGGCGTCATTCAACGTCGCGTTCGGGGCGGACGATCCGGTGCCCGCCGACACTGCTGCGACCGTGTCTGTGCGCGTGTGGGACCAGGCTGGTCAGGTGTCGCCGTGGTCGGACCCGTTCTCCTTCGTCGTGGGTCCACGGGCCAGCGGCGACTGGCGTGGGGCGGCCTGGATCGCCTGCAACCAGACGGGCGAGTTCGACGCCGAAACACCCACGTACGCGCGAAACCGCTTCCGCACCGAGGTTCGGCTGCCCGCACACAAGGGCGTGACCAGCGCGCGGCTGTACGTGGCAGGCACCGGCATCGCTCGCGCCTTCGTTAACGGACAGACCGCTGGGTCCGCGCGGGCGCGCCTGCAGGCGGGGTGGACCGCCTTCCGCCAGAGGGTGCTGTACACGTATGCGGACGTCACAGGGGCAGTCCAGGCGGGGGGCGACTCCGTGGCGCTGGCGCTGGAGCTCGGCAACGGGTGGGCAGACGTGCTCCCCGCGGCGTGGAACGGGTCGGACGCTCAGGTATCCGTGCCCTGGCGGCGCGGCGGCGCCCTGAGGAAGGCCGTTGCGATGTTGGTCGTGGACACGCTTGACGGGCCCTCCTTTTCCGTCGTGACAGGGGCCCCCGGGGCCCCTGCGGTCGCTTTCGACGGCGTCGCGACGGCTCCTCTGCCCGGCGTGGAGTTGGCCCGGAGGCCGCACAACGGCACGGCAAGGCAGGCCGTTCGGCTAAACGCTAGCTGGTCCTGCGGCGGGGGGCCGCGCGTAAACGACAGCATCTACGACGGCGAGGCCTTTCATGCCGGCAGGCAGACGCCAGGGTGGGACATGCCGGGGTGGAGCCCCCCTCCCTCTGTGAGGGACACCTGGGCGCCCGCGCTGGCAGCCTGGCCCTTCTCATCGGCCATCACCCTGTCCGCCCAAGCGATGCCGGCGGTGGCAACGCAGGCTGACTTCCCAGGCTCAATGAAGGAGGTTCGGAACTCCTCCGCCGGCCCGCGGGTGTGGGTCTGGGACTTTGGCCAGAACATGGCCGGCGCTGTGCGCTTGACCGTCCCGGAGGGCACTCCCAGCGGGGCCACGTTTGTGATCAAGCACGCGGAGGTGCTCATGCACCCTCCGTACGGCCCCGTCGACGGCTCCGTATACACTGGAAATCTTCGTTCGGCGCTTGCAACGGACACGTACGTGCACGACGGCGTGACGGAATCGCACGAGTTTGGCGAGGCAACATACCACGGCTTTCGCTTCGCCCAACTCGCAGTGTCTGGCGTGCCCGAGTCCTGGGCAGGGCCAAACGACAAGACGCTCGTCGCCGTTCACTTCCGAACAGACGTGGCGCGTGAGGGGTCATTCAGTGCTGGCGACGCGACGGGCCTGCTGGACAAGATCCACCACGCAGCCGCGTGGGTGCAGGCCGCGAACCTGATGAGCCTGCCTTCGGACTGCCCGCAGCGCGACGAGCGGAAGGGTGAGGCACATGCTTTTGGTCCCCGGCTGGGGTAGTGCTGCTCCGTGCGCGCGCTTGTGACGATGGCCCTCCTCTTCGCCGCACGCAGCGCAGCGTTGTCGCTTCGCCAAGGCTCCAAGGTGCGGCGCGGGCGCATTGGGCTCCGCCAGCTCAACATGCACTCCGCTGCGCGTGTGCTTGCTCGCAGGCTGGATGGGCGACTCGGCGCTGTCAACGGAGTCGTTCTTTTACAACTTTGACATGCCTGCGCTATTCGGGCAATGGGTGCAAGCGATGCGCGACCAGCAGGTCAACCCGTTCCAGCCGGAACATGGCGCCTCGGTCGGCGACACCACGCCGCTCACGTTTGGGTCTGCGCCAGGCGACCCGAGCTGGCAAACTGCTTACCCAACGGCAGTGTCCCAGCTCTGGCACTACGCAGAGGACCGCCAGCTGCTCGGCTCCATCCTTGGCCCGCTTCACCAATACGCTGCAGCACTCTCTTCTGCTGCGAACGCAACCGGCCTGAAAAAGATGTTCGCTCACTACGGCGAGTGGGTGACGCCGCCGGCGGTGCTGCCGACCAGCCCCAACGACTCCACCCAGGGCCCAAAGCCGCCAAAGTCCCTCGTCTCCGCTTTCAACTTCATCAGCGACCTAGATCGCATGGTGGAGCTCTCTGCTGCTGCCGGCGACGCAGCTGCTGCTCGGCAATACGTTGCCGAGGCAGCGGCTCGGCGAGAGGAATTCGACCAAGCGTTTTGGGACTGGACCATCAACGCATACGGCGCTGGCTTCGCCAACCGCGACGGGCTTCAGGTCTCCAACATCTTGGCGGCAGCGCTGGGCGTCAAGCACGCCGAGGAGGCGTTCCTCTCAACCGTCTACGACATTGAGGTTACACACGCCGGCAAGCTCGCGGTAGGCATTTCGGGCTCGAAGAACCTGTTCCGGCAGCTCACGCTGCACGGCTACTCGAGCCTTGCAGTCGACCTGATGCTGCAGCGAGAGTACCCAAGCTTTGGATTCATGATCGACGGTGGCACGCATGGCTACGAGCCCGCAACCACGCTCTGGGAACTGTGGACAGCACCCGTCAGCGGCCCCGGAATGAACAGTCGTGCCCATCACATGTTCAGCGCCGGGCCAGAGATGTGGTTCTTCGAGCACGTGGCTGGCCTGGGGCTGCAGTGCGGAGGCCAAACGGGCTTTGCATGCTTGCGCATCCACCCACGAGTGACCGCGCAGCCCCAAATCCCGTGGGCCAACGCAACAGTGCCGACACTGCGCGGGCCCGCCACCGTGTCCTGGACGAACGGCACTTCGGTGGCAGCCGCAAGGCTGGCCGGAGGGGAGGCCGCCAACCGTGCGTCCCAAGGCCTCAGAGCTGACGATGGGCAGCTGCTGCTCAGCGTGCGCCTGCCGGTGGGCGGAGCCAGCGCAGAGGTTGTTGTGCCGGCAGGGGATACCGGCCCGGGGCTGCTCATCACGGCCAACGGCGAACTCGCGTGGGCTGAAGGCGAGTTCGTCCCCGGGTGCCAAGGCGTCGCGGGCGCATCCGCTGTCGATGGCGGCGTCGAGTTTCTCGTTGGCCCTGGGGGCGCGTTCGTGTTCTCTGCGACTTTCGCTTGAGCGCGCTGGGCAAGCAGTCTTTCGTCGCCACTGCACGGCCCACCTCCCAGCACGTCGCCACTTGCAGCCCTGCGTAGCCCCAGACGTTGCCGCTGGCTGGGCCCATCGCCGTGCATGTGTGCGTGTGGTCCGTTCGTTGAGCGGAAGCGCGTCCCTCATGGACTGCTCCGGCAGACTGGCCGGGGCGCCTGCACCGAATGCAACATGTCACGCAAGCCGTGTTCGCCTGACCTATGTCCTCCCCCGAAGAGCACCCGAGGCCCGCCAGTGCACCAGCTGCCGCCGCCTGTGCCACAAGTCCACCAGATGCTGCGAGTGCTCAAGCGCAACAAGCAGCGCCATTCTGCCTTCGCACAGGTCTTGGCCACCCTTGATGCCCAGCTTCCGCAGCTTGCTATGCTCCTGGATTGCACCAGCCAGGGCGAGCAGATCCGAGGACGAAAACGTGGCAGGCCCCAGGTCCAGGCACGCCAGCGTCGAGTTGTTGCGCAGCATGCTTGAAAGGGCATTGACGCCTTCGGAGTCTACGGTCCAAGGCCACAAATCTAGTTGTGCCACACCGCGATTCAGGCCCATCCCCTCCAACAAGGCCGCTGCGCCATGAGAGGAGAAGCGGTTGAAGGTCAGATCCAGCGTCTCCAAGCTGCTGTTCTCGGGCAAAGCCCTCCCAATCGCCGAAATGCCACCGTCTCCAAGCTTGCATTGCCGCAGTCCCAGGGACTTGAGCGCTCTGTTCGCCAGCAGCATCTCCGCAACCGCAGCTGCGCCGCCCTCCCCAACCGCATTGCCGTCCAGCCGCAGCTCGGTCAGCGTCGAGTTCTCACGAACCGCCGCCGCGACATGGCGCACGCCCACCGCAGTGGCCCCCATGCCCACGAGCGACAGCGAGGTCAAGCAGCTGTTCACCCGCAGCCCCGCGCCCACCGCCTCAAGGCCCGCGTCCTTGAGCCAGTTGCGCGACAGGTCCAGCGTCCGCAGCCGCCCCGCAGCGCCGAGCGCAGGGGCCAGGTCGGCCGCGCTTGCCCCCTGCATCCCCACGCCGACCAGGCTCAGCTCCGTCAGTCCTGCGCTGTGCCCCAGCGACGCCAGCACCGCGCGCCCTCCAGCAGTCCCAAGCTGCCGAGGGCCGCGGATGCTCAGCGCCCGCAGCGCCCCGCTCGCTCGCACCAAGCCCACCACATGCCCCAGCGCTGCGCCGGGCAGATGGCTCGGAGCAGGACACACCGATGTCAGACTCGCGCTCGCGGCCAGCGCCTCCGCGAGCTCAGCAGCCGACGCCTCTGTCAGCGGCAACGCCCCCAAGTCCACCTCGCGCAGGCTCGCGCTCGACTGCAAGGCCGCAGCCAAGGCCGAGACGGCGGCCGCGTCGGTCGTGGCGCCGGGCATCAGCACCCCGGCACCGATCGCCAACGCCGTCAGAGTCCGGCTCGACGCCAGGCGGGTGACCAGCTCGCGCGCCGTCCGGCCCTCGGTGCCGAACCAGCCCACGCGCGCCCTCCTGAGCCGCGGCGCCGACGCCAGCGCGTCCCCCAGCGCGGCCATGCCAGCGTCGTCGACCGCGGGCAGGTCCACCGCCAGCTCCGTGATGCTGCTGCTGTCCCGGACGGCCATCCCAAGCAGCGCCGCGCCGGCGCCACCCAGCCCCAGGCCTCGAAGGGTCAGCCTCACCAGGCCCCTGTTCGCTGCGATTCCGCCCGCCAGGGCCCGCGCACCCGCTCCGTGGACCGAGTCGCAATCAATACAAAGAGTGCACAACGTGCAGTTTGCGCGCAGGCCCCGAGCGAGCGCCAATGCCAGCTCTTCGCTGAGACACCCGTCCCCAATGTGAAGCGACTGCAGCGTTGTATTCCGACCAAGCGAAGACGCCACAGCCGCAAACGCGCCGGCGCTGCAAGCCCTGCTTGACAGATGGAAGTGAAGCAGCGAGCGATGCAAATGCAGCTCCCGCGCGACGGGCGCCAGCTCCTCGGCCTCTCGCCAGTCCCAGCACGTCTGCAGCTCCCGCAGCACGTCATCGGCAACCCCGCACAGAGCCGTCGCCGCCCCGGCCTCCAGAAGCCGGCGCCGAGCCTCGAGCGTCAGCCAGCGAGGCAGCACCGACCCCTCCCCTCCCTCCCCGTTTCCGGCAAACATGTCGCCCAGACCTGCTGACGCGGCCACCCTCGCGATGGCGCGTGACGATGCCAACCGCGCGTCGGATGGGTCCACCGGCGCCATGTTGCGAACGGCCGCGACCACGACTTGCGCGGCCTCGTCCGCGCTCGGGCTGTCGCGCCGCAGCTCCCGCACGGCCTCTGCCAGCGGCAAGGCGCTCCCGTCCGTCCCCCCCGGGCGCTGTCCGTGCGCCTGGGCGAAGGGGCTCGCAGCGGCGGAGCCGGCGGCACCAGCGCGCGCGGCGTCGCGAGTGATTTCGGTGCTCGGCTCTGGAGTGCGGTCCCGCTCGCCTTCGTCTCGGCGCCGGCCCTGACCAGGGACGGTGCCCACGCTGTCAGCCATGCCCCGGCCTCGTGATGCCCGTTGGTGGATGGGCCTGTGAAGCATGTCTGCCGCCCCAAGCAGCTGCGACTGCGACAAGCTCTGCCGGGATTCGGACATTTGCCGACGCTGCTGCGCAGACGCTTCAAGTTGCGTCCTTGAGTGGCAAGCGCGGAGGGACGGGAGAGGGGATGCCTGCACAGCTTCAGGCAGGTAGGGCTGACCTGATCAGAGAGCAAGCAGACTCATGCAGAATCGACGCAGAGAAGTTTTGTGGTCACGCTGCAGCAAAGGAGGAGGCCCGCCAATGCACCAGCTGCCGGCGCCGCCCCCACGCGACTGCCATATGGCACGACCGCTCAAGCGCGGCCAGCAGCTCTACTCGGCCTTCGCACAGCTCTTGAGGTGCGCTGACGACGATACGCTGCAGCCGATGGTGGACTCTCACGGCCTCAGCCAAGGCCAGCAGATCCTCAGACGAACACCCAAGGCTGCCAACATGCAGGCGAGCGATGGTGGAGTTCATGCGCAGTGCCTCAGCCATGGCTGAAACACAATGCGAGCTCAGCAGGGCAGTCCTCAGTCGCAAGTCAGTCAAGCCACGATTCCGGCTCAGCCCTTTCAACAACGCTGGGCACGCTGAGGTCATCGAAAAGTCGTTACTCGTCAGATCCAGCGTCTCCAAGCTGCTGTTGTCGGGCAAAGCCCTCCCAATCGCCGAAATACCACCGTCTCCAAGCTTGCATTGCCGCAGTCCCAGGGACTTGAGCGCTCTGTTCGCCAGCAGCATCTCCGCAACCGCAGCTGCGCCGTCCTCCCCAACCGCATTGCCGTCCAGCCGCAGCTCGGTCAGCGTCGAGTTCTCACGAACCGCCGCCGCGACATGGCGCACGCCCACCGCAGTGGCCCCCATGCCCACGAGCGACAGCGAGGTCAAGCAGCTGTTCACCCGCAGCCCCGCGCCCACCGCCTCAAGGCCCGCGTCCTTGAGCCAGTTGCGCGACAGGTCCAGCGTCCGCAGCCGCCCCGCAGCGCCGAGCGCAGGGGCCAGGTCGGCCGCGCTTGCCCCCTGCATCCCCACGCCGACCAGGCTCAGCTCCGTCAGCCCCGCGCTGTGCCCCAGCGACGCCAGCACCGCGCGCCCTCCAGCAGTCCCAAGCTGCCGAGGGCCGCGGATGCTCAGCGCCCGCAGCGCCCCGCTCGCTCGCACCAAGCCCACCACATGCCCCAGCGCTGCGCCGGGCAGATGGCTCGGAGCAGGACACACCGATGTCAGACTCGCGCTCGCGGCCAGCGCCTCCGCGAGCTCAGCAGCCGACGCCTCTGTCAGCGGCAACGCCCCCAAGTCCACCTCGCGCAGGCTCGCGCTCGACTGCAAGGCCGCAGCCAAGGCCGAGACGGCGGCCGCGTCGGTCGTGGCGCCGGGCATCAGCACCCCGGCACCGATCGCCAACGCCGTCAGAGTCCGGCTCGACGCCAGGCGGGTGACCAGCTCGCGCGCCGTCCGGCCCTCGGTGCCGAACCAGCCCACGCGCGCCCTCCTGAGCCGCGGCGCCGACGCCAGCGCGTCCCCTAGCGCGGCCATGCCAGCGTCGTCGACCGCGGGCAGGTCCACCGCCAGCTCCGTGATGCTGCTGCTGTCCCGGACGGCCATCCCAAGCAGCGTCGTGCCGGCGCCACCCAGCCCCAGGCCTCGAAGGGTCAGCCTCACCAGGCCCCTGTTCGCTGCGATTCCGCCCGCCAGGGCCCGCGCACCCGGTTCCTCGATGGTCGCCTTGAGCAGAACCAAAGTCCGCAGCGCAGAGTTTGCGTGCAGGCCCCGAGCGAGCGCCAATGCCAGCTCTTCGCTGAGACACCCGTCCCCAATGTGAAGCGACTGCAGCGTTGTATTCCGACCAAGCGAAGACGCCACAGCCGCAAACGCGCCGGCGCTGCAAGCCCTGCTTGACAGATGGAAGTGAAGCAGCGAGCGATGCAAATGCAGCTCCCGCGCGACGGGCGCCAGCTCCTCGGCCTCTCGCCAGTCCCAGCACGTCTGCAGCTCCCGCAGCACGTCATCGGCAACCCCGCACAGAGCCGTCGCCGCCCCGGCCTCCAGAAGCCGGCGCCGAGCCTCGAGCGTCAGCCAGCGAGGCAGCACCGACCCCTCCCCTCCCTCCCCGTTTCCGGCAAACATGTCGCCCAGACCTGCTGACGCGGCCACCCTCGCGATGGCGCGTGACGATGCCAACCGCGCGTCGGATGGGTCCACCGGCGCCATGTTGCGAACGGCCGCGACCACGACTTGCGCGGCCTCGTCCGCGCTCGGGCTGTCGCGCCGCAGCTCCCGCACGGCCTCTGCCAGCGGCAAGGCGCTCCCGTCCGTCCCCCCCGGGCGCTGTCCGTGCGCCTGGGCGAAGGGGCTCGCAGCGGCGGAGCCGGCGGCACCAGCGCGCGCGGCGTCGCGAGTGATTTCGGTGCTCGGCTCTGGAGTGCGGTCCCGCTCGGCTTCGTCTCGGCGCCGGCCCTGACCAGGGGCGGTGCCCACGCTGTCAGCCATGCCGTGACGTGGCCGCGCCCGCTTTTCGCCAGGGCCCAACCCGACAGGCCGATGAATGAACGCAGGTGTGCCTTGCTGCCGACGGCTTGCTCTGTCTGAAGCGGCAGCAGCTTCCTGCGCCACGAGCAAGCAAGACCAGCGTGGGTCGACTGCAGCTCGTTGCCGCGTTTTGCTGCTGTGGCATCACGCAACCCATCGTAACTAGAAAACAACACGGGGGTCCTGTCGGGACAAGAAGTTGGCCGGCCGGTGCTGCGCCCTCGCCCAGCTATGAGTGGCGAGGCGCTTCGCGCCCCCCGCTGCGCCGGGACGCTCCGAACTCAGCAAGTGTGGCTATCAGTCCGTAGGCCCTTTGCGAGACGGCAATTTGAAGCGGTGTGTGACCAGACTGCGACATTGCATCAATGGCGCATCGCTGGCGAGAATCCCCGCTCACCAGCGCCTTCGCTCAGCAAATAT
This sequence comes from Cafeteria roenbergensis, assembly GCA_008330645.1. Lineage (NCBI taxonomy): Eukaryota > Bigyra > Bicosoecida > Cafeteriaceae > Cafeteria > Cafeteria roenbergensis. Next base: position 547,631 of record VLTN01000014.1, on the reverse strand, counting down.
CGAGGCAAAGCGACACGAAGCTGAGACCCTGGCAATCCCCCACCTGGTCTTGGACAGTGAAGTCAGCTCCGCGCTCCAGAAGCAGCCGGGCCAGCTCGTTCCGGCACCCCGCCACAGCAAGAAGCAGCGGAGTGCTTCCAAACTGCGCAGAGCATGCGTGTCCCAGGCCACGCGGAGCGACCAACGGACTGCCGTCGCCTCTAGCTGTTCATGCAAGGCTCTTGGATCCGCCACCACGCGGCGCTCCTGGCTGCTCGCCAGTGGGGCCTGTGCTCGCAAGGCTGCCCCGTCACTCGGCCCTCCGCCACAGCGGCGAGGCAAGAGGTGCACAGCAGCGAGGCTGTGATTGGGAGTTGCCTACGCTTTGTGGGTAGCAAGCGTCAACACAAACCGCGCACCTTGTTTCCGACACAGGGGTCTGCGCCGTGATCCAGAAGCAGTCGGCAGGCCCCAACGTGGCCTCCCGCAACGGCCAGAAGCAGGGGGGAGTTCCCAAACTGGGCGTACAAGGGATCACAGACGAAGCAACGCAGCAAGCCTAGTTCAACTCTGGGGCGGATAGAAAGGTGTGTTGCACACACACGTGAGGCTGCAAGCTGTGCCCGCTGCCTGCCGCTCACCCTGTCTTGGGCATCGGCGTCCGCCTTCCTGTCGAGTAGTTCCCTCGCGATGGCCGCAGCTCCGTCGTCGGCGGCATCCATGAGCGCAGTGCGGCCATCCTGCTAGGCTTGGAGGGTCCACGTCAGGCGCCATACGCTGGCACGGTACAGAGCGCCGACTTGTCCCATGAACCAACAGTGGCATCATGCGACCACATCGGTGGATACCGCCAAAAACTTTAACAGCATGGGCAGTGCTCTGGCTGGGCAGCATCGATGACTCACTGGGTCTCGGGATTCCGTGTAGCAGCAGCGACCGAGCAGCATCGCAACGCCTGGCCAATAGCAGTTGCGCGCTGCTCGCATGAGCGGAGTGAACCCCTCCTGCAGACGTTGAGCGGCCAGAAGACACGCCCAAACAGCTGTCAGAAGTAAAACAACAACATTTGGACCCCCCCCCCCCCACGCACACACCTTTTACGATGTGACCACAACCCCGTCGACCGGCCAATGCTGCTTCTCGTGAGCTTTTCAGCGCCGTTGCGGCTGGCGTATCGCATGGGTTTGGGGCAGCGGCGAGGGGCGCTGAACCGCTCACCGCGTCCTTCAGCGCAGCCTCCGCATCGTGGTCCAGCAGCAGGTCCATGAGGGCTGCATCACCATACCAGGCAGCAAGTATCAAGGCCGAATATCCTCGCTGCAGTTTCGGGGCGGAGCTTTCGCGGAGTCACTCGATCGAGGAGCGCCGACCATGCTCGCGGCGGCATGCTCCTGCACCATGGCTGCTCACATTGTCCTGGGCATTTACGTTTGCTCCGCTCTGAAGAAGCATTTTCACTGCAGAGGTACACCTGTTGCGAGCGGCTAGTAGCAGCGCCGTACATCCGTCCTGCGCCGACAGAGCCTCCGGGCTCGAGCTTGGTCAGCCGGTGCAGCCTGGACCGCAAGCGAAGGAGGAGGCTGCTTGCCGCGAGGGCCCACGCCCACCGGCTGCGTTTTATGCTCCCCTGCTACAAGTTCGCAAGTCGGCTGGCCACAGGCATGCCCACAGCACCGGCTGGAAGCGTGGTCGGGCCGGACCGCATTGCAACGGCGTCTCACGCGGTCTCGAACCTCCAAGGCCGCGCCACTCGTGAGAAGGAGGGCGAGCACGTGTGTGTTTCCTTTCCAGGCAGCTCGCATCAGAGCGGTGTACCCAGTCTGCGTTGCGGGCGGCCGCGACACGGAGCGGAGCGGCGTTGGCGCTTGCCGATCTGGGCTCAGACCGGGAAAAAATGCGCCCACGGAGCACACGCGTCGGCCTCGGCCTCGAGGCGCCCACTGAAGGCCCTCCGTGGGCGCCGGAGAGGGCCTGAACAGCGGTGCCGCAAAGGAGTGCATGGGGCGCCCTGCGGCCGCACAAGCGACACGCCCCGGCTGGGCAAGAGCACAGGGGGTCCAAATGTGCCGGTGCTCGTTGGAGCGCGTTCCCGCCAGACTGGGCAGGACAAGGGCGGCCAGCCCGGCCAGCGCCCTGGCCCCGCGCGTGAGCTGGTTGCTCCGCCAGCAGGCTCACGTTGTCCTGCAAGTCCAGGCTCGCGAATCCGTCCAGCAGCAGTCGGACGACATCCGGGTGGCCTGCCCACGCGGCCATCATCAGGGGCGTCCTGCCCTCCTGCGCCGCAGCGCCCAACACGGGCACATGAGTGCGAAACGCATCGAGGGTTCGGCGCATACCTGCCACCCCGGAGGCCCTGCGTCGGCGTGACCTGGTCGCCCGGGCATGCGGCGCCTCGGCTCACCGAGTCTCTCCAATTCACATCCACGTGCAGGTCCAGCAGCGTGGCCGCGCCCGCACGGTCCCCGGCTCGACAGGCAGCGCTGAGGCTCCCTCCGGGCCCGTCGCGAACAGCCCTCCTCGATGCGCGGGCACCCATCGCCCGTGGCGGCTCAGGTCCCCGACACGCAATCTCGCAACGCTCGAGGTGCGCCCGCCTAGTTGCAGTCGAACTAAAAATCCACTCACGCTTCAAATCGCCGGCCCTGCCCAAAGTCAAGCAGAGCCGGCAGCCAACTGCTGCAGGCCGACCGCCGTTGCATCGGCCAACGCGCGCTGCACAGCAGCCCCTGCGGTTTTGCTGCGCCCCTCCGCGCCGTGCGGTACCAGTCTCGTCAGGGGCGCCGGCGCACCCACCGGACAGGGCGGCCTCCGCTCGCCCGAAGCTTGTGGACATGTCCGGTCCGCTCGAGGACAAGTTTCTGCGTCTGCGGGACGAGAACACGGACCTCAAGAAGACATGCAACGACCAAAAAGAGGCGATCAAGCGGTGAGTGCTCCCTCTCTGCGTGGTGGCCGCCCCGTCTGCCTCCATGAGGGGCTTCAGCGCCGGCGGGCGACGGGCCTCGGGTCAAACGGCGAGGTTCGGCATTCCCCGCGCCCAGGCTCGTCGCCCAGGGTCGCGCCCTTGACAGGCGCGTCCCCGGCCGTCGCAGCTACTTCCCACTGATTCCCACGGGTTGGTCACCGCGCTGTCTTGCGCACGCCTGCGCTGCCGCTTTGTCGCGATTCGGGGCCAGCCCGTGCGCTCGCTCGGCGCCCGCCCCACCGCTCTCTCCCCCCCTGCTGCCCCCCCCCCCGCCCCCGCGCGCCCGTGTGCCCAGCCTGACCACTAAGATTGCCATCTACGAGGAGAATCTGCGCCGCAGCGGAATCGACGACAAGGGTGCGCGCTATATCGAGGCGCAAGTGACCATCGCGCACCAGCAGGAGGAGATTGCGGGACTGCGCCGCCGGGCGCGCAAACTGCAGGAGGCCAAGCGGGCGCTCGAGGAGATCGCTCGCGGCCGCAGACCCCGCGCCGCCGCCGCCGCATCGGGCCGCCCCGTCACCGCCAGCGGAGGCCTCCCCCGCAAGCCCTGGGAACAGACCAAAGGCTGGACCGGCCACGCTCCGGAGTTCGCGCGAACCGTGCAGCCGGCCGCGCCCCCTGCGGCCCCCGCACGAGCCGCTGCCTCCTCCGACGGCCGCGCCGCCGCCGCCGCCTCCCTGGTGGCAGAGCTGCGCTCCCGCCTAGACTCCCTCCAGCGCAGCCTCGCCGATCGGGACGCCCGCATCGAGACCCTGCAGCAGCAGCTGGCGGAGGCCAGGGCCGCGGCGGGCGGGGATGCCGCCCCCATCGCGGCCCCCTCTGCCGCCGTGGACAGAGCCCTGCGTGACAAGGAGGCGAAGATCATCCTCCTCCAGGTGAGCCCGGCCTCGCAGCGCGGGCCAATCACCTGGGGTCGCAGCGCCGGCCGCGGCGCTGCGACGGCCGCGGCGCTGCGACGGCGACGGCCGCGGCGCTGCGACGGCCGCGGCGCTGCGACGGCGACGGCCGCGGCGCTGCGACGGCCGCGGCGCTGCGACGGCGACGGCCGCGGCGGCCACGCGCCCTGCCCCGCCCTGCCACGTGGTTGCTCTGCATTCGCGCCTCAGATCCTTCCACCCCCCCCCCCCCTCGTCGGCGTGTTTGCTCCCGCAGTCCAAGTTCGACCAGCTGGAGGCGCAGTCCGCAGCCAGAGCGTCCCAGTACGACAAGGCACTGGAAGCACTGGAGCTGATGGGGAGGCAGCTGACCGAGGCGCGCGCGGCGGCGCAGGCTGCCGAGGCCGAGCTGGAGATGGCACGGGCGCGTGCCGGCGCCGCCGACGACGCCGACGCCGACCTCCGGGCGGCCAGGGCTGAGATCCGGCGGCTCGAGGCTCAGCTGGAGGACACACTCTCAGCGCCCTTCTTCGCGGACGGGGAGGGCGCGGCCGGGATGCGGGAGCGGCTGCGGGCGCTGGAGCAGTCGGAGCGCCAGCTCAGGGCGCGTGCCGCTCACCTCGAGGGCACGGTTCAGGCGCAGCACTCGGAGCTCGAGGCGCTGCGGGCGGGGCGCGAGCGGGCGGCGGCAGAGCTGGACGAGGCCCGGGACGAGCTTGCCCAGTGAGGCCCATGCCCGGCTCGTGCCGTGCCGAGCGTGGACGGTTGCTTGTCCGTCCGCGCGCCCGCGCGCCGTTGCTGCGCCTCGACTACAGTTGTAGAATCAGATCTGCATAGTCGATTATTATTTTTGCAATTAACTATGACTCACAACAACCCCCTCCCTCCCCTCCCCAAAATTGTCCCCGAGCGCATCGCAGGCTGCGAGTCCGGGCCGACGCCGCCGCCAGGGGCACAGAGGCCCTGCGGCGCCACCTCGCGCTCTACACGGGGGCGGACGGCGACGGCGACGGCGTGCCCCTCCGGGAGCTGGAGGAGGCGCTGGCGGTCGTGCGTGCCAAGGGCGGCGCCGCGGCGGCGGGGGTGCTGGCTCTGCCGGACACCGACCCTGACGACGTCGGCCCGGAGGCGCTGCGGCGGCGGCTGCGGGAGGCGCGCGCTGCCCTGCTGACAGCGCAGGCGTCGGCGGAGCGGTCGGAGCGCCTCCTCCGCACGCAGCGCGAGTTCACCAAGGACCTGGAAGCAGAAGTGGCCGACCTCACCCGGAGGCTGGAGGGCGGCGGGGACGCGGCGGCGGGGCGCGTGCGCCGCTACGAGGAGGCGTGCCGCCGTAAGGAGGAGACCATTCGCGCCCTCAGAGCGAAGGTGCTCGCCCTCACTGAAGCGGCCGGGCGTCGCCCAGATGCGGGCAGCGGCAGCGGCAGCGGCAGCGGCGGTGGTGAAGGCGGAGGCGACGGCGCGCTGTTCGGCGCCCGCCGTGGCGGCAGCGGCGGCGGCCACGACGACGGCGACGACGACGACACAGCGAGCGTCGGCTCCGCGTCGACCACTGCCTCGCTCGTGGCGGCTCCCGGGGGCCTTGCGCCGGCGGAGACCATCATCGAGGTGTACGTCGTTTCGGCGGAACTATTTGCCGACGCGGATCCTTCCATCTCCGGAATGTCGTCGCTCACTTCGCTCTTCGCCGTCGTTGACTTTTGGGACTTCGAGTCCCAGGCGTCGCCGGCGGCCGCGCCTCCGCGGCCGGCCTTCAACTTCGCGTCGCGGTTTCGCGTCGCGTACGACGAGGCTCTGGCCTGGCATGCGGCAGAGCCAGGCGCCGCCGTCAGCGTCGACGTCTTCGCAGCACGCGACGCCGACGCCCGCCTGGTCGGCAGAGCCACCCTCCCACTTCACAGGCTGCTCGCCTCCGAGCGAGGCGCCGTGGCGTTCAAGCGAGCCCCCCTGCTCGGCCGCGGGGGCGCGCGCGTCGGCCTGCTCAGGGCAGAGGTGCGCTCGGCGGCGGCGGTGAAGCCTCTCTGGGAGGGGCTACGCCGGCGGCTCCCAGAGGAGGTCGCCGCCGCTGAGAAGCGATGGGGCAGCGACGAAACCGCGCTGGCAGCACCTGCAGGATCTGCCAGCGCTGGCGGGAGCGGTTTCGCGTCGGCTGCCTCCGACGGCGGCCCACTTCGGGTGGCAGAGCTCGTGGTCCGCGTGGTGGAGGCCGTGGATCTGGTCAGCTCTGCCGGCTCTGCCGCCGGTCCGGCCGCCTATGTGGACTTGCGTCTGCCGGTAGAGCTGGGCCAGCCGCCCCGGCTAACAGCGCGAGCCGCTCCCAGCCCAGCGCCAGTATGGGAGGAGGCCGTGTCGTGGTCGGTGCCCGTGGGGCCGCGTGGGCTGGCGGCGCTGGGCGAGGGTTGCCTCCGGTGCGTGGTGGTGGACGACGACGACCGCGGCGCCGCAGGGGCGGGCTCTGCCGCCTCAGGGGGGAGCGAGGGCGTGCTGGGGACGTCGACGCTGCCGCTGGCGCCGCTGGCGGAGGGGGCGTCTCTCAGGCGGTGGTTGCGCGTGGTGACGCCGTCGGGGGCAGCGGCCGGAAGGCTGCTTGTGGAGGTGCAGTGGGCCGACGGCGCCCTCGCCGCTGCTGGGGCTCTACCGGAAGGATCGGTCACTTCGTTGCAGCTGGCAGAGCTTTGCCTGATGTTCGCCGGAGGTCCGGGAGCCGTGGCCCGCGCCGCGGCCGGCGACCCCTCCGTGGCGGGCGCGGTGCGGTGGCGGCCGCTTGCGGCGTCGGTGGCTCTGCTCGCGGGGGGGGTGGCTGTTGCCATGGGGGCAACAGCGCTGGTAGAGCCGGACGCGGCGTCGACGTCTTCGGCTCTGCTTCGATGCAGGCAGGCGCTGGGGCGGTGCGAGGCGGCCGGCGTTGACTGGCGCGCTGCTCTGCTTGCGGCTGGCGAAGAAGCTGGCAGAGCCGGTGGGAGGCTCACGCCGGCAGAGCTGGCGGCGGCTGTGCGAGGGTGCGTGTCGCGATGCCGGCAGATTGAAGAGGAAGGATCCGGCTCTGCCGGTGGGACGTCGGCGCTCGTGACCGTAGCCAATGGTCGGGCCGGAGTGTTGGTCATCGATTCGTCGGAAGGGTCTGGGGACGGTTCGGCTCTGCCACTTCGGGCGGAGTCAGACGCCACCACAGTGCTGACGGGGCAGCTGAGGGTGACGGCACGGGCCGCCGCCGCGGCGGCGACGGGCGAACCACTGCTCGGCGCCGGACCGCGCGAGGCAGCGGCGGCGGCGGCGGCGGCGGCGGCAGCGGCAGCGGCAGCGGCAGAGGGTTCGTCCGCCGGCGACGGTGCCGCCGAAACCGCTGGCAGCAGCGCCGGCTCTGCCGGTGAGAGTGTGTCGAGCGACGCAACGCTGACGGCAGCTGACGCCGTCTGCATGCTTGCGCCTCGCACAGCCCGGGCGGCCGCGGCCGAAGCCAGCCTCGCCCACGTGTGCGCTGCGCTGGGCGTGGCGGCGGCGGCATCGCCCGCGGCGTCGGCGCTGGCTCCCGGGGACGGCACGCTCCTCGGAGTTGCTCAGCTGCTCGAGGCAGTCAGGGAGGAGTCACTCAGGCTCTGCCGGGTCACTGGAGCTCTGCCAGCCGCAGAGCAAGACGTGAAGGACGAGGACAGGGCAGCTCGAAGCCGGGCTGGCGCTGGCGCCGACGCCGACGCAGACTCGGATGCAGCGGCCGGTGCGGGGGGCACAGGCGGTGCTGTGGCGGTGGGAACCCTCACCACGCGTGCCGCCGTTCGAAGCATGCTCGATCGCCTGGGAGTGGATGTCATCGACGTGGAGGAGGCGTCGCGCCGGAGGCCGGGCCGTCCCTCCTGGCAGGCGGCTCTGCCCCAGAGCAGAGCCACCCAGAGCAGAGGCCCCGACACCCACGGCAGCGACGTCGACGAAGTGGTAGAGCCAAGGGTAGGATCAGGGTCGAGAGGAGGCACACCGACCCATGCTGCAGAGCACCGAAGTGGACACGGTGCCGTGGTAGAGCCGCCAGCCGACCGTGGGCGCACCCACCGAGGCACCATCGCCCCCGGACCGCCAGCGGCAGAGCCTGCGCCCGTGGCAGAGCCGGCAGAGCCGTCGGGCGGCAAGGACTCTCCTGTTCCATCCCCGGCCGCCGCCAAACCGGCAGCGTCAGAGCCTGCGGAGGCGGGTGGAGCCCCTGAGGCAGAGCCAGCTGGCGGGCCTGCAGAGCCCAAGCCCAAAGAGGCAGAGCCTGTTGACCAGTCGGCGAAACCGGACACTTCCGGTGAAACCGCTGGGCACAAGTGGCTGGCAACCTTCGCGGCTTGCGCCGGCAGAGCCGCGCGCCGGCGCTCCCGGCTGCTCCGGTCAGCTGACACCGCCACCGCGGTCGACGTCCGCGTTCAGGACGCCGACCCTTCCAATCTCTCCGGCTCTGCCGGCGGCTGGAGCGGCGACGGCCTGGGCGCGTGGCCCGGGGACCCCCTTCGCATGATCGGCGCTCTGCAGAGGCCGGTGGGAAGCGGTCAGCTGCGCGTGGCCCGGCTGCTGGCGGCAGCTTCCCGCGCCACTGGCGCTGACGACGAGTCGCAGCCAGAGGCCGACGTCGTCGCCGCGGCGTGCTCCGGGGTGGGCCTCGCTCCGGCGGCCGCAGGCGGGGCCGTCGATGCGCTGCGGCTCACTCTCCTCTTGCGGAAGTGGGCCGCTGGGGCTCTGCCGACCGGGGCGGCTGGCGGTTTCGCCGTGCCCGCGCGGTGGACAGCGGACACCGACAAGGCGGTCGTTTCTGACTGGGACGGTGAAACCGCCGAGGGCAGGGCGCGGGAAGCGTCTCTGTCGTTGCTGCGGGCAGTGCGTGCCGCCGAGGTGTCAGCTGACGCCATCCTGGCAAAGCTTTGCGCAGACGTCGTCACCGGCACTGTCACGCCGGCGTCGCTGATGGCTGGGTGGTTGCCTGCCACCGATGCAGCGGCAGAGGGTGCCAAGGCTGCCGGCGGAGCGGACACGTGGGCCGCAGCGGCCCGAGCGGCGGCGCCAACCTCGTCCGCCCAGGCGTCTCAGACCCTCCGGGCTATGGCGGAGGCGGCTGGAGTCACTCTTCATCCAGACAACACCGAGCTCTGCCGGCAGAGCTTTGTTGCTTGGATGCACGGCGCTGACGGTTCCGATGTGCCGGCGATTCTCCGGGGCAGGGCTGCCGCAGCAGCAGCCGCGGTCGCCGAGGCGCGGGCTGGCTCTACCGAGCCCACTTCGCCCAGTAAGGGCAAGCGGGAGGTGCGGAACACTGGCCGGCTGCTGACGTCGCTGAGCGACGATCGGGCGACTGTTCCGCGACGCCGCCTTGACAGGGTTCTGAAGGCGGTCGGGGCCCCCATCGAGGGCCCCGAGCTCGACGCAGTCGCTGCCTGGGCACGGCTTGGCTCTGCCGACGCCGCCGACGCATCGTCGGGCCCTGGTGCTGCTGGTGCTGGTGCTGGTGCTGCTGGTGCTGCTGCTGGTGAAGTGGGCAGCGAGGGGTCAGCTTGGTGGACCGACACTGGCGCCGCCATCCCGTTCCAGTCAGTTGCCCATCAGACGGCCAGGGCAGCGCGCGCCGCTCCCGAGGTGGACGTTGCCGCGCTCGTGCCTCTGGCGGCAGCGGTTGCAGCTGCCGGCCTGAGGGCGCCAGCGGGCTCTGCCGCAGAGAGTGGCTCTGCCGCAGAGGGTGGTTCTTCTAGCCGGTCTGATGAGCGCGTTGCTCGGGCGGTGATGTCCGTGCGACCGCCGGGTGACGGCGCCAGTGCGGCTGAGGGCGGCGAATGGCTGCGTGCAGTCCTTGCCGCTGCAGGCACGCCGACGTCGGCTTCGGCACATGGTTTGACCGCCGAGCAGGCGGCAGCGGCGTGGGCCACCATTGCAGCCGTGGCGGCGCCCGCGGCGTCGGGTCCAGCCGCCGAGGGAATGCCTGCCTGGGTCGTCGCTCGGGAGACCCTTATCGGGCTCTGCCGGGTCCCTCTGACCGTGTCAGGAACGAGCGACACTCCCAAGCCCAGCCCACGCGAGGACGGCTCTGCCGGCGCCTCGGAGAAGCCGAAGCCCGACGTCGGCGGCTCTGCCAGCGGCTCAGCCGATGACTCTGTCGGGGGCGCCACGGCAGAGCCGGCCACTTCGCAGCAGCCGGCGGCCAAGGCTGCGGCGTCGAGCGGCGGTGAGAGTGGCCGCGTCACTGGTGGTGCTCTGCCGGCAGAGCCAGCACTTCGGTACGAGGCTGCACCGAGCGGCGCCGACGCGCGCGAGGGGCGGTTCGTCCGTATGAAGCTTACGAGCGTGACGGGGGCGATGGCGGACAGATTGGGCGGTGATGGGGCGGAGGTGGTTGTCGGGCTGCTGTGGCCGCCGCCCGCCGCGGGCACGGCCGCTGCCGCGGCGGCCGCGGCCGGTGGCACTGGCGATGGGGTGGCTTGGATTGAGTCCACGGGCACGGTGCGGGCAGCTTCGCGGGAGCTGGAGGGGGTGTCCATTCGGGCGACGTGGCCGACCTGCGGGCCTAGCACAGACGCCGCCGGCGCCGGTGCCGGTGCCGGTGCTGGCAGCAGTGCTGGTAGCGGCGGCGGCGGCGGCGCTGGCGGCATCGGGGCGTCGAGCGGGCCCACGAGACGGGCGCTCCTAGCCGCTTGCAGGGTCGGTGCCTCACCGGCTGATGGGGCGGTGACCGTGCGGGTATGTGATGCAGAAGGGAAGGAGGTCGGTCGCGGCAGAGCTGCGCTGAGCGAGCTGCTTGAAGGAGGGGCTGACTGGCTGGCGCGCCAGGTGCAGCTTGTAGACGAGGCCGGCAGAGGGGTGGCTACGGCGGTGCTGTCGGTGACGGCGCTGGCAGCCCTGCAGGTGGCGCAGCGTGCAGGCACGGCCAAGAGCCGGTCGTGGGAGGCTGCTGGCGGTGGCGGCGGCGGCGGTGGCGGCAGTGGTGGCGGCGACCCGGACGACGACGGCCCAGGTGAGGCGAGCGATGACAGCGCCACACTCGCTGCCATGGGGGGCGGGGGCGACCACAGCGGAAAGATCTGATTGGTGGCCGTCGCTGCCAGCTCGCTGGTGCGGGCGGCATTCCGGCTGGGGGTTGGTTTGCGTGCGTGAGGTGAGGCGAGCGTGACTGGGGTGCGTTCAATGCGTGTGAGCGGGGGCGCCGCTGCGTGCCTGGGGCAACGTAGCTTGTCGGGGGCTGCCGAACCGCGCCACAGCGATCGACCGAGTGTGCGCTCAGCCAATCGTCCCGAGCGGGGCGCACGCGGCTAGTCGCCTGGGGGCACTGCTCGCGCGGAAAGCGCGGAGTTGCCGGCCACCGCTGTTGGGCACGGCGCAGCTGCCAGCACCGGGGCGGGCTGGGGCGCCACGGCACGGCCACGAGCCACGCGCTCTCCACCGAGCCGCCCTAGGCGGGGCCTTGACAACGCCGGGGCCCGGGTTGCGATTGGGCCGCCCGGCGCGCGGCTGGGCCCCGTTTTCCCCACACGTACTCACACGCACGCTCACACACCGTGCACGCGCGCATGCGCGCGCTGCTCCTCAGCGCAGGAAGATGAACCACACAACGAGGAAGAGCAGCACCATCACGCCCACCATTTTGCACAGCGGAAGCGTGCCTCCCCCCTCGGCAACAATCTTGCTGACACCATCCACCGCCCCCGCCACGCCGCTGCGCGCTCGAGACACGCCGCTACCCTGCGCATCGCAGGACGCAGGAAGCGAGCCGCGGGCGTCGCAGAGGCTTCAGCAGCTGGCTCCCCACCGGGGCACTCACGCGCCCAGCGACCTTCCCAGAGCGCAGAGAGGTCCGCTCACCACCGACTGCAGCAGCGCCATGCTGTCCCGGACCTCGTGGTTGATGCGAGTTGCCGAGCGCGACATCAGGTCGGCCTTGGACTCGAGGTCCCGCGTCAGAGCGTCATTCTCCTCGCGCATTGCGCGAACCGCGGCATCCTCCTCCATGTCGCCGCGACCGGCAGCTGCCGCTGCGCTAGACTGCGTCGCCATCACAAGGTCAAAGAGTGCCGTACAGCGGGGCGTGGTGGGACCCCGCCGTCTTCCTTGGCCACGCCGGTGCGCCTGCGACTGCCAACTCACGCCAGCAAACAATTCAGACCGCTCCCAGGAGCCTCCGGTGCCGCCTCGGCCTGCCATTCCGCGACGCATCCAGTGGTGAGTGCAGTGGACGGCCGACTGCTGCAGGCCCGCGACCAAGAGCGCACACCCGCCGCCAGTGCGGCGCCCCAGCACCGGCTCGCCTCCGCTTGCCTGGCTGCAGAGCTCTGCAACAGGTTCTGACTGCCAGCCGGGGGTTGCACTCCGACCAGGTGGGCACCACGGGCGTCGGCGCCCTTGAATGCGCGCCTCGTTGCACAAGAAGCGGCGAGCAGGCGCCCGCCGAGAGCGCGGCGGGCGGTTGAGCGGAGAGCGCGTGAGGGGAGGCGGGCAGCGGTGTTTCATGGCTGGTGCATGGGCGCGCCCGTTGGGGGCAATCGCTCGACCTCACGCACGCCCGCTGACACGAAGTCTCACGCATCGACGCCACACACGCATCTTAGCATCGTCGCAATGCCGGGGCACTGCGCTGAGCACTGCGAACGAACCTAGTCCATGTCCGCCAGCCCTAGCGGATCCTCGTCATCCTCATCTTGCTCAGAGACCCCCGCTGGCACCGCCACCTGTGACCCCTTTGGTTGGGACAATGACGAGTCCTGAGTTCCCACGCGCGCCGCTAGCTCGGACAGCAGCGACGCCCCCAGCGCCTCCCCAGACCCGTCCGGCGGCGACTCGTCGTCGTCCAGCCCGAACGCACGCACCTCCGTCGGGCCGGCGGCTGGATCCGCTCGGTCCGCGCCGCGCTGCGCGGCGCCGCGCTGCGGGGACCCTGCCACGCTGGGGCGCGCCTTGATCACGCCGGCGTCCGCCTCCTCGGCGAGACTCGCATGGCCGCAGGCGCTGCCAACGCGTTCCTTGGTTGGCGAGCTGGCCGGCGACGAGGAGGACGGCTCTGCCGCCTGATCGATGAGCTTCCGGAAAACGCTCGACGCAGCTGCGGCGGCGGCCGGGGACAGGGTCAGCCGTGAGCTGGAGGACGAGGGCCCCTCCCGCGCCGCCGTGCCGCGCCGCGATGCGGACAGGGAGCGCGGGTCTGACCCCGCCGCCGAGCCCGGCGTCCGCGGCAGCTGCAGCCGGCCCGGCGAGCGCCGTGCCGGCGAAGAGCTCTGCTCCCCGACCTCAGCGGCCCTGGCCGAAAGCGAGCCTGCCCCGGGCGAGCTCTGCCCAGCGCGGGGACCCAGAGCGGGGTCCGACCACGGCGCCGGGTCTGCAGCGAGAGGCGGCCTGGCCCCGGCTCGCCTCCTGCGTCCAGCCACGCTCTCGTCCTCCTTGTCGTAGCCGTCGCCGTCCTCATCGTCGTCGTCATCGTGACCGCCGTCGTCGGCCTCGTCCTCCTCCTCGGCAGCCGAGCCACTGCCGTCGCCCTCCTCATCGTCCTCCTCCTCCTCCTCGTCCTCCTCCTCGTCGCTCAGCCCGGTCCACCCTCCGTGATGAGCGTCGTCCTCCGGCTCTGCCGGGTCCTCGTCCTCGTCCCAGTCAGCTGCACCGCCCCCTCCTCCTCCTCCTCCTCCCCCTCCTCCGCCGCCAGCGAAGCCCCCTGCTCGGGCCGCCCCTCCCCCAGTCGCGTCGGCGCCTTCCTGCAGCGTGCTCAGCTGCAAGTGAGCCAGGAACACGTCAATCCGGCTCGCGTCAACCCACACCGACACGCCGTCGAACCCCTCATGCGTAAACTGAGCGCGGCTCTCAAACGCTGTGTCCACCAGCGTGCGGGCGAAGGACTTGGTCGCTGTTGCCCGCGTGTCCTCCTCGAAGGGCAGCCCCACCACGGTGTAGAGCCCGCTGGAGGCGTCCTTGGCGCAAAACAGAAACGGCAACCCGTAGCCCCTAGGCAGGCGCGGTTTCACGTGGCGGCCTGTGGCGTCCGACCGCAGCTCTGCCTCTCGCTTGAGAATGAGGGCCGTCGCGCGGACGTTGGCAATCACGGCTCTGCCGAGCTGCGCCAGCGCTGCCGGCTGCGTAAAGACTTTTGCGTCGGCGTCGGCGAGGTCATCGATGCGGCGCTGCGAGGGGACAGGGCAGGGCGGGAAGGCGCGGGGGTTGATGCCAACGACGTGCGGCTGCTCGCGGGAATGGGCTGGCGGTGGCGGCGGCGGTGGCGGTGGCGGTGGCGGTGGCGGTGGCGGTGGGGGGTCCTTGGCAGAGCTGAGTCTACTGACTCGGCGAGAAGCTCGGCACTGCCGCCACAGGCCGCCGCCGCGCCGCAACATCGCTTTAGGCGCACATGATGTGCGCGTGATGTGCTCATGATGCCCGTATGACTCACCACGTTGAGGACGCCCGCAAAGGCCCGCTGCCCGGCCGACCGCACCAGCCGCGGCGTGAGACGGGCAATGCCTCGGAGCTGTCGCTGCGCGAGAAGCACTCCCGCCCGGAGGCCTCGCCGGCCGGCGTCGCCGTTGGTGAGAGCCTCGAACGCGCGGCTGAACCCCGACGCCCAGGAGTCGAGCTGCGCCGATGCGCCTGCCCCCGGCGCCCGCGACGCAGCCGCCGTCCCTGTCGGGGCGAGGGCTCTGGCCGCTGCCGCAGAGAGCCCGGCCTCCGCCGCCACGGCGGCTGCCTCATCGGCCAGCGTCGCTGCGGCGAGGACGCCAGCGTCGCCTCCGGACTCAAGCAGAGCCGTCACGGCGAGGGCGACGTCGTGCGCCGCGACTGTGGCCCCGAATCCCATCTGCCGCGTGAAGGATGGGTACTCCGTCCGAATCACCCCCATCTGGGCGGCCCGGGCTGCCAGGCGCGTCCGCACCGCGAGCCTCGACCGGCGGCTCATGTGCGCCCAGGGCTGCTCACACTCCGCCAGCGGAATGCCCACGCGGGCCAGCAGGTTCAGAATGGCGGTTCTGCCGACGTCCATATCCCTGCGGGGACACCAGACTCAGGGACGGTGTGGCGAGGGGGGGCGGGGCGGGGCGTCTTGCGATCGGGTGACGAGGCGCGCGGCGCGGTGGGCGGCGCGGGAGGAGCGGCGCGGCGAAGCGGGCCGCTGCGGCTGCACTCTGCAAGCGCCCCGGGCTCTGCATGGCCGCCCCAGCCCATCACATGCCATCACGCCGACATCACGCCGACATCACAGCAGCTGGACGGGCGGTCGCCGACGGGCGCCGGCGGGCGGGCGGTTGACTCACCACGTGCCGAGAGACGCGGCCACGTCCTCTGAGCAGAAGAGTGCGTCGAGGACTGTCCAATGGCGCAGCAGCGGCAGGCGCAGCTCCAGTGATGCTGCGATGTGGCCCTGCGCCCCTGCGGGTGCGATCGACGAAGGACGGCCGCCCATGTCGCGCGACTCGGCGCCCTCCGCCGTGCCGTCGCCGATGGCGGCGGACTCCTCGTTGAACCGGCCGACGTCAGCTGACAGCCCCTCGATGAGCTTCTGCGAGGCGTGGCAGGCGGGCGGGCGGGCGGGCCGGTGATCGGGCGGTCAGGCGATCAGGCGATCAGGCGACCAGGCGATCAATCGACCAGGCAGGCGGGCGGGGCCGGCCTCACCTCATAGTCCTCGTCGCCGAAGGCTCCGCAAAAGTATGCGTCAGTGACGGCCACGATGGCCATCCACAGGGAGTCGTTCTGCTCGCGGCCGAGGTCCGCTGCCAGGCGATACAGGCAGTAGGCGGAGGGGGCGGCTTGGTAGTGCTCTGCATAGTATGCTTGCCAGCGCGCGGCGCGGCGGCAGAGGGCACGGCGGCGCTCGCGCCTCTGCGCCGCCGCCTCGTTGGCGTGCCGGCGAGACCGGACAACGCCCGCGTCTGAGGCGTGCCGGCCGCGGCCGCGCTTGGCATCGGACGCAGCGTCGACGGCTCTGCCGCGCTTGCGCCGCGCGCGCCGCACCGCCGCGTACCCGTCCTCGTCGTCCTCGTCATCGACGCCCTCGTCGTCGTCGCTGTCGTCCCCGTCGCTATCGCTGTCGGCCTCCTCGTCGGACACCGCCTCCGGGTCGATGGCGTCAAGGTCGAGCTCCGAGTCCTCGTCCGACGGCACGTCCGTGAGCGCCAGGGGCACTGCCGAGTCCAGCACGCGCAAGGGCAGGCCCTTGATGTTCTTGTGGTACACGGGTCTGCGGCCTTCGACCCGGGGAAAGGAAGGCTTGCGAGCCGTGGCGTGCCGCGGCAGGTGCAACGGCGCAAGCTCAGCAACTGCCCCGCAGCGCAAACGCGCGACGAAGCAGCCCAGAGCAGCTGCCACAGGCCAGCCAGGGCGAGGCACCGGGCAATGCGCTCACCTGTGGGAGTCGATCACGTAGCCACGCACGGTCGGGTGCCAGTTGAGTACCTCTGTCTCAAGCGAGTCGACCGCGCCGCAGTTGAGGAAGACGACGGACTTGATCTGCGGGGCAAGCGGGCGCGCCAGCAGCACGGCGGGACGCTTGACGCACACATGCAGTCTCGCGGCGACTGCGGCCGGGCGCGTCGCGGGCAGCGGGGCGCCAGAGTCGGCCGTGCTCACAGCGCCGTCGGCACACAGCTCCTTGCACGCGCCCTGCATCTGTGACGCAGACCGAACTGGGCGCAGCAGGAAGGTGATGCCGTCGGCCTTGAGGAGACCCTGCGGGCGTGAGGCGAAGCGCGGCCCGGGGGAGGGGCTCGGGCGAGGGCGGGGGAGCGGGTCGATCAAGGCCCGGAAACGCAGCAATTTTGAATGCGAGGCAGTTAGCGCCAGCAGCCGCCGCGAGTATCGGCCCCGAAGCAGCGGGCGCAAGCGCAGCCCCGGCCACCGCCCCGACCACAGGCGGCAGCGAGGCTGCAGCAGGGCCGCCGGGCCGCGGCCAGCAAGGGGCTGGGGCGCGGCTACGCCGGCCTGTCAGGCGCTCACGGTGAGAATGCGGGCGGCGCAAACCGCGTCGCAGTCGGCAGCCACGAGCACCAGAACGCTGCAGTCTCCCGAGAGGCTCGACGTCTTGATCTCGTCATACATGCCCGCGATGTCATCCAAGGCCACGAGGGCTGCCATGCCGCACGACACGCGCTGGTCGCTCGAGCAAGCTCAAACGCGGCGGAGGCGGCTGGAGGCTGGCGCCGTGTGCCGGGGTACCGCAGGGCAGGCCGCCTGCAGCGGTGCGCCTGGTGCTTCTGGCAGGGCTGTGAAGCGGGCACAGTGGCCGTGGCTGCCGTCCGCCGGCCGGGCGGCGATGCCCGCTGCTCCAGCCAAACTGCACCGCTCGGCAGAGCTGCTGGGGGGCAGAGCCCCCACACGCTGTCGCCCACCGAGCCAGCAGGCGCGGCGTTGCCGCGCCCACCCGGCCAGCCGCGATGTCATCTCGCTCCGAAGGCGACGCTCGCGGGTCGGATGGAGCAATGGCTTCCCCAGGCGCGGCGGGGGGGGCCGCCACCCCCGGCCCCAACGGCAGCGAGTCTGCAAGCATGCCGGCCACGCCGGGCGAAATCACCTATCGCGCCCCGCAGTCGTCCTCGCGCCGCAGCCGCGCCAGCGAGGCCGGCAGCAGGGCGAGCTCGCAAGGCCGAGCCGCGGCTGCTGCTGCCGCTGCGGCCGCAGGAGGGGCC
Organism: Cafeteria roenbergensis; assembly: GCA_008330645.1. Taxonomy (NCBI): domain Eukaryota; class Bigyra; order Bicosoecida; family Cafeteriaceae; genus Cafeteria; species Cafeteria roenbergensis. The sequence continues at coordinate 530,208 of VLTN01000014.1, read as the reverse complement.
ACGCCGCCCCTCACTCCGGCGCCTTACGACGGTGCCCGCGGAAGCGACCGCCGTCTCGACCCGGCCACTCCAATCAGCTTTGACCGGTGAGCGCCGGCCTCGCGACCACGGCGGTGTCTTGTTGGTCTTGAGCCTCGTCGCCCGTATCGTCCCGGGCTCGGCGTCCGCCGTGTTCGCCTCGCGGCTTGCCTGCATGTGGCTCCCAACGCTCGAGCAGCCAGATTCCAAGCGGTGCTCGCGCCCCTCCACAGCCCCCCCGCCGGCGAATAGCCAGCTTGTCGTGCCCCTGCCACCTCCTTTCCTCCCCTCCCTGGCTTCGCGTCCATGCAGCACCCCGCGTCGGTCGGACGTGCGCGGCGACATCGGGCAGCCGTCTCGCAGATTCATGCGCTCATCGCAAGGGGACTCGGAGGGCGACGCCCGCCGCAGCGCGCGTGGGTCGTCCAGCAGCGCACGTTCGCGCAGCCGGCGCTCCCGTGGCCGCAGCGGCGGCGATGGAGGCAGCAGCGGCGGAGGCGGCGGCGGACGCGGCGGTGGAGGCGGCGACGACGATGATGATGACGAGGACGATGAGGCAGACGACGACGCCGTGATCTGGGGCACAACCGTGCGCGTGGGGGACGCCACCCGCGCCTTCCGCGCCTTCGTACGGGGTTTTGGCGCCGGGGTACCCTCCGCCGCAGACCCGCACGCGCAGCTTGCCAAGTATCAACGGGTGAGCCGTGGGTCGGCAGCGCCCCGGGCGCCCAGTCGGACCCATAGGCCTGGCGCACTCGACGCGCCGGCGCTGGGCGCGCGCTCGGGTGCAGCCCTGCATGCTTGGGGCTGTGGCCGCGCCCCCGGCCGGTACCCTGCATTTGGTCGCGCGGCCCCCTGTCACGGTCCCATCGCAGCTGTGGCACCCGCCCCCCCCTCCCCCCCCCTCCCTCACACGGCTCTCACGCGCTCCCGCGCGTTCCCTCCACCGGCCCGCGCAGGTGTTGCTGGAGCTCGCCGACGCGCAAGAGACCCACGTCAACGTGGACTGCCAGGAGGTCGCCAACTTCAGCAGGGCGTGTGCGCGCCTCTACGAGCAGCTACTCAAGTATCCCCAGGAGGTGAGCCCCGCCGCACTACGGCCTGCCCTGCCCTGCCCCGCGCTGCCCCGCCCCGCCCTGCCCCGCCCTGCCCCGCCCTGCCCCGCCCTGCCCCGCCCCCCCGCCCTGCCCCGCCCTGCCCCGCCCTGCCCCGCCCTGCCCTGCCCTGCCCCGCAACGTGGCTCGAGTCTGAACGTGGCGAGGCGCCGCTTCCCCGCGCCAATCGCAGATCATCCCGCTGATGGACATGGTGATGGGGGAGGAGCTCTCGGCTCTGCTGGCCACCAACCCCACTTCGGACCGCGACCCCGAGGGCGGGGAGGCCCCCCGCGTGCAGGTGCGCGTGTTCAACCTGCGATCGGCGAACAGCATCCGGCTGCTGGAGCCGCGGCACATCGACTCGCTGGTGGCCATCAGCGGCATGGTCATCCGCGCCTCCGCCGTCATCCCCGATATGCGGGTGGCCTTCTTTGCATGCACCACGCCAGGGTGCGGGCACACCGTTCGCGTGGAGAACGACCGCGGCCGCATCGACGTCCCGCCCATCTGCCCCTCCTGCAACGCCAAGGCCTCTCTCGCCATCGTCCACAACCGCTCCGTGTTCAACGACAAGCAGCTCATCAAGCTGCAGGAAACGCCCGAGTCGGTGCCCGACGGGGAGACCCCCCACACCATCACGCTCTACGCGCACGAGGACCTCGTCGACGCAGTGGTGCCCGGCGACCGCGTGCGCATCACCGGAATCTTCCGAGCGCTGCCGTCGCGGCTCAACCCCCGCATGCGCAACCTGCGATCGGTCTTCCGGAGCTTTGTGGACGTCGTCCACGTGCAGAAGACGGAGAAGGGGCGGTGAGCCGGAGGCGGTCTTAGGGGGCGGCCCGGCAAGCGCTGCTGCCGCCGCGCTGCGCGTCCGCGCTGCAGTGTTGCTTGCCGCTTGCAGTCTCGCCATCCCCGCCGCGCCGCGCCGCGCCTGCCCCGGCTGTGCGGTGTTCCCCTGGCCCGGTTACGCCCCCCCCCCACCCACGCTCCCCCTCTGCCCCCGTTGATTGTGGCGTGCCTCGCGACCGCGCCGGCCCCGCTTGCAGGCTTGCTGCCGAGGACCCCGGTGCGACGGAGGGCGAATTCCGGCCTCTGGTGGCCGAGGACTCGTCGGCCCTCGATGGCGCCCTCGCCGCCCGCCGGGCGCGCGTGCAGGCCGTGGCCGACACGCCCGACCTCTACGCCAAGCTTGCCCACAGGTGAGGCCCAACACCGTCGACCCAAACTGGTTCCTGCCCCTGCTGCTGCTGCTGCTGCTGCTGCTGTCGAGCGCAGATGTGAGCGCCGAGCCGCCCGCCGCCCGCCGCCCACGCCGCTTCTGCCCCGAGCCGTTCCCCCCGCCCCTTCCAATGTGCCGCAGCATGGCTCCCTCCATCTGGGAGCTGGACGACGTCAAGAAGGGCCTTCTCCTCCAGCTCTTCGGAGGCGCCAACAAGGACCTCGGCCCCCACGGCAAGAGCCGCGGCGAGATCAACGTGCTGCTCTGCGGCGACCCGGGAACGTCCAAGTCGCAGCTGCTGGTGAGCTCCCCCGCGAGACAGCCAGCGGCCACACGCTTGCCCGTCGCCAGGCGCCCGTCGCGACCGGCTGCGCTGCAGCCTCCCAGGCCGCTGCGAGCAACTGCGCGCAGCGCCACCGCGGGCCGGCGCTGACCCGATGGGTTGAGTGTCTGCGGGCACAACGCCTCGCCCCGTGCTCTCTTTGCCCCACCTCTCCCCCACCCCCCTCCCCCACCCCCCCCCCCGGCCCACGCTCAACGCGGCGCGCAGGGCTACGTGAACAAGATCAGCCCGCGGGGCATCTACACCTCCGGCAAGGGCTCCTCCGCCGTGGGCCTGACCGCGTACGTGACGCGAGACCCCGACACCCGCGAGCCAGTGCTGGAGAGCGGCGCGCTGGTGCTGTCCGACCGCGGCATCTGCTGCATCGACGAGTTTGATAAGATGAGCGATAGCACGCGGTCGATTCTCCACGAGGTGATGGAGCAGCAGACCATCTCCGTGGCCAAGGCCGGAATCATCTGCACGCTCAACGCGCGCACGTCGGTGCTCGCGTCGGCCAACCCCCTCGAGAGCCGGTACAACCCGAGGCTGTCTGTGGTCGAGAACGTGCAGCTGCCGCCCACGCTGCTGAGCCGATTCGACCTCATCTACTTGGTGCTGGACCGCTGTGACGCCGAGTCGGACCGGCGCCTCGCGAACCACATCGTTTCACTCTACTTTGACGGGGATGAGCGGTCCGCCGTCGCGGCTGCTCCCTTCTCGCGCGAGCAGCTCACCGAGTACATCAGCTACGCCAAGGTGAGCGCGCGCCAACCTGATGACCCTTGCGCTCTCGGTTGCACGCGTTGTTGCGGCTGGGCCGCGTTGCATTGCGGGAACAGTGTGCGCTGTTGTGCCCGGCCTTCCTACCGCCCTCCTGCATACTCCGTTGCTTTCTCGTTCCCGCAGTCGCAAATTCAGCCCGAGCTCAGCGACGAGGCCAAGGAACTCCTTGTTGCTGGGTACACTGACATGCGCCGGCAGGGCGTGCTTGCAGGTGGGCGCAAGGTCATCACGGCCACGCCGCGCCAGCTCGAGTCACTGATCCGGCTGGCAGAGGCGCACGCAAGGCTCTTCTTGCGCACGGAAGTGGTTGCTGAGGACGTGGAAGAGGCCATCCGGCTGGTGAACGTGGCAACGCAGCGGGCAGCCACGGACCCCTCGACGGGCACCATTGACCTGGACATGATCCACACGGGAAAGACGGCTGTTGCCCGGGACGCGGTCGCGATGCTCAAAACCGCGGTTCAGACCTGGCTCGCGAACCAGGCCTTTGAGCCAGGCCACAAGGTGAGTGCACGGCCCGCGCTGCTCTCGCAGTGCTGCTTGCTTGGGTCGTGGGCGCACTGGCTCTTGGGGTGACGCCATCGGCACTGCCCCTTTGCCATTCGGCCCAACTGCTGCTCTTCTCGCAGCTGACAATTGGAGAGCTGGAAAAGGGCCTGGACGCGCAAAGCGACATGCCCGTGGACAGGGCGGACCTGCTGAACGCGCTGGGACAGCTGACGAACGATGGCGTTGTCGACATGGCTCGTGGTCGGCGCACGCTGACAGTCCTCTGAGGGGCGCGGTCGGGTGCAGCGTTGGTTTTTGACCTTTCATGGTTTTTTTTTCCGTGCCGTCTTGCGGTTGGTTCGCGGCGGCGTCAGTGCGTTGCGTTGTGCTTCAATTTCGGTCCATTTGCGCGCTGCGCGGCAGCCGGCTCAGCGCCTGGGGCTCAAACGCAAGCACGCTTTTTTCCGCAGTCGCACATGGAGGCCTCCCATGCGCGCAAGTTGGTGCCTCGCGCATGCCCGTCGTGATGCAGAGCAGCAGCTGCGCCACCGGCATTGCGCCGCGCGCGGGCCGGCGCGCCACAACGGCCCACTGCCCGCCCAGTGGGGACGTACGCAGAAGCGCTGGCTGCGGCCAGCAACGGGCTGCGGCGGGCGGGGCCTGATGTGCGGAACCGCGATGCTGGGTTACGCAACGTGCGCTGACGAGACGTGGCGGCAGTGGACATTCGTGAGCGCTCTTATTGCCATGGTGCTGTTCTCCGTGGTCCTGGCTTTGCTCCTGACGACTTGGGCGGTCGATGCGCGGCGCGCTCGGTCGTGCACGGAGGCTGGCGAGCGCGGAAAGCGCCGCCCGAGCCTCTCGCTACCAGCTTCGCACCAAAGCCTGCTCCTGGCTTACACCCCGGACACCCGTGCTATCGTGGCGTCGTCGCGCGCCTGCTTCCTCGAATGGACAGCCTTCGCGATTATGCCCCAGTCACCCATGACCGTGGAAGTGGCCAGCATGTCGCGCGGCGCTGCGGCGCTGACTGTGGAGCACTCCCGCCGTCGCAGCAGCGAGGAGCGAGAGCTGCCGGCCCTCGGTGACCCGCGCTCGCCCGGAAGCCCGTCGAACCGCACTCGAAGCCCGTCCGTCGCTTTTCATCACCGGCGAGTCCGTCGGCTCATGACCCGCAACAACATCTGGGACCCGGCAACCGACGACGTTGAGGCCGCCGAGGCGGTTGGAATCACCAGCCACTCGCCTGCCTCGGCCGCAATCAATATGCAACCGCTGGCCAGCGAGCTCGCCAGCGCAAACGACGGACTGGAGGGTCTGCCGGGCTCGGGGCTCGGCGGAGAGCCGGTGCAAGTTGTGGCAGCCGGCAGCGCTGGGGCGCCTCGCTGCAGGCTCTACGGCCCCTGCATGCGCCGCTGGTGTGGGGCCACGGCCGCTGGAAACCTGCGGCGAGCCACGGCACTGGCCTTGCTGTCCGATGTGCTGTACAACGCCCTGGTGCTTGTGATCAGCTCAGCCAATGACTCCACAGTGGCGACCGTCGCAGCCATGGAGTCACTGTCGTGGCTGGCCAACATGTGGATCGTGCTCATCATCCTGTGGTACTGGGTGCGGCTTTCTCGCAGCGCGTCGAGGCTGCGCACCATCCATCACAACATTGGGCTCCGCAACTCTGGGATGGTCGGCCAAAGCAACTCCTGGCTGACCCACCGCACCTCGGGGGGGCTGGCGGCGCCGCTTGATGCAACGGCGGACCCCTATGCTGGCAGCGTGCTGCTCATCGTCGCCACAGTGGCCGCCGCGGGCGGCGTTGCAGGCACGGTGGCTGCGCTGTCGAATGCTCTGGGCCACGTTGGATGCGACGCGCTGACAGGACCACCAGAGGAGCACGCAGCCCACAGCAAGCATTGCCAGGTGAAGGCGTTCCCGGGCATGACCCACGCGTCCACGGTCTCCATCGGGTACTTTTTCGTCGCCATTGCGGCAGCGAACGCCGGCTCAGCACTGTTGGCGAGATTTCGGCAGCTGACGCAGCGATCCGAGACCACCGCCCAAGTGCTCCAAGCCCGGCGACGGCGGCGGAGCCAAGAAGGCTTCGAGAGAACTTCGAGTCACGCAACTGCCGAATCGCTCCTTCGCCGATCCTTGCACGCCTCTGGCCGCAAAGTTGTTCCGCTCGCCCCCCCAAGCGCGGCCGGGGACTCAGCGTCCGGAGTCCACCGGGCGCCGCGTGATTCGGGCACCGGGTCTGTGGCGATGGCTGTCGGAGCGGCGATGCTTCGCGAGGAGAACCCGCCGCTGGCGCAGCCATCTGCGTCCAGCCATCCGTTCAGTCCCAAGGTGGAACGGCTGAGCGCTGCCTCTGAGGAAGGCGCTGCCCCGGCCGTGGACTCCCCACACCAAGGCGGGGAAGGCAGCATCTTTTCCGGCTCCATTCCGCACAGCTTCGTGGTGGGGTCTCGCTCCGACGCGCGGTCGTCGAAGGAGGTGGTCGCTGCGGTCAAGGAGGCCGAGCAGTGGAAGGCCACCCACGCTCGACTGCGAACCCGGATCAACATCTTCTGCGCAGTCCTGATTCTTATCGGCCTGGGGGGCATCGGCGACGTCATCACGGTGACCGTTGGCGGCACGCCCCCGCAGGCATTCGTCGTGGCCAAGGCGGTGCATGTCCTCCTTCGGCTGTCCGTGCAGCTCACAGTGTGGCGATTCGTCACATGCGTGCAGACGCTTGCGAGCATGGAGCAGCTACTGTCTGGATGCAGCGTCCCTGTCGAGCAGCGGTCGACAGCGGCCGTTTCGCCCGCGGCTTCGCCGTGATTTTCACCACTTGTTTTATTTCACTGACGGCCCAGTGTATCCCGCATGCCTAGGATTCCACCGCCTTGAGAACGCTATAGCGCTTTGGTTTGGGTGTGCATGACGTGGAAGGCCTGCCGCGTCCTGGTCCCCGCTCCAAAACTTTGCACGGCTCCGCCCGGATCTGCCCGCGCGTTCCTCGCCGCGGGCCAAGGCCGCCCACACCGGGTTCGCAACGGCCACCGCCCACTCAGAGGGAGCAGGCGCACGCCTGACTGCACGACGGCGAGCGCTGTGGAGTGCGGGGGGAGTCGCCGACTCCGCTGCCATTGCATTCTTGCGCAGTGGTGCAAACGCAAGGCTCCGGCTCTGCCGAGCCAGCGGGCAAGACAAGCCGCTCGCGCTCCGTGGCGCCTGCCAGACGGCGCTCGCCGGCACGCCTGCTCGAATCGCCATGGCCACGGACTGCATCGTCTTTGACGACTCCGCGCCGGCGGCGGTGCACGCGCACCCGGTCGTGCTCTTCTCCATCCTCGACCACTTCCTGCGGCGCCCTGCGGGCGCTTCTCGCGTCATCGGTGAGGCGGCCGCTCGCGGGCGCAAACCCGGGCCCTCGCCCCCGGGCAGCGCCAAGGCCCCGTTCATCGCGCCGGGCTCGCATTTCGCGGCCCGGACGTGGAATCCGGACGACGCGCCGGCTCGGGCGGCGAGAGCGAGGAGTGCCCAGAGTTTGTTGTGCTTCTTTTCCGGGCCGCTTCGACCACTTTGCGGCGTTCCCACCCGCGGACCTTCAAACGTGGGCGCCCAGCACAGGGAGTGCCTGGTCTGCTGGCGTAGCGTGCGTCTTTCACCGTGGCCGCTCGCCTCGCTGTCCGCCTTGTTGCGCCGTTCGCAGGGCTGCTGCTGGGCCGCTCGACCTCGGCTGCGCTGCACGTCACCAACTGCATCCCGGTGATGCACTGTGTCAGGGGCACCGGTATCGACCTTGACCCGGACTCCATGGGCAAGATGGTGGAGCTGATGCGCGAGGTAGACTCGAGCGAGGCGCTCGTCGGCTGGTACTCGGTGGGCGGCGCTCCCGCCGCAGGCGCCGAGCCCGCGCCCGCCGCTGGAGCCGGCGGCCAGCCCCTCCTGAACGACGTTGCGTTTGCCCTGCACGAGTACTTCTCCGGTGAGGCCGGCTGCGGGTCCCGCAGTGCTCGCGGGATCGCTGCAAAGCCGCGCGCGCTCGCTCTCTGCTCGCGCGTGCGCTCACGCCCCCCCGCCCTGCGCCACCGACGCTTGCCTCCGTCGCTCGAGTTCCACCCCGCCGCAGGCATGGCCACCATGTCGGACTGCCCCGTGCACCTCGCCATGGACGCCTCCATGGCCACGGACAGCCTGCCCTTCGCCGCCTTTGTGAACCTCTCCGACTCCCTCGCCAACGGCGGCCTCGCGCTGTTCGAGCAGGTTCCCGTCACCGTCGTCTCCTCCGAGGCAGAGCGCGTGGCCCTGGACGCCCTCGCGGCGTCGGGCAAGACCAGCAAGGGGTCCGCCGCCTTCGCCGCGCTCTCCGAGGCGGCGTACGGCCAGCGCAGCGGCCTGCGCGGCGTGACGGCCGAGGAGGCCGGCTCCGTGTCGTCGGGCGCCTCCCGCGGCACCGTGACCGGCGTGCCTCGCGACCTCGAGAGTGTGGTGCGTGGCGTGACCCGCCTGGCGACCTTGCTCGAGGCGGCGCAGACGTTTGTGGACGACGTGTCCGCGGGCAAGAGGGCGGCCGACCCCGCCGTCGGCGCCTCCATCGCAGAGGCGCTCTCCGCTGTCCCTCGCCTCCCCGCGGAGACGGTTGCCAAGGCTGTGCGCGGCGGCGTGTCGGACCTGGTCATGACCAGCTTCCTCACCTCCCTCACCGCCGCCCAGCTCGCCCTCAGCGAGCGCATCGCCTCTGCCGTGCCTCTTGCGTGAGTGCGCTGCTGCTGCTGCGTGGTCTCAAAAGCTCGTCTGTGTCGCTGGCTGTTTGGCGCGTCCGCTCGAGAAGGCACGCGCACTTGGCGCCCGGCCGCCCGTGATGCGTGGCTGCGCGAGCGTGGGGGTTGCCCTCGGTGCACGCATGCTTGGCGCAGCGCGTGGTGGGTTCGTGGGCGAGGCGGCCCGTGTCGAGGTCCAGCGGAGGCAGCATTCTGAGGCGCGACGCGGCCAGACGACACGCAACATACTGCTGTCCTCCTTCCCCTCCCCGAAATGGGTCAGGAAGCGCCAGAGCACAAAGGTCTCCCCCACCCTCCCTGCGCGGGCGCAGTTCTCCCCACATGGGGGACGTCTGCGAAGCGTAGGTGCCGGCCACACCTGCGGCTGGCGACGGGGGCGCAAGGCCCCCACCGCGCCACCGCAAGCGGCACGACTCGACACGCGTTGTCCGCACCCTTGCGGGCGCGGGCGCGGCGTGGCAAGCGTACTGAGCCTGTCGGGAGAAACAATGTGCCACTGCGAGCGCAGCCAGTGGCCGCGCAAGCAGGGCGACCGAGAGTCAGCTCAGAAGAAGATCTGGAACGGGGGGCCCATCGACGACTTGATGTAGATGGTCTTCACGTTCTGCCACTTCTTCTTGAGCATGGACACAAGAAGGTTGACCGAGGCCACGATGTTGGCGCGCACCTGGTCCACGTTCATGGACACGTTGGCGACGGGGGTGTTGAGGCACACCACCTTCTTCATCTGGAACTTGACGGTGCGCTGCACCTCCTCCACCATGCTGGACACGGAGTCGGTGGCCGAGATGGGGGTGGGGAACTTGCCGGCACGGTTGAGGCCCGGGCCAAGCAGACGGGGGATCAGCTTGATGATGGACTGGGAGGCGAGGAAGGCGTGGTACTTCTTGGCCATCTTCTTCACAAGCTTCTTGTTCTTGTTGAGCTTCTTGAGCTCCTCCACGGTGCGGGCCTCGACGCGCGGGTCAGCGAGGCTGGCCACGTCCTTGGCGTGCTCGGCGGTGGCGAGGACGCAAAGCTTGAGGTTGCGGATGGGGCCGTGCGGGAGCTGCACGGTGCCGGCGAAACGCTTGTCCTTCGTCGGGTCGTAGTTCTTGAGCGTGATCTGGAGCTCGATGGTCTCCTGGAAGGGGCGCTTCTTGCCCTTCACGGCGTCCTTGCCGATCTTGATCTCCTTGCCCTCGGCGTAGGCGAGGATCTTGGAGATGGAGTCGGTCATGAGGTCGGCATCGATCTTGGACCTGCGAGCAGCGGAGGGCGGCCAGCCACAGGGCGGCGGGGGTGGCGGCGCGGCGAGCGGGAGGGCGACAGAGCAGGAAAGCGCAAGGGCTGCCACAGCCGAGCTCGTCGTTCCTGCCGCCGCGGCCAGCATGGCGCGCGAACGCGGCGCACACGACAAGCAGCCGCCTGAGCTCGAGCGGCTCGCCCGCTCGCAAGCCTGAGAGGGGCCGCCCGGAGCTTGCGAGGCGGAGCGGAACCACGGCCGGAACGTGCCGCAGCCCGGCCAGTCCGGTTCGCATGCCCATCGCGCGATCGGCGCCGTCCCTGGGCGCGCAGCCCCGCGAGTCTGTTGGAGCACGCCAGGAGCTCACATGGTGGCCGGGTTTTCGGGTGGGGAGGACCCTGAGTGGGGCGGCGAGGGGCGGCAAAGGCGCCGCCTCTTCGCGTCGTCATGGCTCTGCGATTTTCGCCTTGGTCAATCGCCGCTGGGCGTGGGCCTGCTGCTCTGCCGGCCCAGCTCTTGCGGGTCCGCCTGCGGCGCGCGCGTGCCCCGCACGCTGCGCCATGGGCCGGCTCGCGAGCGGCACTGTACGCAAGAGTGCCTTCTGGCCTGGGGTGCATTTGGGCGCGGGCCCGTTGCCCAGGCCGAGGCAGCGAGACAGGCATACAACAAACAAATCGAACTGATGGGGCGGCCGGCCCAGAGGTTCGGTCGTTTGGGGCCAGTTTGCTCGAATGTGTGCTGATTGGTGCCGAGCCGCTGAGCGGGCTGGGCGAGGGCGGCTCGGCGGGGCCCGAGCTGCGTGCGTTGCTCCTGCGCATATTGCCCGGCAGAGCGCCGCCAACAGCAAGCATTCGGCCGCCGCTTGGAGTCGCGCGACCGCTTGGCACCCGCGGGGATCCCTTGGGGAGCGGGTCGCGCCTGGCCATGAGCACGGCGCACGCGGGCGACACCCTGTGGTCGTCCATCGGGGCAGGCCCGCTCGTGCTGCTTGCAGCTGCAGCGGCCGCCGCGGTCTGGTGGGCTGCCACGCACGCCGGGCGCCTGCTTGGCGGCTGCAGGGCAGGGAACGCCGGGCCCCTGGGGCGCCGTGCGCCTGCCGCTGCTGCTCAGCCCGGCTGGCCGGGTCCCGAGGAGGGCGAGAGGCCCGCGGCTGGGGCCGCGCACTGGACGCAGCAGCAAGTGCACGTGCCGCGACGGCGCCGGCCCCCCTCGCAGTGGCCCGCGACCGGCGCCGCAGCGGCTGCAGCCAACACCTACGAGCACATCCAGCCAGGCGGCCACGCTGTCGCCGCAGCCCAGCCCCATCTCGGCCAGCACCAGCACCAGCACCAGCACCAGCGGCGGCAAGAGCAGCTTCCGCGCGGAGCGTCCCCGACCCCCCAAGTGGACCACTCTGCCGACCAAGCCCGCGGCGAACAGCCCGCCGCCCAGGTTGGTCTCCAGGTGCACGGCGGCGTCGCGGGTCGCGTGCTCCGGCACCGCCAGCGGCAGAGCCGTCCGGCAACGCCCGACGTTGCCCCGCTCCGCCCCGACGGCCCGGCAGTCCCGTCGCTGCCACGGCCAGCAGCCGGAGCATCGGCGCCGCAGCCGCCGCGCCTGCCGCCGCCCGCGGCAGCTGCGGTACCCGCGTCGATCCAAGCACCGGCACCGGCACCAGCACCAGCACCCTCGGGTGGCGCCCCCGCCAGCGACCAGGCCTCCGCTCCCCCTGCCGGAGCCGGAGCCGGAGCCGGAGCCGCCGCAGCCACCCCTCGCCTGCGCGCGACCGAGGCGGCGGCGGCGCCGGCGGGCGTCGCGCGCACCCCGACGCACCCCTCAACGCCAGCTGTCAACGGCACGGCCGACCCCGCCCGCATAGCTAGCAACCCCTTCCTGCGCGCGTCAGAGCGGGGCCGTCTGCTCGCCCAGGCTGGCTTCGCCGAGCGAGGCACCCCAGTCAGGCTCTCCAACCACCTGCGACCCGGCGAAACCGCCCCGGCGGCGACCCCGCCGCCAGCCCCCCACGGCGCACCCCCCGCCGCCGCCGCCGCCGCCGCCGCCGCCGCGTTGCTCCCCCTCGTCCCAGTCGCCGAGGTGCGCATGGGCACCGTCATCGGGAGGGGAGCGTTCGGCTCCGTGTACAGGGGGGAGTGGCGGGGCCGGCAGTGCGCAGTCAAGACGCTCGCGGAGGAGCTGCGAGCCGTCGCGGGCGCAGCGGCAGCCGCCGCCATGGCACTGGCGCAGCCCCACCATGCCCACCACCAGGGCACCCCCAGCCCGCAGGACGAGGCCGCCCTCGCCGCCGCAGACTTCATCGCCGAGGCGCGGCTGCACGCCTCCCTTGAGCACGACAACGTTCTTCGCGTGCTGGCTCTGGTCACCGCGCCCGCTCCGGCCTCGCCGCCGACGCTGCACCCCAGGCCGCCGGCGCCAAGCGGCCCGGACGACGTGGTCGCGATCCTCACGGAGCTCTGCCCGGAGGGGTCGCTCTGGGACCAGCTGCACCGCCCGCCGAGCGCGGCAGCGGCAGGATCGGCTCTGCCGGCGGGTCCCCTGTCCACCACGCTGGCCGCCACGCTGGGGGCCGACGTGGCGCGTGGCCTGGCATACCTCCACGCGTTCCGGCCGCCTCTGCTCCACAGAGACCTGAAGAGCCCCAACCTGCTCTGCCAGCGGGAGAGGGGGCGGCTGAAGCTGCTGCTGGCGGACTTTGGGCTGGCGCGGGTCAAGGCCCGGCTCGCGGGGGTCGCGACGATGACGGCGGGGCTGGGAACGCTGCAGTGGACGGCGCCTGAGGTGTTGCAGTCGGACCGGTACTCTGAGGCGGCGGATATTTACAGCGCCGGAGTGGTTCTCTGGGAGCTTGTTAACAGGGGGCGCGTGCCGTGGGCAGGCATGGCCCCGGCGGCGGTTGCACTTGCCGTTTGCGGGGGGAAGCGGCTGCCGCTCAGCGGCACGCACCCTGACATGGAGGCCATTATCGCTCGCTGCTGGCACCACGACCCTTCCAAGCGCCCCGTCGCGGCAGAGCTGCTGGCAGAGCTTGTGGCGCTCGCGGGCGGGCCGCCTGTGTTGTAGGCGCGGCCGATTGGCGCTGTGAGCGCGGCTCCGGGGCGGTGCGCGCGGCAGAGTTATTGTGCCGTGACATCTATGATTAGAGTTCGGGCTACCTTATGGGTGCAGATTCGGGCCAGCGCGGTCGGCCAATCACAGGAAACATGGCTGAATTGTTCGATGGCGCGATTCTTGCAAGCGGTTCAGGGGCACGCAGCGCTGCCCCGATGAACCACGACGCGGCAAACTCGCGCGAATCAATATTTGCGATGTTCAGAATATTCCGTGGGCGCTGGACGCTCGCCAGCGGGTGCGAGCCCCGTCGACAGCACTCCGGCGCCAGCGCGGTTGTCCAGGCGGCATGCGGCGTCGATCCCAACGCCTCACCGCCGACGGGCCAGGAGACGCTCCAGCTCGTCCGAGGCCCGGCCTGACGCTTTCGCGTGCGCCCCCTGGCTGCGAGAGGTCGCGCGCGCAGGGCCTGGGAACCGCGCCGCCCGCGTGGGGCGGACTGACGGCGACGGCGTCGTCGCGACGGGCGTGGTGATGGGCGAGCGGCGAATCCGGGACAGGCCGGCTGAGCTACCCGGTGGCTGCAGTTGCTGCAGTTGCGGTTGCTGCTGCTGCTGTGGGGCGGACACCCACAGGCCGTGCCCCGCCCTGCCCCTATGGCCAACCGCGCCCGCACCCGCAACGGCGAGAGCTCTGCCGTTGCTGGAGCACTGGGGCCGGGCAGGGCCAGGGGAGCCCTGTCGCCCCGCGCCTGCCGCCGCTGGCAGAGTGTCGGTAGAGCCAGCGTCGGCACCTGCCGGACCTCGCCCATCGAGGCTGGCGGTGTCGCTCCGGTGGTGGTCCCGGCGCCCGGACCGCATCCCCTCCACCACAAGACGGCCCGCCGCCGCCCCGCCGCCGGCCCCAGCCCCAGACCCGGCAGCACCGCCTCCAGCGCCGCCTCCGCCCTTGCTGATGCTGATGCTGATGCCGCTGCTGATGTTGTTGTTGTTGTTGTTGTTGTTGTTACTGCTGGTGCTGGTGCTGCCATACCGACGCCTGCGTGATCCCCGCGGCCCTCGCCCGAGACGCCCTCGGCGCCCCCACGGCCCCGGTGGGCCGGTGAGCGGGAGCGGCCGCCCCCCGCCCCGCCGCGCTGCCTCCGGCCGTCACCTGCGGCGCCGCCTCCTGCGCCGCTCCCGCGCCCACGCCCAGCCCCGTCCTGCGATCGACTAAGCAGTTCCTTCATCAGCGACGCGAGGCTGTCTCTGTCAGAGGCAGGGCCAACCCCGCCAGCTGCCGGCGCCGCGGCTGGCCCGGCCACGCCTGCCAGCGGCTGCCGACGTCCGCCCGGCAGAGCCGCGGCAGAGCCCCCCGAACCAGCCTGGTGGCCTCGCGCTCGCCGAGGCAGTTGCAGCTTGGCGGCGCCGCCGCCAGCTCTGTACCTGGCGCCGACGGCGCTCGGCGCGGGGACGGCGGCGGTGGAGGCGGAGGTGGAGGCGGCGGGCGGGGCCATGGCCGCCGATCCGCGAAGCAGCTGACCGATGGCCGCCTCGACCTCGGCGGCGGTGCGGGCGCCGGTGGCGGCCTCCAGCCCCGACGGCCCCGGCAGCCCTGCGGCCCTAGAAGCCGCGCCGGCCGGAGCCGGGGCCGGTGTCGGGGTCGAGGCTGCCACGGCGTGAGCCGCAGCGCTGGAGAGCGGGTGCCTGGCTGAGGCGTGACGATAGCCGCCGCCGCCGCCGCCGCCGCCGCCCCCGCCGCCCCCGCCCGCCCCGGCGGCGATGGCGTCACGCTCGCGCCGCCCCCTCGCGCCCCTGAAACCGCCGCTCTCGGTATCTATGCCAGCGCCCGCCAGCTCGCGCGCCGGCCGCTCCTGACGCCGACCTGCACCGGCAGCGCCGGCGCCACCGCCCCGAGCCCTGCCTGGGGGGGGCGCTGCCTCTGCTGGGGCTGACTCGGGGCTCAGCCAGCCGCCGTCCGTCGGCGCCGCCCCCGGCTGCGGCCCTTGAGGGCGCGGCCTGGCCCCGTCACGACGCTGCTGGCGCCGCTGCTCCTGGTGGTGCTGGTGTTGGTGCTGGTGCTGGTGCTGGTGGTGCTGGTGCTGGTGCTGGTGGTGCTGGTGCTGGTGGGTGGTGCGTCCGGGGCGAGCCAAGTCACCTCCCACCCTCGGGCGGCCGCCGGCGATGCCGTCTCCTGAGGCATCGCTGCTCACGCTCCCTCCGCTGCTGACACTACTGACGCTGGTGCGCCGCCGATGGCTGTCCTCCGGCGACGCGTACCGTCGCGCCGGGGCCGTCCCCATGGCGGCGCCCCCCGCCTCGAATCCCGGAACCTCGGCAGGCGCCCACGGCCGCCCCAGCGACAGCGCCGGAGTGTTGAGCGCCGACGCCTCGTCGTCCACGTCGACGTGGTCGTCGTCGGCGACAGCGTCTGCGCTCGCGGCGAGGCTCAGCGTGCCGCGCATCAGCGGCGATCGGGCGCGCACCTGCGTCGCGGCGCCACCGCGGCGCCCCGCTCTCCGGCCCCGGTACACACCAGCGCTGCCGCCGTCGTCGCCTCTCCGCCCGCCCCCGACTGCTGCCGCAGCCACTGCCGCCGCTGCCGCCGCTCGCGCCTCGGGCGAGGCGCTTCGCTCTCCAGGGCTGCTCCCCAGGTGGAGCGACGCGGACCCCGTGTCGCTCGACGCCTCGGGGCCGAACATCACCCCATCGAGAGGACCACCACTCTGCAGCCCGCCGACGTCAACCCCAGCATCGAGCAGGGCCGCCCGCCCCCTGGCAGCGGCTTCCAGGGCCTCGGGGGACCCTGCCCAGCCCGACGAGCGGTACGGGCGCCCCGAGGAGCGGTACGGGCGCCCCGACGCCGGAGGGGCGGCCTCCCTCAGCGCCTCGGCGAGGAACACGACCGTAACGGACACGTTGTCCTTGGACCCCTTTGAGATCGCCAGGTCGGCCAGACTGGCGGCGGTGGCGGCGGCGCTGTGACCGGCTGACCCCTCCGGCAGAGCCGCTGCCGCCCTCACCACTTCCGCAGCCTCCTCCTCCGAGACCACGTCCCACAGCCCGTCACAGGCCAGAATCAGCGCCACGTCATCGAGGCTCAGCCACGCGCATGCGACGTCAGCCCACGCGGAGACGACCTGTCGCCCGCCGGCGCCGGGCTTGAGCGACGCGTCGCCGATCGCACGCGAAACCGCAAGCCGGCCCAGAACGCGCCCCCCCATGACCGGCGCGCCCGCCGCAGCCATCCTGCCGCGCTCGTCAGCCCTGCCGGGCTTGTGGTCTCTCGTCAGGGTCACGGAGGCGCCCCGCCCCACCAGCACGACGCGGCTGTCGCCGGCCCACACAGCGGCCACGAAGGGCAGACGCGGAGCCCCGGACGAACCGGCCGCGTCGCCTGCGCCGGCAGCGCCGGCAGAGCCGGCAGAGCCGGCAGAGCCGCCTCGCCCTGCCGCTGCGTCGCCATCCGCCCACCCCACCAGCGCCGCCGCCACCGTGGCGCCGCTCTCGTCAGCCGGCGCGCCCCCGCCCCCACCGCCGCCCCGCCCGCGACCGCCCCCGAAGCCAGAGTCGGCGAACGACGCAGGCGACTCACCGGGCGAGAAGAGGCCGCCGCGGCCACCGCGGGGGCCCCAGAACCCCACGGGAAGCGGGTCCAGCGGGTGGGGGGGGTTGGGCCCGCCAACACCGCCCATTCCATCGGCAGAGCCGCATGCAGAGCCACTTCTGTCAGCCGCGTTCTCCATCGTGGCAATGGCGGAGGCGGTGTCCAAGCCCCGCAAATACGACTGGATCGTGTGCCCGCTGCCACCTCCAGCTCTGCCACCACTAGCTCTGCCGCCCCCGGCTCTGCCACTGCCAGAAGATCCGCTGGGAGCGTCCAAGCGGCCCCACATGGGGGACCCCTCCCTGCGCCTAGGTCCCCTGGCGCTGCCCATGGCGCCGAAACCGCTGCCCCTGCGGGAGGAAACGACCTCTGCCCCGAAGGGGAGCGGTGACATTCCCTGCGCGCCGTCGTCGACGACGATGTCCGCGCCGCTGCCCCCTCCCACGCCCTCGTCCCCTGACGCCCCGAGGCCCCCGCCTGAGCCGAGGCCGGCGCTGAAGCCCCCGCCGCGACTGCTGGGCAGGTCGCCAGCAACCCCGCCCCACCCGTCGCCTCCCCGGGACACCTGGCCGAACGCCGACCCCCTCGACTCGACGAGGAGCAGCTCCGACAGCACCCCCACCGAGCGACGCCGGCTCTCCCGGCTCCACCCGCGGCTCCAGGCCCTGGCCTCCGTCGCCTGAGCCGAAACCGCCGGCGCCTCGCCCCCCACGGTGCCGGGCGCGAACCCCACCCCACCAGCAGCCTTGTCACGCGCGCGCCGACGCGCGCCGCCGCGGCTGAGAATCCCCCGGAGGCGAGGCGCCCGCCACCGCCACCGCCACCGCCGCCGTTGCCGTTGCCGTTGCCGTCGTCGTAACCGCCGCCGCCGCCGCGGCCGCCACTGCCTCCTCCTCCGCCGCCGCCACCGCTGCCTCCCGAAGCTCGGCCACGATGGCCGCCGCGTGACACCGCCGTGACGCCCGCGCACCCCTCCGTCGCTGCTGCGGCGTAGCGTGCGACCAACGACCGACACGCGAACGCCCGCTGATTGGCCATTGACTGGGCATCGACCACGGGCGACGACGGCCTGGCGCGGCCCGCCCCCTCAGCGCAGAACCACGCATCCGTGTCGAGAACAGCCTCTCTCAGCGCCGTCACGACGTCTCCGCCGGCGGCCGCCAGCCTGGCCGCGAGAATTCCCGGAAACATCCTCGCCGAGTACTCAGCAGCGCGCCACCCCCCGTGCCCGTCAAACACAGCAAAGAGCGACGCGGAGTCGCTCGACGCCATGCGGAGCGACCCGGCCCCGCGCTCCGCGCCCGGAATGGGACCCGCCTCGTCGGCGGCAACAGCGAGGAGCGAGAGCGCCTGGGACAGCGGCACGGCACGGCAGATTCCGTCGGCGGTTTCGCGTCCGTGGTCGAGGCCGGAGCCAACGCGTCCGATGATGCGGCCGCCTCCGGCAGCCAAGCCCCCCCCGCCGCCGCCCGAAACGGCGGGGCCAGCTGCGCGGTCCCCGCCCTCGCCGCCGCCGCTGCCGCTGCCGCTGCCGCCCTCCGTGTCCGTTGCGAGAGACTCAAACGTGTCCATGGCGTACATGGAGCTGGCTCCCGTGGCGAGGGGGGGGACCCCTCTGGGGCCCGCGCTGCGCCTGCTGCCTCCCGAAGGGGGCGAATCCTGCCAGGAGCCGGTGGCGGCCAACGCAGGGACCCCGTCCAGAGGGGCAAGCGGACTCCTCGCGAAACCGCTCAAATCGGAGCCCGGCCTGGCGCTGCCCTTGCCGGCCCCAGGTGTGCCCCCGACGGCGCCCCCCACGTCAGCCCGGCGCCCCGAGACGGCAGATCCGCCACCACCACCGCCACCGCCGGTGTCGTCCTCGTCGTCCACCTCCTCCGCCTCCTCCGAGGGCTCGTCGGAGCACGCGCGCCCGCGCTCAACGCCGCCCCCCCCGTACCCGCGTCCGCCCTGGGAGTCCGACGACGACGACGCTGGCAGAGCCGATAGGTCCGTTGCAACGGTGTGCGCTGCGCTGGAGTGTCGCCCGTGCGGCGGCACGGCGGGGCCCGCCACCACCGAGGCGCCTGGGGAGGTCAAAGCCGGCGCCAGAGCGGCCCCCCCGCTCGAGTGGTGGTCTTTCTGCCTGTTGGCAAAGTCGCTGCTGGGGAGAGACGCCTCCCTGCACTCCCATACCCCGGCAGCAGCCGCCGCCGCCCCGGCCGCCGCCGCCGCCGCCGCCGCCGCCTCCAGCATCGGCGTGGCAAGCCGCGCGAAGCGGGCGGCTGGGATGCTCAGCGCCCTGTCCTCCATGGTCTCGCGGCGTCCCTGCCGCCCGCAGTGGCCGTGCCACGCGGCCTCTGACGCGGCACCGGCGGAGACGTCGCTGTCGCCGTTACCGGCAGCACCAGCACCAGCACCAGCACCAGCACCAGCACCAGCACCAGCACCAGCACCGGCGCCGGCGGGGGCCGGTGACAGCGACGTCTGGCTCTGCTGTGCGGCCCGGGCCGACAGCGGCCCTCCGCCGCCTCGGCCCCCCTCGCGCCCCTCCGCCGCACCGGGCGCCGCGGCGCACGCTATGGGACTGGAGGCGGGTCCCGCCATCGCGCGCCGGGCTGCCGGCAGGGGGGGCGGCGGGGCTCGCGAAACCGCAAGCGCTGCCTCTGCCGCCCCTGGGCCAGCGCCGGCTCTGCTGAGCCACAACGGGGCCGCGTCGCTCATTTCAGGGACCATCAGCAGCGTGTCAAGCGCGAGCACGACGTCGGCGACGCCGAGCGAGGACATCCAGCCGACACCCGAGCCGGCGTCGCCGGGCGACAAGGTTGCTGCTGCAGCGTGCCGACCAGCCGCCGGCGCAGCTGCCGACGCTCCGGGCGCGGCGTGTGGCGCGCGTGAGCGGCCCTCGGGGGGGGAGATCGGCCACCGCTCGGCCTCCGTCATGGCCGCGCCGGGCGTTGCTACGGCGCCCCCGGCGCGCGCCCAGTGGCTGCTCGCGCGGCGGAGGGCGGCATCCACGCCGGGGGGAAGGCGCTCCCGGCTGAAGAGGAGGGGGAGAACGGGGCTGCGCGAGGCGACGTCCACAGGCGGCGGCATGCCCGCCACCAGCAGGCCTTCCAACCGCTCCGCCAGCGCGACGGCGCCCACCTCGATAGAAGCGGCGGCAGCAGCAGCAGCGGCGGCGTTTCCAGCCGCGGGGGCAGGCGACTCGGTGCCGGGCGGGAGGGTGACGTCGTCTCCGGAAAGCAAGGGGGGGGGCCCCACGGGGCGGGCAGTTGCCTTGTCGCCGTTGGATTCCCGGCGCCCCGCGACCACAGCTGCCGCCCGCATGCGCAAGGCCGCGCCCGCCAGGCGCATGCGCGCAGTCGTTGCGCGCGCACCTGTCCGGGCACGCGCGGCAATCACAGCCTGCTTCCACCACGAGACAACACGTTCCGGCTCCGGGTGCTCCAGGGTCACGATCGGGGCCGATTCCGGAAAGGCCAAGGGAATGCGCAGCAAGAAGGTCACGCAGTCGTCCTTGCTGGGGCGCACGCCGCCCACCACGGAGCCCAGCTCAGGGCACGGCAAGAAGGTGACGCGAATGCCGCCACTTGGCACAGATGCGAGCGGCGGGCAGCCCACGCCACACGCGGGCGCGAGCCGGATCCGCGCCGGCAGGTCGAGCGCATTGAGTTGCTCGGCAGCAGACGTGGGCATGGCCCCGGGCGCGCCCGGCGACGATAAAGCGGCGCGCGCGCAAAATGCAGCCGGTGCGCTGCTGCGGCGCGCGGGGCCGCGGCGCGGTGGCCAGGGCCGATCCCAATCGGCCGCCCAGCCAAGGCTCGCAAGAGTTCACAGCGCTAGGAGGCACGGGTACTGCACGGCGCGCTCCAGTGGGCGCAGGGCCGCGCCGCGTCCTGCTGCATGTCCGTTTCCACGCGAGCTCCGGCGGCTCTGCCATCTTGCTTTCGCCAGTGCCGACAATGCAAGCTGGCGACGACGGGCTCGCGCAAGTCGCGGTCTGAGCTGGCCAGCGCGTGTCGGTAGCTGGCGCAACCCTCTTTGTGGGCGGTGGGCCGAGGCGGCGACCCGCCGCTGCTGCTCGTTGTGGGGGACTCCCGCTCCGGACGGACGAAATGATGTTCAACCGGCGCCCAACTCTGACGCTGCAGCGCAAACCGCGGCGGACACAGCGCAGCGCGGCGCAGGTTCCCGAGCACTCCGGGGCCCCAGGCGCAGATCGTAGGGGAGATTGGGCAACGCCCTCTTGAGCACCCTGGCGCCCGCGCTGCTCCGCCGGTCCTTGGGCGCGCGCGATGGGAGCAGGAAATTTGCAAGCGCCGGCAGGGCGCATCGCTGCCGCGGCCTCCCGACCAGCGCAATTTTTCGGTTGTGTGCGCCACCCACCGCACGCTAGCTCTTTCCACGGCCACGCTGGCGAGGCAGCGCCCCGCGGCGGCCCACGGGCGCCGTGCCACGAGGCGGCGCCACGGCCAGCTGCCCCCGCCAGCCCGGACTGGCAGAGCCCCCACCCGCACACGCTCGCCGCCGAGGAGTGCTCTGCGCCTCGTCAGCGTCGCTGGCTCGTGGCGGCGCTGGCGTGCCTGGGCCGCCACCGGCCCGCGGGACAAGCCTGCGAACGCCGCCAGGCTCCCGCGCGGACCCACCGGACTGGCCATGGCTGGTCGAGGCGTGAGCGCTGCGGCTGCGCGGGTGGCCATAGTTGGCGCTCGCTGCTCGAGCCCGTGCGGGCGGCGCACCGTAGCAGCTGGCGTCCCGGGCGAGGGCGCGGGCGCGTGCCGCCCTGCTGCTGGTGCCTGCGACGCTGCTTGTGCAGCTCCTCACCGGCCGAGGCGCGCCGCGCTGCGCCCGCGCGCGTGCTCAGGCTGATCTTGACGCCCGCTTCAGCCGCGCGCGCCTGCGGCCGCCCCAGGGATGGGGCTTGCGCCCCCGGCTCCCGCGCGGTTGCACCCACAGCTCGCGCGCTCTCGCTGTCCCGCTTGTTCGCTCGCTCTGTGCAGTCCTATTCCCGGGGCGGGGGCGCAGTGCCCGCTCCCCGCATGCACGGCCGCCTCGAGTACGGCCACGGCCGCGCACGCGCCGAGGACCAGATCTCGGACCTCTCGCGAGACGCGCGCACCATCATGGTTGGCTCGCTCCTCAACCGCGTGGACTCCGACTGGGTGCGAAAGTGGTTCGAGCCGGTGGGGCCGGTGGCCGCCGTTCGCGTGATCCGGGACCGCCGCGGGGTCAGCAGGGGCAACGCCTACGTGGAGTTTGACAACATCGAGGACGTGCCCAAGGCCCTCCTCATGGGCGGCCGCACCATGTGCACCCGCCACCCGGCCTGCGCCTGCTCAGGCTACCCCGTCACGGTTGCCAGGTCCGGGGCCGAGGCCAACTACGCCAAGGACGCCGAGGAGGAGGAGGCCAAGGCCCTCATCCCCGACACGCTCTACTTCGGCGACCTCCCAGACGGCTTCTCAGAGGACGACGTCCGCTCCCTGGCAGGAGCCCTCGGGGGCGTGACGGACGTTCGCCTGCACCGGGGCAATCCCAAGGACGCCGCCGCCGCCTCCGCCTCCGCCGCCGGCAGCGGCGCATCCGAGGCGTCGTCGGCGCAGCAGAGCGGGCTCCTCTGGGCCGAGGTGAAGTTCTCGGCTGAGGAAATCGCGGCCGTCGCCCTGCAAGCCCTGGCAAACCGCCCGGTGGGGGGCAAGGCCCTTATCATGGGCGTGATGCGCGTCGACGGGGACGTGCAGCGCCCGGACGGGCGGATCTTCGCTCCGTGGGACCCTGAAAAGACGCGCCTGTCGGCGGCCCAGAAGGCAGAATTCATCCAAAAGCTCACCCACCAGACCCAGGACGCTGCCATGTCGCTCAGCCAAAAGGTGGGGTCTGCGGGCATCACCTACGCATCGGCTGCCGCGGCTCTGCCGGTCGTTGGCCCGTCCGGCAACATCATCAGCGGCCACGTGGAGGACGAGGGTGACGGCGGCGAGAACCCGCACCTTCGCGGCGCGCCATCGGCGTGCTTTGTGATTGAAAACCTCTTCACAGACGACACGTGGCGGGAGCTGGACTTTGGGCCCGCGGCCAGGGGCGAGTCGCTCAGAGTGTTGGTCAAGGACGACGTCGTGGGGGAATGCGACAGGAAGGGCACGGTGCTTCACGCCAAGCTGCTCCGGCCAGGGCGGGCCCTCGATGGGCGGCGGGCGGTGCCCGAGCCTGCGCGCTCCAAGCCTGCTGAGCCCACGGAGGCCGCAGCGGGCGATTCCGCCCCCCCAGCCAAGCGCATGCGTCCCGACGCTGCGGCCGAAGCTCGTGACGCAGCTCCGGCGGGCTCGGCCAACGGCTCAGTCGCGGCCTCTGCCGCTGCTGCTGTCGAAGAGCCAGGCGCAGCTGCGGCCGCCGACCCTGCAGCCCCCGTGGTCCTGGTGGGCCCGGATGCGGGTTCTGTCGCAGATGTCGGCGTCGCGGGGCTCGAGGAGGACGAGGCAACGATTAGCGCGGGCCGCGTGGCCATCATGATGGAATCGCGAGAGCTCGCCCAGGCGGCTGCAATGGCCGCTGCTGGGCGCTACTACGGCGGGCGCCGCATCACGGTGCGATACATCCCCGAGGTGGACTACGTCCAGCTCTACCCTGAGGCCGCGCGGCGAGTTGAGAAGCAGGCCGAGAAGATTCGCAGGCGGGAGCGCAGGCAGAAGCGGAAGCGCGAGGAGGAGGAGGCTAGAGCCAGGGGCGATGACGCGAGGCGCAGCGATCGTGGCGACGGGCACAGCGGGGTGCACACCAGCAGCAGCAGCAGCAGAGCGCACGAGGGGTACAGCCGGGCAAGCAGCAGCGCGGGCGGCGGTGCAGACCGTCGTGGTGACAGGCGGCACGGCTACTCGGACTACAGCGGCGGTCGGGACGGCGGCGGATACGGCAGGTCGGGGGGGTACGGACGCAGACGGTAGGGACGATGGGGTGTCGAGGCTGCTCAGCCAACGCGCGCGCGAATCTCTGCTGGCCGCTGTCGCTGCTGAATGGTGCGAGGTCGAAAGAGAGAACGCACGCGGTCAGGCTGCATCGTCGCGGCAGGGGGATCTGTCCACCCGCGCCTGTCACAGCCTGAGCCTGCCGCCTTGGGACAAGACGAGGTGGGAAAAGCCAGTCTTTGAGCCCGATCTGGATTTGTGTGCCGCGTGCGCTGAACCAGCACTGCGCGTGTGTGATTGCCTCGCTTCAAAAGTGCGTGGATCACGCACTCCGGGCTTTCATTCCGCGCCTCCCGCTTAACAAAGCAGCCAACCGCACTCAAACTACATGTACTCCGACACAAGCTTGTCGGCAACGTTCTCCGCGACGTACTTGGCGAACTGCGAGACCAGGCCATCAGCGGCTCCGGCTGCGGCGGCGATGCGCGTAAACGTCATCCGCAGCGAAGTTGGGTCAGGGGCTGCGTGGAACGCCCCGTGGGCATGCTCCGCAAGCAGTCGTAGCTTTTCGTGCTTGGCACCGCCAAATGCAATCGAGTGGACCTGCAGCCCCTTGCCTGCGTAGGTCTCGTGAATCCTTGCCATCTCGGCCTCGCCACCGCTGCCGTGGCCGTCGGACATGAACAGCACCAACGGCGAATAGCCAGGGGGCGTCGAGCGAAGTGCAATTTCTGCGTCTCTCAGCGCCGGACTAAACGCAGTGCCCGAGCCTGTCCGAGCAAAGTGCCCCGGCACTTCCTCGATGGGAAGTGCGGCCGCCACCGTTCGCGCGGTGTCGTCAAACAGCACGACAGACACCCTATCCATTCCAATGCCTTGGTTTGCATCTTTGCGGATGTCAAGGAAGGCCCGGTACGCTTGCATTAGGGCTTCCCAGGGCGCGCCGTTCATGCTGTAAGACTCGTCCAGAACGAAGACCAAGTGCATTGACTGGCGCACCTCTCCGCCATCGCCAGGCTTGAAGAGATCAAGCGACTTGAGCAGGCGCCGCGACGGATCGATCAGGCTTCCGTCTGGCCGCCTCAACGAGGCATAGATGCTGCGTAGCTGCTCCTCCATCTGCCTGGTCGCGTCGCGCTTCACGTGGCACAGCATGGTGTCGATGCCATGTTTGTCGAGTGCCCGCAAAGCCGTTTTTGCAGCACTCTTGGCTGCGTCCGGATCTGGGAGGCTGTCGGCGATGTCTTCAGCGTGGAAGTTGGACCCATGGCAAGGCGCATCCGTCAGCACAATGGCAAGCCGCACCCTTCCCTCCCAACTGAGTGTATTGGCCGACGTTGTCAGGGCCCCCAGCAAGTCCTCGGGCTCATCTCCCCCTCCACTTGCACTCAGAGTTTTCACGTAAGCCTGCAACCTGGAATGTGCCTCGGCGCAAAAGCGGTCCATCGCGGCCTGGGCACCGTCGACATCATCCGCGGGCAGAACTGGGATAGGCTCGAAGTCGTGCGGGTCCGGAGTCTCCTCGCCAATATCGCGGTACGGAAGCACGGCAAAGCGAAGCAAGATAGGCACTTGCGGCCACTTTTCGGCAAATTTGGGGCCAATGTCCTGCATGATCGCTCTGAGTTGCTCCTTCACTGCGCCGAGCCAGGGCCTCATGCTCCCCGTCACGTCCAGCACAAACGCTACATCGACCTGCATGACGCCGCCTGCATTGCCTCGAACGAGCTTGAGCTTGCGGATGCTGTCCATTTTGGCGGCCAGGTCAGGAAAAGCTTGCTGCATCGAGCCAAGGATGCCCTGAATGGAGCTGTCGCTGGGGCAGGTGTCCCGCACGCGCATCCTGGCCCACAGTGGCGTGGAGTCTTGCAGCGATGCAGACTGGGCGGCCATTGGAGCCCGCACGGCCTCGCGCGAGAACAGTGCCCGAAGTGCAGGCGACAGGGCAGTGGGCATTGCAGCGCGCACCCAGTGTTGATACACTGTGGAGGTGAAGGATCGGTCGGGGCCGACCGCAATGCCCAGGACCTCAACGCCCTCCTTGTCTGCATCCACGAGCGCCTCGGTGAGGCGCTGCCCACACGATGTGTAGCCGTCGGTGAACACCCACAGCTTCTTGGGCCCGCTTGAGCCGGACTCCCGGAGCAGATTCAGGCCATACTCGACGGCATCAGCGTCAGCAGTCCCGTAGACGTTGCCAAGGGCACCTGACTCGCCGCGTGGCGCAGCCGCGGTGGCAGCCGCAGCTGTGGCACCGCGCATGGCGGATGGATCTTCTATCCGGTGTGAAAGGGCGGCCAGCAGGCCGTGCACCGTTGCAGCATCCCACGGCTGGTCCTCGGACTTGACCAACGTCACCCGCGACCCAAACACGATGACCGAAAAGCTGTCCAAGCCCATCATGCCGAGAGCGGAGACAACGGCCACCAGACTCTCCACGGCACAGCACTGCAGGACGCCATCCATCGACAGCGATGCGTCCAGGGCCAGGCAGAAGGCGTAATTCCGCTTCCCACCCGCGGTCTTGGAGGTATAGATCTTGCGGTGTCTCCACTCGGTCATGCAAGCAATCACCACCCGTTGAGGACTGAACTGCCCCTTGACGTCCGGCCTGCGTCTCGTGTGCCGGTTGTGCGGCATGACACACTCCTCGAGAACAGTGCAAAGCTCCTCGGCACACTTGGCCACCGCCCGCTCTGCAGACGCCCATTCAGTGGCTGCCATGGCCAGCGCTTCGGGACAGGCAATCGAAATACGTGCAACTCGCCCCATCTGAGCAGCTGCCGCAGAGTCGATGGCTTTGCGTCGAGCCACTTCGTGATCGCTTGCACGGGCACCTGATGCTGCTGACGCGTCGCCGCCCAACGCCTTCGCAAACGGCACCTCAGCAGCTCTTGCAACGCTCGTGTCGAAAAGCCGATTCGGTGGCGCCCCAGCTGCAGCCGCGATTGCTTCGTCCAAGCTGTTCACGCGACCCAGCATCCCTCTGAGCCGCTCCAGCTCGGCTGCAGGGAGCTCTGCTGCTGGCACGAGCAGCGGTCGGAGCTGAACCCGCTCGGCTGGGCGGGGAACGCTGGAACCTGCGGGGGCAGCGGCCGCGGCCCTCGGCGGTGCTGCTGCACACGCGTGGGGGAGCGGGCCTTCTGCCATTTTGGCGATGGTGTCCATGAGCAGCTTGGCGACAGTCTGCGGCAAGCCCAATGCGCCTTCCTGGCTGGCCACCAGCGACGCATGTACCCCTCTCGAGCGGTGGCAAACATCCCGGAGGCTCTCTTCCGTGAAAGCCTCAGCTGCTGCGTCCCCGGTGCGGAAAGGCTTGAGCTGGAGCATGCTCAGGCGGAAGCCAAAGTGCCTGGCCGGCTGCAAGAAGTTTGCCTCTGTCGCCGCCCCAGCGTCGCGGGCCTCCGAGGTCAGCCCGTCCGTGACCATGATCACTGCCCTGTGGCAACCTGGGGGAGCAGGCCGCGGGGAGAACACCTTCCTCGAGAGCGCACAGAGTCCGCTTGCAGGGTAGCTCCCTTCGTTGAAGCTGAAGGACTCCAGCAGCCGCTGGCCAACTGCCGAAGAAAAGGGCTCATTGAATGGCTTGAGCAATCGTGCGTTGTCAGCAGCACCGACTCGCCCGATTGCGAACCGAACCTCAAGCTTGCGCAACACTTCGATGAGCAGCACCAGAGTTTCCTGGATGTTCACTTCCAGCGGAGCCATGCTTCCGCTGTTGTCAAATAGAAGCAGGAACTCGATGGTGGAATCCCCCAACGAGGAGAACACTGAAAAGAACGCATCTCTGAACGCTGTCAACACAGTCCCGATGAATTCTTGCATTGCCGCGGTGCGGACAACTTCGTCATACGGCCAGCAAGCAAGTTTGGGCATCGGCTGGCTTACGTCGTCTCCGGCCACCGCGGTGCTGGGGTCGATGCGGGCGTGCTGCCCGGTCCGAATCGCAGCTTCAAGGCCGGCAGCATCTACCAATCGGCACTTGGCAAGATGACCGACGTCCAACTTGAGGGATGCGATTGCCTGGGAAGCTCCAGCGTGCGAAAGGAGGTCCAATGGCGCGGGTCCGCTGCGAGCTTGGTTTGCTACGGTCGCTGCCGAATCCGCAGACACTGCATGTCTTGGCGTCACAGCGGGCTTTAGGCGCCCTGCAAGAGCGAGACCATGACGAGCCTGATGCAGAAGCCTCTGAGCTGCCGCCCTAGTGTGGGACATGAATCCTCCTCTGTCGGGTGCCACGCTCGAGCCCGAGCCGTGCGGGCCAGCTGTGGACGACTCGAAGTCTTCGGCAGTGACTCTCAGAGTGCGCTCGTCCAGCAGCGCCAGCGAGTGGTCGCCAGCATGCTGGAAATCGCTGCGTCGAGAATGCACCGTCTCCGCCTGCCCCGCTTCAAATTTGCTGTCTTCCGCTGGCCCTGGGCTGCCACAAGGGGGAGCTGGCAGCTCAAGAACAGGGCCCGCCATGCCTCGCAAGTCGCCGCCAAGCGTGAAATTGTGGCCCAGGAACGTGCTCTCCGCTTTGAACGCCACGGAGGCAGCGTGTTGCGGATCGTCTGCATCGCTTGGAGCCACGTCGAGAGCCCGAAGCAAGGAGTCAGAGTCGTCGCCAAGGACCCCAAACTGTTCTAAGAGTTTAGATAGCTCGGGGTTGAGCAGCTCTGGGTCTCGTGGAAGCTGCCCGAGGCAGCGCGCAACTTTTTGAGCTGGCTTCTCGATCACATCCAGAGCCACGCTTGACCCCGAATGGCGAACGAGGCACATGAGCATGGCGCGGGAGAGCTGTAACAGCTCCAAGCCACTGAGCAAAGTGGAGCCCAGGAGCGCTCGAGCGGCTCTGCGCGGTCGCCTCGCTGCTGGCTGCTGGCCAGCCAGCACCAAATTCTCGAATAGCACCGGGTACTCCTCGCACGCAGCTCGGAACCGAGGCAGTGCAGCGAACACGTGGCTCGGCAGAATGATCACTCCGTCAGCGGGCTCGGCATCCGGGCCGACAAGAGACGACCGAATGGCAGCCACGGCGAGCGCGGTATCCTCGCAGGCTGCTGGTAGCCGATCAGGTGCTATCGCAGCTGAAGTTGGTGCTGGTGCTGGTGCTGCTGGCGCTTGCTCTTCGTCCGAGCTGTCCCCCGAGCTGTCGCTGCACTCGGAGTCTGCAGCAAGAGCCATGCCAAAGGATGGACCGGGCGCGCCATGCCACGCGGGTGCTCCTGCTCGAGCTGCAGCGCTGAGGCTCGCTTCGATGCGCCCGTGCGTGCGGGGCGGCCATTCCCAGATTCCAGTGCCGCCATCCTGCAGCACGCTCGCCTCAAACGGAGGTGGATGAGGGAGCGAGGCAAGACAGGCGATCGCATCCGAAATCTGCAAGACTGTCAATGAGCGCATGCAGCTCGCTGCCCCGGCGCCTGCAGACACAATCTGCTTAACAACCGGGCCCATTACTTGACTCGCCACAGATTCGCCCGCGAGCAGTGCCTGGGTGAGGTCAGACATGGCTGTTGCCAGTGCAGACTGAGAAGCTGCCAGGTCCACAGCCTTGAATGCTCTCAGCAAAGGGGTCACAAACTCCGCGAACGCCTGGCCCGGCGTGTCTGTCGGAGCAGCTGCAAGAGCGTGCAGCGCGTCAACTATGTTGCAGGCCTCTTGCGCAGCGAGAATTGCAGATTCAACTGCACCGACTTTACAGAGCTGCTCCCAGTCATGCCGTTGGTCGGAGTGCCTTGTCGAGCGCATAGCGTCGCAGGTGCAGTCCGACACGAGGGCATCACGCAGCGTTGCATGCCCATCGGCAACTGCTGGCACGGCTCGCAGGCCGCCGCACGATTTGAGCAAATGGCTTGCCGATGACAGCTGCAGCAAGCCGTTGGCGCAAAAGCTGCCGTCCAAAACCGCCTGCACGACTTGCAAGTGAGAGCCTGGTCCAATATGGTGACGAAGCAGTTTGTTCCAGAAAAAGGAGCATGGGTCCATCCATTGCTCTGGCACGTTGCCAGAATGCGCTTGCAGCTCGTGGAGCAGCTGGCGCGCGCGAGCCAGCGCGGGGCTGCGAGAGGCGCTTGCCATGCACTCCATCAGCGCCCCGAGGGCCACCATGTTCTCATGCGAATCGGCAGTGGGGCTGGCTGCTGCCAGCACAGCAGCCGCGGTCCCGACTTGAGCAAGCACGCGCTCTTGCCTCCACGCCTCGGCAGCCGATGCTCCTTCAATATGCGGCGACTCCGAGGCGACTTCCTCCAGGCCCGGCAAAAGCGCAGAACTCACAGCCAACAACTCGTTGTACATCGCCTCCGTCGTCGCAGGCTCAGGCGAGGCGAAACTTCGTCGGCAAGCCAAGCACACCGATGCTGCTGCCGACTCGGCATCAGCAAAGTGGCTGACCTGCTCGTTTACTGCTGCGGCAAGGGCCCTATCATCAGAAAATGCGCCTGCAGCTGCGATCTGCCGGCCCAAGCCCGAGATCACGGCCAGTTCTTTGCAGGCATCCGCCTCTGCGGGCAGACAGAATGCAGCCCGCAAGGTAGCTTCGTCAGCTTCTTCGCCCGCGGACAGCGATGATGCGAGGGCAACCAACGCATTCAAAAGTGCCGAGCCGGGCTCCCCTGTCCGGTGGCGATGGCACCAGGCCAGCGGGAGCAGACCAGCTGCGACAGCCGCCGTGCGGCGGGGCAGTCCGCGAACCCTGTCAACCAGAGCCGCAGGGAACCGGCCCGGGCCTACATCGCCGAATCTGGGCTCCTGGGTGGCGTCCGCAGAGTCAGCAGATCGCCGCACGGTGCCAACGACCTGTACCTGAAGAACGGCAGTTTTCCGAGCCACCCCGCTGGCGTCCAGCTGAGTCTGGCCGCAGCAAACGATGCTAACCAGCTTGGCGAAGGGTCCAGGGTGTGGAAAATCGGCCACCTTCAGACCTACGTGGAGGCTGCAGTGCTCGCCGGGTTGAAGGACTACAAAGGGTCGGACGATCGAAAGCGCCCGCAGCGGGTCAGCGTCTTTGCTGTGAAACGGGCGCAAATCCTCCAAGCCGTTGGCGGGGGCCGCTGCGGCCGCTGCGGCCGACCCCGCTGCGGCTGCTGGGGGCGCCGGAATAACTCGCGCCACCGTGAACTCTGCAAGCTGCGCATGCGACTCCTTCGACTTGGATTTGCAAGTCACGTGGTGCACCCGAAACCTGGCCTCCTTCCCACCCACATTCTTGACGCAAATTCGAAAGACGCGGTTGGCCGCGCTGTCAATTGTGCCCACGTCGAGAACTGGGCCACTGGCCACCAGCTGTGGCTGTTGCGATGCTGCTTGGAAGCGAAACCTCAGGGCAGCGGGCGGACCAGAATGGACCTGACGCAGAGCGGCTTCGAGCCCGGATGCGCACAGCGCAGGCGCTGCAATATCCACTTCTTCCAGGTGTGCTGCGCCTGAAGAGATCTCGACGATGCGGCCTGGGTGGGCAAATGCAAGGCCCGCGATACAGAATCGGTCAGGCACAAGAAGCTGGCCGGCGCCGCGCCCCATGTTTTGCACCCGCAGCGAGTGTCTCCAAGCTAGCTGCGAGTCGGCTCGGTGGCCCGGCTTCCAGTCCAGACCAATCACTCCATTCAGCAACTTTGTGCCAGTGACAAGGTTTCCAACGCGGTCTCCATGGGCGAGCGTCACTTTGCAGGTCTTTCCGCCGGCATGAACCTGGAGGACCTCGTTGCGCAGCTTCCCAGATGCATCCCCGAGCGATTGGAGTCGGATGGGGACTCGCGTCGCCGGGAATACCTCCACGGGTTGTGAGACCGCGCCGGGGGCAGCCCCGATGATGCCGAAGCCGCAAGCCTGACCGTGCGCTGGCAGCTCGATGGCGAAGCTCACCACTGCTCGCAAGACCGTGGTAGGGTCAAGGTTGCGCAAGTACACCGTCGCTGTCTTGGAGGGGCATGATACCCCCGGGGCTGGCAGTGTGGTCGCAACGAGAGTGGTCTCGTCAGCAATGACGACGCCTGCCTCGGTCTCCAGCTGAAACGCCGGCTCAACCAACCTGATGTCCACCGGAACGGCAATCACATTGGACACACGCCCGACAACGAAGCTGATCTTTCCCAGAACGCGTGGCAGCCCCGCCCGTCGTTCAAGAGCGACCTTGGCTTCCACGCGCACCGTTTGCACGCCATTTGGTGGTAGAACGAACGAGGCAGGGAACACCTCCGCCGAGCAAGCCACAGCTCTCGTCCCAGAGAAGTGAGGCGCACGCAACGCGACCGCTGCCTTCACCGGCGTGCGGATCTTCGTTGAGTTTCGCAAGTCGACAGCCAGAAGCAAGGTGCCGTCCTTTGAAAGGGATTCGGTCGATTCAAGCCGAGCGGGCAGGGGTATCGCCTCAGGCTGCACGACGAGCTTGGCAAGAGAGAGTGCAAGCTGCCCGGGCTGGACCGCGGCTGTGCCTGCTGCGCAAACCGACCGTGCCGGGTCAATGCGCGCGGTGATCACCAAAGAGTGCGCATCGGCTTCGCCTGACGGCGCAGCCCGTGGTCCAACGTTGGCCCGCACAACCAGTGTGACGGCCTGGCCGGGGTGCAGGCGCAGAGCAGCTTTCGTGGCGCCGTCGTTTCCCAGGGAAAACTCCCCGTCGGCGAGGTCGGAAAGCCGGGCCTCGATGTCAACTGGAGATGGTGCCTGACTCGTGAAGCGAATTGCGCGCAGCTCTGACTGGCAACCCCCCAGCACATCACCAAAGTCCAGATGCTTGCAGGGCGACAAAAGCACAATGCCAGCATCGCTGCAGCCTACCTGAACATGAACCGCCTTCGCTCGAAGCCCAATAGACTGCAAGAGCCTCCTTGGGCTGGGTGTGGCGGTCACGTCGGCTGGCAAGCGCTCAAGGCATAGCTGCAGCTCGGTTTGCCACTCCTCGGCGGCTCGGTGCAAGTCTGCCAAGGCCGAAAGAACTGTGGCTGGACGAGCCGTTCCCCACACTGCCCCCAGGTGGCCGCGCAACACGTCTGGGGGCGTGCGTTGGGTGACAAACTTCAGCAGCTTCCCAAACTTCCTCGTGGCCTCCTCGACTTCCAGCTGAAGCCGCGGGGTCCATGCAGCAGCTGCAAGCGCAGCGAGTTGAAGCGAGCTTGTGACCGCAATTCCCGCTAGCCACTTCCCCACAAAGGAGCATGCTTGACCCGCAGCTGCAAGCGCGCGCTCAGCAGAGGCTTGCATGCCAGTTGTCCATCGCACTCGTGACCGCCTGTCGGCAGGAGGGGCTGCGGATGCTCGGAGGCGGGCGGCAAGCGTGGCCAGACCTCCAGCCACATCGCGTGCGACTCGGAGGCCCAGCCCAGAAGGAACATCCGTGGCTGCCCGGAGCACCTCCTCCATGGCACGTGCTTGCTCTTTGGCAACGACGATGGACTGCAATGCAATGGCTGCTTGCCGGTCTTCAGCTTCGCGCTGCCTGTTGTCGGGAAGCGCAGCTGCCCCGCGATTGGAACGATGCCTGGCGGGTGGGAAAGCTCGCGGCTGGTACAGCCTCGCAACAGGCGGCTGCGCTCGCACTGCTGCATTGAGGCGTGCCGCGCACTCGGCAAGAGCCGACGCTCGCTGATGCCAATCTTGTGTTTCGTGGTCGGCAGCTGCACCACCGTCGGAGTGCACGGTCGGCGCGCAAGTCCCGTGAAAGGCCGAGCTTGCGTCTGAGGCAAACACGCCGGTTGGGTCCGATATCGACAGCTCGTCCACAACCGAAATGCAAACGGTAAGTGCCCAGTCGGTCGTCTCAAACGTCAGCTCGCCGCCTTGGCGAGGCAAACGCATCGTTACCGCTTCGTAGCCTTTCGGCTGGATACACAGCGTCGTGGTCTCCAAAGGAATATCGTGGCTACACTGCTCGCCTGCGATTCCAGCTCGAGGAAGCTGGGCTGTGAAACTGTCCCAGACGTTGTGTTGGTTGCTTGCACTGACAGTGATTTCAAACCCGGGCATGGAGCGTGGGCTGTACAGCTTGATGGGTTCACGGAGCTCGAGCGCCAAGACGCGCCAGCAGCGAAAGTGCCCAGCTCGTGGCGGGTTCAACCCATCGAGGTTTCCTGTCACCAGCCTCACTGCGAGCAAGTGCTGCTCCCGAGGAAGACGATTCCAAGTGCGCAACAACCGTTCGCAAATGAGCAAAAAATCATCGGCAAGCCCGGTCGTGCACTCCTCCCATCGACGCCTGGCCTCAACCTGCCGGAATGATTGCTCGGTCAAGGCACGCTCCTGCTCCGCAAACGATGCTTGCCCTGTCCCCATGGCACCCCATTGACTCGCGTGGCCGTGCCGACGGTCGATTTCCCTGCAGCCAACAGCTTCGTCAAGTGCACGACTGAAGCTGTCGGCACACTCTTCCAAGTCGTTGGCCAGCCCCGCTAGCACAGCGGCAACCGGGTCGTCGCGAATCCGCTGTGCTGCGTGCAGCCTGAAGGACTCCGAGAGCCCGACGAGGGACTCGTGTGCGACCAGCTGCATCGCCTCGTCACCGCAAGCCTCACCAACCGACACTCCGGCTCCCATGCCGGTGGCGTGCGACAGTCTCGTCCGAGTGGCACAGCTGACGAGCTGGGCTCCAAGGCGCGAAGAAATAGCAGGGTCGGCACCCAGCTGAGCCAACCGACGCATCCGCACCCGCGCAGCTTTCCAAGCTGCGGTGCTGACGCTCCACACGGCCCGGCAGCGTTCAGCAGCTCTCCAAGCTTCTGCCACGAGCCCGGAAGATGCCTTGTCTCTGAGGAGCTGGTCGGCTATCGCCTCACGCGTCGCCTCCCAATGAGCAGGCGCGAAGTGCACGAGTTGGAGTCCGGGAAAAATTGTTGTGGGTAGGCCTGGGCAGACTTCATCTGCTGGCGCAGCCAATAGGGCGTCGCTGCAGACATCTCCATCTGTGATAGGTGGTGGGTGCACTGCGCAGTCTGGCATTGCGGTCAGCTCGAAGACAAGCTCGTGAATCATGGCGTTGACCGCAATCAAGAGCGATTGAAGAATAGCTGAGCCGCCTGCCACGCAGCCGTCTCCTTGGACTTGCAAAGACGCGCGCACAAGGGTGCAGCGGGCGGTCCAGAGCGCCTGAAGCGTGCCCAGGGCAGCACGCGCCTCTGTAGACTGGTCGTCCCGACGCTCGCCGCCTCCGGTCGAGCCGAAGGCTGCAAGCACGACTTCTCGGTCAGCGACTGACAGGGATGAAAACGCTGCATCGTTGAGCGACTTCATGGCCTTGGCAAGCTGCAACAAGCTTGAATGAACAGGCTCTTGCTCTGAAGCGACTGAGCGACGAAACACCTTCAAAGCCTCTGGAAGCCCAATTGTGCACAGCACCCTAGCCACGAACGCGCTGCCCATTCCCGCGCTCGTAGGCGCCCCCGCCGCTTGCGCCAGTGCCCACCGAAGCTCGAAGACAGTCACACTGGTCTGCTCCGAGCCACAGCGAGTCAAGACTCTCACGCAAGCATCCTCCATTGAAGCCTGCTGTGCATGGAGCCGTGCGTACTCACTCCGCCAGTTCGTTGCCGGATTGTGCCTCTGCCAGTGCAGGCCCGCATCTGGGAGGCTCTGCCGAAGACGCTCCATGGCGCCTGCTGCGACTTCGTTCTCTACCGGCCCACGTGACAGGCACCCGACCCCCAGGAATGCTAGGCAAACGACAAATGTGCGCGTCGCATCCACAGCTGCCAGCCACAGACGCGGTGCGCCAGAAACCCTGGCGGAAGCGGTGCGATGAGAGCTGTCGAACTTGGCGACCGTTGCTTCTATCCGCTTGACAGCTCGATCCGCAGATGCACCATCCATACTTGGCGCTGTCACAAGCGAATGGATGTCCGAGCACGCAGAAACCAAGTCCGCCCGAAGCTGCTCGCCAGCATCGGCTGTTGCGAGCAACTTCTTGCGAGTGCCACTTGCGTCAACACTGCTTGACGACAAGGTGCTGCATAGCGTCGCTGCATGATCAAGAACGCCGCAGCCATACCCCAATGCAACTTGAGTTGCGGTCCAAAGCCACTCCACTTGCTGGCAGAGCCTCGAATCGCGCTTGAGCAGCTGCAGAGCTGCCGCCACAGCTTGGTTCGCAGCCTTCAGCTGCTGCCTGACTTCTCGACGCACAGCTTCGGCAGAAGCGACAAGTGTGCACAAGCCCCACGGCGCAAGGGTGTCGCCCTGTCGGGCAGCTCTCACAACAAGGGCCACAATTCGCTCGAGCCCTTGCGGACCATCACGCAGGACGGCGTGAAGCGCATCGCTTGTCGCTGCTCCCGCCGCCGACGCTGCTCCCGCCGCCGACGCTGCTCCCGCCGCCGACGCTGCTCCCGCCGCCGACGCTGCTCCCGCCGCCGACGCTGCTCCCGCCGCCGACGCTGCTCCCGCCGCCGACGCTGCTCCCGCCGCCGACGCTGCTCCCGCCGCCGACGCTGCTCCCGCCGCCGACGCTGCTCCCGCCGCCGACGCTGCTCCCGCCGCCGACGCTGCTCCCGCCGCCGACGCTGCTCCCGCCGCCGACGCTGCTCCCGCCGCCGACGCTGCTCCCGCCGCCGACGCTGCTCCCGCCGCCGACGCTGCTCCTGCGCCCCACATACCTTGCATGGATGCACCGCAACAATGTCGGAACGCAGACAGCAAGCCCAACACTGCGGCGCTGACAGCCGCGGAGGCAGCTGACTGCTTTGATACTGCCTCCCGGACCAGCGAATCTTGTGCGCGTTGCAGACGGGTGGTGGCTTCTTCAACCATAGCTTGGGCTTCGCGAGCGAGCGCTTCAGTGTCGTCATGGATATGGTCAGCAAACTCGCTGGGTTGCCAGGAAGCCACTCCCGTCCACAGGTCGCTCTCGAGAAAAGCTGCTTCTGGTTCGGCGAGTCGCCCTGCTGTCGCAATGGCCAGCCTCACGTCTGCCTCGGCGAGTGCAACATCGCTTCCTGGCTCCACGCACAAAGTGTCCAGCAACGCCGACCTGTCGATTGCAGCTTGTTCCAGTCGAGCCAAACAGACGCTCCCGGCGAGCCCTGCCGTCAAGGTGGCCAGTCCAAGCTGCAAGCCAACATCGTCTGACAGTCGAGGAGCAATCTTGACGCGATCTCCGCTGCTCAAGGCGTGGTTGGCAAGTGCGGCCGCGCCAGACTGAGCGGCTGAGCTCAATGCCGTGGCCCACGCTGCATCGCCTGGAAGTCCACACAGGGCCTGGTGCACGCAGCAGGGCTGATCCGCGAAGTCTGCATCCTCTCGGTGCGCACGAAAGGCCGGCGGATCCGAACTGCGCTCGCCGAGCCAGGCAGACGCTCGTAGGTCCCACTTGCACAGCCGCTCCAAGGCCGAGTCATGAGCAACGGGGAGGAGAATTATGACGTCACTGAGCCCCATAGTTGGAGCTTCAACCGCGCAACTGGTGCCGGTGCCTGCCATTGCAATGCAACGGTCCAGCGAGTTGCAACGCGCTTGGGCAGCTTCGGCGCGACTGAATGCCTCAAGCGTCGAAGTGGGGATGGTACGTCCTTTGACTGCGCAGCGGGCGCCCTCACATTCGTCAGCCAAGAGCTTGAAACGCGAGGAGTGAGACGCAAGCTCTGCGGACCGTGTCCAACCCTTGTGCCGAAACTCGGCGAATCGGCGCAGCAACTGCTTCACGATTGCAGGAGGCACGCGGCCCGACTGATCTCCAGCAGCTGCAATCTGCACTGCGAGGTCTGGCTCAAGGACAGAAACTGCGGCTGTGACGTTGAACGCGACATCAGCGCCTCCAGCGCGAGCTGCTGCGGACCCATGCCCAGCTGCCGCCATGGCAGCCGTGGTGCTGGGCTCAAGTGCCAGCCGAAGGGTGTATTGCCACCTCCCCAGGTCCGACGACCCAGAGAGGAAAGAGTTGAGCAGTGCTGGCTGCTTGCCCGCGCCGTCGCCGTCGCGAACGGAGCGCCCGACGGCGGCCTCGTGCAGGCTTCGAACCATTGATTCTAGCTCTCGCCAGGCTGGCTTCGCTCGTGCGTGGGCCACCTCGTCGGGCTGCGCAAGCCCATTGAACTGCTCTTCGAGCCAAAGCAGGTGCCCAACTTCAGTTCGCAACGGGTCGCGAGCGTTGGCTTGAGCCCGTAGCAAAGAGGCCTGCTTCATCAGCTCCTCGGCATGCACCGCTTGGGCACGAAACTCGTCCTCCATCGAAAGGGCATCCGAGGCTTCGACAGCGTCCTGCGCCCACCGCAGCCACGATAGCTTGTCCACAAGGCCAACCAAGAGGGACCCAGGGGCGGCTGCCATCGTGCGTGCCTTTGAGAGCGAGCTGGCGACACGCTTGCTCAGGCGCACCAGCCGCTGAAGCAGCAT
This sequence comes from Cafeteria roenbergensis, assembly GCA_008330645.1. Taxonomy (NCBI): domain Eukaryota; class Bigyra; order Bicosoecida; family Cafeteriaceae; genus Cafeteria; species Cafeteria roenbergensis. The sequence continues at coordinate 492,480 of VLTN01000014.1, read as the reverse complement.
GTTCTGGGCTGCCGACCTCGCAATGATCAGAGGCTCGAGAGGCTCTTGAGAAGCATCAGACTGTGAGCGCGCTGAGAGGCACTGCGCTTCCTCGAAGAGCTTGTCGAAGCCGCGGGACTTGATGCAGGATTCGCGAATCCCCATTGTTCGCATCATGTCCGAAACGACTGCTTGAACTTGGCGAAAGAACTCCACCCCGCCCACCCTCGAGTCGAGCCAAGCATTTGGGGCCGCGAAGTCGATCTTGACCGCTCTGGACACAGCGCCGTGTACGTCCTCGCGGAACCTTGCCGCGTCCCGTTGCGAACAAGTCCACAGCCGATGAGCGCCATCCGCGTCTCCGTTGTTCAGGAGCGAAGCAGCGCGGAGGGATGCCGCGCCGGCGAGGACCAAACCGGCAGTCCTCACTCCAGCAAAAGCGGAGAGTGCTGCAAAAAGCAAGTGCCCGTTGCCTGACGAGCCTGCGTAGGCGCTTCCGCCTGTGACTTTGCTCAGCCAGTCTGCGAGAACCATGGTGACGCGAGGCATGCGGCCCTGTGCCACCAGGCTCCGCTGCACCCGAATGAGGTCTGCAACAGATGCAGCTGAGGTGGGAAGGCTGCGCTGCAGACTGTCTTGCGCCGTTGCGAGGTTTCGGCTTCCGCGAAGGTGCTCGACTGCTTCGGCCGCGCGAGCGACTCTACCGGCTGCAGCCTCGACATCGTGTGATTTCCAGTCGCTGGTGGTGGACAAAGAGCTGCATCGAATGGCGTCCAGGAGCTGCACGGTGCACTTGCACAGCACAGGGCTGTAGCCAGTCTCCTCGTCATTGTCCTCGCTACTCCTTCCGACCGCGGTCACGCCTGCCACGGGCAACGCTGAGTCTGTGTCCGTCCAGAGCTGCCTCGCGGATGGGAGCGGTGCGTCCCTGTGGGACGATGCGAGGAATGGTGCCGCAGCCATGATGCCAAGACAATGTGCAACGAGGCAGATTGCTTCCCACTCCACTTGGCGAAGTGCTCCAGACGGCCCGGCATCCAGGGGCACCTCCTTGAACCCAAGTGGTACCTCTGGTCCGACGAGGGCTGATTCACTGTCACAGCATTCCCGTGCAGCCTTCTTAAGTGCTTCAGAGTACCCAGAACCACAGTGCAGCGCAGCAACACGCGCGCAAGAGGACGGGGCGTGAGAGTGTCGCAAAGCCAACACAATGCCCTCCAGCTGCATCGTCAGCATGGGAGCGGACGGCTTGATCTGCCCGGACACCGCTGCTCCCAGCACAAACCAAATTGTGCAAGACTTGTCGGGCCCTCCAGACCTTGGCCCACCATCGGCGGCAACAGCTCCGCTGGGAGACCAGACTGCAAGCTGGCAGCCTTGTGGAAGGCATGCAACAACTGAGGTGCTCGACAGGGCAGTGGCCAGCCGGACCAAGGTCTGGCTGTCCAGCGACGGTGTGCAGGCGGCCTGCTGATGGAGCCGGCGTAGCGCAGTGGCACACGCTGTCGATTGCACGCGCTCCGAGACTGGCACCATCGCTCCGGCAGACGCGGTGTTTTGCACCTCGCCAAGACACGCGGCAAATCTGGACAACACGTCTTTTGCAAGCCGTGCGCAGACTGAGGGAGCCGACTGCAGAAGCAGTTTCGAACCTGACGCTGCCTGTTGCATCGTCCTGATCCCCTGCAATGATGACCAATCCGACCGCTGGAGCAGCTCGCAGACCGTGGCCGAAAGCGTAATTGCCTCATCAGCTGCAAACTCGAGCTCCAAATCCGATTCCCACTTCGCCAGCTGCCGCAAAGTCGGGATGTCGCTCGCACTGGCGGAGGTTGACTCAGCTGCAACGTCCTGCTGGCGCGCCACAAGCGCCATCTGGTCCGGGAGGCAATGCCACACGCCCGCAAGCCACGAGTGAGAAATCGCGAAAGCGTCCAGCTCCAGCTTCGGAACTGCCGAACCTTGTTGGTGAAGCTGCTCTACCGAGTGCTCAAAAGTCCCCAATGCCGAGGGCAAGGGGCAGGTGAGCGCCTGATGCAACGCGAACGCGGCAGCGTTGCTGTGAGAAGCCTCGAGAGCGCTCAGCAACCTTGCTCGACAAGCCAGCACTCCGTGTGACGTGGCAACAGTGCGCCACGGCCGGCTCGCCGTGGAGACTCCTAGGGTGCGAAGCACTTGGCGACAAGCAGCAAAGAGCGCGCCCAGAGAGCTACCCTCGGCTGAAGCGACGCCCTCGGCTTCCAAATTCTCCTTGACAAATGCGAGCACGTTGCTGAGATGCAAGCACGATCTCTCAACACGATGCAGCAACGCTGCCGTGTGCCCGGCGTCGAGGCTCGAGGACATGCACAGCAGCCGATGAATCTTTGCCTTGGATTGCCTGGCCGGCAACAGGGCCGCGGCTGCCAGTTCAGTCTCACCGCGAACCGGGGGAATGGACGCACGGCTCCCGAAGGCAGCGCCGCGGATTTCCTTCGCCGCTGCAGAATCGTTTTCAGCTCCAAGCCTGCTTGACACCACCCGAGACAGATCGGGGGCGTTTAAGCCCGCCTGAAGCCCAGCTGCTACTCCGCGCAAGATGGCTCCTCTGGCTGCCGAGCTGGGGTGCGATTCCGCCTCGTAGAGCAAGGATGCAATCACGGCGGCTTCAATTTCGCGCATGGCAAGCTGCAGCCCCTGGACCATGGCTTGAGGACCCGCCGCACGTTGCGACGCTCCGGTTGACACGCTGGACGTCGCAGACACAACGGCTGGGCTCTTGAGAACGCAGACCAGCTCGCCCAACAGCCGCGCACGTCCTTCTTGCGGCTCGACTCCGGCGACGTAGTTCCGAATAAACCCAGCCGCAGCTGCTGCCGTTGGGGAGCGTCCCTGCTCCACCAAGTGGCGGGCAAACTTTGCCGCATTGAGCAGATTGCGAAACGTGATTGGGAAGCCGTGCCCAGCCAGGAGCGGGCTAGATTCGAAGCACTTCTTCGCCTTGCCGTGAGCGAGAGCGAGGAGCCGCGCGACTTGCTGCCCCCCAACGACGTCAGCGAACGCGAATGCAGTGATGGCGGTTGCGTCGTGGGCGTCAAGAGCCTTCGCACCTGCCTCGGACCCGTCCACCTCAGCAAGCCCCGCGTCCAAGGGTGCCAGCCAGATGCGGAGCATGCGGTTCAAGAATGCACCAGAGAGCTTGTGGGCCTCGGGCCGCTGTCCGTTTGCGCACGCGATGATGCGGAATCGTGGGTGGACCCCTCCGTTGGCGCGCGTGAGCTCTTCACCGTCGGCGTGCTCGTGAAGCCCGAGAACGGGGTCTTCCTCCAGCAAGCTGTTCAAGCGCTCTACGACATCTGGGGGGGCGCAATTGACGTTGTCCAGGAGCACCCAGTGCCCGTTGCGCACAGCGTTCACCAGCGGCGACTCGACGAAGCGGAACGCCAACTCGTGCCTCGCTGCCTGCTCGACCTCCCGCTTAGCTTGCGCCCGCCATCGCCGAAGCTTGCGCTCGGCAGCGACCAGCTCCGACGCAACCCAACGCGGCAAAGCATTGCGACCAGATAGGCGGCGCAGATCCATGCACTGCACAAGCAGAAGCTTGGCGGCGGCCAGGGCCCGCTGCATTCGAGACGCGTCCGCAGGCAGGTCGAGGTCTGTGCCGAGGGACAGGGAGTCCAGTGCTGCGGTGCCCTGAAGCAACGTACACGTTTTGATGCACTGAATAACCCGCATGAAAGCCGAATTCTGCTCGGGGGTGTCTGAGCGGCAAAGCCAGGGCCCCGCCAGCCCGATGACATCGACCATTGACCGCTCTAGCAGCTCTGAGCTCTCCAGCAGGGCGGCCGAGTCATCAGCAGCCCGGTACACTGGCTGCCACTGGCCAATGAGGTCCGAAACCTCGGTGTCCATGTGCAACGGGATCACAACGAGCGTTCGCTTGGCCAGCCTCGCAAGCTCCGTCACGAGAGCGGTCTTCCCACTGCACGCTGGGCCTTCGAGGAGGATACCGCGCTCACTCTGGATTGCCGCCCCAAGCCGCTCCAGCCGCGCGAGCGTCGAGGAGGTGTGGACAAGAGGGACGGGCGCAGAGCGAGCCGACTCGGCTTCTGACTCCATCTGCATGAACACAGTCCCGACGCGAAGGATGCTAGGGAACGACGTGTCCGCGCTCAGAGTAGACGCCAGCAAGCTCAGCTCCGGAGATAGCGGCAGTGCCTTGGCAAGAGCCTTGCAAATGCGTGCTTGGTCGTCCGGGTCGGGGAACTGTGCGGAATAGACGAGCTCGGCGCAGCGGCGAAGGGCAAGGGCGCGGTGGTCGGAGCTGGTGCGCCCGCTGCGCGCCAACGACCCAGCTGGTGTGCCCTGGGGATCACCGCCAGAGGCAGCCTGGGTCGAAGTATTGCGGCCACGCTCGCTGGGTAAATCAACGAGCAGGCGGCAGTGGTCTGCAAAGTCCCGGGACGTCCCTCGCAGCACATCGCGCAGCTTCGCCAGGTCGCGCATGTTTAGCGCGTGTCTCCCGCCCGCAACTCCGACGGAGCGATCGTTGACGAGCTTCGCGATTTCAAGGTGCGCCTCGAACACGTTCTGCAGTTGCTTGGGTGTGATGGCCACGTAGCGGCCAGAGCTCGGGTCGGGGTGTGGCAGCAGCTCCTGGAACAAGCACTGAGCAATCTCGAGCAGCTCGTCCTCCGAGCACTCGCTGAGCTGGACTCGTGTGAACAGGTTGGCGATGGACCTCGGCAGGCGGCCGCGGTTCCCGCCTACGGACGCTGGGTTCATCGTTCCGAGAACTCGCCCGCTCGAAGCTGACACGAATTGGGAGCCGTCCATGCCGGGGTGGCCGGGGATGGGGATTCGGCGGTCGCTGTGCTGGAGCAGCGGGCTCAAAGCATCAAGCACCTCGGGGGGACAGAGGTTGACTTCGTCGAGGAGAACCCAGCAGCCAGCTCGCAGCGCCCTGGTGATGCTGCCGTCTTGCCACTCGAACACGCGCACCCCGTTTCGCACGACGAGCATGATGCTTCCGAAGAGCTGCTCGACTGTGATGGACTGCGAGCAGTTGATCCGAGCGCAGGCCACCCCGACCAGCTTGGCTGTTTGAAGCACCGCCAGAGTCTTCCCGGCGCCAGGAGGGCCGACCAGCAGCAGGGGGCTCTTGCTTGCAGCCGCCGCAAAGATTCGTGCCATGTTCGTCACAAGGGTAGAAGTGAGCTGCACCGACTGCGTAGCCTGCTCGAAGTGACTCACCGCCTCCTGAACCGACGGAAAGGGCGTCGCAAGCTGCATGGCAGTGGATCCGAAAGCAAGGGAGACCCCAGCCACTATGCCATCGTCGTTAACAAGCGGCCGGAAGAGAGTCGCCGCGCGCTTGCAAGCGGGAGACGGCTCCGCGCAAAGCTCTCCAGCGAACGCTGCAAGGTCATCGACACCTGAGGCACGCGCGAAGCAGCTCCGCACCCACTCCAGCAGCACTCGAGCGGCCGCAGCCGGGCCCAGGCCGTCAACGAGCACAAACCTGGCTCCAATGAGAGCTCGCCTGCGCCAGTCGTGCACCAGCGAGCCCTCAGCGGACACCATGAACCGGCATAGTCGCAAGCTATGCTGCAGGGTCACGTCGACATGCGTGCCGCCAAGGGAGTCGCCGAGCTGCAGCATACGAAATAGCTGGTCAAGCGCCTCGGCGCACTCCTCCGCGCGGGCCTGCTCCAAGCCCTTGCGCAAGTGAGTCTTCATGATCGCCAGCACGTCGCCGCGGCTGTAGGCCGGCACGAAAATCTCCGTGAAGCGGGATCGAGCTGCCGGGCTCAGCCGAGAGCCTCGAGTTCGCGACACTTCGTGGGATGTCGCGAAAAGCTGGAACCCGGGAAGAACGGGGATGGCTCCTGGCGCTGTGGCTCTCGCCCCGGCGGCGAGCGATGCAGTCGAGTCCTCAACAACTGTCAGCTCGGGGTCCGGCTCGAGAATGGAGTTGAGGCGCTCCGTCACCGCCTGGGACGGTTGGTCAAAGTCCTCCAGCAAAACCGGCTGTGCGCGCCTGGCGGCCGACGTGACTGGGCCATCTTTGAACAAGAACACCGGAGTGCTCGAAGAGAGATCCTGCTCGTCCCCGGTTAGCTGCAACAGAAGCGCTCCCACCTTCGAGCGGAGCACTGCAATGGCTCCATCGGCTTGCAAGCTGGCATGCAGCTCGCAGAGCCGATCCATGGCTGCTTCGATCTCGATGCTGGCTTTGATTGCCTCCCTGGGCGCACGGACGCGCTTCGATGCGCGAATCGACTGGTCCTGCACCTCGTCAGGCAACAGTGCCAGCAGAGACTCGCGTGTCAAGTGCGCCTGCTCGAGTGCCGATGCCTCCCGGGCGAGCTCGGCGGTCTCGCATTGGTACCGAAGCAAAGCAGCGCTCAGCATTGCACCAGTGCCTTCCTCCTCCTCCTCCTCCTCCTCCTCTTCGTCTTCCTCGTCCTCGTCATTGTCGCCATCAAGGACGGCCGCTGCCGCAGCGCCCGCCCCTGAAGCCACTGCAGACGAAAACTGGGCACTCGTGGGTGTCTGGGTCGTCGAAACGGAAAAGTCGGGCATGCTGCCTGCGGCCGCCCATGCTTTGGGATCCTCGGGGTCAAAGGCGGGAGCCAAGAGCGCAAGCTCGTCGACAAGTGCGTCCGCTCTTGCCTCCTCGGCATTTCTCTCGCCGTCGGAAGCCACATCGCCATCGTCAGCCGCTGCCGCTGCGATCTCTGCCATTTGCTTCTGCACCAGCGAAGCAGAGCGTTCCAGGGAGCTGGCAGCGTCAAGCAGCTTCTCCAACTGGGCTGCCGTTGCTCCGCGTGCCACTCCAGCGTGCGCCTCCATGCGGGCCGCAAGAGACTTGACAAGCTGGCTGGCCTGCAGGAATGCGGAGACGCGAGTAAACGGCTGAACTTGACCGATGAGGGCCGCTGCCTCAGTGTCGGCGGTCAAGTGGACGGTCTGGAGCGCCTCCAGCTTTCCGAACAAGCGCGCCCACGTTTCGACGAGCAACGACTTGCACGACGTTGGGCCAACGAGCAGCACAGGCTCCCGAGCTTGCGTTGCGAACACAAGCTGGACCAGGGCTCGGACGAAGCTCTTGGGCAGCTCAGACGGCGCAGATGACACCCCAGCCCCCCTAGCGACGCCCCAGCTCAAGTGGTGGGTCAAGGGCGACGCGTCCAGGCGCACACCGTCCACCGGCAGGCTCACACCGTCCAAACGGAACACGGCTCCAGTCGCACCTGTTGCCTCAATGCTGGCAGAAGTTTCCGGTCGGATGGAAGCGAGCTCGAAGACGTCGTTGAGCTTGGCAGCGAGAGCCGCATGCGCCGTGGTTTCGGGGTCCAGGCGACTTGCGAGCAGCGACAAGCCGGCTGCTGCTGGGGATGCTGAAGTGGCGGGCAGCATTGCCAAACGGCGCCGCCACTTGACCATCTCGCGCATCGTCATCGACATGGGAGGAACATCGCGCACAGCGTCGCTTGAGATGGCCACAAACACCTTTGCAAGCGCTGAGCAATCTGGCGCGACTCCGGCCGATGGCGAGGGCACGCCTGGGAGCGGGCTGGTGCGCCGACGCGCCAAGATTTCGCCGATCTCTGACTCCGTGAACGCCTCGACCTGGGCCTCCACAAAGCGGCTGCGCAGCGACGCAGGGAGCTTGTTCCGGTTTGCGTACGACGCGGGGTTCTGGGTCGCAAAGAACCTGAAACCCGGGTGGGCAAAGACTGACTTCCGGTTGCGGCGTCCTGAAAGGCCAGTGGCCACTCCTGGAATCACGAGATACCCCCTGCCCTCGAGCAGTGGCGCAAGCATAGCAACCACATCCGGGTCAGCGAGGTTGAATTCGTCTGCTACAAACCAGCTGCCGCGCTCCATTGCGCGCACCAGCGCTCCGACTTCGTGCACGAGGGAGTTGCCGAAGGGCAGCACGCTGCCCACAAAGTCTGCTGTCGTGGTCCCGTCTTGGATGTTGACCCGCTCCAGCAGCTTCACACCGCCTGAGGAGGCCTTCGCGAGACTACTCACAAGCGACGTTTTGCCGGTTGCCGCTGGGCCCTCGAGCAGAACAGGCTGGTTGGCAAGGACGGAGGCCATGACTCCGCCCGCGAGCTCGAGCCGGCTGCCCGAGAGGACGTGCTCCCCAGTGGCATTGACTCTGCCCACCGACTCGTCGATAACTGGGAGAGGAGGCCGAGCGGGATCGATGCCCAAGGCGTCTGCCACGCGTTCAAAGAGGCTGGCCCTCAGCGATGAAGCCCCTGCTGCATCCTGGGGCAACTGCCGAAGCACGACTGAGCAGAACACGTGCCAGACAGTTGCCGCGAGGCTTTCGCCGGGCCGCCGAATGGAGTGCAGAAAGGCCGCATCGAACCACTGCACGATTGTCCGGAGCGTGAAGCGGTCAAAGCGGACAGTGCTCGCCGTGGTTGACGCTCCTGTCTCCCAAAACGCCATGGCAGCCCGGACGAGCTTGCTCAGGTCGTCATCGACGCGCCCGGCCAAAGCGTCGCCCCATGTGCAGCGAACCAGGCTGTTCAGCTCGTCCCGCAACAGGTCCGGGTGGCTATCATCCACGGGGGCTGCCGCAGCGGCGGCGCGAGCGCCATCGAGGCCGGCACATGGCAGGGCGCCTTCTCCGAGCTGCGGCAGGTACACGATGTCGAAGCGGTTGGCTACGGCCGGGCTGAGCTCCAGGGCCGCAGCGCGGGCAAGGGGAGTACCCGGGGCCGGTGGAGTCATCGTGGACACAACTCGCAGACCCGAAGGAACCGAGCGCGGCGTGGTTTCGCCGTTCTCAGTCACTGTCCAGTCGATTTCGGCCTCAAGGAGCGGGTTAAGGCGCTCAAGGACGCACGCGTCGGCAGTGTTGATGTTGTCGAGCAGCAGGAAGACCCCCTCCGTGTCCGCGAGCGCTGCAGTGACGACACCGTCCAGCCAGGCAACACGAGAGGCAAATTCGTCCTCGCTGCGCGCTGCAGCTGCGAGTGCGGGTGCCGAAGTCTCGGCCGCGCTTGCTGCGGCCGCACCTCCGCAGGGCTCCTTGTCTGCTCGAGACATGCGCCCAGCTCTGAACAAGGGGTTGGGCGCCATCTGTCCGACCAGATCGGCCGGCTCTGTCTCGGGAGTGATGCAAGACTCGACGACGGCCCTGCGCAGGAGGAACGCCAGGGCCCTGACTGCGTTGCTCTTCCCCGAACCGAGGGGGCCCACGACGAGAATCGGAAGCTGCTGGCGAAGAGCTCGAGCGATCTGCCGCCACAAGCAAATCACTCGGGCGGTTATTGCAAAGGGGCGATCAGGGGTGATGCTCTCCACCACAGCGGCTGCCTCGGGCGGAAGAGGCGAGTCGCACGCCCCAGCTGCGAAGGCCGTTGCCACGGCCGCTTGCGCCGCATCTTTAGCGATGCGGTGGCGCACAAGCCGCCCCCAGGTCGCCGCCCCGCACGCTGCCGCCAGAGCCGCCCACTGGGCGTCGGCCAGAGGTGGCCCATCGGCGGGCAACGCTGCGCAGAGGGCAAGCATCCACAGGTACACCCACCTGGCGTCGGGCATGTACAGGCCACACTGGTCCATCACGCGAGCTGATGTCAATGACGCGCACAGGCGAGCGTGCGCGGCGCAGACTCGGCGCGCGACAGCGGGTGGGAGACTGCAGTCTGGCGCTGGCGACCCGCGAAGGGCCTGGTCAAATGCCGCGTGGATCTCTTCGACAACCAGCGCCTGATCTGGGGACGATGAGGATGCCGCTCCCGCCCCCAGCGTGCCACCGGGCCGCCGCCGCTCCACAAACACGCGAGGCGCGGCGTCCGAGCGCGAGTCCCCGAACACCAGCTGGGCGTTCTGCACCTCGAGAGAGCAGTCGGCCAGAGCCGGCGCCACCGTGGCGTAGGCGCGCACGATCAAATTGTGCACCAGGCCGCGGGCTCGTGCAGTGCGGAACCTCGCGCCAAACACGCACCAGGCCTCAAACGCAAGCAGCGGCTGAACTTGCTCTGCCTTCGTCGTGACAGCGCTGTTGGCGGGGGAGCACAGGCTGTGAGCAATAGATGTCGAAAGCTTGAGCAAGTCACGAACGGTCACTGCCGCGTAGCCTCGCTTTTCGGGGAAGTGGTTGGCAGACGTCAGCGCCCGAAAGTCGAGAAAGAGCTTGACGGCTGCTGCCGCAAAGGGCTCCCAGCTCGTGGAAGCGTGGCCGAGCATCAGCCCCTCCTCGGTGCGCTTCATCTGGGCTGCCACTACTTGGCGAAGCTCGTCGGGCGGGAGCTCCTCAAAGGCCAAGGGCACGCACCGCGACAAGAATGACTCCGACAGCACTTGGCGCTTGCCCTTGAACTCGCCTGAGGCCGGATTCTGGGTGAAGAACAGGCGAAAGTCCGGGTGCATCTTGTACTCCAAGTACGATTCCACGGACGAAGCCGGGTTTCTGACGAAGAGCACGCCGCTGTCAAGCGCCGCTTCCATGGGCTGCAGAACGTCATCCTTTGCGAGGTTGATCTCGTCCAGTAGGAGCCAGTGGCCCCGGGAAAAGGCGACAGTGAATGGCTGCTCCTGGAAAGCCGGGATCTCTCCTCCGCCGGCGGCAGCTTGCAGCACGACCTTGCCGAAGAAGTCATCAACGGACACGTTTGCGCTCATGTTGAACCTGATTAAGGGCCGCGGACTCTTCAAAGCTGCCGCCAGCTTAACTGTGCTTGACTTCCCGACGCCAGTTGGCCCTTGTAGCAGCAAGGGCACAGGATTTTCAACTGCCTCGAGCACGCTGTCCAGGTTCTTTTGCGTGGACGGCGTGAGCTCCATTCCGCCCGCCTCTTGGCGGCTATGACTGCCCGAGCCACTGCTGGGCCCTGGCTCGGTCTCGCCCAGACCGAGGCTGTGCGAGACGCTCGGACCTCGCCCCCCGGCACGCGCTGCACGTTGCAGTTCCTCAACAGCCTTTGTTGTAGCTAAGAGCCCAGCCGCACTCGCCCTGCCAAGCGTCCGCGTGTCGGCTCCAGGTGCTGCCGCCTCGTCAGCGAGGAACATGAGGTGGGCCTCGCTGGATGACTCGCCGACTTCGTCGCTGCCGGGCCGGGCGCCAGACGAAAGCTGTTGAAATACGTGGACAGACGTGGCCTCGGCGGCCGCGCTTGCAAGGATGCGCTTCCTGCCCAGGCCCTTGGCGTGCAGGACGTCGGCCAAGATGTCAGCCCCAGCCAGCCGCACGTCCAAGTGGTCGTGCAACAACGGCTCGAATGCGAACTCGACCAGTTTCCATCGGTGCGCAGCCACGACGGGAGCCCACGTAGGATGAGCCAAGAGTCGTTGCAAATGCCTGAGGCAAGCAGCAAGCACTTTCGGTGCAGGAGTGCTTGGCGAGGGGCGTCCTTTACAGCTCAAAAGGTTGCACCCTGCTTGCGCTGCCAGGGGAAGCTGGCTGGACTCTGCCGAGCCTCCAGCCGACGGCATGGCCCCGGCGCCGCCATGAGCCGAAGCAGCTGCAGCAAGCGATTGCGGACCAGTCGTCGGTGCTGGGAGGGCGCCGTCCCTCGCCATAACTGCGTCCAAGTCTTGCAGAGCGCGCAAGTATCCACCCAGCGAGCGCTCGGTCAAGCAGCCCAAGCTCAGCAGCAACGGCACGTCGCAGAACACCTGGAGCTCGTCCAGGTCCAGGCAGCTGCAGAAGGCTTGAAGTCCTTCGGCCGAACTCAACATCGAAACGAGGATTTGGCCGGCATGGCTCGCCGTCTCGACGGGAAGAGAATTGCAATCGGCCAGTGCTGTCGAGATCGCTCGGCCCAGCAGAGGGGCTCCAGTGCCGCCGGTTGCGTGGGCGCCGCTTGAAGCGGCGAGTCTTCGCAATGCTTGGATCACCGCGTCGGGCGCATCGCTGGCAAGTGCTGACAGCAGTCTGATGCCCCCTCCCCAGGCGCGAGCCACAAGCTCGTTGGCACGATGAGGCACCATGGCGCAAACAGCGGCGATGGTGTGCGTCAAAACGTCCCCGGCGAACGATTCCCCATGGGCTGGGGGGCTTCCCTGCCGCCCGGCAAGCTCGCGGAGGCCGTCCGTTCCGTGCAAGCCGCGCGAGGCTTCAGCGAGCATCAGCACGAAGAGCCACTCAATGGGCAGGCTAGCGCCGCCGCCGGCTGCAGCAGAAGCACGAGAGCTCATGGCACTTGGTGAAGCGCCTCCACCGGCGGCAAGCGTCGGAAGCAAGGACGCCAATGCTGCAACTGCGCCGCTCCCGTGTGCGTCTCGCAGCGCACAAACCAGCTGCAAAGCCTTGCCCACGAATGCGGAGGATTCCGTCGTCACGGGCCTTGCAGCCATCACCAGCAGCTGCTTCACGCCTTGCACAATGGAACGCGGGTGCACGAACTTGGCTGTGGTGCGGGCCAGCTCGGTGCACAGCAGCACCGCCAGCTCGAGGCTTGCGATGGACGCAGGCTGTGCGTCGGTTCCTACCAACTGGCGTTGGAGACTCTCCCACGAACTGGCAGAAACGGCTCCGCGCTGGCAGGCTGAGCGCACGAGAGCATTGGCTGCTGCCGCCCAGGCCGGACTTTCACACGAAGCGCCACTCCGCTCGGCGAGCGCACGCAGCGCTGCGTCAAGGATGTGTTCGTCACCGCGCCGTTTGGCCGCAGCGGTCCCGAACAGGGTGCAAACGGCCTGCGCCAGAGGGAGGGATGCCAGGCTGTTCCGGACACAGTCCCCTACAACTCCGCTTTGCACCTCTGCATTGGGCGACGCGGCCCCACTCGTTGGAATGATTATGTCAAAAGCTCCCCACACTTGTCCAATGGCCTCGTCCAGCTGCCTTAGCTGGCGCGCGGCAGCTTGCTGCTTCCGAGACATTGCCGTTGGGGCGTCCCTCACCGCCCCTCCCGCTGCTGCGGATCTAGCCGAGGCCCCGATCATGGGTGAGGTGCAGCAGCTGCCGCCATCTCCCACTGTGGCCAGCAATCGGTTGCGCGTGGCGGCGGCAAGCTTTGTCAGCGCTGGGAGCACGTGACAAAGGGTGCGCTTCGGCGTGCGCATAGCCGGCCGGGAGGAGCCGTCTCGGGCCCTGGGCAGCAGCACGTCACGCGTGCCATCGGTCCAGCGAATTTCCAGCGGGACGGTCAGAGGGTTGAGGCGCTTGGACGAGTCCGAGCTGTTGAGCCGCTCGACTTGCACGCCCGAAAGCTCCTGCCCCGTTGTCGGGGCAGCTGCGCTCTCGACGCGTTGTGGCACGAAGCCGAGTTCAAGAAGCGCAGTGAGATCATTGCAAAGGAGGAGCGGTAATGGCCTGCAATGCGAGAACTCGCGGTCTGCTTCCCACTTGCGCAGGAGCAGTAGAACAAGCTCCGCCCACTGTGACCGCCGAGAGCCTCTCATTGCGGGCCCAGCGGTCACCAGCCTCAGGATGACCAAGTGATGTGGCAGTACTGGATCGTTCTGCAGCAAAGCGTCTGGTTGCAGCAAGGCCTGGAGCACCGGTCGCCAAGCTTTGTCGCCGTCGCGCAAGCGCGCCAGTCCGGCCGCAGCAAACTCTGCCATGGCGGCATGCAAAGATGGGCCAGTTCCGACGCTGTCCCACACGGCAATGATGTGTGGGACCACAATGGTCTCCACGGCTTCGGAGACTGTCTCAAAGGACACATTTTCCAACTGGACGGCAGCCGCAAGGAGGTTTGAAGCAAGCTGCTTTTGCTCCTGTTGCGAAAGGTGTGCCCTGCGTTCCAAGCCGGCGGCGACATCACCAAACAGCGGAATGGAGCAGCCTTGAGGCGGAAATTCAACAATAGCTGCTGCTGCCGCCGTGGCTGACTGTGGCCGAGGGACAATGACTTGTCTTGCACCTCCAGAGCATGCCAGGCCGGGCACAGAGGGCACCGCCAGTGCGGCCCCGGAGGCCACAGGGCAGGTGTCCGGACCATGGGGCACGACCCTTGCTGGCCGAGGTGGCGCTGCCGGTCTGGGGGTACGAGCATCGGCCATGTTGAAGGCGCAGACGAGTGTCGAGCTTTTAACGCCCTTCCGTGCCTGCGAAGGTCAAGACCCGTAGCCACTCCTCCGAGCGCGGTGATAGCAACAAAGCGTTCGAGTAACGTGCATTCCCACGCTAAGGCCCGGTGAGAGTCCCGGGACGGGGGCGGTGAGGGCGCGATCGGCATCTCGGTCGAGTGCCCTTGCGCCTCGATCTCGAAGCAGACGCTCACCGCAGGAGCAGCGTGGCACGATGCGCCGCAGAACAACGGCAGAGGAGGCGTATACCAGTCTCAGAACTGGCACTACTGTCGCGAGCCCCGACCGCGCGAGGACGAGACGCGCGCCTGCAAGAGTGCAAGCTGGGGCTGCGAGCTGGGCCTCTCTGCCGCGGCTCTACAAGCCAGCTTTGCAGATCATCGCGCCGCGTGGCAGAGCCAGGACCCTCCGCTCCGTCACGATGGGAGAGACCAAAAGGGGAACGCAACAAAAGGAGGGAGCTCGCGTTCGAGCGCTGGCCCAGGCTCCGGGGCATGATGAGGACCTGCTGAGAGGCACAAGAAGCGGGCGCGCATCACGCGCAGCGCGGGGCAGAAGCCGAGCACGACCAACCCAGGTCCTTGCGAGTGTCGATTGCGCACGTCGCTGGCTTGGTTGCCAGCCAGCAACTCCTGAAAAAAGAAAGAGAAAGACAAGCGTTTCGCTCCCTTTGGATTGGCCAGCACCCACGGCCTTTGAGGCACACGGACTCTGTAGGCAAACGCCACACTGGGCGCTCCTTCCCGGCGCCGCGCGCGGCAGGCTCAGATTCGCCTTCCCATCAGCATGGCGGCAGCTAGTGCTGCTTCAGCTTCGGGATCCAGCGACTTGGCGCGCTTGTCCACAGCTGCGCCACTGGGTGGGGCCGCGCGGCCCCGCTTTGCAGCACGTCCAGCGCCCTTGCTTTGTGCCGCGGCTGCGGCAGTCTCCGCTTCGGCCCGCCGGCGGCGCCTTGCTAGCTTCAACGCCCGCTTGGACGGCTCAGCGGCTGCTGCCGGGGAAGCTGCGTCGTCAGGCTGTGCGGCCTTGGCGCCGGCTGCAGCAGCACGCTTCTCCGCCGCAACGGCCGGGCCAAACTTTGCCGCCTGCCGCGCGTGAGTGGCACTTGCCCTGCTATGAGAAAACGTGTACCAGTCAGCAGACCCAGCTCCCGCTGCCCCGCCCAGGCCGGAGCCGTCGCCCCCTGCGCCTGGCGCCTCTCTTGTCGCAGGGTGTGTACGAACAGGGGCGTACCCCGGGAACTGCGCCGCCACGAACGGTTTTGTCCCCCGGAAATCGAGCCGGCAGGCCTGACCCTGGACGTCACAACGCCACGACTCGTAAAACGACGTGCGACGCAGCGCCACCAAGACCTGAGCCTCGTCGCCCGCCTTCACGGGTGTGCCTGGTGAACGCGTTTTCAGCAGGAGTGCAGCCTGCGCGAGAAAGTCCCTGAGAAGCGCCTGGTTGCGCTTGATGTCCGCTGTGGTTGCGCCACCAGTGTGAGGGAAGTTGAAAACTATGCGATCGAAGGCCGGCAGCCGAGCACTGGACGATGCTTCTCCAGTTTGTGCCTCCAACAGAGCGCTGGCCACGGCCGGGTCGGACGCCAAGCGGCTTGCGTCCACGCCGAACAGCGGCCTGCAGCCGAGCCGCTGCAGCACCGCAACGTTGGTTTCGACCGCTGTCGGGTACTTGTCTCGAGCCTCTCGAAACGTGTCGAACGCTGCGGCAGGGGCCACACCACACACCGCAGCAGCAGCTCGAATTGGCGCACTCGATCGCACGGGAAGCCGCTCGACAGACCAGCCCGGGGGGGGGGGGAGCAGCAGCATAGTTTCGCAGCCAGGCCACACTCCCTTCCCGGCGCAAGACGAGCCGCGCCCCCCCTGCCCCCTGCCCTGCCCTCCGCCTTGTCGCGCCCGTAGCCAAACGCGCACGCGACCCAGAACATCCTTACCTGTGGCAACGATGCTGTCACCGCTCCCTAGGCCAAGGGCGAGCGCGAGAGCAAAGGAGAAGTTGCCTTCGCCCACGAGAAGAATCTTCTGCCCTCGTCTGAATCCCCCAGGCACTGCCCGCGAGGCACCGGCCGTTGTCGTGCGCAGCACGGCGTCCGTGGTCGCGCCGGCTGCAGCTGCCGTCACGGCGGGCGCGAACGCAGGCGCAACGCGCCGCTCTGCCATTTTTCGCGCGCGGCGATTGGACTCCACAGCAGCACTGAGGCGCAGGGCAGCTGGGCAAGCGAAGGCCTTCGCTGCAAACGGAGGCTTCGGGCCTGACGCTTGCTGAGCGTGGGACCCCGGAGTGGGCTTCGAAGGGGCCATGGCAACAGGTTTGCCAGGCGCTCTGCCGCCTTCGGCGTCGACGGCGGCGGCGGCGGCGCGAGCACGCAAGCAAGCAGCATTTCCCAGCGCTTCACGCATCGCGGCGTCGCGTGCATGGTAGCGAGCCGCGTCTAGCCCACCACTGTGACACGCAGCACTCATCGGGGATCACCCCAGGGGCGTACGCAAGGGTCGCGGCGGCAGGCGGGGCGCAGTCCGAGACCAACGGGAAGGCGCTCGGCTGCTGGGATGGCGAGCGACCGATAGTCCGCGAGAAAGCAAAGCGCGCCGGCGGGATGCCAGGTGCGCGAGAACGCGCGCTCAGGGCCGCCTGGTGGGGCCAGAGAGCGCCCGCAGCGCTGCCGCCTCCACTCGCATCCAGACTGCCTCGCACGGCCGGAGCGCCACCACCAGGGGGACGCCAGCGCGGACCAGCGCGTCTCGCACTGCAAGGATTTCGCCCAGAGACTCCCCAGTCACTGCCACCACTGCACGGGGCCCCTGGCCCGTCTTGCGCGCGCCCGGGCCTCTCCACCAAGCTGCCGCCTCAGAGGCCGGGTGCAGCGCCGCAACCTCCGGCGCAATGGCCCGGAGCGCAGCGAGGTGGGCAGCCTCGAGGGAAGACCCTGCAGAGCCCTTTGCCGTGCTCGGCGCGACAACCGCGCCAGACACGACGGCTGAGGCGGGCTCTCCCCAGAGCTGCCTTGGGGTCGTTGCAACAGCGCCGGCGGCCACTGAGTACCCGCCACCTCCTCCACCGGCGGCAGCGCCCCCCACCGCTCCAGCACCAGCGAAGCTGCGAGAGCCCGGGGTCGCCACGGCCTTGCTGTCGGCTGCTCCGCCCCCGCCCCACGCGGCACCGGGGCTGGCGGTGAGCGGCGCCGCCAGCTCCGCCAGCGCACCCGAGCCGGCGCCTCGCTGCGCGGCCCGCGCCCACCCTGCGGCCGACCCCGCAGCAAGCGCGCCCCCTACCTGCACGCCGGGCGAGCGCGCTTGCCTCGCCTTCCTCTCAGCCGCGATGCCCGCCGCCGCCCCGAGCGCCACCGGCGCGGCAACCAGCGCCCTTGATCCCATCAGGAGGTCCTCGTATGCGTCCCCCATGGCCCCGCCGGCCTCCGCCTCGCGATCTGCAAGCGCCTCACAGCAGCGTGCGTTGAGCAGCGCGGGGACGTCCACGGCGGAGCCGGGGCAGAGAGGGTCGCAGTGGGCGTGGCTCGCGCTGCGGCCCCCGGATCCAGACTCAGCGGAGGCAGCTGCCGCTGCGGCAGCCGCGGCGGCCGTCGAGGCGCCCTCGCCTGAGCTGCGGTGGGGGCGGTGGCCGCCTCCTGGCACGGGGCGGCCTGGGAGGGGCGCCGCCGGACGCAGGAGGCTCGGCCCAACGCACACGATCGGGGGAGCGTCGCTCTGGTGACTCGACGACGGCTCTGCAGGCAGGGCGCAAGGGGACGGGCCAACGGATGCCGCCGCCACAGCTGCCGTGGCCGAGCCAGACACAATGCCGCCGATCGCGGCCCTGCAGCAGCGCATGACGTCAGCAGCAGCGGCCGGTGACGGGGCAGAGAGCCCCAGCGGATGCGCAAGCGATCCGTCTTGCAGCGCCGCGCGGCCAAGCACCGGAGCGCCTGCCACCATCGGGTGAAGCTGGCGCCGGCCTGCAGCCGACCCCCGAGGCACGGCCGGTGCAGCCCCGCCGACGGGGATCCCGCCCCCCGCGGCGCCCCAGCGCCAGCCAGAGAGCCCGCACGCATCGGCTGTGGCCGCCGCCACCACCGCGCAGCTCAGCGCGGCCAGATCTGCGGAGGCCCCCCGAGCTGCAGAGCCAGCACCGCCCTCCGCAGCGGCTCTGCCGGCGAGGCGAAGCCAGTCCCACCGGCTCTGCGGTGTGGCCAGGCTTGCACCGGCGCCGGCGGAGCCTCCAAGCCCCGCGCAACAGCCGGCGCTGGCCGCAGGGCCGCGCGTGGCGGAGGCCGGCTGAAGGCGCCACTCGGAGGGACCTGGTGAAGGGGGGAGACGAGCGCGGGGCGCAGCGCCCGGCTCTGCTGGGCGCTCGCGGCCGGCATGCGAGGCGGGACGCGGGCCGCCTCCCGGCGCCGCACCGCGGACGACCTTCCAGGCTGGCTTGGGGGGGCCGGCGAGGGGCCGGCCTGTGCGGGAGTTGGTGGCGCGCTGGGAGGCCAGGAAGGAGGCGATCGGGAGCGATGCGACGCTGATGTGAACGTGACCCGTGGAAACTCCGGGAATCGGCTCGGACTTGAACGCCGCGATTCGCGACGCCAGGTCGAGCTCTGCATGCAGAGCCGGGGACAGGGCCGCCGCCACAGCCACGGCGCGCGCACATGCCGGTCGCCGTCCGGCCGCGCGATGTGCAAGGCTCGCGGCGCGCATCACAGCCGCAGCAGCAGCGCCGAGGTCTGCGCTCACCACGGCGGCCCCCGCAGCTGCGACAGCGGTTTCAGCCAGCAAGAGGGCGGCTGGGTGGCGAGAGCTCGGCGCCGCGGAGCTGGCTCTGCCGGGAGGGAGCTGCATGGCCCTGCCGGCCGCTGCCAGAACGGCCAGCGCCGACGACGGAGCTGCCAAGTCGCCGGGGCCGGATGGGTCGCCGCCGGCAGCCGGCTGGGCGGCGCCGGCGGGCGCAAGGGCCGTCGCCCCGGCGAGGCGGCCAGGAGCGGGCGGCCGGCGCCTTGGAGTGGGGCCGCAGCAGGAGGGCGCGGTGTGCGCTGCGGCCGCAGCAGCAGCGGCTCTGCCGGCCGCAAGGTCCGACTGCGCGGCAGAGCACCGCAGGGCTGCCTGCACGGCAGCGCACGGCGGCGCTGTGACCACGACGAGGTCGGTGCCCACGGACGCAGCCCACTCAGCCGCCGCAGGCAGCGGCATTGTCGGCATCGCATCGCCCAGGGCAGCTGTGGCGGCGGCCAGCGGGCCCCAGCCGCCCCACAGGGGCAGCCCTCCCATGGCCGCGGCCATGGCGGCCGCTGGGCGAAGCGGGGCCCCGAGCAGAGCCAGGGGAAGTGGGCCGAGCGGTGCCCTGGGAAGGAAGGCTCTGCAGGTCCGGCGTCGTGCCCGGAGCGGAGGCGGCGGCGCGCCCCTGCCCAGGCTCTGGCCTTGGCCCCGGCCGAGGCCGGCCTGGCGGCCAGCAAGCGGCGCCGTGGGCTGCGCCTGCTGCTGGTGCAGCTGGTGGGCCCTCACGATGCGAGCAACGTCCAGCCCGCCCTCCGCAGCTGCAGGCCCGCGGCCGGCGGCGCGATTCAGAGGCGCGGCGCCGCTCTCCGCAGCTGTGACTGCAGCGGCGGTCGCGGGGGCAGCGTGTGGCGGCGCACCCGAGGCCCGCACTGCGGAGCTCCCGGGCAGCTGCTGCTGGGCCGGCTGCTGCAGGCTGCGGTGGCTACGAACGATGCTGCGGCCGTGGCTCGTGCCGTGCGCAGCGGCGTCCGTAGCCAGGCTCGCCAGGCGCCCGGCAGTTTCGCGGCGCGCACAGCCCGCCGCGCCGCTTCCGCTCGGCGCCGCCAGGTCCGCGGCGGTGACCGCGCCGACTCCGGCTGCAGCGCCAGCCTGCTGCCTCGGCTGCCTGGCGTGTCGGCGGCTGGCGCCGCCGTGCACGGCTCGCGACGAGCCCTCCGAACCTTGGCTGTACCCCGCCGCGTCGACGTCATCCAGGGGCTCTGCCGAGTCGCCAGCTCTTCCGTGCGTGGTGGTCTCCTCGCTGAGGGTGCGGAGCGGTGCGACCCGTGCCGCTCCCGGGGTAGCGCCTTCGGCTGCCCCGCCTGCAGGAGGCGGCGAAACCGCAGAAGGTGTGGAGAGGGACACTACGTCATCTTCGCCGGTGAGCGCTGCAAGGGCTCTGCTGGCTCTGCCGGCCGCTGCTCTGGCGACCACAAGATCGGCCGCGGCGGCGGCAGCGACGGGGGTTGGCTGGAGAGCGGACCCCACGCCAGCCGAGGCGCCCTCGAGGATCGAGGGCGTGATCGCCCCGGCAGAGGCGCCGCCGGACACCCCAGCCGAGGGGGCGCGGAGAGGATGAAGGGGCGTGTCGCGCGCCAGTGTGTTGCGCGGCGATGCAGCTGCGGCAAATTGGGCAGCGCCGCGGGGCTCAGCAAGCTCCCGGAGCGCTTGCTCCCGCTGGCCCGGCGCCTGCGGAGAGGCAGGCGCTGGGGCCGACGCGGCAGAGTGCGCCCTGGAGCGGCTGCGAGCGGCGTCCCCTGCCTGGCCGTGGGAGGCGTTCCAGACCCGCTCCAGGCGGGGCGCGCAGGGACGGGCGGCCGACGCTGCTGCTCGCGGCGCCGCTGGCGAAGGCGCTGGAGTGGATTCCGGCTGCCATGGCGCAGCTAGAGGGGTCCCGGAGTGGGCGGCGCGTTCCGGCGCAGCAGCAGCAGCGCCAGCGCCAGCGCCAGCGCCAGCGCCATTGCCAGCGCCGAGGGCAGGGTCCGCCGCTGCGCTCGGCGGGGCTGCCGCTGGGTCCTGTCCCCGCAGCGCGTGCGCCGGCGACACGCGACCGGTAGAGCCGCTGGTTCTGCCGGGGTATCCTGCGGCAGGCATTGTGCCGGAGCGACGCCGCAGCCGTCCCAGGCTCACATCGGCAACTTGCTCCGCCGGACCTCCAGAGGCGGCCGGACCTGGGGGCGATGACATGGTCGTCTCGCTGCGCCCGCCCGCACCGCGCTGGCCCTTGCTGGAGCGGCGCGGGGCGCCAGTGGCGGCTGGCGTGGCCGCTTGCTGGGCGGCGTGCGTGGGGCGCTCCGGGGGCGGCAGGGGTCTGCTTGTGGCTCTGCCGGAGCGGCCTGCGCCGCCGCCTTGCGGGGCCACGGCATCGGCGGAGGGGTCCGACCGGCCCCGGGGCAGGGTGGCGAGCTGGGCGGGCACCGGGCCGGACGGGCGGGCGAGGGGCCGCGATGGCATGGGGGTGGAGTGCCGAGGGCGGCTTGCCGGGCCGGTACGCCGGGAACGGGCCGGGTGCGAGGATTGCGGGGAGGCTATGGCGGCGGCGAGCGCCTCCGTGGCGGCACGGGGCTGGACCGGTGTGAGGGGGGCGTCGTCCGCGAGCAGCACGGCCGGGGTCAGCGCAGCCAGCCGGGCGCCCAGGGCGAGGCAGCGGCTGAGCCGCGACGCGACTGGAGCCGCCTCGGAGCCCGTGAGCCGGCCGGAGCCCGGCAGGACGGATCCCCTGGCCCCGCTCCCTGCAGCGCCCGGAGCGAGAGCGGCGGCGGGTCCGGGGCTCTGGTCGGAGGCTGGCAGCCGAGGCGCCACCTGCAGCGCAGAGCCGGCGGCGGCGTGGGATGCGGCGGCAGAGGAGGGCGACGACGACGAGGAAGACGAGGAGGAGGCGGCGGGCGGGGAGGTGGACGAAGCACGGGGGTGACTGGGTGATGGCACGGGGGAGGCGGTCGCGCCGTTGCCAGCAGCGGCGGCAGGGTACCCTGAGGATGCGGGCTCGCGCCGGGCCTCCGACGGCGGAGTGAGAGCCGTGGCGGCCGCCAGCGCCTGCGAAACCGCAACGTGCCCTCCCCCAGCCGCGGCCTCAAGCTCCTTCCTGCCTTCAAGGAGCGAGGCCGCGAGCACGCAGGGCGTCAGCGACGGCCCGAGCACCACTGCCGCGTCGAGGGCCACGAGGGCGCGTCGCTCTGGCAGCGCTGAGCAGAAGAGCGACGCAATGGCGGGCACGGCGAACAGCTCGGGCTCCGCGCCAGCGTCGCTCAGCGTCGCTCGGAGCGACGGGGCCCACACCTGCACCACGTGCAGGATCCGCGAGAGACGCCGCTCCTCCGCCACGCGAGCGACACCCGCGTCGCTCAGCACTGGCCGCAGCAAGGAGCACGTCACCGCAAGCAGGGCCCTGAGCGCCCGCCAATCGGCCTCTGTGTCGCGGTCAGACTGCGCCGTCGCCGCCGCCGCCGCCGCCGCCGCCGCCGCAGGATCTGACTGGGCGGCGCCCGCTGAGCCACGGGCCGGACCGCTCCCTGCGGCCGACATCGCGACTGACGTGACGTCGCACTTCTCGGCAGAGCCGCGTGACGCGCTCTCCTCGGCAGCCAGGTCACGCCGTGCGCTCCCACAAGCATAGGCCGAGCTAGCCTCCGCAGCTGGCGCTCCGCCAGCACCGTCAGCGCCGCCACCCCCACCGCCACCCTCGCTGGATCCATCGCCGCCGGATCTGTCGCCCGCTGCCTGCGTCGCCTCAGCCTCCGCCCGCGCCCCTGCCCCCGCCTCGGTCTCCCCCGCCGCTGCGCGCGCCACCCCCAGCACCACATCCGCCAGCGACATGACGCCCTGACCGTATCGCATCCCGGCAGTGGCCGCGCAAGCCCGCCAGCGCCGCACCAGCCGCAGCAGTCGCGCCGCGCCGTGCCGCGAGCTCTGCCGCTCGGCGTCCGCCGCCGACGAGTCCCTCCCCGTTCGCGCAGGGCACGGCAGCGCGGCCAAGTCCTCGCCGCGCATGGCGGCCTGCACCGCCCGCACCGTCTGGCCGGCGGACCACGCCCACGCGAAACCGCGGCCTGCGAGGGAGGCCTCCCAAACGGACATGCGCGCGGAGGCGGGCAGCCGCAGAGTCGCCCCGCCCCGGAGCAGGGCCTCTGGGCGCGGGGGGGCAGAGGCCAGGTGGTCCAGAACCACCGACAGAGCGTCGTCGTGCTCCGAGGCGCTGGCCCCGCGCATGCACTGGGAGCGCTCCGAGGCCAGGCCGGCCATGCCCACGGCGTCCTCTCCGCGGCCAGCGCCTCGGTGGGGCCCGGACGCAGCGCCGCAACCGGCGCCAGCCGCAGCAGCGGCGGCAGCAGCAGCAGCTGCAGCAGCAGCAGCTGCGGCAAATGTGGACGCGTCGCACCTGTCAGAGGACCCCGACGAGCGGCCCGCAGCCTCGGCCTGGCCCCGCCCCGGCGCGCGCCACCACCGCCGCTTCGGCGACACGGATCCGGCGGCAGACCCGGGGGCTGAACCAGCGGCTCCGGGCGGGGGCGAGGGCTGCCACGTCAGCGCATGGCCGGCGCCGCGCGGCAGGGCGCTCGCCGGGCCTTGCTGTGAGGCGGACGACCCTGGGCCTGCATGATGGAGCTGGCCGGCGTCGGCTGGGCCAACCGATGGCGCCGCAGTAGTCTGTGAGAGCGCCAGCGAGGACGGGAAGGAGGGCGATCCGGAGGGGTTGGCGCTGCCCGCGGCGCTGTGAGGGGCGCCCATGCTGCTCCCGGCGACGGGGAACCACCGCGCCGCGACGGGCGACGCGAGCGACGAGGCCGAGTGCACGGCAGTGACGGCGCGCTGGGCCGGGGAGAGGCGGCCGAGCAGCGACGGTCCGACGGGGCCGATGGGGATGCTGAGGGTGGGGCCGCGGCCTGCTTCGAGCGGAGCTGAGTCGCTGTAGTGCGGGGGGCAGGGGGCTGTGGCGGTCGCAGCGGCGCCCGTCGAGCCGGCGGAGGTGATGCCGGACGTCGCGGCAGCCGCGGGTGCGCTTGCCGCTGCCTCGGACAGGCAGCTGACGTAGTGCGCCATGGGCGGAGAGAGCAGGTGCGGGGCTGAGCATCCGGCCGAGTGCGCCCGATGCAGCGGCTGCGAGTTGCGGCGCGCCGAGTTGAGGGCGCCAATGGCAGCGGCCACCGAGGGTGGCACCGGAACCACACACCACCGAAACCCGTCCGTGGGCCATGGGGCCTCAACGCTGCGCGAAGCGATTGCCTCGCGGGCTTGCCCTGGCAGCACTGGGGGGCGGTAAGCGCCCACCGCGTCGTCGTAGTCGGAGTCGCTGGCGGTCCCGGCGCTGGAGCTGCTTGGCGTCGGGTCGGCACCCCCGCCTGGTTCGGGTGCCGCCGCGCCCTGCTGCTGGGCGTGACCGGCCAGCCTTGTTTTGGCTGCAGTGCGCTCGGTGCCGCCCGCAAACCCTCCGCCAACCAGGGCGGCCGGAAGCGCTGGCTGAACTTCGCCAATGTCCCCGCCGCCGGCGCTCCAGCCCCACCGGGCGTCTGCCCAGTCCCCTGGCGCTGCAGGCGGCGGCACATTCATCACCGCTTCACGGATCCGCCTCGCCGACGGCGCGATGGTCACTGTGGCCATTTTCAGCGCCTTGCCCTTGGCAGCTTGAACAACAAGCGAGCGCAACTGGTGACGATGGTCACCCCCTAGCAGCGCCCACCTGGCGCCCTGCACAGCCAGCTCCAGCCCCTCCACGTCATGGACGCCGTCCTGAGGGCTCCGGGACAGCCGGGCGGCCAGCACGACAAGGATCGCGACCAGAACGACAAGCCCGCCGGCGGCCTCGGGGAGGTGGGCGCTGATGCACTGCGGCAACATTGCGAGCATTGCGCCCGCGCGGGCTGGCGCTGGCCTGGCCTGGGAGTGGACCACGCAACGGCCCAAGCCGAGCCGGAACCGCGGGGCCGGCCGGACTGGTGGGGCCTGGCGGCGATGCCAGCCGCCCCTTCCAGCCGGAACTGTGGGCGCCCGGGACCGGTCTGGCTGTCGCAGAGGCAGAGTCAGGTTGAAGTTGGCCGAGACCGTTGCTCGCGCAGGCGGCTCGCTTGCAGGGGAGCACGGACGCTGCTGCGCCTGCCGTGGCGGCCAAAGGCTGGCTCTCGGTCGTGGCCGCGCGCCTGCTGCCCTCAGCACAGCAGGCGCGCGAGCTTCCGCCCGCGGTTCGTCTGGCCTCGCCGGCCCAAAGCCGGAAGCAAAATCTTCAAGTGGTTTTGTAAATTTAGCTCGGGCGTCGCATATTGAAGTCGACGGGACAGCGTTCAAGTCGCCCGCTCGTGCAGCGCCGCTTCCGGGGCGGGCGCGCCGCCGAGATGCTGCCCTGCGCATTCGGTGGTCCTCTTCGCCTTCCTGCGCTTGCCTTTGAAAAGCGGGGGCGGCGCCGCAAACGGGTCCCCGCTGGGAGCAAGGTCGCCTGAATGACAACACGGGCGATTCGGGGCTCTCGCCCGGGTGCAATGGGGACGCACGCGCACACGCAGCCTCACACAAAGAGCCCCCAACGGGGGTTTGCAAGCCGAGTTGCACTGCCGCCTGGAGCCGGCGCAGCTGCGGCTCACCCCGCAATGTCGCTACGCGCACGCCAAGGTTGCGCTAGGCGATGCTTGGCCAGGGTCGGCCGCGCTGCCTCACTCGGCAGGGTTCGGGCCTTGCGCAGACGCAGGGCGAGGTGGGGACGGCGGTTCCGCGCCGTAGCGCCTGCCATGGCCTGCTTCGGATGGCTTTGCGGGCGAAAGCCGCGCAGGCGCGTGCGGTGGCACCACGCCAAAGTAGCCGCCAAGAGGCTCGCCCTCCTCCGCCGAGAGCCGGTGGGCCACCTCAACGTCGTGCCTTGACGCGGGCTTGGACGGCGGGTCGCTGGATCCCGGCCTGCGGGGGGCCGTCTGCCCCGCGTGCCATGCGCCTTGCGCGGGCCGGCCCGGCGCAGCGGAGGGCGGGTGCGACCCCTGGCGGTCCGCCGGCGGCCCACTGGGGGCGCCGCCGTCCTCGTCGTCGCCGGCGGGAGCGCCGCTCCAGGGCGCTGCGGCCTGCTGGTCGTCAGGGTCTGCGCTGTCTGCGCCGGGCAGAGCCGCAGCGCCCGACTCCACCATGAGCGGCTCCGGCACGGGCAGCCCGAGGTGGCTGTAGAAGCTGAGCACCACGGCCTCCCGCTGGCCCAGCGCGTGGCGCTCGTCGCGCAGAGCGCGCTGCTCTGCCTCCACGCCGTTCATCGCGCCGACGAGGCGGCTCTTTTGCCCGCGGGCCTCCTCCACCATGCGCTGGAGCTCCTGCGCCTGACGGTCCAGCCGCGCCCGCCAACGCACCCGCTCCTCCCGGAGCGTGTCGCGCTCGGCAGCCGACGCCGCGGCGGCGGCTTGCGCCTCGGTGAGGCGGGCCTCCGCCTCGGACCGCTGCCGCACGCTCTTGGTCATGGCCTGCCGCAGCTGGGAGATCTCCGCCGCGAAGCCGCGCAGAACCTCGCTGTAGCGAGCGGTGGTGAGCGCAGCGGCGCCAGTGGCGGCGCCAGCGGCGGCGCCAGCGGCGGCGCCAGCGGCGGCGCCGTCTTGGGCACCGGCACTTGTGGCGGCAGGGCCAGCCGTTGCGGATGATGAGGCGGCGACGTCGCCGGGGCGAGCGGGGTGCGGCCGCACCACCACGCTCACGGGGCCGCTCGCTGGCGGCGTCGGGGTGGGCGCCAAAGTGGCCGCCCCGGCCTCGGCCGCAGCGGCGGCAGCCTCCGCGCCATGGGCGGGGGACGCCAAGGGCGGATTCGCGTCCGGCCCGGCGGCTGCCTGGTCGGCAGAAGTGGCAGCGCGGCGGGCGGCGGAGGCAGCGAGGGCGGCGGTGGCGGCAGGGTGGGCGCCAAGCGCGGCCGTGACGGGCAGGCCCGCCGCGGCGGCCGCCTCCCTCTCCGCCTCGACGGCCTCCACCACCGCCGCCAGCTCCCGGCGGGCGAGGTCCCGGTCCGCCACGGCGTCCGACCGCTCAGTCTGCAGCTGCAGGTACCGCTCCATCAGCGACCGGTACTCTGCCAGCTGGCGGTCGGCGGCCCGCTCCGCCAGCTCTGCCAGCTCGCGCTGGTGGTTCGCGCGGACAGCAGCCAGCTCGTCGCGCCTGACGGCCTCCGTGCGGGCCAGCTCTGCCGCGCTCCGCTCCCGCTCCTCCTCCACCATGGCGGTGGCCAGCTGGGCGTCCTCCGCGCGGCGCGCGCGCTCCGCCTCCAGCTCCGTCCTGAGCGAAGTGACCTCCTCGCTGGCCGCGCGCAAAGCCTCCTCCGCCGCCTGCACCCTGTGGCGCCACTGGTTGGAGCGGGACGCGGCCGCGGCCTGCTGCCACCGGCCGGCCACGCGCGTGGCCCGCGTCACCGCCTCCGCCGCGCTGGCCCGCCGGGCGGCCTCTGCCTGCGCCGCCTGCACCCGCAGCTCTGCCTCCGACTGCGCCGCGCTCTTGGCTGCCGCCACGCGCGCCGCTGCCGCCTCCCTCTCGCCCTGCAGCCGCTCCTCGGCCGCGCGCCGCTCCCGCTCCGCCTCCTCGCGCAGCCGCTCCACCTCCTCCTCCCTCCACCTGCGCTCCTGCTCCAGCCGGCTCTGCATGCGGCTCTGCAGCTCGGCCACGCGCTCCTCCGCGTCCTCGGCCCGCAGCCGGCCAGCCTCCACCTCCTTGTGCATGCGGCGGCGCTCCGCCTCCAGCTCCGCCTGCATGGACTCGGTGGCCTCCCTGCCGCGGCGCTCCGCGTCGGCGGCCGCTGCCTCCAGCCGCTGCTTGGCCATGACCGCCACTCCTCGCTGGAGGAGCGCGGAGGCCCGGGAGCGGCGCCGGATGCTGTCGCGCTCCTGCTCGGCCGCTGAGAGCCGCTGCCGCGCGCGTTCCGCCTCCGCCGCCGATGAGGCCGCCGCGGCCTCCGCCGCCTCCCTCGCCTTGTCCGCCGACCGCTGTGCGTCCGCCCTGGCCTCCTCTGCGGCGAGCCGCACCTTGTCCTCGAGCGCCGAGCGCTCCACCCGCCCCTCCTCCACCTCCTTCTCCAGGCGGTCGCGCGCAACGCGCTCCGCGCGGGCCACCGCCTCGGCCGACTCGGCCTTGGCGCGCTCCGCCTCGGCCCTGGCACGCTCCTTGGCGGCTGCGGCGCGGGCCTCGGCCACCTCCACCTCCGCTCGCAGTGAGTCCACGTGCACCGGGCTGCCGGGGACGGAGGATCCGCCGCCGTGGGCCGTGCGGGGAGAAGAGGCGCTGCCCTGCTCGGACGGGGCCGAGCTCGCGAAGGAGCCGCTCCGCTCGGGGAGGGACAGCGCCGGGAGGCGCGGCGACGGGGGCGCCGCGCCGCTGGCGGAGCCACGGGGGCTGTTCTCCGGCAGCGGGGAGGAGGGGCCCACGCCGGACGCTCCGTCGGCAGCGGGGGCGCTGTCCCCGGCCGGTCCCGCTGCGTGCGCGGCGGCGCTGGAGGGCGAGGGCGCCGCGCCGCCCGCGGCAGAGGGCTGGGGGGCGGGGCCGCGCGGGGAGGGCGCCGGGGTGTCGAGCTCAGGGAGAGCGCCGGCGACGGCGGGGGAGGAGGTGGAGGAGGAGGAAGCGGCGGCCAGCTCGTCTGACGCGGCGCCAGTGGCAGTGCCGGAAGGCTTGTCGTGTGCCGTCGCTGCGGCCGACTCGCCAGAGCTGTCAGTGGGGCGGGGGCGCGGCGCCGCAGACCCAGCAGCAGCACCGCGCGTCGCCTTCGCCCCCGCCCCCGCCTCCGCCTCCGACGCTCGGCCGCTGGGCCGCTCGCCAGCCGCCAAGGCGCCAGCGTTCCCGGACCCAGCGTTCCCAAGCCCCGCATCCAGCACGGCCGCGACGATTGCCGCCGCAACGTCCCTCTGGGGGGGCGCCGAGGACGCCGCCTCCACCGCCGCGACCGCCTCGGGCCCTGCCGCCTGCGCGGCATCGTGGGGCAGCTCTGCCGGCGGCTCGCCGATGGCCCTTCGGGCGCGGTTCTGCGCCTCGTATGCCTCGCAGACGGCCCTCGCAACCAGGACCGCTGCCCTGCGCTCGCGCGCCATGACCCGCCGCCTGAGAGCCACCTCCCGGCTGGAGAACTCCTGCGCCGCCGCCGCGTCGCTCATTTTCCCCTCCTTGACGCGAGCCTTTAGCTTGGCCCGGATGCCCGCGGCCTCTGCCCGCGCCTCCTCCCATGCCCGGTGCACGCTGGCGGCGTAGCGCTCCCTGCGCGCTGCTGCCTCGTCCAGGGCCTCCTGCAGCGAGGCGCCCAGCAGGGCCAGCGCGGTTTCGCGCGCGGGCCCCGAGAGGGCGGCTGCTGCCGCCACGGGGTCCGAGAGGGCGGCCTGCCTTGCGGCAAGGGCGGCGGCTTGGACGGAGGCGGCACGGGCGGCCGCGGTGGGGCTTGGTGCGGCGGCGTCCGCGGCGTCCGAGGCGGATCCGCGATCGCCAGCCCGGGACGCGAGCGCCGATGCCTCGGGCGGCGACGACGAGGACGATGCCGGCTGGGGCGGCGCCTCTGGCCGGGGGACGGCCGTCACCGGGCGCGGGGTGGATGCCGCGCCGCTGCTGAGGGCGAGGGCCGCTGGCGGCCGGCCGTGAGACGCCGCCGCAGCGGCGTGCCCGGCGTCAGCACGGTCGCTTGCGCGGTCGTGGCCGGCGATGTGGAGCTCGTCCTCGTCCGGCACTGCCTCCTCGTCCTCCTCGTCAGCGCGGAAGCCTGGCGGGACGCGCGTTGCTCCCGGCGGGGGGGGCATGGCGGGCGGCGGGGGCGGCGCCTCGGAGGCGGCGTGGCTTGCGGGGCTGGGCGCGTGGATGGCAGCGTGCCCGGCGGGCGCAGCGCCTGCTCCAGCCGTCTGTGAGGCCCTGCTGTACCCGCCCGCTGCGCGAGGGGGTCTGCGTGCCGACGTCGGCGTAGGGGCTGCAGAGGGAGCAACTCCCCCCCCTCCCCCTCCTCCTCCCCCTCCCCCTCCGCGGGCGCGGTCGCGGTCCCGGGTGCGGGCGCGGGCCGGCGAGGGCGAAGGCGACGTGCCGCGGGCGACGCGGCCGCCGCCAGGCCCCACTGCCGCCTGCCCGTGGGCGCGGTGCTGGCGGGACTTGGACGGAGTCAGGTGCCGACCGTCCTCCGCGGCCTCGCTGCGGGGCTGCGGGGAGCTGGAGCGACGGGACCCGGGCGGTGGCGGCGTGAAACCGCGCAGGTTTCCCCCGCCCTTGCCCTTGCCTGAGCGCAAGAAGCGGCCTTGCGGCAGAGCCGGCTGCGACTTGAGGCGGGAGGCTGCTGTGGGGCTGAGCGAGGACTGGCGCGAGTAGCCCGGAGACGAGGAGCGCCCTCCAGGCGCCGAGCCGCGCGGGGAGGGGGAGGGGGCCACGGCAGGGCGGCCCGAGCTGGCGCCGGCGCCGGCGGACGGGGAGGGCGAGGGTCCCCGAGACCGCGCGCTGGCGCCAAGACCGGCGTCGCTGCCGCCCGGGGCGGGGCTGGACGCTGCGCGGGGTCCGGCGCTCTGATGGCCGAGCCTCTGCGCTGGCCGGGAGGCCGGGGCGGGCGTCGCCGACAGCGCAGGGGAGGCTCCGTATGTCCCTTCCATGGCAGCCTCGCGGGCGAGGCGGCGCTCGGCAAGGGCGCGGGAGCGGCTGCTGATTCGCGGCGCGTGCGTGCACTCCGCCAGCTCCTTGGCCTCCGTCTCGGCGCGCTGACGGGCCACCTCCGTGTCGCGCTGCTGCCGCCGCATGTCTGAAGCCACCTTGTGCGGGGACAGGAGGCGCTGCCGGGCCTTGGCGCGCTCGCCGGGGGTCAGTCGCGGCTGGCCTGGCTGCGACTGCGGCGCGCCGACGGGCATGCCAAGGATCGAGCCGAGGTCAATGCGCGCCCCGCCTTCGATGAGGCTCTGGGCGTGTGCCGCGAGGTCCGGAGGGCCCATGGCGTTTGCCCTGGAGCCGGGCCCCGACATGGGCGCTCCGCCGTCGCCTGGCACAAACGTGCGGGAGCTCCGGCCGCGGTTGTGCTCGTCTGCGGAACCGAAACCAGGGCGCAGCCACGCGCGGGCAGGGCAGCGGTGTCGACGAGAGCATGCCAGACCGCACAGGCCAGCCGACACGGGGGCGGGGGCACGCGCGCGGCGCCGAGAGGGGGAGGGGGGCGGGGGGGGGGCAACGGCAGCGGCCGCGTTTGCGCGACTGCCGCAAAGTCGAGAGCGGCAGCCGCTGGACACGCCTCATCGCCCTCCGCTGCATCCTGCGCCCGGCCTGCCAGCGCCCCGCGCGCCGCGACCAGTCGGGCTGCGAGCGGCCCGGCCTGACCCGGGGTCGCGGCTGGCACCCCAGGCACGTACGCGTGGGGCGGGGGCCGCGCTCCGCTGCCGCCCGGGCGGCACTGCGGTCGGTGGAGGGCGGCCAGCAGCAATCATGGCCCCGGCAGCCTCACCAATGCTTGCGTCCGGCGTGGTGGATCCGCCGTGGCCGGTGGATCGGCCCGAGGGGGGGTAGTACGCTCCGTACCCCATGTCCTGGGCGAGGCCGCCGCCGGTGTAGAGGGCCATGCCGTGTTGTGGGGCGAGCGGCGGGTTGCGACAGGTGCGATCGGCGCAAACCGCTGCGCTGCAATTGCAACGGGCGCGCTCTTCCGAGAAGGGCTGCCGGGAAGCTTGCCAAAGGCACCCAGGGCCGATGGCGTCCCTGAAAGCGCCGCGCTTGTGTCCCCCTGGGGCTGCCGAGAGCCCGACGGTTGAGCGCGCGAGCCGGAGCGACGGGCGACGAACTGGCTCTGCCGGCAATTGCGGCGCCGTACGTCATCCGGCCGCGCCGCCGACGGCGACCAGCACACCCGCCAGGGGAGGCGATGCGGCCTGCAGCGCTCCTGGCTCGCAGCGGGCGCTCCGCACTCGGGTGGCTGGGCGCCTCGCGGCGCTCGGCGCCCGTGCGGCTGGCTTCCTCTCCCGCTGACGAGCAGCCGGTGTCGCCGCGAGCCGTGTTCGCACCCCGCCGCGGCGTGTTCGACGAGTCGCTGATTGACCTGGAGGGCAGTCACGCTCGGTCGCAGCAGCAGGCCGCGCTGGAGGGGCAGGGGGAGGGAGCTAGCCCGCCGTCGGCCGCGACCGACTCCGATGCTTCCTTCGAGGAAGCCGCCGCCGCTGAGGGCATGAGCCCGGAGGAGGCGGCTGCCGTGAAGCGCAGGTACGATGGCAGCGAGGCCGTGGACGCGGAGCTGTGGCGCAACACGGCTCGCAAGCGCGACAGGGACGGCGCGCTCGCCGCGTCCTTCCTGCCGCAGGAGGCGGCCGAGGCCATGTACCTGCTGCGCTGCCTGAACTCCGACGTCTCCCGCGTGCTGGACTCGGCGCGCGGCAACGCTGCCGCGGCCGCGATGCGCTTCCAATTCTGGCACGACCTCGTCTCCAGGGCGGCCGCCGGCAGGGGCCACCCTCACCCGATGGCCGTGCCGCTGAGCGTGGTCATGGCGCGCTTCGACCTCACAGAGCGATACCTCCACCGCCTCATCGACGCCCGCGCTCAGGACGCCGCTATGCGCGTCGGGGACTCGGGGGGCGACGCCGCCGCCGGTGGCGGCTCCTACCGCCCGCAGACGCTGGAGGACCTGGAAGAGTACGCCGACGCGACGGAAGGATCGCTGGCCCTGCTCGCGCTGGAGACGCTGGGCGTGAGGGGCAACGCCGCAGCCGAGGCGGCCGCTGGCTACGTCTCCCGGTCGGTGGTGCTAGCCAACACCGTGCGCGGCATGCGCCTTCACGCGAGCATGGGGCAGCTCTACCTGCCTACTGAGGTCACCGACGCACACGACCTGTCCCCGGCGGCCCTTCTTCGCGTGTTCCGGCTGGTCGCGCGCGAGCGGGACGTCCAGAGCAACGCAAA
Source organism: Cafeteria roenbergensis (assembly GCA_008330645.1). Lineage (NCBI taxonomy): Eukaryota > Bigyra > Bicosoecida > Cafeteriaceae > Cafeteria > Cafeteria roenbergensis. Next base: position 459,949 of record VLTN01000014.1, on the reverse strand, counting down.
GCGGCTGGGGGCCACGGAGCGGGGCGGCGACCCAGCCCACGGCAACAGGACGGTCGGGGCCAACGACGACGCCGTGAGGCAGCACGAGCGGGTCGTGGCTTGCGCCTACGACGTGGCCGTGGCCGCGCACGACAACCTGCAGGCCGCCGAGGCGCTGGCCGGGCAGGTGCCAAAGACGGCTGCGGCGGCGCTCCTGACGGCGGTGCCGGCGCGCGCCTGGCTTAAGCACTTCGAGGCCATCGGGTTTGACCCCTGCAGCCCGGACATGGCGCCGCGCAACCAGCTGGCCGTCATGGCGCGCCTCTACTGGCACTGGGCGCGGGGCACCTACTGAGCGACGCGGTGCCCGCCGAGCGACGCGGTGCCCGCCGAGCGACGCGACACGGCGAGGGTGTAGATGCCAGGGGGCAGCTGGATGGCGTCGGGGCGGCTGCCTGGAAGCCAGCGGTGAGGACAAGCGCGCGATCGGAGGATGGGGGGGGCCAATGGGGGGACGGGCTGAGGTTGGCTCGCATAGGCGATACCAGAGGCGCGTGCGGCGCGACGCGCTGGTGTGAAGGCAAGCCTCGCGTGCCCGGGGCGTGTGTCCGAATCGTGCATATATTGGAATTCACTGAGCGGGCTCTAGCTGATCACAGCTCGCACAAGCGCAAGCAGCGCAAGCCCTTCGGAGCCACAGGGGACGCCCCCCCCCCCCCAGCACTGCTGCGCTCGCAACGAGGGCCCCAGCGGCAGGGCTCGCCAGCCGGCTCGCCCCGGGCCGGCCCGAGTCCAGCGCCGCAGCTGCAGCTGGCCGGAGAGCGCGGCAAGCGACCCCTCCCTACCCACGCACCCGCACACACCTCCCCTCGAAGGCACGCGTTCTCTCTCTCGCGCTCTCTCTCTCGCTCTCTCGCTTGCGCACACACACGTGCCCGCACGGCGGGGAAGCCGCAAGGCCTGAGCGGGCGGCGGGCAGGGCGGCGGCCCGGGCGGCCTGGGTCAGCAGTAGCCCTCCGAGGCGCGCTCAGAAGCCGCCTCGACCGTTGGCGCAAGGGCCGCCGCGGCAGCTGCGGGGCCAGCGGCCGCGCCGCCGTCCTTCGAGGCCCAGGGGGAGGCCAGGGAGGACGCCTGCGACGCAGCCCCGGCCTCTCCCTCGCCGTCCGCCCCGGTGTCCTCCCCGCTGCTGATGCCCCCGGCTCTGCCGATGCCGAGGGACTCGAGGACGCGGCTCTTGCGCGTGCGGCCGGCGCGGCTGCCGGCTGCGAGCAGGCGGGAAATTGTTGTCTGCATTTCGGTCGAGAGCTCGACCAGGCGGGCGCGGTTGTGCCACGGCACGTCAACCGGCCGCATGTAGACCTTATGAGAGGGCATGCATGCAGGCAGGGCGCCGGGGAACCACCGCTGGGCAGTGTCCTCCGGCACCCACCGCGCCAGGTACGGCGTTGAGGCGGTGACGGGCACGGAACAGGCGCACTCCCCGCCCGGGGCCGCGGAGGCTCGCGAGGACTCAGCGGGGGAGCGCTCCGACCCGGCAACCTCCATCGCGACGCCGGACTCGGCGGAGCTGCCGCCCGACGACCGTTCCTGTGCGACCGGGGCCAAGTAGGTGGCTTCCACGCGGGGCTTGCGCTTCCACCAGGCAGCGAGCGATGCGAGGCCCGGCCACGAGCGGTCGGCCGACGCCTTGCTGGGCGGCGGCACGCCCGAGGGCGGCTTCCAGTTGGCGGGGACCGTGAGCATGGGGAAGGCCGATTGGACGCAAAGGCCGGCCGTGGAGCGCCGGATGTCGTCCAGCCCAAAGGCCACGCAGTCGGGCAAAGTTGCGGCTGTGCGCACCATCTTGCGCGCGCTGTCGACCAGGGAGAAGGCGTGCGCTCCCGCCGGCGGACCGCGGAGCAGGTCAAACAGCACATCGTCCACGACGATGGGGATTCCAGCGGCCTGCGCGGCGGCAAGCGCGGGGCTGCTCACGGGCGGGGCAGCTGACTCCCGGAACAGGACTGTAAACCCAAGCACAGCGTCTGGGTCGCACACGCCGTCAATGAGGCGATGGGCGGCCTCGGCGTCTGAGACGCGTGCGGAGGACGCGCCCCTCTTGTTGCGCAGCTTGGCAGCCTGCAGCGGGGTCAGGAGCGGGGGGGGGGAGAGGACCGGGCAGAAGCGGCAGCGTTCGCGTGGCGAGTCGCACGGAAGGCACCAAACAAGGCACCGCAAGCCGCCGGGCTCCTCCTCAAGCGGGTGCGAGCTCGGCCAGGCGCCGTGTCGGGCCTCACCTCGGTGAGCTCAAGAACCATGCAGTCCGTCGACGGCCCAGAGTACAATCTGCGGAAGCAGCGCAGCGCGAACCACGCGGCGGGAGCTCAAGTGAAGCTTTGCAATGCCTCCGGCTGCCGGACCCGTGCGGCGGGCGCGCGATGCTGCCCAGAGCGCTCACAGAATCACGGTGAACGGGGCCACTTCCTCGAGCAGCTGCGGGCGGGGAAGAGCGGGGGGCGCGAGCTGGAGAACAGTTGACACTGGCTCGCCTGACGTGCTCTCGCGCTTTCCTCGGACGCCGAGACACGGGACCCGGCCCCACTCGGGCACCAGCGCGAGGGTGCATCACACAGCACCGGGCGCCTCGTCGCACCTCGTGCAGCCCCGACTTGGCCGCGCCGAGGAGCTGAACCGTCAGATCCGGCACGAGCGCGCCGATGGTCGCTGCCATTCCGCGTCGAGAGGGGCAACCACACCCTGGCGCCCCTGCCAGATACGCGTGTGAGGTGGCCTGGGGACCGTCCTTGGGCGGTGGCGCTGCTGCTCGCAGAGACGCGGAGTGATCGGAGCGTGGTATGGCGAGCCAGTTTGAGGCCTCGCCGCTCTGTCCTGGTGCGCGACGGCGTGCCGCGTTTGCCAAGGCCGCTACAGCCGTCATGCGGGCCGAGTGAGCATCGTACAGCGACCGCGCGTGGAGATTCTCCCGGTTGGGCAGCTGCGGGCCGGGTAGCGCGGAGCAGGCCCGCAAGCGCCGGCCTGCGCCAGACGGACTCGCGGGTCGTGAAGCGATTCAGCCCCGACGTCACGCTGGCGAGGCATCGCCGGCCGCAACGGGTTCGACCGCCAGCGGCGGAAGGGCCGCCGCACGAGCCGGCGCTCGCCTCGCTGCCCCTGGGCGGGGCTACTCGCGCCCGTTGGGGACGGAGCCCAAGTCGCCTTCAGAGTGTCAGCCGTCGGCTCGGGCTCGGAGCCGAATCGCTGGTTGCACGCCCCCGGTCCGGACCGGACGCGCCCTGTCTCGGTTGCGCCACCCCTGCCGCCTGTCGCGCGGCGGGTTCAAAGCCGGACGTTGTGGCTGCGCTGCGCTGTGCTATGCTACGCTGCAGCGTGGCGAGATGGCACGCTGGCAGCGGCCGCCCGAACTTCGACTTGCGCGCAATCGTGCGAGGTTTGTGCTGTGTCGGCTCAAGTTGCAGGCCCGAAAGCCGCCGTTCGTCTCTGGCCTCAGGCGCAGCCCGCCGGCGCGCGTGCAAGCGAGTGGCAGCACCGCGACCAGGCGTTTCACATCCCCCTCACAAGTGCGCGAGCATATGGCGGCAGTGCTGCCGGTGGTGCCAGCGGGCTGCAGCCAACGGACCGAAGGCTGTCATTGCGGCGCCTCGACCTCTCCGTTCCACGCAGCAAACCAAACGACGAAGAGAGCGAGCCGACTCGCCCGCTGGAAGGCATGGCTCGTCCCTCGCTCCGGACTCCACGAGCTCACGCAAGTCCGGCCCGGTGGGCCGAAGCGGGGCCGAACAGCGCTGCTGCCAGATCCTCGATTCCGTTGTCCCTGCGGGCGCCACCGCTGCTGGCCGCCCCATAGCGCAGCACGCTGTCGGAGAGCGACTCGCTGGCCGCCGGCGCCACGTCCCGCTGTCGAGCCCGGCGGGGAGGGGTGGAGGGGCGCTGCTTGCCGTCCCGCTGCTGGTCGAGCCGCAAGCGAAGCAGCATCTCACTGACGCCTCGGCCTTCCGCCGCATTTGCGGCAGCAGCGCCAGCGGCCGCCGCCTCTGACACTTGCGCCGCGGTAGCCTCTGCCCTGAACCGAAGCCTTGCCGCTCTCTCCAGGACCGCCTTGGAGTCTGGCGCGGCCCCAGCCCGCCGTGCTGGGCGGTCGGCCTTGGCGCCTCCCCCAGCTTCCACCGCCCAGCTGCAAAGAGCGCGTGCCGCGCGCGCGCGCTGGCTCGTGATGTCGGCCAGGATGCGGCGCCGCTGCGCCCAGGCCTCCAGCGCAACCGGCACCCGCCCTGCACCCCCCGCCGCACCGCCGCCCGCCGGCCGCGGCCGCGCGCGCGCCGCTGCCGTGCCCGTGGTCCCCCGGGGTGCCTCTCGAGGGGCCACGTCGTCCCAGTACCCCCTCGCACTCGGCGCCACCGCTGGAGGGGCGTGCGGTAGCGGCGGCTGCATCTGCGGCGCCATGTGCGGCGGCGGCGGCAGCTGCTGCTGCTGCTGCTGCTGCTGGTACAGGCCGGGCGCCACAGGCGCGGGAACCCACTGCCAGCCCCCCCCGGCCTGCTGGGGCTGCGCGTGGGGCGGCAGAGCGGGAGGAGGCACCGCTGGCCTGGCCTGCCCTGGTGCTGCCCCCGGCGGCATCGGCCCGCCGCCCCAGCCGCCTGGGCCCCATGCCGGCTCCCCCCACTCCTGCTGCCGGTGCGACTCAGCCGCGCGCTGCTCGGCGTACCGAGGGTCGGACCCTCCTCGCCCCGCGCCGTGGTGCCTGCGCCGCCTCCGGCTCGCATCTCGATGCTGCCGCCGCTGCCCGCGCGCCCCGCCGCCACTGCCGCTGCCGCCGCTGCCGTACCACCCATCCGAGCTCGTCGCCGACGACAGAGCCGTCTCAAGCAGAGCCGCAGATCCTGAGTCGCTCATGTGCGCAGGCAGAGCCGAGGGAGCGCGGGAGGGATCGGTCAGCAGAGGCAGCAGAGCCGCGATGGCGGCTGCGGCACCGGAGCCGCCGTCGCCCCGAGCCGGCACGCCGTCCCCCCCGGGAGATCCCTCCCGCCCTGCGCGGCCCCTCGTCGCCCTCGGCCGCGCGGGAGTGTGCCGCTCGACCAACGCGCGCGTGTGCTCCTCCAGTCGCCGCGCCGCGACTGCGCCGCCGCTGGCTCCTCTGCCGCGGAGGCGCGGCTGGGCGGGCGTGAGCTCTGCGAGTGACAGGAGCGACGCCTCCAGCCCCGCTCCGCCGCTCGTCCCGGCAGAGCTCTCGCCAGTGACCGCGTCTCGCAGGGCGGCCACCAGGGCTTCGTGTTCCTTGATCCAGTCGCGCACTTCGTGGATGAGCGACACTCTCCTGTTCGCCTCCTTCGTCCGGCGGTCGAGCGACTCCTTGGCCTCACGCAGCAGCGCCCGCTCCGCCCTGGAGGCCCCTCCGTCGTCGCCGCGACCGTCCCCGCTGGCAAGCACAGCCCGCGCCCGCTGCTTCCACTCCGCCCGGCGGGACTCGAGGCGGCGTCGCTCGGCCTCGGCGCCGCGTCGCTCGGAGGCAAGCCAATCCTTGGCGGCGCGGAGTTTCGCCGACTCAGCCACAAGGCGGGACACGTCCCCGGAGCCGTCGAACGCATCGCGCGCGACCCTGGCGGCCGCCGTGGCGGAGGCCCTCTCGGCCCCGCCCTCGCTGGGCGATGCGGTCACCTGGCTGGCCGGGCTCTTGCTCTCCGCCGCCGCAGCAGCAGCAGCAGCAGCAGCAGCAGCAGCAGCAGCAGCAGCAGGGGCAGGGGCATGGGCGGTGCCAGCAGCCGGCGCAGCGGTGGCCGCGCCGGCGGGGGTGGCCGTGCCCGAGCGGCCAGGGGGCGGCGGCATCATGGCTTGCCGCACCCCCGCCGCACCACCCGGGCTCGCCGCGTGGCCGCCTCGCGCGCGGGCGCCGTGCTTCGAAGCCACCGGCTGGACCAGCGGGCTGGCAGCGCCGCCGCCAGAGCCACCCCCAGTTGAGCCGTCGGACTCAAATTCGGCCTCGTCCCCATCCTGGCGCTGGCTGGCCTGCGCTGCGCTCGGTCGCATCCCCGGTGCTGACGCCCTTGCGCCGGCTGCCAGGGCCGGCTGGGCGGAGCGAGCCGATGCGGCAGACGCTGTCGCGTCGTCCGCCGCTGCCTGCGCGACCCGGGCCGCCGCCTTGGCTCTGCTGGCCTCCTTGGCCCAGCTCGCCGCCTCCTCCTCGGCCTCTCTACGCGCCACCTCGGCCTCCCCGAGGCGCCGCCGGAGCGCGGTGACGTCGACCCGAAGCCCGGCTGCCTCCTCCTCGGCCCCGACCGCCCGCGCCTTGAGCTCGGCCAGCTTCGAGCGCGCGGCCGCAGCGGCGGCCTCCGCTGCCTCTGCCGCCGCTGTCGCCTCCCTGGCCTCGACGGCCGCCGCCGACGCCGCCGCCTCGCCCCTCGCGGCTCTGGCCTCGGCGGCGCGAAGCTGGGCGCTCAGAGCCGCCGAGCCCGACGCCGCCTCTGCAGGCTGCGGCACCGACGCAGGCACGGCTGGCCGCCCCGGCTCGCCCGGCACCACCGCGCCGGCGCTGGGTGCGCTGGGGGCCGCCGGGGCCGGCGCCTCTTGCCTAGCTGCCTTGCCTAGCTGCTGGTCGGCGGCCGCCGCTGCTGCCGCTGCTGCCACCGCCGCCTCCGCCGCCGATGCCCTGGCCACTGCCTCCGCCGCCTCCTGCCGCGCGTGCTCAGCGCCCCGCCGGGCCGCGGCCTCCGCCTCCCTCGCCGCCCCCGCCTCGGCCTTGGCCTGCCCCGCCTCCAGCTCTGCCTTCCTGACAGCGGCGCGAAGTTCGTCCGCCTCCGCCTCCACCGATCGCGCCTTCCCGGCCGCCGTCGCCTTGCGCGAGGCCGCCTCCGCCGCCGCCCCCTCCGCCTCCTCGGCCCGCCGCTCTGCCGCCTCCAGCCGCGCGCGGAGAGCCTCGGCATCCGCCGCTGCCTCCTTGGCCGCGTCCTCCGCCGCCTCCGCCCGCCTCCGCTGCGAAGCCACCTCGCCCCGCGCCGAGGCCGCAGCAGCCTCTGCCGCCACGGCCTTGGCGCTCGCGTCGTTGGCACGGGCCTGCGCTCTGGCAAGCCCCGCGGCGGCATCGTCCCTCGCCTCCTGCGCCTCGGTGAGCGACGCCTTGAGCGACGCGGCCTCCTCTTGCGCCAGCCTGAGCGCCGCCTCCGCCTCCGCAGCTGCAGCAGCAGCGGCAGCAGCAGAAGCAGAAGCAGCAGACCCGCCGCTGACAGATCCCTTGCTCGGGCTTCGAGCGTGTCCTGGCGAGCCGGGCACCTCGGCGGCCGCTGCCGATGCCGCCGCCACCGCTGCCGCCTCCGCCCTCCCCGCCTCCGCGGCCGCCCTGGCCTCCGCCGCGGCAACGCTCTCCTGGCCCCGGGCTTCCGCGTCGGCGAGCGCCGTCCTCCACCGCTCCGCCGCCCTGTCCACGGCCGCCTTGCCACGCTCCTCCTCCTCGGCCGTGCGGCTCGCCCACAGCTCCTCGGCGGCCTTGAGCGCTGCTCTGCCGTCAGCCTCGGCCTGCTCGACCCTGCCCCGCCACAGCGCCCTCTCCTCCTCGCACCGCCGCTTCGTGCGCTCAAGGTCCGCCTCCGCCTCCTCCTTGGCGCGGGCGGCGGCGCGGCCGGCCTCCTCAGCGTCAGCGGCGGCCCGGCGCGCCTCGGCGGCGATGCCTTCCGCCTCCCGCCGGCCGCGGTCCGCCTCCGCGCGGCGAGCGGTGGCGTCCGCTCTGGCCGATGCAGCCGCCTCCACCGCCGCTGTGCGGTCCTGGTCGGCCACCTCCGCGGCCGCCTTGGCCTCGTCCCGCTCTCGCTCCGCCTGCCGCTGCTCCGCCCGCGCTGCCGTCACGTTGCGCCTGGCCTCCGCCTCCGCCTCCCGCAGCTTCGACGCGTCGTCGCGCAGACGGCTCAGCTCTGCACGCGCTGCGCTCACGTCCCGCTCCAGATCGCGCAGCTCTGCCTCGGCTTCCGCAATGCGGCTGCCAGTCGAGTCGACGTCGTCGCGGGAGCCGCCGCCGCGGGGCGAGCGACTGTGCCGCGAGGGAGAGCCCTTTGAGGCCGGGCTGCGCCGATCCGAGCCCCTGCGGCGAGGGGATGCCCTGTCCTTGTGGCCCCGCGTGCCGCCCCTGGCGTCGGCCTTGGCCCTGGCCACAGCTGATGCCAGCGGGTCGGCCCCCTGGCTGTCCTCATCGTCGCCGTCGTCCTCCTCCTCGTCCTCCTCCTCGTCCTCCTCCTCCCGGATGCCGCCGCTGCCCCTGCCGCCGCTGCCCCTGCCGCCGCTGCCCCTGCCGCCGCTGCCCCTGCCGCCGCTGCCTCCGCGGGCGTGCTTGGCCGGCAGCAGCCGCGACTCCGGCCTGTCGCCCTTCCCCGCCTGCGCCGCCCGCCGCCGCGCCTCCAGCTCGTCATCCTCCTCGTCGGTGGCACCGGCCCGCGTGTCCACGTGTGGCGCTGCCGACGCCTTCCCGCCCGCCGCCCCGCCGGCCCGGCCCTTGGGCTGCTTGCGCGCGTGCGGCTCGAGCGACTGGCTGCTGCTCTCGCTGTCCGCGTCGTCCGCGCGCGTCGGTCGCAGGTCGGTCGGGGCGGAGCGGAGGCCGCGCAGAGGCAGCGGTTTGGAGTCCAGCGGGTTGAGAGACGCTGCGCCTCCCGATCCGAGGGAGGGCAGCTTTGCCGATCCCAGCCGGGGGAGGCCGCCCCCGCCCCCGCCGCTGCCGAGGGAGGGGAGGCCGCCGGTGCGCTTGGCCCCCCCAAGGGCCTGGTCAGCTGCTCCGCCGACGGCCCCGCCCGCGCTGCCTGTGGACGCTGCTCTGCTGCGCGACGCCGACGACGGCCGCGAGCTAGAGGCGGAGCCGGAGCCGGAGCCGGGTTGAGAGCGGCCCCCCTGGCTCGCCGGGAGGCCCCCGTGCGATCCAGGGGCGGGAGCGTCCCTGAGAATGGCGTCCGCCTCAGCCGCCGCTGCCGCGTGCGCCGGGTCGGCCGAGGCGCCGGAGCTGCCGGCCACAAGCTCCTTCTTCTTGGCGATGAACATTTCCTTGTAGTACTGCGAACCGGGCCGGGGAGGGATCGCGGAGACTCTGGCCACTGAGCGCGCGGAGGGCGGCGGCGCTGGGTGGGCGCTGGTCCTCTGGCAGGAGCTGCTCATCCAGCGCAGACGCTGGCGGCGTGGGCAGGCGCGCGCACACAAACGCCGGCGCCGTGCTCACAGTATCGCATGGGTGCTCCCACTGGCTCTCGCCAGACTTGAAGTTGCTGCGATGAGGCAAGGCGGAACGCCGCGCTCCAGCTGGCAGTCGCAGGCCGGAACGCGCCCGGAGCCAAGCAGCGCCCGCGCGAGCCCCGCAAGGGTGCTGCCGCAGCCATTTTGGCTCACAAGTAGTATACCTCGTTCGTTGGGGTGCGGCACGGCTTCCAGGAGTCTGGTAACGGCGCCTGCGAAGCAACAGGCCAAAGCAACCAACCACAATTCACGTTGAGCGCTCTTCAGCGCGTCCTGGGCGCCCGCATGCCGCCAGCCAAGGGACCTCGCGGACGCAGCGGAAGCGCGGCGCGCACAAGGAGGCTGCTTCCGTTGGGCCAAGGCCTTGCCCGGCCTTGCGAGTCAATTGCAGCGGCGCCTCAGGCAGCCGGCGGCCGCTGCCCAGCCGCGGGCGCACGCACCTTGAGCCCTTCCCGCGCAATCCACATCAGCTCCGAGTCCAGCTTCACGTCCATGCCCAGCCACTGGGCGTAGTTCTGGATTTCCTCGTCAGAGGGCTCGTAGGATGGGTCAAGCTCCTCCTCCAGCACCACATCCTGCGTGCTGTTGCCGCTCGTGTTGTTGGCGTCAGCCATTGTGGCCCGGCAGGTGCCTGGTGCGCTGTGGCGGTCGCCGCCTGCAGGAGGAACGCGCGGGGGCTGCTCCTGGCCCGAGTGGCGCGCGCAACCTTGCCGACGGTTGCCCGCCGCAACACAGCGTTTTTCGACGGCTCGCAAGTTTGGCGCCTCTGCAGCGCCACGTCATCGGGCGGCCGAGCCCGGGCTGCCGACGTCGGACCCGGCAGCTCGTCACGGCAGCCCATTGCTCGCACCGTCTTGCCGAAGGTGAGTCCGAGGCAGCGCTTGCTGCGCACGGACGCGATGCCTTTCAGCCTCTCCACGCGCATGGGGGCCGGGGCCGGGCCGGTGCCGCGCGGGACGTGGTGGCGCGGGGCCGGGCGCCCGAGGCGGACAGAGCACAGGCGCGCGGGCTTGGGCTGGACCCCAGCGCAATACGGCGGCGCCTTGCTGGCCGCGCGGGCCCCAGGCAGCTGCGGGGGCGCAGTAGCCTTGGGGTGGGGCGGGAAGGCCGCTCGCCAGGGCCCTTGGCGTTCTGGGAGAGTCCGGCTGGCGGCGCTGCCCGGGCAAGTCCCTTCGGCGGCTGCCGCGCCTGGTCTCCCTGGGCCTGAGCCGCCGTCTGGGGGTGGCGAGGCGGGAAGCAGCGGCCCCTGGGTGGAAGGGGGGTTCTCTAGAGCCGGGTGTCGGCAAGCACGGCCGTTCCGCGCGCGCTTGCGACGCTGGAAGGGGGCCAAGCACGTTTTCGCTCGCCCGCTCCTGTTTCCGTCTCGTGCTCTCGCAGGCCGGACCAGTCACCATGCCCAAGGCCACCGTCCAGCCCCTGATCCGCAAGAAGAAGATCATCAAGAAGAAGACCGCCTTCAAGCGGTTCCAGTCTGACAACTTCATGCGCGTGAAGGAGTCGTGGCGCGCGCCCCGCGGTATCGATGGCCGCTTCCGCCGCCGCTTCAAGGGCACCCCCACCACCGTGAAGATCGGCTTCGGCACTGACAAGAAGACCCGCAACCTTCTCCCCAACGGCTTCCTCAAGTACCGCGTGTTCAACGCGGAGGACGTTGACATGCTGATGATGAACAACCGCACCCACTGCGTCGAGATCGCCCGCACCGTGGCCCTCGTCAAGCGCCGGGAGATCCTCCAGCGCTGCCTTGAGCTCAACGTGCGCTGCCTCAACGCCGGCGTGACCCGGTACGACGAGGAGGAGGGCGCCGAGGAGTGATCTCCCAGTGCTCTATCCTTGGCGAGCCCCGGCACGGCCGCTCGCGGGGCAGTCTCGCACGCCTCGGCGAGCTGGGATCCCTGCGCGCGGTGCCCGACCGGGACTGGCTGGTGGCATGGTTTGGGGCTCTTGTTCTTTGTCGTTGGTTTGCCATCAGGTGGCGGCAGGTCCTCGCATGAACTCGAGACGGGCAAGACGCTTGTTCTGCTTCACTCGCCAGCGCAGCGCACACAGGCTTGGCACACGCGCTCGAGTGGGCCTTGGGCTTCGTTGACGGCCGGCGCTGTGCCGGACCCACACACACCGGATTGTCGAACGGCGAGCGTCACTCGTCGAGGCCCCCAAGAAGCAGCTGCCGCTGCAGCGCGCCGCTCTCGCGGATGCGCTCCTCAAGCTCGCGGCGCAGTCGGGCCACGTCGGCCTCTGCACGCGCGCGCGCCCGGCGCTCTTCCGCGGCCACGCGGCCGGCTCGCTGCGCCTCAGCAGCTGCGGCAGCGCCGGTTTCCCGCAGCGCGGCGAGCCGGCTGTGGAGCCCCTTGAGAAGCTTCTCCGACCGCGCTGACGCAGCTTGCCACTCGTGCGCCTGCCTGCGTGCCATCGCCAGCCTGTCCGCGGCGTCTGCGAAACGGCTCTCTGCCTCGGCGCGACAGGCGTCCGCCGCCGCGGCGTCGTCGAGAGCCTGCGCCAGTCTGGCTTCGGTGTCGGCGAGCGCCGCGCTGGCGGCGCTCAGCTCAACTTCGCGCGCGGCGTGGTCTGCTGCGGCCCGCATTGCCAGCGCCTCGCCCAGCGACGGGAGCGGCGGGGGGGCCGCCTCGGCCAGGCCCGGGGCGAGCGCGTCCGCGGCCTGCGCTGCCGACCTGCTGGACCGCGGGGCCGGCCCTGCCCCGCCGCCGCGGAACCGCCCTCCGCCGGCCGCGGCTACTTCGTCCCCCAGCTCGCCCGTGGTGTGCGGACGTCTCGACGGGATCCGAAGGCGCTGACGAGGCGGCGAGCAAAACGGGGCCGCGCGCGGGGGCTGCTCCTCCTTCCGCAAAGGCCGTGGCACGGGCGGCTCTGCCAGACCGTCGGGGAGTTCGGACGCGGGCGCTTCCTGGCGGGGCGGGACGTCGACCCCGAGAGACTGAGTCGGCGTTGCCGCGCGCACTGGGGACACCTCGGCGGACTGCAGCACAACCGACGCCGTCTCGCCCGGCGCATCGCCGACACGGTCGACTGCCGCAGCGCACGCCGCAGCAGGCGCCGCAGCAGGGCGGCTAGTCGCAGCGACCCACCGCCTGAAGGCCGCCCCCTTGTTTGCGACCGCTAGCCCGTGCAGGCGAGTGAAAATCCGTGCCATGGCCAGCAGCCTGCCGGCCTCGGTGAAGACCACCGCCGTGGGCGCGGACGCCATGCGCCAGGGCAGAGGCGTCCGTGCGGAGGCGCCGCCTCCGGGACGGAGCCCCGCCCGCCGGCGAGCCACGGCAGCCGCTGCAGCTGCGGGATCCACGCGAAGCCGCCGAGGGAGCCGCCGGGCCGCGGCCGCGGCGCCCCACGATTCCGTAAGGAGCGACGCGGCGGCAGTCTGTAGCGCGTCCGGCTCTCCCCAGGGGCCGTGGGCGCCCTCGACGTCAGGCCTGCCGTGCATCCGTCGCTGGCCCTGCCGCTGGGGCGGCTGTGAGGGCTGCTCGCGCACAAGGCTCCGGTGGCCGGGATTTTCGTCCGCGGGGGGTGGCGGGAGGCGCTCCGCGGCTGGGCTCAGCTGCCTCTCGCGGCCCGACGCCGCCGCCGGGGCGGGAAGCGAGGCCGGGCTGGTCGAGGGCGCACTGGCCGCCGATGAGGCGGCTGCCGGAGCTGGCTGCGAACACCCCTCTGGGGCTGGGAGGGCCAGAACCGCCTTCGGGGGCGCAACGTGGCGGAACAGGCGGACGGTGTCGGCGTGACGCGCACGGAGGGACGCCACGACGGAGCGGAGCGCCTCGCTGCCGTCGATGGGCAACGGCCCGGTGTGCACCAGGGCGGTGGCGTCATGGCGCGGCGCCGCCGGCTTGGCCAGAGCCGGCGCCTGCGCCGGGAGCCGCGCGTGGGCTGGCGCGCGGGCCGGCGCGGGCGCGGCCGTCGTGCCGCTCGGCGGGCCATCACTGGTGTCGGCGGGCGCTTCTGGTCGAGCCGGAGGCTCTGCTCGGCTCGAGGCCGGGCCGCTGAGGGCGCCGCCCGTGCCCTTGGAGGAGGCGGAGCATGACTGCTCCTGCCGTCCCCACGGCTCGTGGGCGTCGCTATGGGCCCTGCACTCCGCCTCTGCATCGAGGGAGGCAGCGCAGTCAAGCGGCTGCAAGCTCCTGACCTGCGTGGCCGCCAGGCCCGCCAGCACCACCCCCAGCAGCACTGTTCGCGGAACGCTTGCGTCGCCTCGCGCACTGCCCGCGAAACCGTCCATAGCAGGAGGACAGCCGGTGCCGCGAGCGGCGCCGGCCGCTTCGGCGGGCGCTCGCGCTGCATGGTAGCCACCAGACGTCTCGTCCTGTGCCGAGGCTTGGAGCGGGAGGGCGAGCGCGAGCCAGTCCGAGCAGCGCCGAAGCGACGAGGCCGAGGGCGAGGAGGGACCTGGTTCCAGCGCAAGTGCGCTGCTGTGGAGATCCCGCTGGGGCTGGCCAGGGCTGTGGCCGTGACTCCGGCCGGAGCCCTGCTGCGGGGCGGGCAGCGCGGAGCTGGCAGGGGCGCCAGCATCGCCAGAATCAGCAACGCCACCAGCAGCACCAGCATCCGCGCCTGCGACGTTCCCTGGCCGGTGGCCGTCGGAGCGGCTGTCCCCTGGCCGCACGGCAGCCGCAGTCGCGGCAGCGCGACGGGCGCGGCGGCGCGGGTCTGTGCTGGGAGCCGTGCCGGCGCCCTCGCGGAGATGCCACGCGCTGCGCGGGAAGAGCCTCGCAGCCTCGCCCTTCACGGGCTCGGGGGAGAGGAACGGGGCGCTGCCGGCCTCGCCGGTGGCTGGCCAGCGTGCAGCGGCTGAGCCAGCCGCGGCGGGGGCGGCGCTGGAGCCAGCAGAGCCGGATGCGCGGCCTGAGCCGGCCACCGCTGCGGACCTTGCCTGGCTAGCGGCGGCGGCGGCAGCGGCGGCGGCGGCGGTGGCTGTGGCTGTGGCGCGGTCGACCGCCCCGCCCCCCCCATGTCCCGGCGGGGTCACCGGCGGAGCTGTGCCCGGCTGGCCCGGGGCCCGCCCGCCCCCCTCTGGCTCTGCCACGGCCGCTGCGCTGCTCGGGGCGAAGGGCGGCACCATTGGCAGGGGGATGAGCCAGGGGGCGGCTCTGCCATGGGAGCGCGGGCCCTCGCCGCGAGCGGTCTCGGCCGGGGCGCTCCGGCCCGCCGCCGCTGCGGCTGGCCACGGACCGGCCACTGGCCCAGTCACGGCCGAGGCGCCGCCCCCAGCAGGCATCCTGACGATGCGGCCCGACCTGCCCCCAGCCGCCAGGGCATGCCAGATGCGCGGCAGGAGCCCCGCTGCGCTCATTGCGGCGGCCGCGCGCCAGGCTGCCAGCGCCTCCCTGGCCTCTCGCTGCTGCCGCCGCCTGGAGAGGTGCCACAGTCCGGCGGCCGTTCGGCCGGCAGCGGCGCCGCGCGCCTCGGCCGTTGCCGTGCACAGGCGCCCCCAGGCGCGCGCAACGGCCAGCCTGCGGTGGGCGGCCGCCCTGCCTGCCATGGCCGCCAGCGCTGCGGCGCGCAGCTGGCCCCTGCAGAGCGACCGGCTCTCCTCCAGCGCCTTGGAGCACTCCTCGGCGGCAGCGGCAAGCGCGGCCTCGCCGGAGCGCCTACCCTGCCGCAGCCCCGCCTCCCTGGCCTGGGCGCAGTCTCGAGCCCGGGCCTCGGCCGCCTCCCGCAGAGCCGCGCTGGCGGCCGCCCCTGCTGCGTTGAGGCTCTCCGCCGCCTGGCCTCGAACGCGCCGCTCCGCCGCAGCCACGGCCTTGGCCTGCGACTCATGGGCGCGCCGCGATGCCTCCGCCGCCTGCTCCAAGGCGGCTCGGCGCTCGCTCTCAGCTTCGCTGCGGTGGGCGGGCCAATAGCGTTGGGCGGTGAAGAAGGCTAGGCAACGGCGACTGCGCGCCTCAGGCCGCCATGCGTGCGACCTAGGAACGGGCCAGCTCCCTGCGCCAGCCCCCTGCGCCAGCCCCGTGCGGCGAGCGCCGCTTCCAGCGCGCCTGCTCAAACCCGCCCTCCCCCCACCCACGCGCTGACACCAGCGCACCCCTGCACCCGCGCCGTGGTGCGCGCACCGCCGTTGCCGCCAATTCAGCGCGCGCCCACGGGCTCGCGCTCTGGAGCGTCGCCGCGTCCAATCCCCGAATTCTCTGTGTTTGAGTTCAGTGGGAGGGAACGCTCACGTTGCTGCCTTGGCCAGAGCATTCCGAAGCTCTGCCGCTGCTGCCTCCGCTGCGGCGGCTCGCTCCTCCGCCGCGGTGAGCATCGCCGCGGCCTCGCTCGCGGACCTCTCCGCCTGGCCGCAGCGCAGCGACGCCGCTGCGGCCTCCGCACGCGCCTGCTCTGCTGCTGTGCCGGCATCGGCTGCACGTCGCTCGGCGGCATCGGCACGAGCTCGCTCCTGTGCGATTGCTGCCTCGGCTTCGCCTGCGGCGCGGGCTGCCGCCGACGCCTCACTTTGCCGCGCAGTCGAGGCCTCGTCGAGCGAGGCCGTCAGTCGATCGATCGTCGCCTGCGGGGCAGCGGACAGACACGAGCAGCGGGAGCGGTGGGGAGGGTGGCGGAGCTGGAGGCGGGCCAAGGGGTTGTTGGTGGGAGAGCACGCGCGCGAGGGGGATGGGGGGGGGGGGGGGGCAAGCCAAGCGGATCGGCATGGCCTGGCACAGCAGAGGCGGGCATGCGACAACGACTGTTTGCGCACGCTCAGCTACCCGAGGGGCAGCCCCCCGCAACAGCCGAGGATGTACCCGCTGGCACGCACAACAAGGAGCGCGGTCGCGGACACGGGGCGCGGGGTGGGTGCCCGACTGCACGCGAGCGTACCTTGAGCTTGGCGTTCTCTCGTCGGGCCGCAGCCAAGTCGCGGACCTTTTTCATCGTCGCCTGGGTGAGCTGCGAAGCCTCAGCAGCAGCATCTGCGGCGCCCTTTTGGCGGCCTTCCTCCATTGCACTGCTCAGCTGGGCTAGCGCGACGGCGAGCTCGCCTCGCGCGGCCGTGGAGTCCTGCGCGGCCTCGGCTGCCCTTCGGCGCAGTCGCGCGTTGTCCGCAACCAGCTCCGAAATGCGCCCGTCCGCTGCTCCCAGCCGCATTTCGAATGCGTTTCGTTCCGCTTGGGCAACGCCGAGGTCCCGAAGCGCGTCAATGAGGCCCTCGCGGGCGGCGGTATCGGTGGCCATGGCGCAGGCACGTCAACAGATGCGCGACGAGGCTCCTGCCCGGGGCCCGCGACTGCCCTGCGCTCGACACCCCAACCAAGTTTCAAGACGCCCTCCGCTCGGCCAGCTGAGGCCGCGAGTGGGCTCCGCCTGCTGCCTCGAGGGGCTGCGGGGAACGGACTGCAACGTGCGACAGCGAGTCAGGATGCGGCCGTTGCCGCGGGCGACGCGATGTCGAGGCGGGCGGCGAAGCGCCGACGGGACGCCACCTGGCTAGCTGTGCAGCCTGCCTTGTGCGCTGGACGCCTCGAGTGGGCGGGCTGCCCAGCGGCCTGCGGGCCGCGGCCGAGACCCAATGTCACGACTCGGGCAGGTCGCCCGGCAGCGGCAGAGCCGCCGCTCGGAGCTGGCGACGACGAAAGGCGCTGGCAAACAGCCGCGAACTGGCACGCACGCGAGTTGGGGAGCGCGGCATGGCGAGCGCGGAGTGGGCGACCGCAAGGCGGCGCAAGAGCACGCGCGTTGCGCCGTCTGGGCCCGGCGACGCGAATCAGTGGGTCTCGAAATCGCGCGGGCTGCCTGCGCCGCCGTCGTGGCACCGCGCCGAGGCCGAACTGAACAGGGCGGCCTTGTGCAGGGGCTGCGGTGCGTTGTGGGCATGCCTCCTCTTGGGGTTTTCGCCAGCGCTGCTGGCGGTTGTCGGAGTGGCGTCCGTTTGGGCCAGCGACTCGCTCGGCCTCTCGTCGCAAGTGCTTTTGCCGCTGCCATCGACGGCCGCGGGCGGGCATGCTGCGAGTCCGTGGGACCCCGCCTCGCCGCAGTCGCTGCGGGCGCTCCGGCTGGAGGCCACCCAGTTCGCCCTCCGCCACCCGGGCGTCAAGGTGGTGAACGGCGCGAACCCGCGCTTGGGCGGCCCCGCTCCCGGCGCGCGGGAGGGAGCGGGCCTGCATGCCGGGCGCGCCGCCAATGCCGTGCCGGGCGGCGAGGCCCTGGGGGAGCACGGTGGCGCCTTCGACGACGCGGACTTCGCGGCCCTGGGGGTGACGTCGACGGACGCGGAGTCCCTGGTGCCCAGGCTGGTGCACCAGACTTGGAAGGACCACGACGTGCCCGACCGATGGAAGGGCTCGCATGCCGCGTGGGCGGCGAGCTGGGGGGAGGAGGTGCCCTTCACTCTGCTGCTCTGGAGCGACGCGGCGCTGGAGGACTTCGTGGGGCGGTTCTTCCCGTGGTTCCTGCCCCAGTACAGGGCGTACGGGGTGCACATTCAGCGCGTGGACGCGGCGCGGTACTTCCTGCTGTACGCCATGGGGGGCATCTACGCGGATCTCGACGTCGGCTTCAGGCGGTCCAGCCGCTGGCGCGACGTGCTGCGGTCGGAGCTGACCCTTCCCACGACGGAGCCCGTCGGCCTCAGCAACGACTTCATGGCGGGGGCCCCCGGCCACCCCTTCTTCGGCGTGCTCTGCCGGCGGCTGCTGTCGCCGCTGGCCTCCCCCCGCTGGATCTACACCCGCTTCTTCACGGTGATGTTCTCCACGGGGCCGAGCTTCGTGTCCACGCAGCTCGTTGGGTTCCGCCTGGCGAGGGCGGCGGAGGGCCTGCCCGCTGAGGTCTACCCCCAGAGGGGCGGCGGGGCCGCGGCCGGGGCGGGCGGCACAGGGGGCGTGTGGCTGCTGGCGCCGTCGCTCTACGACAGCGGGCCGGCCTCCATCGTGGGACACGTCCACGGGGCCTCCTGGCACGACACTTCAACCAGCCTGCTGTGGCAGTGGTACGACATGCTCCCCGAGGCAGTGGCGCTTCCGCTGGTCATCGCCGGCATCACGCTGGCCATCGCAACGCCCGTGGTGGTGGCAGTGTGCGCCATCGGGTGGGCGCCGTGCTGCCTTCGCAGGGAGGCGAGAGCGCTGCTCTGCTGCCTCTACACGTCGCTGCTGCTCAGCGCGTGCTGTGGCGGGCCCGAGCGGCCATGCTTCTGCTGCGAGTCGCTGGCAGAGCCGATCTCGTCGCCGCCGGACAACCCGCGTGGCGGGCGCCCTGTGGCGGAGAGTCGCAGCGCGCCCCGCCAGACTGGGGTCGTGTAGCGGGTTCCCCGCGAGAGGGCGCGGGGCAGGGCGCTGTGGGAGGTCGTCGGCCGGCGGCCTGGGCGCAGTGTGCGCAGCATGCGTGGAGGGCAGTGGAGCTCGAATGCGAGAGTGCGGTGTGAGGGGGCGGTGTGAGGGGGCGGGCTGGGGCGGGGGAGTCAGTCGCCATGCATTCGCACTGCGCAATGTACTCGAACGCAGCCAAACTATCAGAACACGAGTCACGCTCACCCGCGCAGCCGCTCGCGTGCAAGGCCTCCGTTGCGCCGCAGGCTGCGCCAGGGGCGGGTCTCGGGCTCAGAGGGCGTCCGCGATGGACATGGGCATCTCGTCGATCACGGTGGAATAGAACTGCTCGATGTCGCGCAGGATGGGCACGTCCTCGTCCGTGACGAAGTTGATGGCCACGCCCTTGCGGCCGAAGCGGCCGGAGCGGCCGATGCGGTGGATGTAGAACTCGCGGCTGGTGGGGAGGTCGTAGTTGATGACGAGGCTGACCTGCTGCACGTCGATGCCGCGGCCCCACACGTCGGTGGTGATGAGGACGCGCGAGGCGCCGGAGCGGAACTCGGCCATGACGGCGTCGCGCTCCTTCTGTGTCATGGACCCGTGCATTGCCGAGACGGTGAAGCCCGCCTCCCGCATCTTGGCCGTAAGCCAGTCCACCTTGTTGCGGGTGTTGCAGAAGATAACGGCCTGCGTGACTGTGAGGGTGTCGTAGAGGTCGCAGAGGGTCTCGAACTTCCACTCCTCCTTCTCCACGGCCACGAAGAACTGCTTGATCCCCTCCAGCGTCAGCTCGTCGCGCTTCACCAACACGCGCACGGGCTCCGCCATGAACCGGCTGGTCATGTCCAGCACCTCCTTGGGCAGCGTGGCCGACACGACGACCACCTGCGTGGTGGGCGGCACGTGCCGGTAGATGTCGTAGATCTGCTCCTTGAAGCCGCGCGAGAGCAGCTCGTCCGCCTCGTCCAGAACCAGCATCGACAGGCTGCGCGTGGAGAGGTGGCCGCGACGGATCATGTCAAACACCCGCCCGGGTGTGCCGGACACCACCTGCACGCCGCTCTCAAGAGCGCGGATGTCGTCCCGCACGCTCTTGCCCCCGATGCACGAGTGGCACGTCACGCTCATAAAGTCCCCGAGCGCCATCATGACCTTCTGGCTCTGGTCAGCGAGCTCCCGCGTCGGCGACAGGACCAGCGCCTGCAGCTCGGGAGACTCGCGGCGAACGCGCTGCAGCACGCTGATGGAGAACACGCCCGTCTTTCCGGTGCCCGACTGCGACTGCGCGATCACGTTGCGGCCCGACACGATGGGCACAATGGCCCGCTGCTGGATCGCCGAAGGCTTCTCAAACCCGTACGCGTAGATGCCGCGCAGGAGGTCCTTGTCCAGGCGCATGTCCTCGAAGGACTTGAAGACCGCCACTGCGAGGACAAGCGCATCAAGGACCGCACGGCAAGCAGTGGCGCCTGCGACGCCCGCCCCGCCCCCTCCCCGACTCCACCGCCCGCAGGCGTCGCGCGGGCGCGCGCGCTCTCTCTCCCGCTGAGCCCGCGTGGCGGACTCGGCCGGGGCGTGCGGCATTGGCCAGCAGCGCTTCCCAGGCCGCCCCTCCCCCCTCCGTCCCCGCTGCCGTCAATGGCGCGTGTTCGCAGGCCCCGGGGGCGTGCCTCAATGTGGCGCCCTTGGTCCCTGCTCACCAGACCCCGGCTTGGGGCTCGCGGCAGACGCGGCGGCGCCCGCCGAGCGGCGGAACGAGATGGCCCCGTCCGCGCGCTCGTCGTCGCCCCCGGCGCGGGCCGCCGCGGTTGATGATGAGCCTGCGCTTGCCGCAGCTGCCATGATTGACGGGCGCCCTGGGTGCGCCTCGGGTGTGCGTGCGGCTCGATCGCTGTTGCGCTTCGCGTGGCCGAGGTTTGCGTGCGAGAGCTTGCGTTCGTGCTCTGCCGGCCGAGGCCAGCCCCAAAACAGCCCACTGCCTCGCGCGCTGCCTCGCGCGCTGCCACGCAACGTGCTCACAGCTCGGGGCGCGTGGCTCTCTCTCTCGCCCGCGCATGCATGGCGGCCGATGGCCCAGCCAGGCCCAGAGGGGCCGGCGGGCAAGGCTTCGGTTTCCCCCTCCCCCGGGCCCCTGCCACAGGCTCAGCGGGCCTTCTTGGCGGCGATCTCGAGCTGCTTGAAGGCAGTGTTGGCCGACAGCATGGGGCCCACCACGACGAGAGCGCTGAGGGCGGCCACCACGAGCCACTCGTTGGTGGTCGATCCGGTGCGGCGGCGGTACTCGGCGGCGGTGACGACCTGGACGAGGCCGTCCGTGGAGGTGAGGGCCTCGCGGTACTCGGCCGCGTCCTCGTCCGCCTGGTCCTCGGGCACAGTGGTGTAGGTGATGTTGGCGCGCGTGCAGTCAAAGACGCCCTCCTTCAGGGGGCGCAGCACCACGGTGTGCTTGGCAGACCCGTCGCCCTCGATGCGGTCGAACGCGGCGGTGGCCTCGCCCTTGACGAGCTCAAACGAGGCGTCGTCCCAGCTGTCCATCAGCTCCACGCCGTACGCGGGCCTGCGGGGGGTCGATGGCGGTGCGCGGCTGGCGCGAGAGGGTGAACTGGGCACAGACGCACGGAGTCGGGGCGCCCGCACAGGCCAACACGCGGCCCCAAGCTCACGCGTTGCCGAGGTTGAACAGCTCGTAGGTCACGGTAAACTCCTTCCCCACCACGAGCAGCGGCACGTCCCCGAACTCAATGGCCTGCGGCAGCAACAGCGCGGCGAGGAAAGCGCAAAACCGTGGCCCACGCGCCGAGCGCGAGGGATGGGCACCAGCTCGGGCCTCGCAGCGAGCGCCAAGCTCGCGCAGGTGTGCAAGCCGGCGGGGCGTCACAGGGACGCTGACGTGTGCGTGAGAGCCGCAGCCGCAGCCGGCCCCGCGCGGGCCGGGACGGCAACCGGCCGACGGCCGCCAAGGCGGCGAGGGCTGCGCGGGAGCCCACGAACGGGCCAGGCGCTGCCAGGCGCACTGCCCGCTCGCCAACCCCCCCTGCCCTCCGCGCGCACCGGATGCGCCAAGGCGGGCATGGGCAGCACGCAAGGGCCAGCCGGCGGGGGGCTCACCTTGTTGGCCGCAATGAACACGGACGCGGCGGCTTCCTCGTCAATCGGGTCCTCCTCCTCGAAGACCGCGGCGTCCTCCTCGACCTCGTCCTCCACCTGAGCACGCGCGGCGTGCATGGCAACAATGCCCGCAAGCGCCATCAGGAAGAACCGCGCCCCGCGCGCCATGGTTGCTGCGTTGCCTGGGCCACGTTGTGGCTGCAGCCAAATCCGCCCCCCGAGATCGCGGCTGCGGTAGAGCAACGCACGCGCTCTGCCCGCCCCGCCAACCTTGCGCGCAGCAAAACCAAAGACGCGGCGCCGTTCCCCGTTGAAGATGCACCCCCTCGGCGAACCAGCCGTCCCCGTGCCAGCCCGCGCCCTCCCGGGTCGCCTGCTTCGCACACGGACGCCCCTGAGCTGCCCGACCGCGGTCCTGTGCCCGCAGCCGGCGACAGCGCAGATCCCGCCGCGAGAGGCTTGTTGAACTCGCGCCCTGTGGACCTGCTGCGATGGCCTTCTTCCGGCACCTCCTGCTGTGCCTGTGGAAGACGTGGCTGCAAAAGCTCCGCAACCCCATCTCGGCCATGTCGGAGCTGCTGCTCCCGGTCGTGCTCGTGGGAGTATGGGCTTTTCTTTACGCCAACTCCCCGCTCACGTTCATGCCTGACGCGACGCACGAGTGCGATGCCGTGACGACCGTGGACTCCAGCACCCGCCAGGACTTCGTGTACCTTCCCCGGGCGATGGACATTCTCAACCGGCGCCTGGCCGTCGTTGGCCCTCCCGAGCTGCGGGACCCTTTTTATGCGCACCTTGAGTCGGAGTACCCGGGGCTCTCCAAGAGCGCCGTCGACGCCCTTGGGTGCAAGTTTGAGTCCAAGGCGCCGGGATTCTCCCGCTCCCTCGACTCGGTGCCGCCGCTCGCCAGCAGGGTGATGAACTTCACCACCGAGCAGGACCTGGAAAACTACATTCTTTCCGACACTTACGGGAAGAACAGCGAGCCGCTCATCTACGCGGCCGTGGTGTGGCACCACGGCCCGCCGCACTGGAACTACACCATCCGCATGAACAAGACTGCCACGCCCGACAACGGCGTCGCCACCGACCCGTACCAGCAGGGCCTGGTGCTCAAGACGCAGTCGGACTACGTGTCCTACGACCCCGCGCTCGACCAGTTCTCCCAGTGGCCCACCAAGGACTTCCTCACCGTCCCGGGCTTCGTTCCCATCCAGCTGGCTGTGGACCGCTTCATCGTAGGCGCCCGCGAGCGCCCCATCCCGCTCGCCGGCACCGGCCTGACCGTGTACAACACCACCATCGCCCAGGTCCCAGGCTTCCTCGCCGTGTGGAACTGCTCATTCAACCTCCCGTTCCTCGCCGACGACCTGCGCGGCGACACCCTGGACGGCAAGATCCGCGCCGCGGCTGCGACCTCTGGGGATGGCCAGGCCGGCGCCATGGGCCCGATCGAGGCGCTCGGCAAGCTCCTCGACTTCCTGCGCTCCCACTCGCTCAGCCCGCAGCAGGCCACCCTGGTGCCCTTCCCCACCGCGTCCTACTACGCCACCACGTTCTACACCCTCGCGTCCAACGTCTTCTCCCTCTCCTTCGTCCTCTTCTTCTTCTACCCCGTCTCCCAGATGATCGCCGCCGTGGTGCACGAGAAGGAGAGCCGCATCAAGGAGGGCATGCGCATGATGGGCATCCCCTCGGGCGCCCTCACGGCCGCCTGGTACCTCAGCTACTTCCTCGCCTTCCTCGTCTGCTCGTTTGGAATCGCCAGCATCGCCTCCAAGAACATGTTCGGCCGCTCCGACTCCATGCTCATCTGGCTCCTGTTCTGGCTCTTCGGCATCGCAGCCACCGCCGAGGCGTTCCTCATTTCGGTCTTCTTCTCCCGCGCCAAGGTCGCCTCCGCCGTCGGCACCATCATCTTCCTCGCGTCCTTCTTCCCCTACTACGCCGTGAACGACCCGCTCAAGGACATGGGCTCCAAGGTCGGGGCCTCCTTCCTCGCCCCTGTCGCCTTCGGCCTCGACCTGCAGGTGGTCGCGCAGCTCGAGTCTTCCGGGATCGGCCTCCACTGGTCCACCATCGGCTTCACCGTGCAGGGCTTCAACGTCGGCTCCGGCATGCTCATGATGCTCGCTGACACCATCATCTACACCCTCATCGCGCTCTACCTCGAGCAGATCCTGCCGTCAGAGTTCGGCGTGCCTCGCCCCTGGTACTTCCCCTGCATGCCCCGCTTCTGGGCCGGCTGCTGCAGCTGCTGCGGCGGCGGCTGCGCGCGCCGGACCACCGGCAAGCGCGCTCGCAACCCCGGCTTCGGCGGCCGCGACACAGACGGCACCACCACTGTGTCGGGAGACATCTCCCTGCCCGGCCTCGACGGCGCCGACGCCCGCCACGGCGACCGCCTCCTGCTCAGCGACACCGACGAAGACCCCGCCTACGCCAACAAGCGCAACTTCGAGCCGCTCGGCGCGGAGCGGCGCGCCCTCAAGGCGGCCGACCGCTGCCTGACCGCCCGCGGCCTCAAGAAGCACTTCGACACGCCCGACGGCGTGAAGAAGGCTGTGGATGGCGTCGACCTCGACGTGTTCCAGGGAGAGATCTTCGCGCTGCTCGGCCACAACGGCGCGGGCAAGAGCACCACAATGACGATGCTCACCGGCCTCATCCCCATGACCAGCGGCGTGGCCAGCGCCTTCGGCCTCGACGTCTCCCGCGACATGGACGACATGCGCCGCATCCTCGGCGTGTGCCCCCAGCACGACGTGCTCTGGCCGGAGCTCACGGTGGCGGAGCACCTCACCTTCTTTGCCGCGGCCAAGGGCGTGCCTCCCAAGGAAGTCGCCGCCGCCGTCGACGACACCATCAAGGAGGTGGGCCTCACCGAGAAGCGGAAGGTGCAGTCCAAGGCCCTCTCCGGCGGCATGAAGCGCAAGCTCTCCGTGGGCATCGCCCTCATCGGCGGAAGCAAGGTGGTCGTGCTCGACGAGCCCACGTCGGGCATGGACCCTTACTCCCGCCGCTCCACCTGGAACATCCTCCTCTCCTCCAAGTCCGACCGCGCCATCATCCTCTCCACCCACTTCCTCGACGAGGCCGACCTGCTCGGCGACCGCATCGCCATCATGGCGGCCGGCCGCGTGCGCTGCTGCGGCTCCTCCATGTTCCTCAAGAAGCGCTACGGAGTCGGGTACAACCTCACGCTGAACAAGGCCGACGAGCACTGCAGCTCGGCCCCGATCGCCGCCATCATCCGCCGCCACGTGCCCTCCGTCAAGACGCTCAGCGACGTCGGCGCCGAGGTGGCGTTCCAGGTGCCCACCGAGGCATCCTCCAGCTTCCCCGCCCTCTTCGAGGACCTCGAGGCCAACCTCTCCAGGCTGGGCATCCGCTCGTACAGCATCGGCGCGACCACCCTCGAGGAGGTGTTCCTGCGAGTGGCCGAGGAGGAGCACCACGGCGCCTCCGGAGCGACGCAGCGTGCCCGCGACGACAAGGCCCACGCCGGCGGCAGCAGCGCTGCCGCCGCTGGCGCGGCCACGGACTCCAAGGACGCCCCTGCCCACGACGACCACGAGGACGGAGGCTACATGCCGCCCGCCTCGGACGCCGCCAAGGCCGCCTCGGGCGCCGCCCCCAGCGACGGCTACCTCGACGCGCCGGCTTCTGCCTGGGACTTTGCCGCCCCCGGCCCGGCTGCCAGCTCCAGCGTCGCGCCCGCACCCGCGCCTGCCGCCGTGGAAGCGGCGTCGCCCGCCGTTGCCGCCTCCAAGCCGGTGCAGGACGCCGCCGTGACGCACGCAGCCATTCGCGCCGAGGCCCGCTCCGCGACCGGCAGCGTCTTCTGCCAGCACTTCTACGCTCTCTTCCTCAAGCGCCTCCGTTACGCGCTGCGCGACTTTCGCGCCGCCGTGTTCCAGCTGCTCATCCCTGTGCTGGCCCTGCTCGCCGGCCTCCTCATCCTCAAGCTCAACCCGACCCGCATGCCGCCCCCCATCACCTTCAACACGTCCAGCCTCAACACCAACGTCCCCTCGACGGCCGCAGGCGCCGCCCCGTGGGCCACCGAGATGAACGTCCCCCTCTACCGCGGCAAGTCCAACTCCGGGCCCGACGCGCTGCAGGCCGCCACCCCCATCAACAACGCCACGCTCGTGCCCGTCACCCAGGCCGCCCTCGACGCCGCCAACCCCGTCGTGGGGAACTACACCGTCGACCGCGTGCCGGCTTGCTCGGCCCTGCTGCAGGCGAACATCTGGCTCTGGGACCCCACCGACTGCCGCCCCGACAAGCTCAACTCGTCCGGCCTCCCGTTCCTGTCCATGGCGGACGACGTCGCTGCCCCCACTGCCATTTCCACCCTGGCTGCCAGCGTTTCTGACGATTTTGGGTTCCTGGCCACCGCTGCCAAGGCGCGGGACGAGATGCGCAGCCGGTTCGACTCCGCCGCCTCCGCGGACGGCAACGCCCCTCGCCGCGAGCCGCACCCGCTCACGGACCACGCGTCGCTCGACCGCGCAGCCTCGCCCTCGGTCTGGCTCGGCGTCTCCGGCAAGGCGGGCAAGGTGATGGATGCCATCGCGCACACGGCTGGCCTCAAGGGCGCCCTGCGCGCCGCCCGCGCCGCGTCCACGCTGGTTCACTCCGGCCCCTCCGCCGCGTGGGGAGCGCTCATGGCACCGGACGCGGCGGAGGCCCGCGGCTCTCCTGTGGGCGGCGTCACCTCTGGCGGCTGCGCCAAGGGCGAGCTCCCGCACCCGCTCGACCACGCCAAGCAGTTCAGCGCGTGGCTCCTCGCGCACCGCAAGGACAGCCCGGGGGGCTCCTCGCGCTTCGCGGCCTTCAACGTGACCCACGTAGACGTGGAGCGCCAGACGAGCGACCGCGCCCCGGTCAACGGCACTGCCGGCGTCGTCCTCTACCACAACACCACGGCCAACCACATCATCCCCACCATGCTCAACATCTTCTCGTCCGCCCTGTGGCGCACCCGCTCCGGCGTCGGCAACGACGCGTCGCTCGGCTCCATCCAGGCTGGCAGCAAGCCGGTGCCCTTCACGCAGGAGGAGCTCTCCATCCAGAGCTCCGCCTCCGCCTTCGTGGCCGTGCTCTTCATCACGCTGGCCTTCGCGTTCATCCCCGCCTCCTTCGCCGTGTTCGTCGTGCGCGAGCGCGAGGTGAGCGCCAAGCACCAGCAGCTCATCTCGGGCGTGTCCATCCCGGCCTACTGGGTGGCCACGTACTGCTGGGACATTGCCAACTACGCCGTGCCCTGCATCCTCAGCATCGTCCTGGTCGTCGCCTTTGACGTCCGCGAGCTCATGGACGGGGGCGCCGCGCCCGCCATGGTCCTGCTCTTCGTGCTCTACGGCGTGTCGGTGGCGGCCTTCACCTACTGCATCAGCTACTGCTTCCGCTCTCACGCCACGGCGCAGATTGTGGTGCTGGTCCTCAACCTCCTCTGCATGGTCCTCCTCATCGCGTCCTTCATCATGCAGCAGCTCGAGGCAACCTGCGCCGCTGACCGCGCCCTCCGCTACGTCTACCGCCTGCTGCCCGGCTACTCCCTGGGCAACGGCCTCCTCCAGCTCTCGCTGCTCAAGCAGCTGGGCTTCCTCAACACCGACTGCTCCAAGGGCTCCTCCACGTACAACCCGCTCGACGCCCCCACGTTCGAGCCCTTCAGCCCCGACGTGGCCGGCGCCCCCGTGGCGTTCATGGCCGTGGAGAGCGTGGCCTACTTCGCGCTGGCCATCGTCATCGACATCCTCCTCAGCTTCCCGGCGATCCGCGCCCGCCTCTGGCCGGACAAGACCAAGCCCCTGGAGACCTTTGACGAGGACGAGGACGTGCGCTCCGAGCGCTCCCGCGTGGAGAGCTCGCGCGCCGACTCGGACGTGATCGTGCTGGACGGCCTGCGCAAGGTGTACGGCGGCGAGAAGGTGGCCGTCAAGCAGCTGAGCTTCGGCATCGGCGGCGGCCAGATCTTCGGCTTCCTCGGCTGCAACGGCGCGGGAAAGACCACCACTATGAAGATTCTCACCGGCGACATCATCCCGACGGAGGGAACGGCGCGCCTTGCCGGCCTGGACGTGCTCTCGAACCAGATCGAGTGCCGCCGCATGCTCGGCTACTGCCCGCAGTTCGACGCCCTCCTCGACCTCCTCACCGTGCGCGAGCACCTGGAGCTCTACGCCCGCATCAAGTCGGTGGCGGAGAAGGACATCCCAGAGGTTGTGCGGGCCAAGATCGAAGAGTTTGACCTCACCGACTTCGAGAACAAGCTGGCCGGCTCCCTCTCGGGAGGCAACAAGCGGAAGCTCTCCGTGGCCATCGCCCTCATTTCGGAGCCGCCGCTCGTGGTGCTGGACGAGCCCTCCACGGGCGTGGACCCGGTGGCGCGCCGCTTCATGTGGGACGTCATCGCGCGCTACCTGGGCTCCAACAAGACCGTCATCCTCGTGACTCACTCCATGGAGGAGGTGGAGGCCCTGTGCAACAAGGTGGCCATCATGGTGGGCGGCCGGCTGCGCTGCCTCGGCTCCATCCCGCACCTCAAGCACCGCTTCGGCCGCGGGTACATGGTGGAGATCAAGCTCGACGACCCCGACGAGGGCCACTCCGGCCGGGTGCTGGACCTCCTTGCGGAGGGCGGCTTCATCGTGGACCGCGACGGCCAGGCCGAGCCGCGAGTCGCCCCGGGAGAGTCCGAGGACCAGCGCATCGCCCGCCTGGGCGCTGGCGTGATCAACTCCTCCGCGGCCAGCGCGGCCTGCGATGCCCTCGGGGACTCGGTGCGCGCGAAGATGCTGCACCCCAAGGGATCCGGCTGGGCCCTCGCCATGGAGATGGCCGAGCAGGGCCACATGTCGGCCAACGCCTTCGCGGACTGGTGGGCCTTCGAGTCCCTTGGCGCCCACCTGCAGCACTTCATGACCCACACCTTCCCCGATACCGACCTGGTGGAGCGCCACGGCGAGTTCTTCCGCTACTCCATCGGCGGCCACTCAAGCGAGACGGCGCGCCGCCTGCCCCTCTCCCGCATCTTCAGGGCGCTGGAGGCCGGCCGCGACCGCCTCCGCATCTCCACGTACAGCCTCTCGCAGACCACGCTCGAGGCCGTGTTCAACTCCTTTGCGGCCCAGCAGGACGAGGAGCAGGGCTCCATCCGCGGGTTCAAGGCCCCGACGCGGCCCGAGGTGGGCCGCACGCACAGCGCCGACGCTGCTGACCTGGACGCGCAGCTCGACGAGGTGGAGGGCGAGATCGGCGACAGCTTGCTGGGCACTGCCGCCGGCGTGCCGGGCATCGGAACAGACTTCCTCACTGACGACGCCGGGAGCACTGTGGACGATGCCGTGTCCATCCAGTGAGGCCTCCCCAGCCCACCCTCCCTGCCCGTTTGTCTGTCGCTCCTAGGACCACTCGCGCCCACCCCGCCACCCCTTCCTTCTCGTCCAGCCTTCCGGCACCTCCTGCCCGGCCAAACGCGCCGACGCCCAGCGCGGTGCTCCCGCGCCTTGCGGCTCCCTCCCGCCCACACGGCCCACTATCCTCCATCCCACCCCCATCCGCCCCGCCCAGCCCCGCCCAGCCCGTCAGCGGCAAGGTTGGGAGTCGCACGCACGGTCCGGGCACGACTTTCGTCCTGATTGCACTCGTTTGCTGGCCGCGCCGTGATCTCACAGGCTGCGGTCATGCCCGCGTTGCTGTCGCTATTTCGACCCAACAAGCCAGCCATGAGCGCAGCACTGCGCCGGGGCACGCGAACACACGCTCCCACACTCTCCGCGTCGGGGCCGCGTCGTCGGTCACACACTCGTGCAGAGCCCGGCCAGAAAACCAACCGAGCTGGCAGAGAGTTTCCGTGGCCGGCAGGCGGCACGCGGCACGTTTCGTGCATGCGCAAGGCGCTGATGGCGCGGCGCCTCGCCGTTGCTGTTGGGTGCGTCTCGCTGCTGTGCGCAAGCGTTGCAGTCGCGCAAACGCCAGTGGAGCTTGCGCGCGCGGCCCAGAGCCTGGACAGCTCGTCCGGCTCCATTGTGGCCGCCGCCCTGTCGGGAATCATCGACCTCGGGGCGTCCCCCTGCACCAGGCTTGTCGGAACGGGCGGCGCGGGGGAGCAGGTGGACGCTGGGTGCTCAAGCCCCAGGAGGGGCATCACCGGGCTTCTGTTTCCGGCTGCAAGCGCAGAGGATGTTCTTGCGCTCGGCCGCAGCGCCCGCGCGGACGGCTTCAACCGCGTGGTGGTCATCGACGCCACGGCGTTGACCCGCAGCGTGTGGGACGCGATGAAGGCTGCAATCGCGGGCGAGGCTGCGACCGAGGGCGGGTCCGAGGGGGCTCCCGGGACATCGCTGGCAGGCATCGCGGGGGCCGTCGTGCTTCTGAGCAATCGCTCCAGCGACCCGCCCCTCACGAGCGCGTACAGCCTTGCGTCGGCCGACGGCACGGCCATGGGCCGGCGGGCGGCTGGCGGGACTGAGTGGAACGCGGGCGGCGTCGGGCTCCTGGGAGAGCGGCTCAACTTGCCCGTGGTGGCCGTGTCCGGGGACGACGCCGCGAGGGTGCTCCGGCTGACGGCGGAAAACCTCTCCGGCCACGGGCACGCGCCCCGCTGGGGCGCCCGGTTCCGATACTTCATGGGGCCGGCAGGGCTCACGTCCAAGTCTTGCCTGCAGCAGCACCAGTGCCTGCCCATCGGGGGACAGAGCGTGTGGGCCACCATCGGAGGCGACGTTGACGACCTGGCAGCCCCCGGTGCCGGCGCGGGCACAGGCGTGCGCCCCGGCCAGAAGGGGTGGATTTTGCTGGCGGCTCGCGCAGACGCCTCCGCGCTCTTCCACGGCAGGGCTGCCGGGCACGTGTCTGCGGTCGGCAACATCATCGTCACGCTGGCCGCCGCAGCCGCCCTGGCAGCCGAGCAGCAGACCACGGACCTCGAGTACCGTCCCATCGTCGCACTCATGCAAGCCGAAACCGCCGGCAGAGCCGGGTCGCGTCGCTTCGTGCGGGAGGCCATGACAGCCCCTGCGTGCACCAAGGAGGTGCCGCGGTCGCTGACCCCCTACGGGCGGCTTGGCTGCCTGGAGCCGGCGGTGCGGCCCGACTACGCATCGCTGCCCGGCATGCGCCTGGGCAACGCTTCGGCGGGGCTGGCAGGGGCGCTGGCCGTGGAGCTTCCGCCCAGCCTGCTCTCGCTGAGGGGCCCGGGCGCGGTCCCCCAGCGGCTGTTCCTTCACCAGACCGTGTCCAGCGCCCCCGGCCAGCAGGCCGTGCTGGCCATGGCCAAGGGGGTGGCGGATGACCTGCGGACGCACGGCCGGCTGCTGCTCCCGGGCGGCATGGTGGTCGAGCAGGGGGGGGCCTCGGCCAGCCGCCCGCTGTCAGAGTCGCCCTCGGAGGTCCTGCCCCCGTCCCCGCTCGACTCACTGCTCGACCCCGTCGACGCGGGGTCGGCCAAGGCGGGCCAGCTGCTGCGCGCGGGCTCGGCCGTCGTCAGCGGAGGCTACGCCGGCGCGGGCAACGTCACCGCGTCGCTCCACTCGGCGGCCGACAGCGCCACCTCTGGGCTGCAGGCGCTGAGCGTGGACGCGCTCACGGACGCCGCCAGCTTCGTTGCGGGCCTCGTCTTCACGATGGGCAGGCAGGGGATCCAGGCCAGCGGCGCCTCCACTGCGCCCAGCCTGGGCGCCAGCCCCGCCGGGCTGGTGGCGAGCCGGTCGCTGGTCGAATCGCTTCTCGTGTGCTTCCAGCAGGACGCTGCCTGCCCGCTCGCGAGGGAGGTCACGGGCCTGGACGAGAACACGCTGCAGGCCTTCGCGCTGGGGAGCGGCGGCGGCGCCGGCGACTGGGGGGGTGGGTCAGCCTCGCAGCCGCCGCCCCTCTTCCCGGGCATCTACTCTGCGCCGCTTGCGACGCGGGGCGGGGGCGCCACCGTGCTGCCGACGTGGACCGAGAAGCTCATCCGGGACACGCTGGCCAACATCACCGCCAACGTCACCACGTCCACCCCATGCGCGACCGACGCCGACTGCCGAAAGGACGGCGCGTCCCCGCGCGCCGAGTGCCTGCAGCACTCCGGCCTCTGCGGCCGCTCCTCCGCGCACTACATCGACGCGCTCTCCCCAGCAGTGGTCGTGCAAGGATCCGACCCGAACGACGTCGACACCGCGCTCCTGACGGCTGAGGACCCCGCCTGGGCAGAGCCGTACTGGAGTGCCCGAATCCGCGCCGAGCTGCTCGCCGTGCCAGCCCCCGACAGCCAGTGGGCCGCGGTGCTGGCCGGCGCGCTGGGAACTGTGGCCGCGGCCGGCGTCACCCTGTGGTGGCTGCGCTGCGGTAAGGCTGACCTTGTGATCCTGTGACTGGCCTGGCCCGGTTGTGGGCTTGCGTGGCTGCGGCTTCATGCGTGTTGGCGCTTGTGCAAGCTGGCGTCAGAGGCGTGGCGGTTGCAGCGCGTCGCTCCACACGCGCGGCCGCAGGGCAGCTTGCAGCGTTCCTCGGCGGCGGCCAGGTGCCTCGCAGATGTCGGCACCTGGCTTGCCCCGTCTCGCTCTCTCACTCGCTCTCTCTCCCTCCCTCACACGCTCTCTGGCACGCCGTCTCTCGCACGGACTCTCTCGCGCCCTCTCTTTTGCTCTGTGGCTGGCTCCGTCCGAGAGGCCCACGCACAACCACCCCGGCTGCAAGCTTCGAGCTCCGAGGCTCAAAGCTCGTCCTGGGTACCCGGTGCGGCGCGGCGCATTTCCCTGAGCCAATCGGTCGGCTGCTCTCCCGCCGCCGGCTTGCGGAGGACAAACACCGGCTCGTAGGTGCGGCGGATGTCGACCTCGGCGTCGAGGCGGTCGTCCTCCCATGTGACGCGGTCGACGTCGGTCCAGCCCTCCAGCAGCAGAGGCAGCCGCTGGCGGCCGTAGCGGCGCATGAGGTTGAACGCCACGGCGTCGGGCCCCACAGGCACGCTGACGAAGAGGAGGCCGCCGGGCCTGACCGCCAGCATCGCCGTGTCCATCGCCCGCAGGTCGCCGTCGGGGCAAAGCGGGTCTCCGTAGCGGCCGAGACCGTCGTGGTCGAACGAGGACACAGAGAGCGCGACGTCGAACTGGCCGCCCTCGCGCAGCCAGCGCTCCCCGCCGGGCGCGAGCTCGTCTGTCGGCGCCGGCCACCCGCCCTGCGCTGCGGCCGCGGCGCCCAGCGCGCGGGCATCCGCCGTGACGACGCGCGGGTGCTGGAACTTCGGGACCTGGTACTCGAACACAGTCACGCTCTCGGCTCCCAGCGCCAGGGCCAGCGTCTCGTAGGTGGGCTGCTGCGAGCCGAACACTGCCACGCGCGCTCCCGCGAACACGCCGCGGTGCCGCCGCATCGCCTCAGCAGCGCGGCCAAGCGCGCCGGGAATGCTCAGGAGGAACGGCTTGCGGCCTTTCTGCGCGTCGGCCTTTGCGATGAGTGCCTGCGCCGACTTGAGCTGCTTGTCGAAGGATTCCTTCCCAAACTCCACGAACAGCCCCTTGCCTCCAAGGGTGTCGTCCACATAAAAATCGTGCACAGGAACAGACCCGCAGCGCGTGAACGCGTCGACAAGGTCTGCCGGCATGGACCGGGGAGGGGGCGCGCCCTTTTCCACGGGGCGCCTGGAGTCGTCCACGATGCGGGCCCCGACATCAATGCTACACGCCGCCGACGCTCTGGCCACAGCCACGCATGCCGCGAGGACTGCCAAGCGGCCGCGCATCGCTCAGCGGCGAACAACTGCAGGCTGCGAGTGCGACGGCCGCCAGCCGTCGAGGCATATTGCGGCTGCGACAAGCAATGTTTCGCGCCGCGCCAGAGGCCTCAAGCCGGCGCTCGCCTTCCGGAGCGAGGCATGGGCGTGCACGGGCATGCTTTGGGGTGCGGACGGGTAGTGAGGGACACAGCGCGAGGCCGTCGCGAGCGCTCGGATGCGGAGGCGGGCGAGGGTTGCCAGCGGCTTTCGGGCCGGGGTCGCGCGGGCGGCACTCAGAGCTTGATAAAGATCTTGTTCCGGCGCATCCAAATGGCTATGAGTGAGATCATGGTCACGCCGACAAAGTTGGCGATTACCGCCTCGGTGTGGGAACGGAAGTCCTGGGAGAGCTCGAAGGTGGTATTTTCGCGCCAGACGATGGTGAATGGAATGTACATCTGGAACACCTCGGATATGCAGTACACGGCGATGGAGTTCGTGCCCAGGCCGACAGCGGGGGCGCCGTCCCAGGGGACGAGCCCCGTGTCGATGATGGAGAGCAGCAGCGCCAGCGCGAAGAAGGAGGCGCCTGCCATGCCGAGGATGTAGGACGTGGACCAGAGGTTCTTGGTCACGGGGATGGGGCCGCCGTCCTTGCTGAACGCGCAGAGCCCGCCGGCGATGAGGCCGCAGACCACTGCCCACATGAGCCAGCGGAGGGCCACGCCAGAGAGGCCGCCTCTGGCGGCAGAGCAGCAGCAGCCCTCGGTGGGGTCGGAGTGGCCCTTTGCCGGGGCGGTCTTGTGGGCGAGGAGGATGCGGCCGGCCTGCAGGCCGAGGTAGGCAATGACCACGGCGTTGATGGCGCCGAGCGTGCCCTCGGGGTCGTAGGTGTTGCAGCGGAAGGTGTCAGCGCAGGTGGCCGCCGACACGATCTCGCCGGTGGGGGCCACGTTGTGGTACATGTGGTTCACCCCGAAGATGAGGCGGTCGATGTAGCCGTGGGCCCCGCCAGGGCAGTTCCAGTACTTGCCCTGGTCGGCCAGGCCGCCGGGGCCGAGGTAGCCGGTGGGGCAGCCAGGCACTGGCATGAGGAACTGGATGCAGAGGTAGACCGCCTCCAAGCCCAGGATGAGGAGCCACTCGAGGAGGTAGGGCGTGACGTCGCCGCAGGAGAAGGAGAGGCACGCGCCGCAGCACGAGCCGCCGGACCCGCTGCCGCCCCCAAAGGCCGCGCGCGCAGCCGCCGCGTCGCTGTGCATGCCCATGGAGTCGCCGTGCGGGGAGAGTGCGGCGTAGTCGCTGCCACCGTAGGCGCTGCCGCCGGCGTTGACGCTGCCGCCAGCGGCCGCGCCGCCGCCGTCGCCGCCGCTGCTGAACGTGGTCATCGCAACCTTGGGCATCCAGATGTCAATGAGGGACACGACGAGGGCCGCGACGGCGAAGTACTGGAGCACGCCGGGGAGGCGCCACTGGTTGAGGGTGGAGCCGCCGTTGGTGTTGAGGAACAGGCCGACGGCGAGCAGCTTGGCGGCGCGCCAGGCCATCCTGCCGCTCATTGCGCAGCGCGTGGCGCCCTTCTTTCGCTGCGAGCGCAGGGAGAGCGCCATGGAGGCGCCCATGGTGAAGACGAAGCAAGCGAAGACGATGTCCGCCACGGTGAGGCCGTTCCACGCCGAGTGGTCCAGCCACCAGTAGCCGCCGCCGCCGTAGTTCACGAACACCATGATCAGGAGGCACGTGCCGCGCCAGATGTCGATGGCGTGGACCCGCTGAGAGGGCGCGGCGCTGGCCCTGGCCGCAGTGCGGAGGTCGCGGCCCGCAGGGGTGATGTACTCCCGGCCGCCGCGCATGCCGTCGTCCTCGTCCTCGCGCTTGATGCAGTAGTGGTCGGCCACCCAAATGGCAACCCAGATGCCCACGCCTGCCCCGAAGGTGGAAGCCATTCCGACGACGAGCGGAATCCACGTGGAGTCTCCCTCGACGTCCACCGCCCACACGATGTTGCACACCGTGGAGGCGTTTGTGCCGTTTGTGCTGGCGTTCCTCGGCAGCGGCAGGATGAAGGCCGTCACCACCGAATGCTCCGCCACGTCCAGCGTGCTGTTGCAGAGCACGGGCGGCGAGGGCATGGACACCGCCCCGGGCATCAGGAACCCGGCTGAGATGTTGGGCCAGACAACATCGAGCTCCAACGCAAAGGCCGTGCGGAACACGGCGTAGCCTGGGAAGGGAGGCAGCTTGGCGCCCGGCAGGGCAGAGCCCGAGGGCAGCGGCCACTCGGCCGAGGGCGCGGCAGGCGCCAAGTAGGGAGTCTGCACGGGCTTGAGGCAGTCCACGCAGTCCGCAGTGACGGTTCGGGTCTGCACTACGGCGGGCACAGCCGAGATGAATCGCACGCGGGCTCGGTCAATGCCATCGGACGGCCAAGACTGGTTCAGATCCCAAATCACGGACGCGGTCATGGAGGCCGTCAGCTCGTCCAAGTAGACCACCACCGTGCCCATGGTTGTGTTCTGCTCGCCGAATGAGGCCAGCTCCGGAATGCCCACGGCGGAGTAGCCCTGCGCCTGGACTTGAAAGTCCCAGCCCGACGAGTTCCCGGGCAGTTGCGACATCGGCGTGGTCGGGCCCACGGACAGGGGGGCGGCCGAGGCGATGGACTGCTTGGACGGCATCAGCACGATGGACACCTTGGTCTCCAGCCCATTGACCATCCGCAGCTTGAAGGCCGACGAGGAGAGCGCCAGCGCAGCTGCGGCGAGCACCCAGAGAGCGGCTCTGGACATTGGTGTTGAACTTTGGCGAAGACTGCTCGCTCGCGCTCGCCAGGCAGTGCGCGCCAGGGATGCGAGGGCGTTTGCACGCCAGGGGGTGCCGAGGGGCGGTGCGCTCTCGGGTAGCCGCGCAGGCCAGCCAAGTGCTGGAGCAGACGGCGCGGCGGCGATACATCCCCCTGCTCGGGCAGCCCCGGCAGAGCCTCTCGGACAACTGCACTTTTGCCCCGGCCGCAATGGCCCTTGTACGCGCGTCGGCCGCAGCTCGCGTGGCCCTGAGGCCGCAGGTTCGCTGCTTCGGCGTGAGCCTGGCCGCCTGGGCACGGGAGACGGCGGACCCCTCCGCACAAGGCTCGCGACGCCGCCGGCCACGCCCCGCGCACGTCCAAGCTGTGCACGACTCCAAGCAGCAGGCCAAGGACCAGCTTGTCTTGACTGAGCTCGAGATGCGGGCGGTGTCCCTTGCGGCAGAAGGCCACGCGTCCGGCATCGAGGCGCTCATCGTCGAGGCGCGCAAGCGGGGCGTTGGCCCAAGCCACTCCGTCATCACCGCGCTGTTCTCGGCCTACATGCAGCAGCGCAACGCGGCCCGTGCGCTGGACGTGATTTTGCGCATGCCGTCCCAGGGGTTCAAGGTCGACATCCTCTTCTCCCGCTCGCTGGTCGGGCTCTACGTGATGCAGAAGGACACCGAGGGCGCCTTGGTCGCTATGGAGAAAATGCGCGATGCCGGCATCGTCCCCAGGCGCACCACGATTGCAAAGATGATGGCATACGTGCCGCGCAACGACAGCAACCCTCTCAAGCCGTCCAGTAAGCGACTGCACCGGGCCCTGGCCGACGCGGCGGAGCCACTCACGGCTTCGCATCGCTCCGGCACCAGACGCGATGCCCCGGAGGAGGCAGACGAAGATGCGCCCCCCGCAGCGGCGGCGGCCCGGGGGTCGGGTAGTGCGGGAAGGAGGCGCCCCCGGTAGAAGCCAGCTGCGTCGATGCAACCTGCACGGAGTCGGCTGCAGCAGACGAAGCGCCCAACGCAGCTCGCTCCCACTGCTTTATGGGCCTTTACGTGTGTGATGTACGAGCCCGTTCCTCTACGATGTTCAAAAGGCTGCGTCCGGGCCACCCTGTCGAAGCCCGCGGGCGAACTGGACCGGGACACCGAGCTGAGCGCCTCACACGACACGAGCCTCCTCCAACACAACAGGAAACAAGCGCGGCTGCGGCAAAAAGAAGCCCGCCCGTCCGCCTGGGGACTGGAAGCAACGAGGCTCTCGGGCCCGACACTCTGCCTTGCCCGACAGTGGGTCCGACGCTGCACGCACAACAGGCCGTCAGCGAGCGAGCACTCAGCGTCGCGGCAGGCTTCCTTGAGAAGTGGCCACGCGGGCTTCGCAAGTTGCATGCACCCGTTCAAGTCACCGCGAGGGCGGAACCCGTCCAAGTTTGCTTGCATCGCTCGTCCGAAGGGTGCAAACGTCAAATTCCATCGCGCAGAATTTCTGCCTGAAGCAGCGCTTGCGACAAATAGCATCGGCTCGTGAGTGATGTTGACCACCGGCCTGTGTTCAGCGGCCGCACGGCTGTACCTTTGTTGCAGCTGCCTGCCTCGGACATCAACACAGCCAGAATCCACACAGCTGAGCAATCCACGACATTTTGCCTGCGAGTTAAAGCAATTGTCTGAGCCGACAGCGACTCCCAACGATGCCGCACCCTCGACAGCCCCTCACACACCAGCCAGCACGGCCACAGGCAAGGGGTTCGATTCAGCATTGAACCTGCCAGACACTGGCGCTGATCACCTGGCACGAATTTCGCGAATCGGGTGCCATCGCGCAGCAGCTGTCTCGCTCGTGCAAACAGCACAATGCTGTCCGTCGAAACCAACGGCCCGAAAAGTGACGGTGGTGCCTGCTTGCTCCCTGGGTGCCCTGCCCGCCCGCGCACCCGCCGGGCTGGCGCTTTGGTACGCAATCGGGTCCACGTCGACGTCCCGTCCCACAGGTTTGGCAGTGGGCGAGGCCGCGGCGCAGCGAGCGCCGGTCAGGTCCTCCAAGCTCCTTGCCAACCGCCGAGCGCCGGGAGGACTTGTCGCCGCCCCCTCCGTCGTCCTTGCAACCAGGCACCGAGCTGCAGCCCGTCCGCCTCCATGTTGAGCATCGACACCTCTTCGGCCACGTTGGAGGCGCGTCGTACACGTCCTCCGCAAACTCTTTGGTTTCGACTTCGGTCTGTGTCTGCCGTGACGATAGGGAACCAGCTGGACGTGCACGTTCTGCTCATCAGCCAGCCTTGACGCCTGTGAGGCGCATCAGACAGACTCTTTTGGGGCGGCGAAGCGGAGCGGTTCAACTACGCCGGAAACTGGCCACCTGGAGGCGAAGGTGGCGGAGGAGCTTGAGGCTTGCACGCCTGACACAGGCACGAGAGCGTCGTTCGACCAAGCACTATAAGGGCATCAAGCAAACTCATTCGAAGACACGCTGTGAATTGTCACCGCAAGAAGTGCGGCTGTCCCACGCAGCACCCGCTGAAGAGCGTCGACGACCACCAGCGGCTGCGGGCTGACTTTTCCGATGTCCTGTGCTTGGAGAGATGATGCAGCGCGCGGAGCTGGAACGCAACACGCACTTAAGCACCCAAAGGCACTCCAAACGATGTCAACCCCGGGACAAAAGTGCACGCCCCGCTTATCAGTCCATCCAAGCAGTGATCTTCCTGCGGCATGAATGAGAGGGCATTCGTGGCGAATGGTTTGCCTTCGCGCAACTCAAAGGCAAGTTCGGGATCAAGACCGAATCCAGCTGTGTCAGACCTGCACGTATGCAAACTGGGGGCATGCCATCGAGGACAACCTTGCACCTAGCTGGAGTGCGTAAACCTTTCCCTTTGCAGTGATCCCTTGCCTTCCTGAGAAGTCGCCTCCGCCACATATGGGTTGAGAGACATCGATGATCGTGCAAGCAACCACGTGGGCCGGCAAAGCTTGCAGTGATCACGGCCGAGTTCATTCAACACGCGTCGTGAATGCAATGAACCACCAAAACAATTGAGTGTCTGCTGCAGGCGCTGCACGCAAAGACGTTGGCATTGCACGCCGCCTGCGGCTGTTTGCACTCTTGAGACTTCAAGCTCTTGGTTGCCTTGGGGAGAACTCTCACCCAATCCGAACAGAATACAGCAAGAGGTCCCTGGCAGCAGGACTCAAGCGCGTTGACGAAGCAGATCATGCCAGTTGATGACGACCACCAATTCAATTGCTATGTTTGCGTTAGGTTATGCTTCCTCTCTGCCGAGCACTTGGAGCTGTGTCCAAGATTGAACATGAGACTTTGCCACTGCCCGACAATGCTAAGAGACTTGAGCACAAGCAATCATTTCACGGCTGTCCGCCTTCTCAGCCATCGACAGATTGGCGCGACAAGCGAACGGGCAAGCCGTTTTGCGGCAGTTGGGCGTCGAGATACTCCTTCGCAATCCGTCGTGCCTGACCTCACATTGTTCGTGAGATTCACGTCTTCCAGCTTTCAGTCTGAGTCTGTTTCCTTGCATCGGACTTGGTCGCTTCTTCCCAGCTACGTCTTCGTTTGCAATGCCTCAGTTGCGACTGGTGCAACATATGTGCTCCGGGCAAGCGCCTGGCGGTTGCGCCCAGCACTGGCAGTGTAGCCGCATGGTCCACCACTGCACTTCTTTGAACCACAGCTCTTCGAAGCATTGGTGCGCCACTGAAGCCCACCGCGATCATGGCGCCGGATGAGCACCTGGTTTGAAATTGCCTGCAAGCCACCGTCTTCTGATTCATTTTCAAGACCCCCTCAAGATTGTTGTCCGGGTCGATTGCGGGCCACGCCTATCGCATGGATTCCGCAGCTGGTGCTGCATGCAGGGTCTGAGCGCGGGATCTCGGCATGCTCGGCCACTCGGTCAAATTCCACGTCCTCGCCGGTGTTCATGTGGCCGAGTCACCCAACGATGTTCATTCAGTCAAGGAGGTGCCGAGGGTGTCCCCGACCTGGTAAGCTGGGTTCAATGTCGCGCAGACGCCCAGCGGGCCAGCAGGGCCAGCCGAAGGGGAGTCAGTGGCTTCTTGCGGGACGGGGATGGATGACGGATCTAGCAAGTGATGCGTCGCCACTTGCACCGGGAACTGTGAGGTAGAGTGCCACCCCTCAGCGCAGCACTGGCATTCGGGCATGCGAGGCGCCACCAGCTGTTAGCTCCGTGCCGACGGCTGCCACCACCACCCCCTTTCCGGCTGAGCCCTAGCTCGCTGAAGCCAGCTGCGGCCCCTGGACGCTGCTACGCACGGTTTCTCGTCGAGCGTCCAACCCAAGCTTGCCAGTCTCCAATGCTGGACCCATGCGACAACCCGAAGGGCGCCGGTGGCCTGCATTCCCCAATTTCACACGCCCGAGCATCTCGGGCCGATCCGCTGGATCGCGCCTGGGCATCTGCAGCGTATGCAACCAGCCGTCGCTCCGGGCTGCACGGGCGGGAGCACACGCGCAGCTTGTGCGCGCCCTTAGACTTGGATCGTGCCAGCACAAGAAGGGCACACATCCCAGCGGCGCGCCCCAGCAGACTGGACAGTAGCAGCCAGTTCGGCTCCGACGTGCTTCACGGCAACGGAGGATGTCCGCGTCCAACCTACCCTTGCCCCACCCAACCATACATGGGTCGCGTTCGTCTAGGGCCACTTCCCTGGTCGCATCCGCAACTATTTGCTGCCTCGCGACACGCGAGAAACCGCTTCCCCCCTCCGAGCACCGCTGCATTCGCCAAGTCCGCGCGACAAGGGCACCCCGCGCAGCGGCACCGGCGACGGGGGCTCGCCGGCCTCGCAAACCGCCAAGCGCTCTATGACTTGCAGCAATGGCGGCATCAGCCCTCGCCGTGGTCGCCTTGGCCCGCCAGTGACTCCTGCGGTGATGGGATCACGCTGGCAGAGCCGCGCCTTTACGTGGCACAAGTTGAGGCGCGAATGGGTGCGCCACCGACCACTGGGGCTGCGCTGCTTCGAGGGGGCAGGGTCGCGATGCGGACTTCAGCGGCGTTGTTGCTTGCTCTGGTCGCTGCTCTTGCCACTGCGCGCTCGCCAGCCCAGCAGCTGGTGCTGTTTGGAGCGACCGGCGATCTGGCAAGCAGGTTCACCCTGCAAGCCTCGTTCGAGCTTTGGGCACTGACTGGCCGCGGGCTGGAAGTCACGGCTGTTGGCCGGTCATCAAACACCAGCGCGGCCGTTCGGAGTGCGCTCGCCCCTGAGGCGGCTTGCAAAGGCTCCGTGTTCAAGTCAGCCGGAAGTTGCGAGAGCGCGCTGGACTCCTTTGTCCGAACCAGCCTTTCGGTTCGCACCGTCGGCACCCCTTCGGAGCTGCAGGACCTTTGCACCGGGCTCGACGCGGCTGCCGGGGGCGCAGAGGAGCTTCGGCGTGTGTTCCACCTTGGAGTCCCTCCCTCGGCGGTTCCCGAGCTCGTTCGCGGGCTTGCCCGGGCTTGCGCGCCAGCCGGCGGGGGAGGCGATCCGCTGCGCAGCGCAGTCATTCTCGTAGAGAAACCGTTGGGCCGCGATGGCGCCGCGGCCCAAACCCAGCTGGAAGCCCTCGGAGCGTGGGAGAGCGCGGGTGGCACCGTGGGCATTGTGGACCACTACCTTGCCAAGGCTGGCGCCACCGCCATCACGGCCTTCCGGGCCGCCGCGGGCCCTCGGTTCGCGTCCCTCTGGCACTGGCGCCGGCTGAACCACATTTCTGTTGTGGCCGAGGAGGATGCTGGCGCCGACCACCGAGCTGCCGTGTACGAGGAATCCGGCGGCTTCTTGCGCGACGTCGCTCAAAACCACCTCACCGAGCTCGTGGCACTCGCAGTGGCGCCGCTGCGCCTCCCGGAATCGGCTGTGCAGATGTCCCAGCTGGCCTCGGGCGCGTCCATCTCAGCTGCTGAGGTTAACCCGTCGACCGCCGATTCTGCTCCCGTGGCGGCGGCCGTGCTGCCCGCCTGGTCGGCCGCCGGCCCCGACCCTGAGCTTGCTGTGGTGGGTGCTTCTGACACCAGCCCGGTGCTCACTGCCGCTGCCTCGGGCGCCGCCGGCACCCCTGACTGGGCAACTGTCGCTGCAGCGGCCACCGTGCCCGCGCCCCGTGTCGACGCAGCGGCCCGCACCCGCGTCATTCGTTCGCTCC
The DNA here is from genome assembly GCA_008330645.1 of Cafeteria roenbergensis. Lineage (NCBI taxonomy): Eukaryota > Bigyra > Bicosoecida > Cafeteriaceae > Cafeteria > Cafeteria roenbergensis. Next base: position 417,759 of record VLTN01000014.1, on the reverse strand, counting down.
GGCCCGCCATGCCGATGAACCGCGAGAACGCCGCGCTGCTCCTCGGCCAGCACGAGGGGTACGCCGCTGCTGCCGCCGCTGCCGCTGCAGGCTCTGCTGCGGACGGCCCCGGCGCAGCGGCAGCCTCGCGTGTTGCCACGGCGGGCCGCGTGTCGCTCGCTTTCAGCGGCACCGCCCCGCAGGCCGAGGGCCCGCCCGGGACCGTCGAGGTTTCGCCGCCGGACCTCATGGGGGTGCCCCTCGTGATCGCCGGCGGCAAGCGCCTCGGCAAACGCCGCGCCCTGGTCCGCCTCGAGCTCGGGCCCCGCGGCCGCCTCACCATGCTCGTTCACGGAGTCGTCCCGCTGGCCCTCTCCGCGGCAGAGGCCGAGGCCTCGGGCCTGCCCGTCTGGCCCACCGACCCCGACTCGGCACACCTGCTGGCGTGGCAGCGCCCCATTGTGGCCAAGCTCAACGGGACTGGCGCGGTGATCGTCAACGTCACTGGCCCTGCAGCCATCCTCGAGCGGCCGGCCGCCTACCGCACACAGCTGGCTCTGCCCGTGGCTGTGCCGGCGTCCATGCGCGTGCTCGTTGGCGGCGCTGGCGGCGCTGCCACGGCCTTCGTCGCCGTTCTCAAGCCCCGCGAGGAGCTCCTCGCAGAGGCTGGCGTGGCAGCCGACGGGGCCTCCCTTCCCATGGACGTGGCCGCCGACCTTCTTGCCAGCACCCCCGGGCACGCCGACGCCTACGCCTCCATCTTCGCCGAGGCTGCGTCAACCCGCGCGTCACGCTCCGCCGACGGCCCTGCGTCTGGGTCCCTGACTCGCGTGGTCAGCCCTGAGGAGGCGCTCGCGCTGTTCCGAGTGTGGGACCCCGTGTTCGAGGCTGCCGACAGCGAAAGCACTCCGGTCCGAGTATACGCCGACGGGGACACCATGTGGGCAGGCATTGGCGCCGCGGGAACTGTGGCGTGCCACGACAAGTCCTGCTCACTCGCCCCCGGGTCAGAGGGCAGCAAGTGGCGCGCCATGTCCCGAGGCTCGCTGCCGCCCATGCTTCGCGACCTGGCCACCGACATGCTTGAGTCAGAGAAGCAGGAGCGGCGCCGCAAGCAGCGCGCGGCAGAGATCCGGAAGCAGCGCCGCAGCAACCGCCTGGCCAGTGCTGACGCGCCCGCCGACGCCGATGCCGGCGCCGGCGCCGCTGCTGCCACCGGCTCAGCCGACGACGACGAGCCACTATGCGTGGTTGCAGGCGGCAGAACCACGACTTGCCTTGAAGCCTTCGCCGCCCCCCGGCCCAAGCAGCCTGCGGAGCTGGCGATGGAGCAGCAAGACTGAGCGCCCCCTGAGTGCCCGCCCGGGCCGCAAGCGCCTCGTCGGCTGGCCCGGCAGGCAGCCCTCTCCAGGCGCCCGCTGGCAGCGCGGCCGCGGCAGTTGAAGTCAGGCTGTGCAATGAGCCATGCCTGCCGCTCCGCGTTTCAGCGCGCCATATCATCGCCGCGCAGGCTCACGGTGCTGACATCACTATTTGGCCCTGCTCTCCTCCGCTCGCCAATGCGGTGAAGGGGCTCTCCCTGCGGGTGCACAGCTCTGCTCGCTCGCGTGGGGGTGAGCGCGGCGCCTTGCAAGCTGAGCGAATGAGCCGGCGCTTGCCGCCGCGCGCCGACCACATGCACCAGCACCTGCCCGTTGCTGGGGGCAGTCTCCCACCCCTCCATACGCTATCCCGCGAACACGCAACCACGCAGCCACGCACAAGGGCCGCACACCGGCATTTCATAGATTTCCCCCGCCCTGACCCTCCGGTCATCGGCTCACGAGCCGCAACGACTCGCCCGACGGCTTGGAGCCCGCCCCGCAGCAGCACGCCGCGCCGCTGACCACGGCCAGTCCAAGCACCACGGTGGCCGCAATGACGCCCGCAAACACCGCAAACTGCGTCTGAAGCCTCAGCGGGTTGCCGCCTGACTGCACGCCCGCCTGCACCGCCACCTGGACCAGCATTCCCACGAGCGCGTTGCAGCCCAGCACCGCCGCAAAGTACACGCCCTTTCCTGCCCGCCGAGGGCGATCGCGGGCTGGCGCGCCGGCGCGCCCGCTGTCGGAGAGAAGCGGCCTCGCGCGCCCCCCGCTGCCCGCTGCGCCTGCGCCTTGGCCTGGCCAGCGCAAGGAGCCCACTTCGTCCGGGCGGAGGGCCTCCTCCTCGCCGAGCGCGGCCTCGTCGGCCTGCCGTGCCCCGGGGGTGCTGGGCCCGTCTGACTCATCCGAATCGGAGTCCGCGTCGCTCGGGCCTGCCGCGTGGGCAGGGCGATGGCTAGCGCCCCCTTGGACGGCGGCGGCTGGCAGCAGACCCTGCTCCGCCACCATCGTCTTGCCGATCCACGCAGACGCAACCACCATCAGGGCCTCCGAGCTCGCGTGGAACACCACAAAGGCTCCTGCCGCAAGCTCGACGGAGGTCGCGGCGGCCATGGCCCCCAGCGCCGTCGCGGGGAGCATGCAGGCCACAGCGAAGCCTGCAACGCCAGGCGCGCTGACGCCCCCGTCGCTCCGCCAGCAGCAGCAAGAGAGCCTCGCTCGGAGCCAGGCGCAGGCCGGGTGCTCGCTCTTGGAGACCCACTCCGCCACCACGGGCAGGCAGGCCGCCGCGGCTGCGCAGAGGTACGCCACGGCGTAAATGGCGCCGTTCCCCGACCCGTTGTGCTCTGGCCGCAGCATGTCGAGGAGGGACTGCCAGTAGGTGAGGGCCAGCGTGTGCGACGCCCGCAGGCCGGCCGACCACAGCGAGAGCGCGAAGACGGCGGGGGAGGAGTAGGACCGCGCGGCGGACCGCGCTACCTTGCGCATCCTGTCCGCGATGCGCGTGGGGGTGACGTCCGCGGCCGCGATGCCCCACAGAGAGGAGCCGTCCGACGAGGCCACCGACGCGGCGTCGTCGAGCGCCGCCAGGCCGCGCCGGGACCCCAACGGGTACTCTGCGAGCGCCTCCGTTTCGCTGGCAGGCGCGGCGGCGGTGTCGTCTGCCGCCGCCGCAACCGCGGGGGCAGAGCCCGGGCGGCCGGCCTTGGCAGCGACCCGATCCAGGGCGGCCGGCTGGGCCGCTGGCGCGTCGGCCAGGGCGTGGGGGCGGAGGACCCTGGCACCGAGGGCGGCGATGATGATGACGAGGGAGACGCTGGTGCCCGTCACGGTGCCCCACAGCGTGTCCCAGCGCAGGCCGGCAGACTGGAGCGCCTGCCCCACCAGCGAGGACAGAATCGTGCCCAGCAGCGACGCCGCCCTGTTGTACGACGACGCGCGCTGGTAGAGCTCCGGCGGCAGCAGCGCGAACAGCGTGGCGACGGACGTGAAGACCGCTGCGAATGACAGCGCGAACGTCAACTGGCTGGCCAGGAGCATTGCCATCGCCCCGCCGCTGCCCACGACGAGCAACACCGTCACAACGTCCCCCACGGCAGCCAGAAGCAGTGCGGAGCCGAAGCCGAACACTTCGAAGATGATGGCGGACAAGAGCGTGGCCGGCAGCAGGGCGTAGGTGGACCAGGGAAATATCTCGTTGTAGACTACGTGAGACGGCACTCCCATGTCTTCGGACAGAATATCGACCAGGTACGGCTCGCTGGGGCGGAACCAGTGCCAGAACTGAAACGCCGCCATGACGAGGACCAGCGCTGTCGCTCCCGAGCAGGTCCCGAAGCAGCGCCGAGGCCGCGACGCTTCGCGTGTCGGCACCGCTGCGTCCTTTTCGCGGTCAGCAGCGGCCATGGCAGGCCGCGCAGCCCCGGAGGCTGGCACAGGGTGTGTGCCCCGCTCGGCCAGCGGCACTGGCTGCCCGCAACACTTCGCCGGGGGTGCTGAGGCCGGCCAGGCTGTCGCCGGGCGGGACTGGCAGAGCAGCCTCCGACGCTCGCGGCGTGCCACGCACGTTGGTGCCCTGCCGGCAGGCGCGGCTTTCGCGCCGAGGGCCGGCGGGGGAGGAAACCCCCATGGACGACCTCAGGCTGCTAAAGAAGCTGGGGGAAGGGTCGTACGCGGTTGTGTTTGAGGCGCAGGACCGCGCCGGGACCAGGTTTGCGGTCAAGCAACTCAAGGACGCGCCGGCAAGGTTAGGCAACTGGGCAGCCGGCGGCCCAGAGCGCCATGCACATGAGTGTGGGCGAGGTTTCGAGGAACGGATGGGGTGGCGCCCCAACAGCAGCGCGTTTCCGGCCAGGCGAAGGCGCATGTCTTTGGTGGCTGTTTGCTTTGCCTCGACCGTCTTGTCGTGTGCGTGCCCCGCGCTGGACGGGACCGGGCGCGCCAGCAGCCGAGCCATCCGTTGCCGATGTTCCGCCGTGTTGTCTCCTTCCTTGCGTCGCGCCGCAGCTGGGCGGAGTGCGTGCGGCAGCCGGAAATTGCGGCGCTGCGCAAGGTGCAGCACCGAAACGTGCTGCGGCTGCACCGCCTTGTCGTGGTCGGCGACTCGGCCAGCGCTGGCAAGTCGTCTGTGCTGCTTGTATCAGAGCTGCTCGAGGCCGACCTGTTCGAGTCGCTCGAGGCGATGCACTTGCGAGCGCAGCGGCCCCGCCCCGAGCACATTCGCTGGCTCGGCCGCGAGCTTCTCAGCGGCCTGAGCGCGATCCACGAGGCCGGCGTGCTGCACCGGGACCTCAAGCCCGAGAACGTGATGCTCGCTGGCCCTGGGTCCCCCAGCGGCTGCGCGGCCAAGCTCGTGGACTTTGGCCAGGCGAAGGACGTGCGCTCGGCCAAGGCGCGGCGAGCGGACTGGACTGCATACGTGGCCACCCGCTGGTACCGCGCCCCTGAGCTCCTGCTCGGCGCGGCGCGGTACACCGGCGCGGTCGACGTCTGGGCGTGCGGCGTGCTCCTCGCGGAGGCGCTCACCGGCCGCCCCGTCTTCCCCGGCGACTCGCCGAGCAACCAGCTCTTCAAGATCGCTGCCACGCTGGGCGCGCCGCAGACGTCCTGGCCAGACGCGCCGCGCATCGCGGCCGCGGCGGGGGTCCCGCTCCCCTCCTCGGCCGGCAGCGGCGCCGGCGTCGCTCGCCTCCTTCCGGCGGGCACGCCGGCCGACCTCGTCGCCGCAGTGGCGGCCATGGTGCAGTGGGACCCCGCCGCGCGGCCCACGGCCCGCCAGTGCCTTGCCCTTCCGTTCTTCGCCTCCGGTTCGGCAGAGCCAATCCTGCCGGGCCGCCCGCCGTCACGGACCGACGACCAGGCCGGAGACGCGCTCAGGCGCCGCGCGGCTGAGGACGAACAGACGCGGCTGGAGGGCCTGGCCGCCGCCGCCGCCGCAACTGCTGCTGCTGCTGCTTCGACTGCCTCTCGCGAGGGCGGCGGTGGCGGCAAGCGGGGCCCGGCCGGAGGAGCCGCGGGAAGCCTCAGCGGCGGTGCGGGGGCTGGCCCCGGCAGCGGCAGCGACACCGACGAGGACTTCGCTGACGGGCCCTCCTCGGCGGGCGCCGCTTCGGCCGGGCCTGGTGTCGCCACTGGGGCTGGGGCGGCCGCGGCATCGCCGCGCAATGGCCTTCCGTCGCCGGGCGCCGCCCCCGCAATGGCTGCGCGGGGCGCGTCAGCTCCCGGCGACGACTCGACGCGCGGCAGCCGGAGGAAGGGGCTGGGCCTCGCCGCCGCCGCGGTGCAGACGGGCCCCAAGCCGGCATCCGAGGCCAGACGGGCCAGTGCCGTGCCGCTGGGGAGCACCCTTGGGTCTATCCTCGGCGGTCCGCGCAAACCGTCTGCCAGGAAGGCCCGCACCAGCGGCGCCGACAGCCAGGCCCCTCGTCGGCCCGCGGACAGCGGCAGCGGCGGCGAAAACGCCGGCGCCGGCGGCGACGGCGGCGGCGGCGACGACGACGACGACTTTGACTACGTTCCCTCCTTTGGGTGACTGCGTCCTTTTGTGATTTCAACTTTTGTGTGCGGTGGGCGAAATGGCAAGCGTCCGGCGCACTCTCCGATGCGGCTGCGGTGCTCGGCTCTGCGTCCCGCGAGCGGGCCATCACCACACGCGTACCACACGCTGCGCGTGTACGGGAGCGGCCGCTCTCGCCACAGCTGGCCGGGCCGCCACAGCGGAGCGGCCCCGAGTTGCCGGCCAGCGGAGCGGCAGAGCCGCGTTTTGCAGGCCACGGGCGGCCTTGGCACGGCGGGGCGGGGGACAGTCACCGCTGCGCCCCGGAACTCGCAGCGCCTGCCTGTGCTCCAGGAGCACAACTCAGGCGGGAGGGGTCCCATGGCAGCGGCGGCCGCGGCGGCCGTGGCAGACCCGGCGGGGGAAGGCGTCGACCCAAAGCGGGCTGCCGAGGCCGCGCGGGCGTTTGCCGACGAGGACGCCTCGGTGCTCGCCAGGCCGGTTGCGACCCTGGAGGACAAGTGGAAGCTGCTCCCCGCATTCCTCGCGGTGAGAGCTGGGCCCAGCGGGCGTCCTCGCAGCGCCGCACGGCTCGCCGGGAGCGATTGCAGTGGCTGCCCTTCGCCCGGGAGCGCTCGAGCGCCGACCCCTCGCCCTGCCCTGCCGCGCTCCCGCCCCCGCCCCCGCCCCCGCAGGTGCGCGGGCTGGTTCGCCAGCACGTCGAGTCGTACGACCACTTCATTGAGGAGGAGCTGGAGCAGATTATCAAGGCGAACAGCATGATTCGGTCCGAGGTGAGGCGGCCCATTTGGCGGCAACATTCGCGCCACCGCGCCTGGGCGCCCGCGTCGCATGCCTGTGGTCGCTTGGTGATTTGCATCCGTGTGGCCCGCCTGCTTTGGCTGGCGCCGCCTGTGGGGTCGCACGTCGCCAGCACCGTGCGAGCGGCACGGAAAGCCAAGGCGCCGCTGCCTGCTCAACCCTGCCCCTGGCCCGAAATTTCGTCCCCCGCCCGCAGGCGGACCCGAGGTTCTTCCTTGAGTACACGGGCGTGAGCGTGGGCCGGCCGTCCATCGAGCAGGACCTGATGGAGTCGGACGTGACCCCGCACGAGTGCCGCTTGCGCGACCTGACCTACTCTGCGCCGATCCGCGTCAACGTGCGCTACACCCGTGGCAGGCAGATCGTGCGCCACAACGGCGTGCTCATTGGCCGCGTGCCCGTGATGCTGCGCTCCTGTCGGTGCGTCCTGCGCGGCAAGAGCGACGCGGAGCTGGCCCCGCTGCAGGAGTGCCCGTACGACCCGGGAGGGTACTTTGTGGTCAAGGGCTGCGAGAAGGTCATCCTCACGCAGGAGCAGCTTTCCAAGAACCGCATCATCGTGGAGCTCGACCCCAAGGGCGCGGTGTCAGCGTCGGTCACCTCCTCCACCCACGAGCGCAAGTCTCGCACCGTGATCACCACCAAGCACGGCCGCATCCACCTCAAGCACAACACCATTGGCGACGACGTCCCTGTTGTGGCCGTTCTGCGCGCCATGGGCGTCACCTCAGACCAGGAGATCGTGCAGCTCGTGGGCTCGGAGCCCGAGCTTCAGGACGCGCTCGCGCCGTCCCTCGAGGAGACGCTGGAGCTCGGCATCCTCACGCAGGCGCAGGCCCTTGAGTACATTGGCGCGCGCATCCGCGCGCGCCGCGCCTCCTCGGCGCTGGTGGGAATGCAGGGCGGCCCCTCTGCCTCGTCCTACTCGCGGCGCGACGAGGCACTCAACGTGCTGTCAACGGTGGTCCTCTCCCACGTTCCCACCGAGGGCGACGCATTCCGCTCCAAGCGCATCTACCTCGCCCTGATGGTGCGCCGCGTCCTGCTCACCCAGCTGGGCCGCTCGGACCTGGACGACAAGGACTACTACGGCAACAAGCGCCTCGAGCTCGCCGGCCAGCTGCTCAGCCTGCTCTTCGAAGACCTCTTCAAGCGGTTCAACTCGGACCTTCGCCGCGCCGCCGACGCCGTGCTCTCGAAGCCCAACCGGGCCGCCGCCTTTGACGTGATCAACAGCGTTCGCACCGACACAATCACCATGGGGATGACCCAGGCCCTCTCCACCGGCAACTGGACTCTCAAGCGCTTCCGCATGGAGCGCGCCGGCGTCACCCAGCAGCTCTCGCGCCTCTCCTACATCTCCGCCCTCGGCATGATGACGCGAGTCACCTCCCAGTTCGAGAAAACGCGCAAGGTGTCCGGCCCCCGCGCCCTGCAGCCCAGCCAGTGGGGCATGCTCTGCCCCTCAGACACCCCCGAAGGCGAGGCCTGCGGTCTGGTCAAGAACCTCGCCCTGCTCGCGCACGTCACGTCGGACCGCGACCCCGAGCCCGTGCGCCGCCTCTGCTTCGACATGGGCGTTGAGGACGCCGAGTGCCTGTGCGGCGAGGAGCTGCACGGCGGAGCCTACTTGGTGTTCCTCAATGGCCTCCTCCTGGGCGCGCACAGGCGGCCCTACGACTTTGCCAAGGCATTCCGAATTTTCCGCCGCGCGGGAATTCTGGGCGAATTCGTGTCCGTGTACGTGCACGACGGCCTTCGCGCCGTCAACATTGCCTCGGATGGCGGTCGCATCTGCCGGCCCGTCGTGGTGGTGGAGCAGGGCCAGCCGCGTCTCACCGCCAGGCACATGCGCGACCTGGCGGCCGGCCTCGTGGACTTCAACTCCCTGTTGTCCACGGGCGTGCTCGAGTACCTCGATGTCAACGAGGAGAACAACTGCCTCATTGCGCTGCGCGAGGCGGACATCACGCGCGCCACAACCCACCTTGAGATCGACCCGGTGACCATCCTCGGCGTCGTTGCCGGCCTCATCCCGTACCCGCACCACAACCAGTCCCCGCGCAACACCTACCAGTGTGCCATGGGCAAGCAGGCCATGGGCACCATCGCCCGCAACCAGTTCGAGCGCATCGACACCGTGCTCTACCTCATGGTGTACCCGCAGAAGCCAATGGTGCGGACGCGCGTCATCGACATGATCGGCTTCGACGAGATCCCAGCCGGCCAGAACGCCATCATTTCGGTCATGAGCTACAGCGGCTACGACATCGAGGACGCCATCGTGCTCAACAAGGCCTCCCTGGACCGCGGCTACGGGCGCTGCCTGGTGATGAAGAAGTTCATGACCACCATTCGCAAGTACCCCAACCAGACCTACGACCGCATCGTCGGCAAGCCCCTCGAGGACGACCTCCCCGCGGACATGCCCGCCTCCACGCGCCGCCAGGTGGAGCGCCTCTCCGCCATCGACGAGGACGGCCTGCCCATGGTGGGCGAGGACGTCAAGCCGGGCGGGGTGCTGGTCAACAAGCAGATGCCTGCCAACACCACAGATCACTTCGACAACCCGGACCTGCCTCCCGACGGCTACAAGCCCGCCCCGCTGTCTTACAAGGGCGCGGAGAAGGGGTTCGTCGACCGCGTAATGCTTTCCTCGACCACCGCCGACACGACGCTTATCAAGGTGCTGATGCGGCAAGTGCGCCGCCCGGAGCTGGGAGACAAGTTCAGCTCCCGGCACGGCCAGAAGGGCGTCTGCGGCCTCATCGTGCCCCAGACAGACCTGCCCTTCACCGACGAGGGCGTGTGCCCGGACATGATCATGAACCCGCACGGGTTCCCCTCGCGCATGACGGTGGGAAAGATGATCGAGCTCATCGCGGGCAAGGCTGGCCTGCAGGACGGCAAGCGCCGGTACGGCACGGCCTTTGGCGGAGACCGCGTCGTGGACATCTCGGCTGCCCTGGTGCGCGCTGGCTACCACTACGCCGGCAAGGAGGTGCTCACGAGCGGCATCACCGGCGAGCCCCTCAAGGGATACGTCTTCTTCGGCCCCATCTACTACCAGAAGCTCAAGCACATGGTCATGGACAAGATGCACGCCCGAGCGCGGGGCCCGCGGGCCGTCCTCACGCGCCAGCCAACGGAAGGCCGCTCGCGAGACGGCGGCCTGCGCCTCGGCGAGATGGAGCGCGACTGCCTCATCGGCTACGGTGCCAGCATGCTGTTGCTCGAGCGCCTCATGATCTCATCCGACGAGTTCCAGGCCGAGGTTTGCACCTCCACGGAGTGTGGCGGCTTGCTGTCCTACGGAGGGTGGTGCCAGTTCTGCCGCAGCGGGCGGCACGTGCGCAAGGTTCGGATGCCCTACGCCTGCAAGCTCCTCTTCCAAGAGCTGCAGGCCATGAATATCTGCCCCAGGTTGACCCTGGAGCCGCTCTGAGAGGAGCCGTGGCAGCTCAGGGCGGCCCGCAGTCGGCTGCCTTGCCCGGCCGGCTGGGCTGGCCGGATGTGAGGAGCGCGAGGCCGATTCTCGCCGTGGCAGCGCGCGTGATTGCCGGGTCTGGCAGAGTGATTGTCGAGACGGTTGCTTGCGTGCGCCCTCGCCGGCTATGCAGAGTGCGCATCGCCCTCAGCATTGCGGTTGGGGTTGCTCGACCCCACCTGCACCGACATCGTTGGGGCTGGCCTCGCGCACCACTCACGCGGGGCAGTCGCGGCCGCAGGCTCTGCCAGCTCGCCTTGCCAAACTCGCCAATGCTGCCTCCGGCACAGTTCCACCCCGGGAGCGTCGTCTGCTCCGGACCAGCGTCTTGCTAGCTTTGCCATGTGTGGACTGAACCGGCAGGTGCTCGGCACCGTCGTCCTTGCGCTGTCCATCGGCATTGCCCTCATTCTGCTCTTTGCGGGCTCCATCATTGACAACAACTGGATCACCATGATTCAGCGTGAGCGCGCTCGCGGCTGCGCCGTGGCCCGACCCTGCGATTCCGGTGGTTCCCGCGGCGCAACCTGGCCGCGCTGGCCTTGGTCCAAGCGCGCCTGGCCCAGCGCCCGGCGGCTTTCCCAGAAACGGCGACGTGCTGCACCCGCGCAAACCTGGCTGCCCGCCGCCCTCCCCGCTGCCTTCCCCGCGCAGTTGTGCCCCTCTTTGGAGCGCCCATTGCGGTTGTTGTGATGAACTGGTGAGCCCGGCCCGCTGCCCCCGTCGCAGCGATGCAGAGGCCCGACGATTTCGCTCGAGGCTGGGGGCCGGCAAACCGGCGTTTGCTGGAGAGCGGCGGCAAGCGCCCCGCGGCAGCGCGGCGGACCTGGGCGCGCCTGTGCGTGTGGTGCACTTTTGACCAGCTTTTGCTGTGCGTCCTCCTTTGCTCGAGTCGGCTGGGCTGGGCTTCGGCTCGCAGGGCGTCCCCCGACATGACCACTGAGGACGAACGACAGCTGTGAGCCACGCTTGCCCGCCGCGCTCGACGCAATGGCCCCCAGCGCACCGGGGCGCGCTGTAGCGACCTCCGCGGCTGACCCTGCCCCCATCTGCTCCCAACCCCGCTGAGCTGCGCCCCGCAGGGCCTGGATGAACATGGGCGGATGTGTTCTCGGCGTGATCCTCTCCTGCTTCCTCGGGCTTCCCCTTGTGCTGCTGCACACCAGCTCGATCAAGGAGGCGGGCTTTTGGTTTTGGATTTCATCGACCGTGGTTGGCTTCGCAGGCATCGGCGCTTACTCGAAGCTGACCAAGGCAGCGGAGGAGTGAGCTGCTGTGGCTCCCTCGGCAAGTAGGCCGCGGCCCGCGCGTGCTGCTGCGACTGCAGCGGGCCAGGGAGCTGCGCGAGAGTGTTTGCGTGCATGTGGCCAGTGCGGGCGGGCCGCGCAGCGTGCATTCCAGCGGTTCGTTCACCTGGCCTTGCTGTCACGCAGCCGCGCCTCGCGCCCACTCCACACGCGGACCACTTTCAGTCGCCCTTACTTGCAGCGGGTGCTGCAGGCGGGAGGAGGGCGGCCCAGTCCACTGGCGCTTCGGCGGCGTTGCTTGCGGCAGCGATTGTCGGCGGCTCGACCGAGGGCAATCGCAGGCCACGCATGGCGGCTGCGCCCAGAGACCCGGAGGTCGCCGGAAGCCCACCGAAGAGCGACGGCGGTGCGAGACCCGACTGAAGGGACAGCGTGTCGCTAGTAGCAATGGGGAGCGAGGATGCGCTGAGGCTGGCAGGCACCAGCGACGATGGCACGAGCCCGGACGTGGCCCCGCCGCGCTGCGAGTGTCCTTGCTGCGGCGTGTGCGGGCCCTGACCCGGCCATTGGGGCTGGGTGCTGGACAGGGAGAGCGCTGCGAGCTCGTCCGCGCTCTTCTCGGTCGCCTTGCGCAGCCTCCGCAGCTCTGCCGGCCGGACCGTGGAGTCGGCGTCGAACGGACCCGGAAGCAGCACGCCGGGAGCAGAGCCGGAGGGCAGGGGCGTAGGGACAGGGGCTGTGGCAGGCCGAAGGGACGGCGGGCCCGTCAGCTCGGGAGGGTGCGCCGGCGAGGCTGCGCCTTTAGCGTGCGAGTGCTGCTTCCCGCGCCGCGCGTCAGGCACGGAGGGCCCGTATGCTGCCCCGCCGCCCGCCACGCGCGACAGCACTTCCGGCCGCGCCTGGCGCTTTGCCGGCGGGCCGCTGCTCCTTGCCACCGGCCGAAAGGAGGCCGCCTCGGAGTCCCATGGCATCGTCACGCCGTGCGTCGGCCGCGCGGTGGGGCTCTCCGGCCCGGCTCCGGATCCGGCGCTGCGTCGGCCCCGTTTCGATGCTCGTCGCTGGCTTCCAGCCGCGCTGCCGCGGCCGCTCGCACTTCTTGGGGTGCCCTGCCACGCGGACTCCACGTGGCGGGACGGAGCAGAGCGTCGCCCGTCGTCGCCGTCGCCGTCAATTGCGACGTCGTCGTCACCGTCGTCGGTGTAGTCTTCCCTGCAGGCTGACGGGCTTCCACCCGTCCCGCTTCCCAAGCGACTCGAGGCACTTCCGCCATCGTCGTCATCGTCGTCGTCGTTTGCCTGCGGCGGCCTGGACTGCTCGTCGTCGTCCCCGACCTCATCCACGTCATCCAGGTCGTCAGCGTCGTCCGCGTTGTCGTCGTCAAAATAAAACCGGCCGCTCTGGCCAGACCACACGCCTGCAGCCGCAGCCTTGGTCTGAGCTGCCCACTCGGCGCGGCGGTTGGACTCCGCAAGCGTCCGCGGGGTGCTTTCCAGGCCCGCGGCGCCCTCGCTGGCAGCAAGACGCCCGCCGTCGCTGGTGTAGCCAGCTCCACCGATGCTGGCCGCGCCCCCGCTCGGCGGCCCAATGTACCGCGCTGGCCCGTACCCGTTGGGGTTGCGCGGCGTGACAAAGGGCAGCAGGTCTGGCCGCCGGTTCAGGAACATCGGGTGCCACCACGCCGCGCTGCCGGAGCGCCCAGCTCGCCAGGCGTTGCTCAGGCTCGCGCGCCCTCCGTGTTGCACGGCAACACGTCTCAGCCGTAAGCCGTACTTGTGGATCTGCCTTGAAAACGAGGTTGGTTCCGAGTTGAACGCGTCTTTGACGCTGGCGGCAAACGCCCCCATGTCCCTCACCACGAAGCCACCGTCGGGGAGGAACTCCACAACCGTGCGAGGCCCGACTGCCACCAGCTCCCAAAGCTTGCGAAGGAACCTGGAGGCGGCTGGGAAGGCGTCTCCGATCTCGCCTTTGGCCTTGGCAAGCGCCGAGGGAGGCCACGACGCTGCCCGGACAGCAGGGCCACCTGCGCACGGAAGGACCTCCGGGAGCTCTCTTGTCTTGGCCTGGAGCAGCTTGACCGAGAATCCCCCCGCCTCTGTCCACCAGGTGGCGCCGTCCTTGGTTGTCGCCGCGCCGGGCTGGGTCCCTGCTGCCGAGAGAGGCGGGGGGGCAACGAGCCCCGCATCCTTAAGTGGGGAACGGTGTCCGGTGTCGCGTTGCAGGTGCGCAGGCATGCTCCAAGGCGCTGGCATAGCAACGGGGGGAGGGAGACCGGTCCGCTGCCTGAGCGACCCGCCAAACGAGGCAGCAGCAGCCTCCGCCGCGTCCGCGGCCGCGGCCGCTGCCCGCGTCCACTGGACCAGGTAGGCTTGCACCTGCATCCACGCCGAGGTTCGGGCGAGCACCATCTGGTCCTCCATGTGCGCAGCGAGGAGGCGACGGAAGGCAAGCAAGTCGCGCGTTGCCTGGCTCTCGCCCGCGGACTCCCGAGCCCCCCTCTCAGCCACGGCCGCGCGCATGCTCCCAGCGCTGGGATGGTGGCCTTGCCTAAGGCGGGCCAAGTGTTCATCGCCCCACCCTCTGGAGCGCCGGGAGAGCGACTCGGCCTCGTTTTCCCGCTCGCAGCCTGGACTCGCCCGGCCGCCTGCCTCCTCGCCACGTATGCTGGCTCCCCCGGCTGCTTGGGATCGGTGATCCGGCCTAGGGTCGCCGACGGCGGGCTCAGCGGCAGCTGGGGCGGCGGTCGCTCCCGGAGCGGTGCTTGCCGAAGCCATGGTGTGTCCCTCAAAATGAGATCAGGCGCGCGCCTCCAAAGACGGCTGGGGCCTCGCAAGCAGCGACGGGGCTCGGGCGCGACTTTAATCGGTGTGCGCGGGTCTGCCTTTTCGAGCCGGGCTGGCGCAAAACGCGCAGCGGGGTGGGCGTGTGCACGCGCGCTGGGCCAACGCCGAGCAGAGCTCGCCTCGGCCTCCAACTGACTTGCGGGACGGCGGTTTCGTGGACTGGCAGAGCACCAACCTAGCGCAGGCCCCTTGAGCACAAGCCCTCCGAGCTGCTGCGTGGCTCGGGCATGCTGGTCCGAGTCTTCGCGTCGAGGCGCGCGGCGCGCTAGTGCTGCCCCTCGCCGACATTGAATCCGCGGAGGGCTGACATCGCCGCAAGGAGCCCCGATGCCGCCACGGAGGCCACAGAGGCCACAAGCGCGAAGTCTGCACGGACAAAGAGTACCCGCACGGGGTTGAGGCTGAACTCTGACTCGACACTCTTGGACAGCAGGCTGAGGACTTTGCGGCACTTCTTGAGCCTCGCCACCGTGGCGTCGCTGAGCGGCTCCGGGAAGTCGCAGAGCATGTCCTGGGTCAGCGCTTCCAACCTGTTGAACCTGCGCTGCTGGAACACAATGGAACGGTTGGTGCGCGCTGCGACCACGATCTGGCTGGTCAGCACCGCGCCAAACACGACTTCGGCAAACGTGCCGATTGTGAGGATCACCAAGGAGTCTCGCCGGCTGGCTGTCATGTCAAAGAAAATTATCACTTGCGCCACCACTATGGCCGCGACGAGGATGGCAAAGAATGCTGTGTACAGCTGGATCCGCATCCCATACGACCGGCCGAGGTCGGCAATGGTGTTGCGAAGGTGCATCCAAGCGATGAGGTTGGACGGGTAGAACGCAGGGAGTCGCAGATGGTCAACGCGCCGCTCGACCTGTGTGTGAGCCTCGGCTGGCGACAGCCAGGTTGCCTGTTCGACGATGAGCAGGCGAACGGAGTCGTCAAGGGCAAGCCTCGTGGCGGACCGCTGGCTCTCCGTCCGAGTGGGGTACACTTTGGAGGCTTTGTCTCCAAGGCTCTGCCCTGCACCGCCGCTCGGAATGCTCCAGCTGACGGCACGGGCGTGCGTCCCAGCCTTGGCTGAGTGCGACGCAGCCGGCGAGGCAGAGTCCGGCGGGACGCTGTGGCCGCCAGCGGGTTCGGCTTGGCGAATGCGCTGCTTGCGGTCCTTGTGGCTCACAGCAAGCGCCGCGCTGGCCGCTGCACTGAGCGTCAGGCCGGGCCTGCTGCCATCCACGGGCAGCTCTGAGCGCGGCAAGGCGCCTGACGTGACCGCAGACGCCGTGTCCCACGCAGCTTGCCAGACCGCCAATGGGGCCCGGTTCGGCCGCCCCTTCCGTGTGGGTGGGATGCCGCGCGCTGATGACGGCACTCGCCGCTTTTTCGCCCGCTCCAACGTGGCTCCTGCGGCACTGCGAGGGGCAGAGTGGCCGCTTCGAGAGTCGGCCGGCGCAAGCCTGCTGTGCATTGCAACTGCGACTCCAGGAACATGCCCGCCTCTCCGGGTGCTCGGTGAGCTCGACGACACACCTGCGAGCGACTGCTCGCTCCTTTGTTGGGCCGGCGGCAAGGCCTTTCGCACCGCTGCCGGGGAAATGGAGCTCTCTAGCGCGCCTCCGTCCTGCGACGCCACGAGCCCCATGGCGTGGAGGAAGGTCCCACCGGCAGACCGGACGGTGGCATCGTGCATTTGGAGCGTGAGCGGCGACCGCACGTCGAGCAAGCGGTGGAGCATGACCTGGGCGTCAAACCTGCGCACCAGGTCCAGAATCCCCAACGCGCAAAACGACACAGTGATGCGGAGGTTCGTGAAGCTGATGAACATTACGAGGAGCGTCAGCGACGTCTCCAGGACGGACATTCCCAGCACAGACTTTGCAAAGCTGCCGGAAAGCACTGCTCTAGTCACGAACGGGCTCAACGCAAAGACGAGTCCGATGATGCAAGTGGCAGCGGGCGCAAGCGCGCCAAGCGTTGACGCCTCCCTGTGGGACTTGCGCGCAACGTGCCACGCAAACAGCTTGGCTGGAAGCGTGGCCATGCCCATCGTGTCGTACAAGATGGGCGTTTCGTCGGAGGAGTCCTCCCATGCGGAGTCGGCCGACGCCGCGCTCATGAGCGTGTCGTTGTCGCCACGAGACATGGCGAGGACTCCGCCCTCCGCCTCTGCAGTTGCCTGTGACTGGCCCCCGGAGTGGGGGTCGCCTGCGTCAGGCAGCACAGGGCCACGGTGCCGCCTCGGGCTGGGTGGTGCAGAGAGGAGGCCACCCTGTGGAGCATCCGCGCGATCCACATCGTGGCGCGTGCCTGAGAGCAAGGCTTGGTGGGCGTCGCTGGGCGGAGGCGCCCTCGCTCGTCGCTCGGCGACGGCAGCTGGCGATCGACTCCAACGGCCGGCAGAGTCACGCCCTGGTGGCATCGGGGGGCGCCGCCCAGAGCCGTCGTCCTCGCGCATGGCCTGTTCAACCTGGTCAAACGGCAAACCAGGAGGCGCAGCACGAGCTATGTCCACGAGGAACAGCTCGGCGGGAGTTCGCGCCGATGGAGCCCAGCCAGACGACGCTGCTGGCCGATGGGTGGGCCGAGCACCGCCGCCCCATGGGGGGGCTGCAGCAGAGGCAGCCCATCCGCCTTGGGGCGGCAGCCGGTGGCTGCCGGGTGCAGTTGTCCACCCCCGGGCAGCGCTTCCAGTGCCGGCGAGAAACGCGGAGCTCATTTGGGCTGCGAACGCGATCTCGGTGCTGGGGAGCGATGGTCCGCCAAGCGTTGACGTCTCGTGATCTGACTGCTTGCTTGTCTCGGGCGGCTGCGGGCTGGCCGAGTCTGCTCGCGGCGCTGCTCCGACGCCTCCGGCTCCGTGTGATGTGGGTTCGCGCCCCCCGGCCGCGGGAACGGCGGGACCCGGAGACGGTGCTGCCTTCTCAGCCTGCTCCCGCTGGCTGCAAAGGCGTGTCGCCCGCCGGGCATCCTCGTGGAGGATCTCTTCGACGCACTCGCCCGCCACGACAGCCCGAAGAAACGCCACGCAGCGCGGGTGCAACACAGCTGACTCGTTCCGCAGGAAGGCGGGAATAGACTCCTTGAGCCGCTCAAGCGCCGCAAGCCGGGCGCCATCCGAGGGAAACATCACCGTCAGCGTATCGAGCTCTGGGGAGTTGCGCACTGCGGCCCTCTCCAACTCCGTGTACAGGAGCTGCGAGGAAGGCGAGAGCCAGCCTCCAAGCACCAACTTTTCCAGTTTGCGCTGATCTGACCAGGCCTCTACAGGGGCCTTGATCGTCTGCGTGTACTCGGCGACGGAAAAGAAGCTGTACTTGGAGGCGACCGTAGCCGCGCGAAGCAGCACCAGCACGTTTGCAAGAACTACCTCAACGTTTGTTATCCCCACCGCTAGCCCCGTGCAGACGAAGTACGCAAACAGGCTGTTCATTGCCAGAACGAGCACTAAATGCCCTCCCTGCTGGAAAGCTGCCGCGTTGCCCGCGCGAGTGCGACAGCAACAAGGCCACCACGGAAACAGCGGAGCGGCAGTGAACACTTCGTCCTCAGCCACTCCCTCGGGTCGCTGGCAGGTGCACAAGAACCACCTGCGTCATGGCAGTGAGTCAGCGGCGCAGTTCGGGGCAGCGGCCGGTTGGCCGGGCGAGCGTTTCGGCAAGATTGCCAGCCATCACAGCCGCCCACGCGAAAGGCATCCCTTCCCCAGCGCGGCGCCAGGAGCGCTGCGCCCGAGGCTCTGGCAATCAGCTGAAGCACCACCGGGCATGGGGCAGGCTCGGCAGCACGACGCCTTCCAGCTCCACCGGGGGCGGCGAGCTGCCCGGTCGGGACGCGGGGACAGACGCAGCGGCGACGCACCTGTGAAAGACGCCGCGCCATGAGACCAAGGCCACCATGAGTGGCAGCGACAGCAGTCCAAACACATTAAAGACTAGCTCCTGGACAAACACTTGCGGCTTGAAGGAGACCTGCGGGCTTCGGGGCGACGGGTGGACGAACAACGCACCCAAAGTCGCTCCAGCCAAGGCTGCCACGCGCCCCTGCGGCCTGCCTGCCTTCGCGCTCCAGCCGGCTTTGCGGCCCACCTCTGCGTCGATTTGCCGAATCAGGAGCTCGAGGCCTCGCCAGTCGTCCAGGCGCTCGCCGCCACCGGGTGCGTGAGCTTCAACGTCTGCGCCATCGGCGTCCTCTTGCAGTGACGGGAGCCGCCGAATTTGCGACCCATGCCGCCGCCGCGGGCCTGGCGCCCCCGAGTCGCTGCCTGGGGTCATAGGCAAACTGCGTGGCTGACGGCTGCTGCCGGGGGAGCACCAGGTGGCGACGCTGCCTTCGGTAGGCGGGCAAGCACCGGCGGTAGCAACGCCTGGTGCACGCGTCCCGCTTGCAGAGCCGCGCTTTTGGCGGGCAGTTGCCCTTGCGGCGCGCAGCCTCGCACGCTTTCGGTTCTGATGGCTGCGGCGGCGATCGCAGCCCTGGACGAAATGGCCGGCAGCGGGGTGGACGGCCCCCTGCAGCGCTTGGCGCGCGCGGTGCAGGCGTCCGCGCTGCGCGAGGCGGCGGAGCTGGCTGCTGCCAAGCAGCACTCCGCCGATGTGCTCCGCGGGAACGCCCGCAAGGCCGCCGACGCCCTGCGCGCCGCCGCGCGCGAGTGCGAGGCGGCAGCCGACGATGTAGACCGCGGGTGCGACGAGTCCGCCGCTTGCGCCGAGGCCGCTCTCGCTGCTCGGGCATCAGCCGCGCTCGCGCGCGTGCGAGTCGCGCAAGGCCTGGCCGACTCGTGGCCGCGCAGCCACCCGCGAGGCGCCGGGCGCCAGGCCCGGGTCGACGCTGCCGTTGGGGCAGCCGTGGAAGCCGCCACCACCAGCGTGGCGCCCGAGTCGGCTGCGAGGGCGCTGGCCGACACGGCTGCTCTTGCGCGCACGGCGAGCGAGCGCATCGCGGGCGTGGCAGAGCGACATGGGCTGCACTTGGAGCTTGCGTCTCCGTCTGACCGGGCCCCGGCATCCCTCTCAGTCGCATCGCGCGAGCTCAGCGGCCTTTCCAGCTTGCTTCTATGACCTGGCAAGCCATCGGAAGCATGGTGTTTGTGCGTGTGCTTCGGCAGCGCCGCAGTGTGCGCGAAAGAGCTAGCCCGCCCTACACGGTCGGCAATCACAGTGCGGAGGTCGGGTTTGGGACATGGCAGGCGGGGGAGGCCGAGGCACACACAAAGGGAGGCGCCGCGAGCGCCACAGCCGCGGCCCTCAAAGCCCGAGTCGTCGCACTGTCCAGCCACCCCGCGGTCGATGGCGACCTGGGGGGCGCGCAAGGCGTCGCTTAGTCGACCTCCTCCATCCCGGAGGCATCCTCGCCCTCGGCAGCGTCGAGGGGGGGCAGGTCCGAGAGGGCCTCCGCGGAGCCGGTGGCGCCGGCGTCGGCGTCCTCGTCGTCGTCTCCGACGCCAAGGCCGAGCATGATGAGGCGGTGGATGCGGCCGGCGAAGGTCACGGGCTCCTCAAGGCTGAAGCCGGAAGTGAGGAGGGCGGTGTCGTACATGAGCCAGATCAGGTCCTTCACGGTGCGGTCGGCGCGGTCGTGCGCCGCCTTCTGGCGGAGGCTCACCACGATGGGGTGGCTGGGGTTCACCTCCATGGTCCTCTTGGACGCCATGTAGGTCGACATGGAGGCGTCCCGGAGGGCCTGCGCCTTCATGATCTGCTCCATGCGGGCGGACCAGCCGAACTCGCCGGTCACGAGGCAGCACGGGGACTCGGCAAGGCGGGTCGACACGACGACCTTCTCGCCGAGCACCTCCTTCATGAGGGTGCAGAGATTGTAAACCCCACAGCGGAGCTTGCCGAGACGAGCTGGACACGCGCGGCAGCCTGCGTCCTCAGAAACCCCGTGGCCTGCAGGGCACACTTGACTTCCGCTGATGTCGCCCGGATGGACCGGGCAGCTGATTCAGACGACCGCTTGACCGCCGCTGCTGCCCTGCGAAGCGACGCCAGTCTTCGCCGCAACGCGCTCGCTTGGCGCCTGTGACGTTCCGCGGATGCCTCGGCCTGCTCCTTGGCCGCCTCGGCAGCGACGGTCCTGCTGATTCTGTCCCGCCAGCCTTCGACCACGGCCTCGGCCCGAATGACGCTCTCTTGCATTTCCCTCGACTCTGACATGACAACATAGCTCACGCCGCAGTATCGGCACGCAGTGTCTTCGAAGTCCTCCGTCTGCATTCCTGCTGGCAGCTCTGCACGTCTCATTCCGAGGGGGTCCGCTAGCGCTTCGTCGATCGCGGCCTTCGTGACGTGGGTTGATATGCTCGGGCCGCCTTGTTCAGCGGGCGGCGACCCTGCAGCGGGTGGCAGCCCTGTAGTGGGAGCAGCTGACGACTGACGGGCAGCGGGGGTCGCGCCGGCGTCGGGCCCGGCTGCCGTTGCCATCGACGGCTGCGACGCCACGATGCTAGGTTGACGTAGACCTGACGCCAGCGAGTGGCGCTTCCCCGACCCCCCCCGTCCGCCAACCCCAAGCACATCCCCACCCCGTTCCCTGCCACTCTGCCTACCCAGCAATGAGCGCGTATGACCCCCCCGGGCTGTCAGCGGCTGATCTGGAATCGCTGACCGCCTCGCCCGCTGGTCGCTGGCGTCGCGGGCATGCCCCCGCCTCTCGAGGCGTCCCCCAGCGCGCCTGCGGACCCGCCGCGTCGGGAGCAGATGCAAGTGCGCGCCGCCACCCTCCGATGGCTGCCTTGCCTTGCGACTCGCTCGCTGGAACGCGCAGCCCTTGCGGCTTGGCTGGCCCAGCGCCGACGCATTCCGCGCTCGGCCTATCCCCGCGGCTCGCGCTGCGCCCCTGCAACAGCCGCTTCGCCCTGAGCACAGCGTCTGTGGATGAGGCTGTGAGGCGCGCAGAGGCCGCCGCCCGAGCCGTCCAGTCCTCCCGCGGCAGGCGCGCGGCAGGATGCACATCCGCGGCTTCCGCGGTGGGCAATCACGCGCCCGGCTCCACCGGCCGTGGCCAGGGCGCCGATGCGACGTCTGAGTCGCGCCGCGGCACAGTCGGCAGCCCGCCGAGCGCCGCCCAGTCCCAGCCCCGCCCACGACGGCCGCAGCCTCAGCAGGCGCGGCTCCCTTCCAGGCGACCCTCGCCTCACCGCGGGGACGCGGCTCGCAATGGAGCTGCATTGGCGGCCGCGGGGGAGCCGGCAGGTGGTCCGGGCGGCGTCGCCGGCCCGTCATCGTCGGCGTGGGCGGCTCGTCTGGAGGCGTCGGCAGTGTCGCGCGCATCAGCGCTGACGTCGGTCGGCGCAGCAACTCGCCGGACAGCTGACGTGGTTGCGGCGGTCGGTGCCGCAGTCCGCAGAGGGGGGGGTGGGGGCAGCCTCTCGTCGACCTCGTCAGTGGCTGCCAGCCGCTTCGCGGGAACTGCTCAGCGACCGGCCAGCGGCGCCCACTCAGCCAGGGCAGCTGCCAGCCACAGCCTCTCTCGGACGCTGATTCACCGGGTTCCGTTGCCGCTTCGCGCTCCCCACTGCGCGGGCCTCACTCCTCGCCCGACGGGCCCCATCACCGTCGCATCACGCCCCCATCTCCGCCGATGGCGCTCCGGTCACCTGCGGTCCATCGCCCGCAGAGCCCGGCCTCGGGGCGCAGCCCAAGCTTGGCCAGCCAGGGTGTGCCCGGCCGTGGGGGTCGGCCTGCCGTCTCTCAGCGGCCCGAGCCGGAGCCGTCGGCGGTGCCTCGCCGAGCCCAGTCACAGGGTGTGGCATCCGCCACGCCGGCCGCGGCCTGCTCGCCGGCCAAATCAGCCCTGCCGCCCCGCCGATCGCCCCCGGTGACATCTCCGGGGCATTCGGCTGGGGCTGGCGGGCGGGTGCCAAGCTCCTCAACGCACACGTCGGCTGGCTCAGGAAGCTCGCTCGCTGGGGGCAAGGCCGCGCGGATCCCGAGCGCACGCCACCCGGTGCAAGGGCGTCGCAGCAGCCGCCTGATGAGGCTGGCGCGGGAGTCGGTTGCGGCAGTGGCGCTGCTGCAGGCGGCGCTGGCGGCGCGGGAGCCTCTATCGCGGCCGCCGCTGACGACGGGCTGGCGGCTGTTGCAGCGTCCCTACTGGCCACTGTGGCTGCGCTGCGAGTGGCTGTGGAGGCGGCAGAGCATCGGTCCGGACGAGCTGCCGCAGCGGTCGGTTCCAACGAGCCTGGCGAGGGACCAGACAGGGCTGCAGCTGCCTTTGGTGGGGACACTGGCCGCGGTGGCATCGTGCCAACACAGGAAGGGAGCGAGGCAGCGGCGCTCAAAGCAGGGCTGAGAGGCGCCGTGGCAGCAGCGAGGGACGCGGCCCGTGCAGTGGAGCGACAGTCCGCCGCGAGCGCTGGCCGCGACAAGGCAGAGCGGCGGCAGGCTGCCGCGATCAACTACTGGCGCGGGGAGGCGATGCGGCTGCGGGAACAGGCTGCTTCGGGCGCAGCAGGCGCAAGAGGTGCGGCGGGCCGCGAGCAGGGCGTGCCCAGCGTGTGTCTGTGAGGTGCATGCTCGGCCTCGTCGGCCAGGTTGGGCGGTCTTGATGCGTGCGCGCCTCCTTGTGGCCTCTGGATGCCCTCTGCTCTGCCAGCCAGAGTTGGCAAGGCGCGCTCGAGGGCCTCTGCACATGGTGCGGATCAATCGGTCCGTTCGGTAACCGGTTGGGTTCATATTTGTCCGCAGACGTAGATTCTACCCCGACAAAACAGACGAGCCATCTGGCATCGTCACGACACTCTCTTGGGCTACGCGGCTCCCCCACAGCGTGCTGGGGGCTGCCCTCGGCGTGACTCAGAGGGTCCCGAGCTCTGGTCTACCCGCCTGCGTCGGCGGCCAAGACAAGCAGCTCGCCGGCAAGGCGCGCGCAGCGTGCGCTTCGCTTTGCCCGCCGTGCCGTGCGAACGCTCGCACAGCACTCCAGGGCCCGTTGCGGTCGGCTTTGAGGTTGTGTGAGAGCAAAGCCGCATTCGTGACCCGCCCCGAGCTATGGACGAGGCTCCCCTTGACATTTCCCTGGACGAGGCGGTCGCGAAACTGCCACTAGCGCAGAACTCGGCGGCGGCCGCCTCGGCCGCGGCGCCGCGCCCGGCCCTCTTCACGGCGGACGAATGCCTGGGCGAGGGCAGTGCCGACGCCATACTTAGCACATGGCCCGAGCTGGGCCGTCATTTTCAGCGGGCGGGCAGGCTTACGCGTGTCGGCTGGCTAGTCAAGATCCTTCACGTCATGGATCAGCTGCACCTTCCCAAAGCGGCACGGGGCGAAACCCCGCGCACCGCACGCGCCCCTGCGCCCCCACGCACACGGGAGCGTGGGCTGGCGGGGGCGGGGGTCGCAGCGGCGCCGTCCGCGGCGGCAAACGCGGGCCTCAGCGGCCGAAACAGGGTCGCGAGCGCGCGCAGCTCCCGAGCGGTCGTTGTCGGCAGAGCTCTATGGCGACGTCGTCACGATGCAGGTTCGCGCCGTCACGGTTTCCCTCACCCACTCGACAGGGCAGGGTCCCATCGCAGCGGACCTGACGGCGGGCTTCGCTGCGCTCGCGCAGCCGCCTGTGGGGCAGTCATTCGACAACGCGGCCGACTGTTGCGACGTGCTGGCCACAGTGGCCTGCAAAGCCGTGTCGCGAGCACAGTCCGACGAGGTTGCGAAACGCGTGCGGCTCGTACTCCATGCGGCCATCGGGCATGCGCTCCTCACAGAGGGCGGGACCATCGATGAGGTACCCGCCGACGTGGACCTCGCCCGCACGACAGCGACCGTCGCGGAACTTGCCCGGAGCAGACTGCTGGGACACGACGCGACGCGGGCAGGACCTGCCGGCCTCGCCTGCTCACTCGGTGAGACCGCCTGAGCCTGCGCGCGAGGCACTGGCCGCGCACTCACCGTTTGCGCTCACCCCACAGAGAGGCCTGGGCAGCGAAATGGACCCCTGGCCGGCCGCGCGGGCCGAAGGAGGCATCTGGCGAGAAATCGCGTCACCGGCGCGACCACCCGAACAACAGGTGAGCTGAAATCTTGCTTGGCAGATGCAGGGACCCTTGCTTACCTGACGGGACTCCTCCACGTGCCCTCGCCGAAGATGGCGGCGCTCGTTGCAGTCGCGACTGGCGTTGGCATAACGAGCGTCCCTGAGAGCGTGGTCACGACGCTTCTCGAGACCTCGCCCCTTGCTGATTCCACATGCGTCCTTCGCGCGGCGGTCGAGGCGGCCGCGAGGGCCGAAACTCCGCCCTCCCCTTCCCCGGTGGGCGGCTTCCGGACGGCGGTCGAGGACCAGCTCCACGCTGTGGCAGCTGCCTGGGTAGCAGCGGGCGCGCCACCCCCGATCAAGCGGGTACAGGACTTGTTCGTCGCGGCGCTGGCAACGCTGGCGGCGCAGCGGACAAAGACTAAGCACCTGCTGGCGCAGGAGATCCAAGAGCACCCGTGGTCAGTGACGGTCGAAGCCCTGGAGTACCTCTGGGCATCGGATTCCGAGGCGGCGCTGCGTGCAGCTGTCACAGCCGTGGCCGCCTCGGCGTTTGACTGGCGAACGGCAGGCATCCCAGTGGGCCCGGCCGCATTTGCCGTTGTCCTGGCGGCAACGGCAGTGGCGCTGGTGGACCCCGCGGACGGAGAGGGAGCTGAGCTGCGGCTCCTGCTGGACGAAGCTCTTCCAGACGCAGAGCTCATGCCCCGACCCGCCCTTCGGGGCTCGGGTCCGCGGGTTCACGACCGAGTCCTCCGGTATGCAGACCGGCGAGAGGCGCGCCGGGCCCGGCCCACGGCGGAGCGACGAGGCCGGGCGGCGCCCCGCCAGGCCGCACTCGCTGCGGGGGCGGCGGCACCGTCCGCTCCGGCGACAAAAGCAACGTCCGCGCAGCCGCGGCGGCAGAAGAAGCCCTCTTCCTCGCTGACGGGGCAGTTCACAGCGCTGCTCGGAATGTCGCCATCGGACTTCATGTCGTCCTTGTGGCGGCGCACGGGGGCGTCGGGGCGTCCCCCAATGCTGATCCCTGCTCTGGCAGAGGGCAAGATGGCACATGTGCTCAAAGGAGGCCTGACGGCGAACGCGCTGGCGGAAGCAATTGCTGGCGCGCTTGGGCTGGGTGACGACCCTCCGGGATCGCCCGCAGACACGTGGGCGTTGCTCCGCCAGCGGCTCGGACTGGGTTTTCCCGAGGCCTGAGCCAACAGGGACGGCGTGATCGGGCTCTGCACGGTCACGTCTGGCTCAGGCCTCATGGCCCTCCATCGCGGCGGGGTCTGAGGTCGGGGGACGACGTGACCGACGCGGAACCGCCGCAGGTGGGAAGCCGACAGCGTCCTGAACGGTGGAGGCCGGACCTCTCGCGGCTAGACCCTGCAGCCCCCCCGTTCTTTCCCGACGCGTGGCGGCCCGAGCCGCGGCAGCGCAAGAAGGAACGACGGAGGCGGAGATGGCCCAGCCGAAAGAACAAACGGCGGGGCGGGGGCGGAACCCAGGTGCGGGCGGAAGGCGTCGCCGCCGCGGCAACCGGCTCACGACCACCTTCACGCCGCGGACCGAGGGCTACAGAGCTGCGCGCTGGGCTCCGGCGCCGGCACGGGACCAACCGTTGCCGACGCTGGAGCTGGCGAGGCGGTACCTACGCGCCCTTCGCCATCGGTACGACCCCCCGCGTCCGAAGCGGCAGGTGCGCTCAGCGACGGGGCGGATATGGGCCGCTTCGGATGAGACGGGCCTGCGTCAATACCAACGGGCGCGGCGGCTTCTTTCACTGATAGGGATGGACCCCGAACGGGTAGCGCCGCATCAGCTGCGGGCGGCCTTGGAGCGCCTGCGTGCCTCTGGGGTGCTGCAGCAAGCAGTCGATGCTGCGCGTAACGCGGTAGCACTGGACCCCGGGGCGGCAGCGTCGGACGGGTTTCTCCACACTGCTCTGGCGGCGCACCCCATCCTCTGGGGAACAGACGGAGCTGCCGGAGGGATTAACCCAGTTAGCGTGCTTGAGCTGCTGAGACCCGTATCGCGGCGCTGGCGGGAACCGTTTGCGACGGCCCTGATCGGCGCGGACACGGCCGTGGTGGAACCAGTACGACCGCGTGGCCGTCCACCCAACTATCGGTCGCCCGGGTTCACGGAGGCGCAGTTGGAGAGCGCTCTGGCGGACGAAGTCGCGCGCGGCTGGTCGCTGCCAGTGCCATCGGACTGGCCCAAGCAACTCCTGCGCCGCACGGCCCCCTGTAAGCTGGTGCCCAAGTCAGGCCTGGGAGCAGACGGCCGGCCCCGGGCACGAATGGTCCAGGACAACTCAGCATCGGCGGCCCCCGCGGCCCTCCGCGGAGTGAACTCGCGAGTAGACACATCGTTCCTCGAGTTCCCGAAGGTCCCATCGGCCGCGGAGCTGTGCCAGCTCATCGCTGACATGGAGGACAAGCATAACGGACCCTTGTTCCTGGCGCCCATGGACATCCAGGCCGCCTACAGACAGCTGTCGGCGGGGGCGGGAGCCACGCCCCTGCTGACCATAGCCTCGGGAAAGGTCACCCTTATGAACGTGGCGCTGCCGATGGGTGCGAGATTCAGCGCGTCCGCGCTGTGCGCAGCCACGGCAGCGCTAGGAGACGCCTTGCGCACGGACCACACGGGGGTGGCCGTGTACGCGGACGACATCTTGCTGGTGTCGGCCTGCGACGAGGCGGGCGCTCGCGCGGACCGGGATCGTGCGGCGGAACTCTGCGGGCAGCTTGGCTTACCAGTGGCCGTGGAGAAATGCCCACCCCCTGCCCATGTGGCGGACTACGTGGGGCTGCGCTTCTCCTCCCGATCGGACCTGACGCTGGTGTCGGTGAAACCATCCACCCTACAGAAGCTCTTGGGGGCACTGGACTCAGTCCGAGCCGGAGGTCGCATCTCCGTCTCGGTCCACGAACCGATGCTGGGGCGAGCCTATTGGCTCTCCTGCCTGTGCCTGCCCATCAAGGCATGGATTCGACGGCTGGCCCAAGAGATCGTTCCGGCGGCACGTGCGCCTCGTCGCCGGTTTCGCTGGACAAGCCGAGCGGAGAGCGCTGCGAAGGCCTTGTCCAGGCTGCTCCACCGATCTCCCTCAGTGCGGGTCCGGGACGTGGCGGACCGAGCCCGCGGGCCCGACCCTAGGCCGAAGTATCTGCTTGCCACAGACGCCTGTGGGCAAGCGGGCGGAGCGGTGCTGATAGACCTGCATGATCCGGGATCTCCATGGCAGGTGGCCCGCTTCGAGTGGCCGGAACACATTGGATCGAGTACCCGCTCCGAGCTGCTGACCGCGACGCGTGCGCTCCAGCACTTCAGGCACCAAGTTGCGGGGACGTCCGTGCACCTCTTGACCGACAACGTGGCCACTCAGGCTGTGTCGTCAAGGTTCCGGGCATCGCTCTCGGCCGGGCACGCCGATGACCTGGCCGAGGAGCTTGCCGAGTTCCTGCTGCACAACCGGGTGCGCCTAGATGCGAGCCACATCGCTGGCGTTGACAATATCTGTGCTGACCGCCTGAGCCGCCTTTCCCCGCAGGTGGCCATCGAGGGGCCCTTGTGGAAGCTGGGTACGAGGTGTCTTTCGACGGCTGCGAGCTCTTTCTGCGCGACTGCGCCGCCTGCGTGGCCCAAGCTCGTGCTGCCACCGACGGTCGTCCCGGTGGACGAGCCACACGGCTGCTGAGCGTCCTGGACCGGGACGGCAACTCCCACGTGTTCGCGGCCATGCTGGCCCTCACGGACGTTAGAACAGGCCGGCCCACGGTGGTGGCGGCTGTCAGGGCGTGGCGAGCGCTCTGCGCAGCAAAGGGCGCGAGGTTTCCCCGCTCGGGGCGGATCACGCTGGCGGCAGCGTCGATCTTCGCCCGGGCGCTAATGGCGGGAGACACGGAATTGTCCCCGTCGAGCCTGGTCAGCTACCTCTTCGCGGTGAGAAGGTTCGCGCGGTTCGCCTTTGACGAGGCAGACGACCCGATGTCGGACAAGCACTCGGCCATCAAGCTCATCGTGGCACGCATGAATCGCATGGCCGAGCCCAAGTTTGACGCCCGCATTCCCTTCGGCCCTTCCACGATCATGGCTGCGGCGTCAGACCCATACACCGACCTAGCGATTCGGACGGTGTGTGTGCGATAGCCTGGGACGGCCTCTGCCGCCTCGGCAGCCTGTTAGAGGAGGCGTGCCCTGCCGGGCGTCGAGCACTCCAAATCCAGGCGCTCACGCTGCATGAAGGTTCAAGCTGGCCGGCGTACTCGGTGACGATCCAAGACAAAATGTCACCAAAAGGCGAGCGCGTGACCGTCTCGGCGGATCCCGCCTCGGCGTTCTACAACCCGGCGTCCTGCGGCTCCCCGTTCCTGGTGCGCGAATACGTCAGGACGCGAGCGAGGCGCGGGCCGGGTCCCGCTTGGCTGAACAAGACGGGGCTTGCGGTGACGAAGCGTATGGTGGCGGAGCTGGTGACCCGCCACCGCCGCGACGGCCACCCGACGACGGGGCACGCCTTCCGCATCTCGGGCGCCACTTGGCTTTACACCTCAAGGAAGGCGTCAGTCATACGCATCGCAAGCCTGGGACGATGGCACAATCCTGCCAGTGTAGTCTCATACATCAGAGAGAACGCACCGTTTCTCTTACGCGAGGAGGATGCGACCGGGGGACGACACCATTTCTGACCCACAGGCGCAACCTCCTCGCCGCTCCGGCGTGCCGCACCTCCCGTCCCGGCAGGCAGCGGCACGCGGCACCCTTCTCCGTACCCTCAACCTTGTTCTACGGAGGGTGCCCAGTGGCCATTCAATCAATGGGTGGCGCGGAGGCAGGCTGGGAGGTGGCTTGCGAGGTTTCAGTGCCCCTGTGGGTGCAGACTCCGAGCAAGGCACTGCCACTCCTAGCCTGCTGGCGCCGGACACCTAACAGGTGCCCATTTGGCCACTGCTGGATGCGTGATCACCATTCCCTACGATCACACGCACCAGGGCGAATCGGAGGCGTTGCCGGACAGTTCGGTAACCGGTTGGGTTCATATTTGTCCGCAGACGTAGATTCTACCCCGACAAAACAGACGAGCCATCTGGCATCGTCACGACACTCTCTTGGGCTACGCGGCTCCCCCACAGCGTGCTGGGGGCTGCCCTCGGCGTGACTCAGAGGGTCCCGAGCTCTGGTCTACCCGCCTGCGTCGGCGGCCAAGACAAGCAGCTCGCCGGCAAGGCGCGCGCAGCGTGCGCTTCGCTTTGCCCGCCGTGCCGTGCGAACGCTCGCACAGCACTCCAGGGCCCGTTGCGGTCGGCTTTGAGGTTGTGTGAGAGCAAAGCCGCATTCGTGACCCGCCCGCCCATCCCGCGGCAGGCTGGGAGGTGGCTTGCGAGGTTTCAGTGCCCCTGTGGGTGCAGACTCCGAGCAAGGCACTGCCACTCCTAGCCTGCTGGCGCCGGACACCTAACAGGTGCCCATTTGGCCACTGCTGGATGCGTGATCACCATTCCCTACGATCACACGCACCAGGGCGAATCGGAGGCGTTGCCGGACAGGGGGAAAACTGCCGCGCCGAGAGCCGCGGCGCAGCGCCGCACATCCGCGCCCCGGGGCCACGTGGCCGCGCACTCGCTGCTTCGAACCGTGAGTGCAAGCCTCTGCGAGTGCCTCGTTGCGGGGCAGTCCCTGGGCGCGAGGGCTGAGGAGCCCGAGCTGCACAGATGCGGCGTGGTTCGTGGCGCGCTCGTGCGGCCCGCTTGCATGGGCCCCGTCGGCCCGCAGCGCGGCCCCCCGCGGCGCGCGGACGAGGCCTCGGGGTCGCTCTCCCGCTGTTCCTGCCCCCGTGACCGAGAGCCGGGCCGAGGGGGCGGCCCCTGTGAGCAACGAGAGGGTGGCGTGCAACACGGCTCGATCCGCCGAGCGCTTTGCTCTGCGCCCGCAGCGTACCAGCCAGCCAGGCCCGACTGGCCGGCAGCATGCGGACCATTGCTGTGGCGTTGGTCGTTTTGGCGCTCTGGGTAAGCCGGCTCTTGCTCCGCCCGCCTTTCAGCTCGCCGGCTGGCGCAGCGCCAATCCAAGAGGGGAGCGCGCGCCCACGAGCGACGCCGCGCGCCTGCTCCGGCGGCCCGGGCCAGGCAGCGGGACCCGTCTGCTCCCCCGCGGCCCCGAGGTGGAGTTCTCACTCGCCATGTCCTTGTTGCCCGCGTGCCAAACTCGGTCTTCGCAGGCGCCTGCTTTCGCAGTGGACTGCACCATCGGCGCCCTGTACGTTTGGTCCGCTCGGCTCATTCGTTGCCCGATGGCCGACGCGACAATGCGAATTCCTCTGCTCAAGGCAGGCAAGGTCGAGTTGCCCACACAAAAGACTTGCGGACTCGACATGGCGACCGACCCGCTGCAGTACTTTGAGGCGGCGCTGGGCAGAGCTCTCGACCACGCAAAGGACACTGAGCTCTCGACCGGCTGCGAGATGGCAGACCTCGTGGTTCACGGCGTCGTGCCCATCAACGTCACGAGAGAGAAACGCAGCAAGATCAAAGCATTGGAGACCGAGCTGCAGGACTGGCTCACTCGTCAAGCCCTTGGTCTGCACAAAGCAACAAGCCACTCCTGGGCACCCGTTGTCGCCTGGGGAAATTCGCCCGTGAAGCGGAGCGGGCAAAAAGAGCTGCTCCTGCCACTTGGTGAGGGTGGCCGAAGGCCGAGCAGCTTCGTCCGACCAGAAGCTGCACCTTTCTTGATGCAGGACATTGCCAAGAGCGACTTTGAGAAAAAGTTCTTGGACCTGGTTTCGTCGGTGAGGGTCCCGGAAGCAGAAGCACAGCTCCCGAGCTTCTCTCTCCTCACAGCGGCAGAAACTGCATTCGAGGGGCTCGAATACATTCGGCAGACAGCCTCGGGGCAGAAAGGCATCCAGGCCGGTCTGGTGCAGGTGTACAACTACCCCGTGTCCTTGCGCGAGTACATCTTGCCTTCGATGGCGCTGCTTTGCCCAGAGTCGGTGGCGTGGACGTCGCTCAACTCATCGCTGGACGGCCTGGAGGGAGCTGCTCCCGAGCTGGGCGAACACGCGCAGGTCTGGAACTGCTGCCCGTTGAACCGCCGACGACACGATGCGAGGTGCACCCTGACAGAAGTCCCAGTCACGGGCGGCAAGCGGCGATTCCCCAGAGCCTGCCAAGACGAAGCGCGGCCTGTGAATCGGCTCTCGATGGCCCGGCGGGCAGCAAACGCGTCCGTCGTCGCAGCTTCTCTGGCCGCCCACGCAGTTAACCTCGTAGCGACTCGCCCCAGTTCGGAAACAGCTGCGACTGCTGTTCACGTCGCGTCGATGGCTCTCGACGCTGCCAGGGCGGCTCTGATGGCGGCTATGGCGCTGGAGCGCGAGAGTGGGCCGACAGAATTCTCTATTTCGCGGTCTCCGATCGTGCTGGCTGCCCAGAGGGTTGCCAAGATCGCACGGGGAGAATACGGAGCAGCACCCAAAGTGGTCGAGTTCCTGGAGAGCGAGACGAAGACATGCAATGCTGTGGCAACCAAGGCCAAGGATTTGCTCGTACCGCCTTCAGATGCGGAGCATGTACCTTGGCCGAGCGTGGACATTGGAAACCTGGAGGCTGAGTACAAGGCATTTCTGGACAATGAGTTTTCTTGGGCGACGGCGCGACC
The DNA here is from genome assembly GCA_008330645.1 of Cafeteria roenbergensis. Lineage (NCBI taxonomy): Eukaryota > Bigyra > Bicosoecida > Cafeteriaceae > Cafeteria > Cafeteria roenbergensis. The sequence goes on along the minus strand of VLTN01000014.1, from coordinate 385,903 downwards.
GACTGGCGTGGCAGACGGGCGAGGCACGGGGCAGGCTACGTCGGTTGTGGGGAGTGCCAGGCCTGACAAACAATGCCTTGCCGGAAATTATCACGACACCGACCAGCTAGACAGGTTGGACAGGTCAGCTGCTGCGGCGGCCGCAAGTGCTGCCGGAAGCGGCAGTCCAGCCACCGGACCAGGCGCGGGCGAAGGCGAGGTAAGGGACACGGATGGCGATGAGGGATGCACAGCCGCCTGCGCGGGCTCTCACGGAGAGGGATCCCAAGCTGAGCACTGTCCTGAACGCAAAACCGCAAGTCTCCTTCGAAAGGCCGTCGACAGCGGCCTTCTGCACGAGTTCTGCGGCGAACTCGGCGGCTCCAAGAGTTCTGCAGCTCCTGATTTGAGCACAATTTTGCAGGGACTTCGCGCTGAGGTCAACAAACCCATAAGCGGCCCACCGGAAGCGAGCCCAAGCGCAGCCCATGCAAGTTTGCCGGATTTGGCGGTGGACCCCTCAGCGCTGGCGTTGATGCTCTCCATCAGCAGCGCGTCACGACTGAACAGTGCTGCCAACGATGCCCGGTGCCACCTTTACAAGTGCGGAAGTTGGAGGCCTGAAACAGCAAGCCTCGAAGCTGCCGCCACAAGGTTGGGGTCTGCCCTGTGTTTGACGGGTTGGTCAGCAATGCGACGGCGACCCAGCTCCCCCAGCGGCGGTACCCACCGTCGGCCAGACGCTGAATTGCTGTTGAGCGCTCTGGACGCATTTGACGAGGCAGAGGCTTCGATTCTGCGAATGGGTCAGTGCTACCCTCGGGACCCAAGGCCAGCTCATGTGACTGACTCTCACGGAGCAGCCGCTTCGGAAGAGATGTCGTTTCGAAGCTCCCTGCATGTCCCTGTGCCGCACAGCAAAGCAGAGGCGATTCCAAAGGAGGCCGCCCAGTCTAGCCTTTATGGAGCTACATCCAGCTATGACGATGCCCCAGAGCCAATATCGAGTGACCTTGAGAGACCCTCCCAGCACCGGTGCACCGGCAGGAAAGGTTCTGCCGGCCAGACCTTGAGTGCTTCTGCCGACGAGCTGCTGAAGCCCCAGACTGGATGTGTTCCAAAACCCTCCTGCAGGCCCACAGAGCCGGGCCAGTGGTGGGACCCCTTCACAGGCAATACCGAGCCTCGCGCTGGGTAGCCGGTTGGGCTCATACTTGTCCGCAGACGTAGACTCCACCCCAACAAACAGACGAGCCATCTGGCATCGTCCCGACACTCTCCTGGTCTACGCGGCTTCCCCACAGCGTGCTGGGGGGGCGCCCGGCGTGACTCAGAGGGTCCCGAGCTCTAGTATACCCGCCTGCCCCGGCGGCCAAGACAAGCAGCTCTCCGGCAAGGCGCGCGCAGCGTGCGCTTCGCTTTGCCCTCCGTGCCTCGCACAGCACTCCAAGGCCCGTTGCGGTCGGCGTTGAGGTTGTGTGAGAGCAAAGCCGCATTCGTAGCCCGCCCGCGCATCCCGCGGCAGGCTGGGAGGTGGCTTGCGAGGTTTCAGTGCCCCAGTGGGTGCTATCTCCGAGCAAGGCACTGCCACTCCCAGCCCGCTGGCGCCGGACACCTAACAGGTGCCCATTTGGCCACTGCTGGATGCGTAATCACCACTCCCCTACGATCACACGCACCAGGGCGAATCGGAGGCGTTACCGGACAGGGCGCGCTGTTTGTGATGTAAATCTTGTGCTGTGTCCCCTCGAGTTGTGAGGCCGCCTTCAGATGTGGCAACAACACCGGGCCCGCTCTGCCCCACGGCAGGCGCGGGCCATCCCGACCCGCTCGCAAGCCCGCCCTCTGGGCGAGCACTCCGGCCCGAGCCCCCGTGGGGGGGCTCGCCGGCCGTATCCCGTTCCCGCCGCGCGCATGCGTTCCGACTAGCGCGTGAGCGGTCTCGATCACATGACCCCGGCTCTGCCTCACGGCAACCGCGGGCCATCCGACCCGCTCGCAAGCTCGCCCTTTGGGCGGGCACACCGGTTCGAGCCCGCGTGGGCTCTCCGGCCGCACCGCACCCGTACCCGCCGTACGCGCGCGCCCCGAGTGGTGTGCGTGTGCTCGATTCTATCGTTTGACCCCTCCCTCCCGTCCCTCGGGCGACCCCGTGCGGTCCCCGCCGCGCCGAACTTAAGCCATTTGAGTCAACACCAGTCCTCCACCAACAAGCGGCCTCTCAACGCCCACTCAGGTCAGCTTTCGTCTGTTTGTTGGTGTGGAATCTATGTCTGCGGACAAATACGAACCCAACCGGCTACCGAACTGACCCACCCTCCTGTTCCTCGGGCGACCCCGTGTGGTCCCCGCCGCGCCGTATCTATAGCCACTAGGTCAGCATCGGCGATCCTCGCCTCCACTCAGCCAACCAGAAGCAAGACGGCACGGTCAAGATCGGTCACTCACCAGCCCGTGGACTCTCAACGTTCAAAAAGTCAGCAGCTCAGTTCAAGTCACAGGCTTGGCGCCACATGGCCAGCGTCGCGCGCCGAATCCACCGTTGGAAGCAGTCTGCCTGCCCGAGCAACCTAACTATCGAGGCATTGGCGGCAACGGACAGAGCAGAGTTTCCGGCCTGCGAACACCACAAAGAGAATTCCACGCAAACATGCGGCGCATTGCTCAGCGCCAGGATTCACGAAACCAGCGGGCAAGCAACGCCGGTGACTGTGCAATATGGACGGCTCAATGGCAGAAACCTTTGTTCACCTGCGGCAAGAGGAGGGCAGCCGAAACCGAAACCAAGGGCAACTTACGGAATTCGTGGCTTTGACGTCAGCGCCGCGGTCGAGCAACAGCCCCACTGTCGACTCGTGGCCGTTCCGTGCAGCCACCATGACCGCCGTCCAGCCGTCCTGCACTCACACCGCAAGGCACCCACCACGCACAGACACCACAGTCGCCACCTTAGCCGCCCCGGCACATCATGCCCTCGCCCCACCGACCGCCCCGCGCCACAACCACACGCCAGCCATCAAGCACGATGCCGAGCACACACCGCACACACACACACAAACACACTCCCTCCAGCCAGCCGAACCGCACCCGCACCCGCGCCTCCGCCGGACGCCGTCACGGCTGCCGAACAGGCCGCCCCTCCCCACCCACCCACCCATGGCTGCGACCCCCGGCCCCGCCAGCGAGCCACCCACACGCTACAGTCCGCTCCACGCCATGCGCCACCACGCCCGGCGCCCCACCGCCACCTGCGCCCGCCACCTCGCCTGAGCGCCCCACCGCCAGGCCGACGCCACGCCGTGCCGCCACCCCACCGCGACCGCCACCCAGCGTCCGCCGCAGCCACGCCGCATCGGACAGCGCGCGCAAGCCGCAGGGCCCCAGCAAAGGCTGCCTCCCGCTCACTGCCCGCATCCGTCAAACGCCGACCACGCGCACACCCCGCCCGTGGCGGACACCGGGACACGCTCCGCCGCGGCTGCGACGGATCACGACAACGTGCTCACCTTGTTGCGCGCCTCCATATCGGCGCCGCGGTCGAGCAGCAGCCCCACTGTCGACTCGTGGCCGTTCTGTGCAGCCACCATGACCGCCGTCCAGCCGTCCTGCACTCACACCGCAAAGCACCCACCACGCACAGACACCACAGTCGCCACCTTAGCCGCCCCGGCACATCATGCCCTCGCCCCACCGACCGCCCCGCGCCACAGCCACACGCCAGCCATCAAGCACGATGCCGAGCACACACCGCACACACACACACAAACACACTCCCTCCAGCCAGCCGAACCGCACCCGCGCCAGCGCCTCCGCCGGACGCCGTCACGGCTGCCGAACAGGCCGCCCCTCCCCAGCCGCCCCAGCCCCCGTAGCCACCCATGGCTGCGACCCCCGGCCCCGCCAGCGAACCACCCGCGCGCTACAGTCCGCTCCACGCCATGCGCCACCACGCCCGGCGCCCCACCGCCACCTGCGCCCGCCACCTCCGCCCGCCACCTCGCCTGAGCGCCCCACCGCCAGGCCGACGCCACGCCGTGATGCCTCCCCACCGCGACCGCCACCCCGCGTCCGCCGCAGCCACGCCGCATCGGACAGCGCGCGCAAGCCGCAGGGCCCCAGCTAAGGCTGCCTCCCGCTCACTGCCCGCATCCGTCAAACGCCGAACACGCGCACACCCCGCCCGAGGCGGACACCGGGACACGCTCCGACGCGGCTGCGACGAATCAACACAACGTGCTCACCTTGTTGCGCGCCTCCACGTCGGCGCCGCGGTCGAGCAGCAGCCCCACTGTCGACTCGTGGCCGTTCTGTGCAGCCACCATGACCGCCGTCCAGCCGTTCTGCACTCACACCGCAAGGCACCCACCACGCACAGACACCACAGTCGCCACCTTGGCCGCCCCGGCTCATCATGCCCTGCCCCCACCGACCGCCCCGCGCCACAGCCACACGCCAGCCATCAAGCACGATGCCGAGCACACACCGCACACACACACAAACACACTCCCTCCAGCCAGCCGAACCGCACCCGCACCCGCGCCTCCGCCGGACGCCGTCACGGCTGCCGAACAGGCCGCCCCTCCCCAGCCGCCCCAGCCCCCGTAGCCACCCACCCACCCACGGCGGCGACCCCCGCCCCTGCCAGCGAGCCACCCACACGCTACAGTCCGCTCCACGCCATGCGCCACCACGCCCGGCGCCCCACCGCCACCTGCGCCCGCCACCTCGCCTGAGCGCCCCACCGCCAGGCCGACGCCACGCCGTGATGCCTCCCCACCGCGACCGCCACCCAGCGTCCGCCGCAGCCACGCCGCTCGGACAGCGCGCGCAAGCCGCGGGGCCCCAGCTAAGGCTGCCTCCCGCTCACTGCCCGCATCCGTCAAACGCCGAACACGCGCACACCCCGCCCGAGGCGGACACCGGGACACGCTCCGCCGCGGCTGCGACGGATCAACACAACGCGCTCACCACTTCTCGCGCCTCCACATCGGCGCCGCGGTCGAGCAGCAGCCCCACTGTCGACTCGTGGCCGTTCTGTGCAGCCACCATGACCGCCGTCCAGCCGTCCTGCACTCACACCGCAAAGCACCCACCACGCACAGACACCACAGTCGCCACCATGGCCGCCCCGGCACATCATGCCCTCGCCCCACCGACCGCCCCGCGCCACAGCCACACGCCAGCCATCGAGCACGATGCCGAGCACACACCGCACACACACACACAAACACACTCCCTCCAGCCAGCCGAACCGCACCCGCATCCGCACCCGCGCCTCCGCCGGACGCCGTCACGGCTGCCGAACAGGCCGCCCCTCCCCAGCCGCCCCAGCCCCCGTAGCCACCCATGGCTGCGACCCCCGGCCCCGCCAGCGAGCCACCCACACGCTACAGTCCGCTCCACGCCATGCGCCACCACGCCCGGCGCCCCACCGCCACCTGCGCCCGCCACCTCGCCTGAGCGCCCCACCGCCAGGCCGACGCCACGCCGTGCCGCCTCCCCACCGCGACCGCCACCCAGCGTCCGCCGCAGCCACGCCGCTCGGACAGCGCGCGCAAGCCGCGGGGCCCCAGCTAAGGCTGCCTCCCGCTCACTGCCCGCATCCGTCAAACGCCGAACACGCGCACACCCCGCCCGAGGCGGACACCGGGACACGCTCCGCCGCGGCTGCGACGGACCAACACAACGTGCTCACCTTGTTGCGCGCCTCCATATCGGCGCCGCGGTCGAGCAGCAGCCCCACTGTCGACTCGTGGCCGTTCTGTGCAGCCACCATGACCGCCGTCCAGCCGTCCTGCACTCACACCGCAAAGCACCCACCACGCACAGACACCACAGTCGCCACCTTGGCCGCCCCGGCACATCATGCCCTCGCCCCACCGACCGCCCCGCGCCACAGCCACACGCCGGCCATCGAGCACGATGCCGAGCACACACCGCACACACACATGGACCCCAGCCATACCGCACCCGCACCCGCGCCTCCGCCCGACGCCGTCACGGCTGCCGAACAGGCCGCCCCTCCCCACCCACCTACCCACCCACGGCTGCGACCCCCGGCCCCGCCAGCGAGCCACCCACACGCTACAGTCCGCTCCACGCCATGCGCCACCACGCCCGGCGCCCCACCGCCACCTGCGCCCGCCACCTCGCCTGAGCGCCCCACCGCCAGGCCGACGCCACGCCGTGATGCCTCCCCACCGCGACCGCCACCCCGCGTCCGCCGCAGCCACGCCGCATCGGACAGCGCGCGCAAGCCGCAGGGCCCCAGCAAAGGCTGCCTCCCGCTCACTGCCCGCATCCGTCAAACGCCGAACACGCGCACACCCCGCCCGTGGCAGACACCGGGACACGCTCCGCCGCGGCTGCGACGGATCAACACAACGTGCTCACCACTTCGCGCACATCCACGTCGGCGCCGCGGTCGAGCAGCAGCCCCACTGTCGACTCGTGGCCGTTCTGTGCAGCCACCATGACCGCCGTCCAGCCGTCCTGCACTCACACCGCAAAGCGCCGAACACGCACAGACACCACAGTCGCCACCTTAGCCGCCCCGGCACATCATGCCCTCGCCCCACCGACCGCCCCGCGCCACAGCCACACGCCAGCCATCAAGCACGATGCCGAGCACACACCGCACACACACACACAAACACACTCCCTCCAGCCAGCCGAACCGCACCCGCACCCGCGCCTCCGCCGGACGCCGTCACGGCTGCCGAACAGGCCGCCCCTCCCCAGCCGCCCCAGCCCCCGTAGCCACCCACGGCTGCGACCCCCGCCCCCGCCAGCGAGCCACCCACACGCTACAGTCCGCTCCACGCCATGCGCCACCACGCCCGGCGCCCCACCGCCACCTGCGCCCGCCACCTCGCCTGAGCGCCCCACCGCCAGGCCGACGCCACGCCGTGCTGCCTCCCCACCGCGACCGCCACCCCGCGTCCGCCGCAGCCACGCCGCATCGGACAGCGCGCGCAAGCCGCAGGGCCCCAGCAAAGGCTGCCTCCCGCTCACTGCCCGCAGCCGTCAAACGCCGAACACGCGCACACCCCGCCCGTGGCAGACACCGGGACACGCTCCGCCGCGGCTGCGACGGACCAACACAACGTGCTCACCACTTCTCGCGCCTCCACGTCGGCGCCGCGGTCGAGCAGCAGCCCCACTGTCGACTCGTGGGCGTTCCGTGCAGCCACCATGACCGCCGTCCAGCCGTCCTGCACTCACACCGCAAAGCCCCGACCACGCGCACACCCCGCCCGTGGCAGACACCGGGACACGCTCCGCCGCGGCTGCGACGAGTCAACACAACGCCCTCACCTTGTTGCGTGCCTCCACGTCGGCGCCGCGGTCGAGCAGCAGCCCCACTGTCGACTCGTGGCCGTTCCGTGCAGCCACCATGACCGCCGTCCAGCCGTTCTGCACTCACACCGCAAAGCGCCGAACACGCGCACACCCCGCCCGTGGCAGACACCGGGACACGCTCCGCCGCGGCTGCGACGGATCAACACAACGCGCTCACCTTGTTGCGCGCCTCCACGTCGGCGCCGCGGTCGAGCAGCAGCCCCACTGTCGACTCGTGGCCGTTCTGTGCAGCCGCAATGACCGCCGTCCAGCCGCTCTGCACTCACACCGCAAAGCACCCACCACGCACAGACACCACAGTCGCCACCTTGGCCGCCCCGGCACATCATGCCCTGCCCCCACCGACCGCCCCGCGCCACAGCCACACGCCAGCCATCAAGCACGATGCCGAGCACACACCGCACACACACACACAAACACACTCCCTCCAGCCAGCCGAACCGCACCCGCACCCGCGCCTCCGCCGGACGCCGTCACGGCTGCCGAACAGGCCGCCCCTCCCCAGCCGCCCCAGCCCCCGTAGCCACCCATGGCTGCGACCCCCGGCCCCGCCAGCGAGCCACCCACACGCTACAGTCCGCTCCACGCCATGCGCCACCACGCCCGGCGCCCCACCGCCACCTGCGCCCGCCACCTCGCCTGAGCGCCCCACCGCCAGGCCGACGCCACGCCGTGCTGCCTCCCCACCGCGACCGCCACCCCGCGTCCGCCGCAGCCACGCCGCTTCGGACAGCGCGCGTAAGCCGCAGGGCCCCAGCAAAGGCTGCCTCCCGCTCACTGCCCGCAGCCGTCAAACGCCGAACACGCGCACACCCCGCCCGTGGCAGACACCGGGACACGCTCCGCCGCGGCTGCGACGGACCAACACAACGTGCTCACCGCTTCGCGCACATCCACGTCGGCGCCGCGGTCGAGCAGCAGCCCCACTGTCGACTCGTGGCCGTTCCGTGCAGCCACCATGACCGCCGTCCAGCCGTTCTGCACTCACACCGCAAAGCGCCGAACACGCACAGACACCACAGTCGCCACCTTGGCCGACCCGGCACATCATGCCCTGCCCCCACCGACCGCCCCGCGCCACAGCCACACGCCAGCCATCAAGCACGATGCCGAGCACACACCGCACACACACACACACTCCCTCCAGCCAGCCGAACCGCACCCGCACCCGCGCCTCCGCCGGACGCCGTCACGGCTGCCGAACAGGCCGCCCCTCCCCAGCCGCCCCAGCCCCCGTAGCCACCCATGGCTGCGACCCCCGGCCCCGCCAGCGAGCCACCCACACGCTACAGTCCGCTCCACGCCATGCGCCACCACGCCCGGCGCCCCACCGCCACCTGCGCCCGCCACCTCGCCTGAGCGCCCCACCGCCAGGCCGACGCCACGCCGTGCTGCCTCCCCACCGCGACCGCCACCCCGCGTCCGCCGCAGCCACGCCGCTTCGGACAGCGCGCGCAAGCCGCAGGGCCCCAGCAAAGGCTGCCTCCCGCTCACTGCCCGCAGCCGTCAAACGCCGAACACGCGCACACCCCGCCCGAGGCGGACACCGGGACACGCTCCGCCGCGGCTGCGACGGATCAACACAACGTGCTCACCTTGTTGCGCGCCTCCACATCGGCGCCGCGGTCGAGCAGCAGCCCCACTGTCGACTCGTGGCCGTTCTGTGCAGCCACCATGACCGCCGTCCAGCCGTCCTGCACTCACACCGCAAAGCACCCACCACGCACAGACACCGCAGTCGCCACCTTGGCCGACCCGGCTCATCATGCCCTGCCCCCACCAACCGCCCCGCGCCACAGCCACACGCCAGCCATCAAGCACGATGCCGAGCACACACCGCACACACACACACAAACACACTCCCTCCAGCCAGCCGAACCGCACCCGCACCCGCGCCTCCGCCGGACGCCGTCACGGCTGCCGAACAGGCCGCCCCTCCCCACCCACCCACCCATGGCTGCGACCCCCGGCCCCGCCAGCGAGCCACCCACACGCTACAGTCCGCTCCACGCCATGCGCCACCACGCCCGGCGCCCCACCGCCACCTGCGCCCGCCACCTCGCCTGAGCGCCCCACCGCCAGGCCGACGCCACGCCGTGCTGCCTCCCCACCGCGACCGCCACCCCGCGTCCGCCGCAGCCACGCCGCATCGGACAGCGCGCGCAAGCCGCAGGGCCCCAGCAAAGGCCGCCTCCCGCTCACTGCCCGCAGCCGTCAAACGCCGAACACGCGCACACCCCGCCCGAGGCGGACACCGGGACACGCTCCGCCGCGGCTGCGACGGATCAACACAACGTGCTCACCTTGTTGCGCGCCTCCATATCGGCGCCGCGGTCGAGCAGCAGCCCCACTATCGACTCGTGGCCGTTCTGTGCAGCCGCAATGACCGCCGTCCAGCCGTCCTGCACTCACACCGCAAAGCGCCGAACACGCACAGACACCACAGTCGCCACCTTGGCCGACCCGGCTCATCATGCCCTGCCCCCACCGACCGCCCCGCGCCACAGCCACACGCCGGCCATCGAGCACGATGCCGAGCACACACCGCACACACACACACAAACACACTCCCTCCAGCCAGCCATACCGCACCCGCGCCTGCGCCTCCGCCGGACGCCGTCACGGCTGCCGAACAGGCCCGCCCCTCCCCAGCCGCCACACCCACCCACGGCTGCGACCCCCGCCCCCGCCAGCGAGCCACCCACACGCTACAGTCCGCTCCACGCCATGCGCCACCACGCCCGGCGCCCCACCGCCACCTGCGCCCGCCACCTCGCCTGAGCGCCCCACCACCCGGCCGACGCCACGCCGTGCCGCCTCCCCACCGCGACCGCCACCCCGCGTCCGCCGCAGCCACGCCGCTTCGGACAGCGCGCGCAAGCCGCAGGGCCGCAGCAATGGCTGCCTCCGGCTCACTGCCCGCATCCGGCCAGCGCCAAACACGCGCACACCCCGCCCGAGGCGGACACCGGGACACGCTCCGCCGCGGCTGCGACGGATCAACACAACGTGCTCACCGCTTCCCGCACATCCACGTCGGCGCCGCGGTCGAGCAGCAGCCCCACTGTCGACTCGTGGCCGTTCCGTGCAGCCACCATGACCGCCGTCCAGCCGTTCTGCACTCACACCGCAAGGCACCCACCACGCACAGACACCACAGTCGCCACCTTGGCCGCCCCGGCACATCATGCCCTCGCCCCACCGACCGCCCCGCGCCACAGCCACACGCCAGCCATCAAGCACGATGCCGAGCACACACCGCACACACACACACACTCCCTCCAGCCAGCCGAACCGCACCCGCACCCGCGCCTCCGCCGGACGCCGTCACGGCTGCCGAACAGGCCGCCCCTCCCCAGCCGCCCCAGCCCCCGTAGCCACCCATGGCTGCGACCCCCGGCCCCGCCAGCGAGCCACCCACACGCTACAGTCCGCTCCACGCCATGCGCCACCACGCCCGGCGCCCCACCGCCACCTGCGCCCGCCACCTCGCCTGAGCGCCCCACCGCCAGGCCGACGCCACGCCGTGCCGCCACCCCACCGCGACCGCCACCCAGCGTCCGCCGCAGCCACGCCGCATCGGACAGCGCGCGCAAGCCGCAGGGCCCCAGCAAAGGCTGCCTCCCGTTCATTGCCCGCGGCCGTCAAACGCCGAACGCGCGCACACCCCGCCCGAGGCGGACACCGGGACACGCTCCGCCGCGGCTGCGACGGACCAACACAACGTGCTCACCACTTCCCGCGCCTCCATATCGGCGCCGCGGTCGAGCAGCAGCCCCACTGTCGACTCGTGGCCGTTCCGTGCAGCCACCATGACCGCCGTCCAACCGTCCTGCACTCTCACCGCAAAGCATCCAACACGCACAGACACCACAGTCGCCACCTTGGCCGCTACAGCGCCCCCCATTCCCTGTGCAGGCCAAGCGACTTCGGCATGGTGAGCCTCTGCACCACGCCCAAGCTCAGGGGACAATGCAGTTGACCAGCGTGTGGTTCGGCGCAGCCGTTGCCAAGCTTCTGCTTGCTGCCGCTCACTGGCGTTTTCTTCGCCACGTCCGCGCCACGGTCCAGCAGTCCTTCTACAAGGGCCTTTCCTCCGGCATCTGCTGCCTCAAGGATCAGCGGGCGCCCGCACTGCAGGCAAGAAATCGCAGTGAAAACTTCGAGCACGAGTCGAGCTGCATTCGGCCAGCGCAGCCGCCTGTTCGCACCGGGCGTGCCCCCGCGCACCCGGGCCGCAAGCCCCGACATGCAAACGCCCATTCTTGACGCCTGGCCGATCCGCTGGCAGGGTTCCCCACGAGCCTGCCCCACAGCAGCCCATCGGCAGACGCACCACGCAGCTGTCCTTGCTGAGCCCGCCGTCGACGGCTGCCAGCACCCGGTCGAACTGACCGGCTGCGATCGCGTCCACGAGAGCATCTGGGGTAGGGCTGGCCATGGTTGTTGGGGGAACGAGTCGCGCTTGCGCCTCTGGCGTGCGCCGCGGTCTGGGGTGGGCTGCAGGCGCGATATTGCCGCGGTTGGCAAATATCCCGCGCGAGCAGGAGCCCCAAAGAGCGACTGCTGACCATCAAGGGTGTCGGGAGGCCGCGTGAGAGTGAGGGACCGATGTTGGCTAAATGGCTATACTTTTTCGCGGCGGGGACCACACGGGGTCGCCCGAGGGACGGGAGGGAGGGGTCAAACGATCGAATCGACCACACACACACACAACTCGGGGCGCGCGCGTACGGCGGGTACGGGTGCGGCCGGTGAGCCCCACGCGGGTTCGAACCGGTGTGCCCGCCCAGATGGCGGACTTGCGAGCGGGTTGGATGGCCCGCGCTTGCCGTGGGGCAGAGCGGGCCCGGGGTTGTTGCCCTGTCTGGGGGGGGGGCCGCTCAACTCGAGGCGACAGCAGCACAAGACTTTCATCACACGCAACGCGTAGGTTCTACACTGGCAAAACAGACGGGCCACCTGGCAGCGTATCGGCACTCTCTCGGGCCACGCGGCTACCCCACAGCGTGCTGGGAACGCCCCTCGAAGGATCGGAGCTCTCGTCTGTCCGAAAACGCCTCCGATTCGCCCTGGTGTGTGTGATCGAAGGGAAGTGTAGTCTAGCACCAGGCAGTGGCCAAATGGGCACCTGTTAGGTGTCCGGCGCCAGCGGGCCGGGAGTGGCGGAGCCTCTGTTTGTGACGCAAACCGTGTGCTGCTGTGGCGCACGCGTCCCGCTTGCAGAGCCGCGCTTGGCGGGCAGTTGCCCTTGCGGCGCGCAGCCTCGCACGCTTTCGGTTCTGATGGCTGCGGCGGCGATCGCAGCCCTGGACGAAATGGCCGGCAGCGGGGTGGACGGCCCCCTGCAGCGCTTGGCGCGCGCGGTGCAGGCGTCCGCGCTGCGCGAGGCGGCGGAGCTGGCAGCTGCCAAGCAGCACTCCGCCGATGTGCTCCGCGGGAACGCCCGCAAGGCCGCCGACGCCCTGCGCGCCGCCGCTCGCGAGTGCGAGGCGGCAGCCGACGATGTAGACCGCGGGTGCGACGAGTCCGCCGCTTGCGCCGAGGCCGCTCTCGCTGCTCGGGCATCAGCCGCGCTCGCGCGCGTGCGAGTCGCGCAAGGCCTGGCCGACTCGTGGCCGCGCAGCCACCCGCGAGGCGCCGGGCGCCAGGCCCGGGTCGACGCTGCCGTTGGGGCAGCCGTGGAAGCCGCCACCACCAGCGTGGCGCCCGAGTCGGCTGCGAGGGCGCTGGCCGACACGGCTGCTCTTGCGCGCACGGCGAGCGAGCGCATCTCGGGCGTGGCAGAGCGACATGGGCTGCACTTGGAGCTTGCGTCTCCGTCTGACCGGGCCCCGGCGTCCCTCTCAGTCGCACCGCGCGAGCTCAGCGGCCTTTCCAGCTTGCTTCTATGACCTGGCAAGCCATCGGAAGCACGGCGGGTGTGCGTGTGTGTGCTTCGGCAGCGCTGCAGTGTGCGCGAAAGAGCTAGCCTGCCCTACACAGTCGGCAATCCCAGTGCGGAGGTCGGGTTTGGGACATGGCAGGCGGGGGAGGCCGAGGCACACACAAAGGGAGGCGCCGCGAGCGCCACAGCCGCGGCCCCGAAAGCCCGAGTCGTCGCACTGTCCAGCCACCCCGCGGTCGATGGCGACCTGGGGGGCGCGCAAGGCGTCGCTTAGTCGACCTCCTCCATCCCGGAGGCATCCTCGCCCTCGGCAGCGTCGAGGGGGGGCAGGTCCGAGAGGGCCTCAGCGGAGCCGGTGGCGCCGGCGTCGGCGTCCTCGTCGTCGTCTCCGACGCCAAGGCCGAGCATGATGAGGCGGTGGATGCGGCCGGCGAAGGTCACGGGCTCCTCAAGGCTGAAGCCGGAAGTGAGGAGGGCGGTGTCGTACATGAGCCAGATCAGGTCCTTCACGGTGCGGTCGGCGCGGTCGTGCGCCGCCTTCTGGCGGAGGCTCACCACGATGGGGTGGCTGGGGTTCACCTCCATGGTCTTCTTGGACGCCATGTAGGTCGACATGGAGGCGTCCCGGAGGGCCTGCGCCTTCATGATCTGCTCCATGCGGGCGGACCAGCCGTACTCGCCGGTCACGAGGCAGCACGGGGACTCGGCAAGGCGGGTCGACACGACGACCTTCTCGACCTTCTCGCCGAGCACCTCCTTCATGAGGGTGCAGAGCGGCTCGGTGGCGGCCTTGGCGTCCTCGAACGCCTTCTTCTCCTCGTCAGACTCCTCGATAGAGAGGCCCTCCTTGGTCACGCAGATGAGCTTCTGGCCGTCGTACTCCTTGAGCTGCTGCACGGCGTACTCGTCGATCGGGTCGGTCATGTAGATCACCTCGTAGCCCTTCTTCTTGAGCTGCTCAAGGAACGGGGCGTCCTCCACGGCGGCCTTGGACTCGCCGGAGATGTAGTAGATGCCCGGCTGGCCCTCCTTCATGCGCTCAACGTACTCCTTGAGAGAGACGAGGTCCTCGCCGGACTTGGAGGTCTGGTAGCGGAGGAGGTCGGCGATCTTGCTCCGGTTGGTAGAGTCCTCGTGGATGCCGAGCTTGAGGTTCTTGGAGAAGGTCTCGTAGAACTTCTTGTAGGCCTCGGCGTCCTCGGAGAGCTCCTTGAACATCTCGAGAGACTTGCGCACAAGGTTCTTCTTGATGACGCGCAGGATCTTGTTCTGCTGGAGGGACTCGCGGGAAATGTTGAGGGGCAGGTCCTCGGAGTCAACGACGCCCTTGACGAACGAGAGGTACTCGGGCATGAGCTCCTCGCTGTCGTCCATGATGAACACGCGGCGCACGTACAGCTTGATGTTGTTGCGCTTCTTCTTGCCCGACTCGAACATGTCGAAGGGGGCGCGGGCCGGGGCGAAGAGGATGGCCGAGAACTCGAGCTGGCCCTCCACGCTGAAGTGCTTCACGGCAGCGTGGCTGTCCCAGTCGTTGGTGAGGGACTTGTAGAACGAGGCGTACTCGTCGGTGGTCACCTCCTCGGGCTTGCGGGTCCAGAGGGGCTTCTGCTTGTTGAGCACCTCCCACTCGTGGGTGACGTCCTTGACCTTCTTGGTCTTCTTGTCCTTGTCCACGTCCTTGACCTCGTCGTCCTCGTCCTCGTCCTCCTCGTCCTCCTCGACCTCGCGCTCGACCTCCTTGGTCTTGCGCAGGTTGATGGGGTAGGAGATGAACTCGGAGTGGGTCTTGACGAGGGCCTCGATCTTGCTCTCGTCGATGAACTCGCCCTGGTCGGCCTTGAGGTGGAGCACGATGCGGGTGCCGCGGCCAAGGTCGTCGGTCTCGTCGCGCTCGACGGTGAAGGAGCCGCCGGCGGACGAAGTCCAAACGTACTGCTCGTCCTCGTTGTTCTTCGAGAACACCTCGACCTTGTCGGCGACGAGGAAGGCGGCGTAGAAGCCCACACCGAACTGGCCGATCATGGAGATATCGGCGCCGGCCTGGAGGGCCTCCATGAAGGACTTAGTGCCGGACTTGGCGATGGTGCCGAGGTTGTTGACGAGGTCGGTCTTGGTCATGCCGATGCCGGTGTCGCGGATGGTCAGCGTGTTGGCGGCCTTGTCGGCGATGAGGTCGATCTTGAGGTCCTTCACCTCGCCGAGCACCGAGGTGTCGGTGAGGGAAGCGAAGCGGATCTTGTCAAGGGCCTGCGGAGGGGCGGGACGGCAGAGTGAAAAAAAAAAGCAGGCGAGGTCCAACAATTGGAACACGTGTTCCTCGGGAGCGCTGAGACACCTCCGCAGGAGGCAACGGGCCGCCAGCAGACCCGCGACCCCCACCATGCACCGCGAGCAGACAAGAGCTTGGCTGGGGGGGCGCGTGCGGGCAGAGGGGGCTTCGGTCTGCGCGGGGCGGAAGGCTCGCGCCACCTGGCAGCCGGCCAGCACCGCGTGGCGGGACTCTCACATCCGAGGCGTTGGAGATCAGCTCCCGCAGGAACACCTCCTTCTTGGAGTAGAAGCTGCAAGGAAACGGGGCATCGCGAAGGGCAGGAGGAGGCCGTGGCGGGGGCGCGAGGCGAGGCCCGGGCTGAAGGGCCGTCTCAAGGATTCGCTGGGCGAACGCGTGGCCTCGAGGCGGTCAAACTTCGCGCGCTCTCCGCGGCGCGCTCACGTGTTGATGATCAAGGACATCAGCTGGTTGATGTCCGCGTTGAACGCGAACGTCTTGCCATCAGTAGTCGTGGTAGCAGGGACTGCAGCAGCGGCGGCGGCCATTTTGACCTCCTTCGAGAGTGCGCTGCTTTGCCTTGCCCTCTCTTCGGCTCTGCCAGCCGCAGGCGGCCGCTCTGCAAATATTGGGTCTGCGAGCCTGGCCAGGCGCGGCGACGGGCCGCCCAAGTGCGCGCCGCTCCCTCGCAGCGCACCAGCCAAGCAAGCACGCATACCGAGTCAGAAACGGGGGGGGCGGGCGGGGGAGGCTTGAGTCGCACCCGTCTCGCCCCTGAAAGCCTCTGGCGCAGGGTTGGAGCGCGTGGTGACCAGTTTGCAACCGCTGATGCACGCTGACGCCGACATGGCCACACCCTCGGCGCCGTGGATTCGCGGGGCAAGTTCCACGATGGGGGAACAGCGCCGTGTATGCGAGCGACGGCGCGTCTGCTGGCATGGTTGCGTGTGGCAATGCGGGCCACACAGCCCATCGAAAGCACACCCCCGCGCGCCGCCTCACGCACACACGCGCTGCGCACTCACTGCGCCGCCGACTTGACACGGGCCACAGCGGCCCCGAGCTTCGCGGATGCGGCCATGTCGGCGCAGGTGAGCCCGCGCGCGAGGAGGCGGCGCGCGATTTGCTCGGCCGCCCTCGCTCCCTCGCTCACCGGTCGCGCCTGATCGCGGCGCCCAAACGCAGCCGGGGGTACGCCCAGCAGACCCGCGGCCACGTCCAGCAAGAGGGAACGAGAGAACGTGCGAGCATCCTCGATCGGGTGTACCATGCCACCCCCCGCCCAGCCAACGTGAGCGTACGGAAACCCAGGCGGGACGCACCGTCGCAGCCCCTTTCCCTGGGTGTGGATCACTGCTGCGTGGGTTGGGTCCTCCTCAGAATCTGCCAGCGCTTTGCCGAAGAAGATGCCTGCGTCTGCAGCAGCCTCTGCTGGAATGGGCACCACTTCCACGCTCGTCCGCCTGCCGAGCCCAGGCCGTGCGTCAAGCACGGTCTCGCAGAACACGGGCGGCTCAGGCTCCCAGCCCCCGCACGCCGCATCCTCCGCTGCCCGCTCGGCAGAGCCCTCTGGCAATGGCACAGCGAATGCCTTGTGGATGGCCGCTCGCCACGCGTTCCCCTCTGCGTAGACATTCTCGTCCAAGGAGGCAACCGCGCCCCCGGGCTCGCGCGGCACCAGCAGGCACTGCAACGGGTGGAGCGCACGGCCCCTGGCCGCCAACAGCACCCAGTGATGCCCCACCGCCACCAAAAGGTGCCTCGGGAACCGAGGCGACATGACGTTCAGGGGATCGGAGTCGTCCGCCCGCGACACTCGCGCGTCAGCGGCAGCAGCTCGCGCAAGGTCCCGCCTCCGTCGCTCAGCGGGAGTCAAGCGGTCCTCCTCTCCGCGCAGCAGCCTCACGTCCAGATCGGCTTCCTCGTCCGCTCCTGCCCGGCTCCCGGCGAGCGTGGACTCGCGGAACGAGCCGCGCATCCTGGAGATGGACGTGGCCAGCGCTTCGTCCGCGTTGATGCCCTGCCCAGCTCGCTCCTGGCGCACCAGCTCGCTCAGTGTCACGTCGTCCGCAGCGCCGTACCGCACAACGTTGCCATCCGCGTCGCGCTCGAGGCCCTTGAGGCGGCGCTTGCCGCGGCTGCTGGAGCCGGCTGCGCGCGCGTCCTCGCGCTGGGGCGGCGCGGCAGCCCCTCGCTCCAGAGAGCGGATGGGAACTCCACGCGAGTCCAGCCCCGACACGAGCGCGACCCTGCGGCCTCGCTCGTCCAGACCGAAATCGCTGCCCTGGTCACCTGCATCTTCGCCGTGGTCATCGTCCTTGCCACCGTCACTGCCGAGGTCGGAAGCGCCACCTCCGTCCTCGCTTCGCTGCCGCTTGCGCGCCCGCCGCCCGTCTCCGATCCGGCCCTGCGTGCCCTCGTCACCGCTTGAGTCGCCCGCGGCCACCGTCCGAGCCTCGACGGCGCCCCCCGAAGTGGCAGCTCCGCGCGTGGCGGCCGTTTCACCCACCGCAGCCCCAGTGGGAGGAGCAGCAGCCCACGGGTCCCGCTGACTTGATGTCCCACCGCTGGCCACGCGTGCATGGGAAGCGGGAAGCACGCCCGCGCCGCGCGCTGCCTCGGCTGGCACCGGCTGCCCCCGCGCTGCCGCCGCCTTGAGCCCCTCCAGCCTCTGGAAGAGCTCCGTTTGCCCCCGCATCTTGGCGCGCAGCGCCTGGGCAGCCAGCTTATTGGCCGCCTCGGGGCCAAGCACGACCGTCGCCGGCGGGCTCACGACGGGCGCACAGAGCCCGGGCGTCGTCGCTCCAGCGACGACCTGTTCGCCCCGGGGTCGGCCCTCGCGCGGGGCGGGAGGGACGAAGAGACGGCGCTCTCGCTCGCGGTCCTCGTCTGCCGTCCGTGACGAGGAAGGGCGTGCGTCCCCGCCTGGGCCCCGCCTGTTGTGATGAGAACCGCGGTCACTTCCGCCCACTGGCTTTGCTCTCCTCCCTGCCACGAGCTCCTCCTCGCGACGGTGCCGGTGGTCTCGCCGGATGCTCCCCTCTCGGCTGGGCTCGCCGCGGCCGCGGTCGGACCCGTGGCCGCCCCGTCGGTCCCTCCAGCTCCGCCGCTCGCCGGCCTTTCGTGTCGAGCGAGGCTCCGCCGCAGCCGAGGCAGCCGCCCGGGCAGCCGCGAGCGCAGCAGCGCCCTTGTCTGTGCCAGTGGCTTCCACTGCCTGCTCCATCCTGCGCCGCTGCATCCGCCGCCTCCAGCTCGCCCCGCCGTCAGAAGTGTCGACTGCCCCAGGTCGTGCCGAGGAGTGCCCCCCTGCCCTTCCTTCTCCCAGCGCGTCAGCAACGAGGTCTTCGGTCATCTCCAGGCCGGAGGGGCCTCGTGCCGCCTTCTCGCGCAGCCGCTTGGCAGCCAGGCGGTCCGCGCTGCTGGACCCTGCATCCATGCGCCCGCCAACGGAGGCGTCTCCCTGTTCCGCGCCGGAAGCACCTGCGAAAGGGCCGCTCGCCGTCCCGGCGCTTGCCAGCATCCGCTGAAACAACTCCTTCTCCGTCATGCCGCCTGCCGAGCTGCCAGCCTTGTCCTGGTCCTTGCGCCTCGCCTCCTCAATGCCGCTCACTGACCCGGCCGGGCGCCGATACGTCACCCCATATCGCTGGCCGCTCTCGGGGTCGCGCAGACCTGCCTTGATCTCGCGCTGCACCATGGCCCGCGCAGAGTCGAGACGCTCCTGCTCGGCGCGCTCCTCGGCTGTCTTTGGCGCGGGCGCGGACCTTGCAGCCAGGGCGCTCGCAAAGCCGGCCGGGTCGTTCATCCAGCTCATCCGCTCCGCCCTTGGGCCGGCCGCCGCGTTGGCGGGCGGGGGCTTTGTGCTTTCCCCTCCAGGGCGCTGGAACCTGCGCGCAAGCGGCAGCGCATTGGGCGCGGGCGAGCTGGGCGTGGAGCAGGCAGCCTGGGCGTGCTGCAGCGCGCGCAACCAAAGCGAGATAGCGCTTGGCCTCACTTCATCCCGCTGAATGGGTCCATTGCGCCGGCCCCGGCCCGGCGCTGAGCTCCGCTCGGGTGCTTAGCCCTCGGCCCTCACGCTCGCACGCAGCTCTGCCGCTACTCGCGCCGTGCTGGCCAGCCGCAAGAGCTGCGCGAGAAGCCCGCGGCAGTGTTCCACTCGCGCTTGCGTGCATTCCACGCCACACAGTCGATTCAACGCGCAAAAAAAAAGCCGCGCGAGCCGCCGCGCGCAAACGAAAGGCAGGGCGGCGCACCCCTCAAGACGTGACCTTCATAAGGACCTGTTCCTGCTCGTAGTGCACACGAGTCGAGAACTTGCCGCCGATCAGCACCTGCTCCGTGCCGTTTACCCGCGTGTTGACGATGCCATCGTCGTCGGCGGCGTCGACCAGAAGCTGAATCATTGCGCCCAAGTCGGGCACCACCGTGAAAATTCGCTCGTTGGTGATGATGGAGGAAGACCCCGGGATGACTACCGGGTCGTTCGTCAGGTCCTCGGGGGTAAACACTGCGACCTCTGCTCCATACTTGCCGCAGCTATAGTCGGTCGAGTTCTCCTCGTTGCAGACGAAGACGTGCAGGTCCGACCAGGTGATGGCCACAGACTCCACCGTCGGGTTGACCAGCCCGATTGTCCCGTTGACCAGGCCCGTGCGGAGCGATGTGATGTTCATGGTAGCGTTGGCGATG
Source organism: Cafeteria roenbergensis (assembly GCA_008330645.1). NCBI lineage: Eukaryota > Bigyra > Bicosoecida > Cafeteriaceae > Cafeteria > Cafeteria roenbergensis. The sequence goes on along the minus strand of VLTN01000014.1, from coordinate 365,714 downwards.
AGCTTCGTTGCTGTGCCAGGGACGTCGGTGTGGAGCCGCAGCTTGCTCAGCCCGAGCTTGAGCACCTCCACAGCTGTCGACGTCTCCGTGCCCCTCAGCTCGACGGCACTTGTCTTTCCGGTCAGGAAGTTGGAGAGAAAGCGCTGCCCCGCTTCGACGGCCTCAGAGGTGTTGTCTGGCCGGTAGACCGTCACGGCGCGCAGCAGATTGCCCCCTTGCCTGATGACCATGTGCTCCACGGTGGACTGGCCGATGCGCTCGCCCTCGTAGTGCATGTCGAGCACGCTCCGGCCAAAGTCGCCCCCCAGTGGCGACTGGGACGAAATGTTCAGCTGGGCCTCGAACGTCAGGCTGTCCTCTGAGGCGTCCAGCAGCGTGGTGCCCAGCACCTGGGCGGGCGGCGTGCGGAAGCTGTTGAGCCCGGGAAGGGTCACCGTCTCCGTGGCGCTCACATTGCTGATGGTCACGTTGCCGAACGACAGGCTCACCTCCTGCGAGGCGGTCAGTGAGAGCGTGTTGGTCACCTCAGGCTCCAACATCGCGGTGGCCATGAACTGCGACAGCGCAGAACTGTTAATGACCCGCATGACGCCTGGGTGCGTCACAAACACGTCCAGCAGGCCCGTTGCCGCAGGCTGCGACAGCGACGCAGCTGCCCTGGCGTCGCCATCTTCGAACTCGGTGTACTTGGCCGGCTCGTTGGGCAGCAGCACCTCGGCCATTTGCTCCCCACGCTCGTCCAGCAGCGTCAGGCTTGCCGTGACCTCCAGGATATCCATGGTCACGCGAGTGAAGGGGAGATGCACTGTACCCGTGAGGTGTCCGGTCACGTTGATGTCCCCTTCCTCGCTGAAGGCCAGGTTCATCGCCTTGACGGTCATGTTGGTGAAGAGGCTCACGTTCGGCAGCCCCGGGAGCGCGGACACGAGCGAGACGTCAGCGATGGCGGAGTTGAGCCACGAGGGCGCGGGTCGGCCCGGCCCGGGCTCGACGCGCTCGCCCCGGGTGTTGATCTGGGTGGACACCCCAGCCAGGTAGTTTGTGAAGATCTTGCCGACGAAGGGCAGTCCTGCAGGCGGAGGGTTGATTGTGCCGACCATGGCCAGCTGGTTCGCCCCGGGCTGCAGCGAGCTGTTGGACACGGTCACTTGGCCGAGGCGGATGCGCTCCTTGCCGCCAAACACGCCAAAGACGCAACGGCCTCCCAGAGGCAGGACTGCCTTGGACGGGTTGGTCATTCGCGTCACGAGCCGCACCGCCAGCCCCTCGTCAGCCGGGGCCTGACCCACAATGTCAAACGACTCCACCTCCACGCTCGGGATGCCTCGAGCTGCAGGAACCGTCGTGGTGGGAATGTGAAGCGGAATTCGCACCTTAATTTCGCCAAGCGCGCAGTGCACCGTGGTCTCCATGGCCGTCGAAGAGGACGATGATACCCCCATCGTGACGGTGTCGTTGAGCAGAAACCGGTCCACGAACGCGGCAAACGCGGCCTCGGTGCCGCCCTGGCCGCCGCTGCCGGAGAGGTCGATCTCGCCGGACAGATGCAAGCTGATGTTCATCCGAGACGGGGGCACCACAGGCAGCGGGCCTGGCGGCGGGGGAATGCTCTCGCCGAGTCCGGGGCCGCCGCCCGGGCTGCCTCGCAATCCGAACGGGCGGTCGCCAGCGCCCATGCTAGCGGCCACATGTCCCGCCCACGGCCCCTGGCGCTGAAACCGTGCGCCGTCGTCTCGCGGTGCGTGCGCGGTCTGCATGCGGCCGACCTTGGTGGAGGGCACGACCAGGGTGCCGACGTCCACCCCGTCGCCGAAGAGGCTTCCGCGCATGCCCACGTCCTGCACCACAAGGCCTGACGTTGCGCCAAGCGGGTTGTTCAGGGTGACCGTCGCGTTGAGGTTGAGCCCGACGGCAAGGCTGCTCTCCTTTGGCACCAGCTCCATGCCACCAACGGACATGCTGTCCACCAGCGGGTAGGCAGCCCCTGGCAGCGTCACGTCGAGGCTGAGTGCGTGCACAGCGGACGCGAAGAGCGGCGCGGTGCCCTCGCAGGCGAAGGCCCTCGCCTTGACCCTGGCCTCGCGGCCTCCCAGGAACCTGTCGAAGAGGTCTTGCCTCACGCCCGGGTCCGTGGGGTCGAGGGGGCCGGTGAATGACACGGAGTTCCACCCGGTGGTGAGGTCCAGCTGGTCCGACCGCGAGACGGACACCTGCGTGTCGTTGTAGGTGACGTTGACGCAGAGGGCGCCGATGCCCTGGATCGATACGATGGAGGGATTGTAAATGGCGGTGTCCAAGTCTGCCGTCACCTGCTTGGAACTGGAGTCCGCAAGCGAGAACCGCCGAACTGTCAGCAGGCGAAGCCCGCCCGCGCCCCGAACAGTGACGTCCTTTTCGAAAATGAGGTCGGCCACAGTCTGCTGCACGCCGAACACGGTCGACGTCACGGCAGCCCTCCCGCTCAAGTGCCATGTCACAGAGTCCTCGAGCAGAAGTGCGCGAGAGAAGCTGCCAAAGGCGACCCTGTCGGTCACCGACACCACGGAATCGACGGTGAATCTGTTCTCGACCCCGGCCTCGGCCGCGTGGGGCGGAAGCGTTGTGGTGGCGAACGCCACGCCGCCGAACGACATGGTCAGCGGAAGAGCTGCGGCTCACACACGGAAGGCGGTCCCACACGGGGCGTGACAGTCGACGCGCACAGCTCGCCCATCGCAGCCACCGAGCCATTGGGGGCTTGGGGCGGCCGCGTGTGTCAAACGTTCAACACTGCAACCTGGTCTCTCACCCGCAATGTCGCCCCCCAAGGGCTCCAGCTTGGCGAGCACCACAGCCGCAGCCATGTCAAACAGGCTGCCTCGAGGGTTGGTGATGTTGATTTGCTCAAACGCCAGCGTGGCGCCACGAATTTCAGCCTGCCCGACTGCGGGCGCAACTGCGAACAGGATGATTGCCCCCAGACTCAAGACCCCCACCACTGTGCCGAGAATAGACCCCGTCAAGCAATGCGACCGCGAGCACCTGCCGCAGCAGAACGGCTCTTGGCATGCCCTGCGGTGCAGCGCGAGAGCAAACAGGAGGGAGACGAAAGACAGGTCTTGCAACCTTGCGCAGCGCCGCGTGTGGGCGCGCCGCGCCGCGCTCTCGAGCCCCATTGTTGCACGCAAGGGCAAAGTCGGTGCACCCTCGCGTGCTGGGCTGCCAGGATGCCAGGTCGTGCCTTGGCACACGGCTGTCGCGACGGCGCAAGTTGCCGCTGCGCTGCGCGTGGCTCAAGCTCGCCGCAGCCTCACCCGCAGCCAGCAGCCTTTGGCCGCCGATGGTGAGACAGCAGGGCTGAGTCGTCATCGAGCGCGTCAGCAATGCCACGGGGCGCTCCCGGCCCGTCGAGCTGCATCGCGCCTCGGTCTGGGGCCAAGGGCAGGCCATCGTCAAGAGCCTCGACGGCCGGCGACAGCGACGACAGGTAGCGAGGCCCTCGCCGCGTCTGACGCCCCGAGGGGTTGAGTGTCCCGTACGACTGGTCCATTCAGCCGCTCGGTCGCGGGTGCCGACATGCCAGCGCGCGAAAGGCGCTCGCGCTTGCAGTTCGTAGCTCTGCGAGGCAAAGCTCCGCCCACCTCCGCGTTGGTGTCGACAGGAGACGTGGTTGCGACGCAGTTCTGGCTTCGCTTGTACTGCGTGCGCCCGGAGCCTCGCGGCCGGGTGTTGGTGCAACAATGCTCTCATTGCCTCGGGTGGTGGCGCGCACACGCGACACCGCAGCGCTGAACTCTAGAGGGCGCGCACCGCGTGCGCTACAGCACGTTCCACTTGCCAGTGCGGATCAAGCTAGCGAGGACCTTGTGCGCTTGCCTCCGAATCTTCCTGTCGGCGTCGCGGTTGAACAGCTCGAGAGCGGCCTTGACGCGGTCCTCGTAGCAGCTGGGGCTGCCGTCGCAGATGGTGTGCAAAGTCTGCGGGGAGAAAAAGTAGGAAGGCAGGTGCGGCAAGCAAGGGGGGCGGTGAGGCTGCGGCCAAGGCGTCGTCTCCAAGCAACGCGAGGCGTACGTCATCTCGGAACGGCAATTTCTGCGGCCGCCCCGCCAAACAAAGGACTGGCGGCCGGCCCAGCCACCAACGCGCCGCAAGGGGAACAAAGCAGCTGTTGTAGCTGTTGCTGCTGTTTTCACCACCAAGTTTGTGCTGCTCACCTGGGCGCGAATCCTGGCGTCGCCGTCAGAGGCCAGGGCGAAAATGCTGTCCCACACGGGCTCGAACTCATCACGCCCCGCAGACTCCCGCAGCTTGCACGGGCACAGCCGCTTGAGGGCTGCTAGCCTCACACTCGCACTGGGGCTGCGCAGGGACATCGCCATGTCCGATGGGTCTGTGGAGTGCTTGGCCCTGTCCATGGCATCCTCGGCCGCCAAGACTGCAGGAGCGACTGCACGCGTACGAGCCTTGCGGCTGCCGCGCGGCGGGGTGGTCGAAACTCGGGCGGCTGCGGCCATTGAAGCCCGGTCCTTCTGGGGGGTTGGCAGAAGCGGTTTGCTTCTGCGCTCGTGTGCCGCGGCTCAGCAAATTCCTGGCGCTTGCAAAATTTGTTGGACTCTGCTCGCGCTCTGCAGCCCCGCGCGGCAGGCCAGCGAGCAGGAGACTGCACGCTCACAAGCGGTGGAGAGGACGCCCTGGCGCACGCTTCAGGGAGTTGCGCTGTCGTCTGGAGCGCTCAGGCCTCGGAGGAGGCTTTGAAACTCCTTGGAGCCTCCTGGGAGCTTGGACGCGACAGCCTTGAGCGCCCGCGTGAGGCGCTTCTCGCGGGTGGTCGCAGCCTTGGCGGTTCGGGCGAGGCGGCGGCCGAGCTCGTCCTTTTCACGCGTCTCTCGCGCCATGGCCTGGCGCATCCGAGCCATCTCAGCTCGGATATCCGCAACGTCTCCCGCCAGCGCGTCCTGCCTCTCTCCGACTGCCTGCACAGCAGACTTGCGCTTGCTCCGCTGCCCGGACGGGGGAGCGTGGCCGTCAAGCCGCCGCCTGGAGCCAGCTGGTGACGTCATCGCCACGCCCCCTCCTCCCGCCGACCCTCGCCTGGACGGCGGAGACGGGGGCACGGGCTGCGGCGCTCTGCGGTCGCCCCGCCCCCCCGCCGCAGCCTGGGTCGTCGCGTGGACGGATGCGGGGGGTGACACTGCCTCGGGGTCACTCCCTAGGCCCGCGCCAGAGTGGGCTGCGGGCCTTGCCGGAGCAGTGATTGCAGCGCTCCGCGCAGTCTTGAGACCCTCGATGCGCCGCAGCGCCTTGCGCAGCGACCGGCGCATTTCCCGTAGCTGCTCACGGTGCTCGGCTTGCATCAGGTCGAACTGCAGGCGCAGCTGCGAGTAGGACGCGCTCGTCCCTGCGCCGTCCCCGGTCCCATCGCTCGTCCCCGTGCCTGCTGGGCTGGCTGCGCCGCACAATTGGGCTCGCCCTCGAGCCGACGCGCGCGTTCCTGAGGCGTCTGTTGCTGCCAGGGCCGCCGCCGTGACGTCGTCGCCGCTTGCGTCTGCCGCGCATCCACTCTCAGGCCGAGCAGTGTCGTCCATCGCTGCAGCCCGCGCCAGCTGCCTGAGCTCCGCGACCGCACAGGGCTCGCCGCCGTCGCCTCCCTCAAACACCATTGCGGCGGCAGCTGCTCGCACCCGCTCGCGTGTGCCCTCTGGCACACCAGGGCCCAAGTCGTCTGCGGCCATGTAGAGGGCTTGTGCTTCGATAGTGGCAAGCGCCGCGGGCGACAACAGCGACGCGTCGACCCGCCGACGGGCCCGGCTGTCAGCAGACGCCCCACCGTCCGATGCGTCGCTCGCCCTGCGTCGGCTGTGCCCCTGGCCACTAAAGCCGGGTGCCACTGTCTCGCCGTCCAGCGGTGACGAGGGCCCCGCCAGCCGACGCGCCTCACCCAGCGCGCCGCCGCGAACGGCCGAGCACAGGTCAAGCAGCGCGGAGAGAGCCCGGTCGGCGCCCTCGTCGTGGCCCATCCTTGAGAAGAACTTGACAGCACTGAGCGCCTGCGGACCGCGGCGGCGTTCGTGGCAACCGGCGCGCGGGTCGCGAGCTGGCGCCGGCCGAGCCTTGGCTTGGCCGAGGCAGGACTTGCCACTACGTTGGGCACCACGCTCACGCTCGAAAACTGGCACTCCTCCTCCAGGGCGTCGAGACTGTCGGCCGGGGGATCGTACGACTCTCGGCCCCATCCGCGGGCTCCAGGGTCGTCCTCCTCGTCCCAGTCATCACCGTCTTGGGGCTGGCCACCACCTGCATGGCCCGGGACCCCAGTACGCATTCCAAGCGAAGCCGGCTCCCGCCCGTCGCACTCGCGCGGGCTGCCAACGGCCTGCAGCATGCCCTTGATGCGGTCCTCGATGTCCCGCGGAAACGCGTCACCTCGCGCTGCGCTCGCCATCCCGGGAGGGGACCAGTGCAAAGCCCGCGGCACCGGCAGGGAGCAAGCGCGCAGAGTCCATTGCGGGCTGGTGGCGTTTCGGATGGCGTTTCGCGAGCGAGCAGTTTGGGAGGGGCTTTTTGCTGGCGAGAATTGCTTGCGCCGTGTCAATATTGGCCCTGAGGGGGCGGTCGGGGGCTGGATTCGGCGGGCGTGCCGCTCTGCGCAGCGCGCGACGCACGGCAACTCGGCCTAACCTTTCCCCTCAACGCAGCTGCGCAACGTGGAGGGTGCGCAGAGCGACCCCGCTCCGGCGAGCCGGCCGACGGCACACGGAGTCTGCGGGGCAGAGCAGGACTTTGAGCAGAGCCCGCCAGACGCAGGTTCAAAACGGGCGGTTGCCAAGTGCACTTGCAATCGCAACCATGCGCGTCACCAAGCGCAGCGGCGCGACCGAGGAGGTCAAGTTCGACAAGGTTACCAGCCGCATCCGCAAGCTTTGCGATGGCCTGGACACGCGCTTCGTGGACCCCGTGAGACATCGCGCTGACGCTTCCGGCGCGGCACCGGGCGCCAACGTTGGCACCGCACGCCCAAAGGCTCGGCGCCCCACAGCCGCCGACGCCTTGGCCGTGCGCCCGACCAAGCGCGCACGCGTCTTCAGTCGTGGCTTGCCTCGCGCTTCCGCAGGCCGTCATCGCCCAGAAGGTGGTGTCTGGGATCTACTCGGGGGTGACAACCTCCAAGCTCGACGAGCTCGCCGCGGAGACGGGTGAGCCTCCTTTGCGCTTGTGCGGCCTGTGGCGGGACGCTGCCCCGCAACGCTGGTCTTGGATGGAGTGGGTGATCGTTGCCGAAGTTTTCACGCGAGCATGTTCCCTGGGACGGCCTGGGGGCGCAGCTGAGGGCGGCGGCGGCTGTGCGGTTCGAATCGCGCGGCAATTCAAATTGGTCGCCCATTCGACCAACCCGAAAGCGACGGCGACCGCGCTCGGCTCCCAAGGCCTTGGCGTGACCTGCGATGGTGAACGGAACCTGCCCTCCCTCCTCTTGCGCGTGCCTGGTGTTCGCAGCGGCCTACGCAAGCACGCAGCACCCGGACTACGCGGTGCTCGCTGCTCGCGTTGCGGTCTCCAACCTGCACAAGAGCACCATGGAGACTGAGCGCTTCTCCGTTCTCTTCGACCGCCTGGCCTCGTACACCCACCCCAAGGTGAGCGATTGCGTGCCACGCGGTTCAGGGCTCCCGGTGCGCTTTGCGCGCAGCCTGCAACCGCGCGCCCGTCCCCGCTCCGCCTTCGCGAGGCCTCGCGCAGACGGGCGCTCCTGCGCCCATGGTGGACCCGGAGATCAACGCCATCGTCCAGGCCAACGCTGAACGCCTCGATGCTGCCGTGGACTACTCCCGCGACATGGAGTGAGCAGTCTGCGCCTCGCGAGCGCGCCCGCTTGCCCGTTCGGGGCGCAGTTGGGCCGTCAATGCCTCGTGCCACCGCACCTTTGCGCTGCTCTGCGTGCCACGGATGCGCCCCCGCAGCTTCGACTTCTTTGCGTTCAAGACCCTGGAGCGGTCGTACCTGATGCGCATGGACGGGAAGGTGTGGGAGCGGCCGCAGCAGATGTGGATGCGCGTGTCGGTGGGAATCCACAAGGACGACATTGACTCCGCCATCGAGACCTACAACCTCATGAGCCAGAAATTCTTCACCCACGCCACGCCCACGCTGTTCAACGCCGGCGCGCCCCGCCCCCAGATGTCCTCGTGCTTCCTCCTCACAATGAAAGACGACAGCATCGAGGGTATCTTCGACACCCTCAAGCAGTGCGCCTCCATCTCCAAGTATGCCGGTGGCATCGGCCTCTCCATCCACAACATCCGCGCCACCGACTCGTACATCCGTGGCACTGGGGGGTCCTCCAACGGCATCGTGCCCATGCTCCGCGTCTTCTCCGACACGGCCCGCTACGTAGACCAGGGCGGCGGGAAGCGCAAGGGCTCCTTCGCGGTGTACCTGGAGCCGTGGCATGCCGACATCGAGGAGTTCCTGGAGCTCAAGAAGAACCACGGCAAGGAGGAGGCGCGCGCCCGCGACCTGTTCTACGCCCTCTGGGTGCCTGACCTGTTCATGCAGCGCGTCAAGGACGATGGGGAGTGGTCGCTCTTCTGCCCCAACGAGGCGCCCGGCCTTGCGGACACGGTGGGAGACGAGTTCATGGCCCTGTACGAGCGGTACGAGAAGGAGGGCCGCGCCAGGCGCACCGTCAAGGCCCAGGCCCTGTGGTTCAAGATCATCGACTCCCAGGTGGAGACCGGCACCCCGTACATGCTGTACAAGGACGCCTGCAACCTCAAGTCCAACCAGCAGAACCTCGGCGTGATCAAGTCCTCCAACCTCTGCACTGAGATTATCGAGTACACCAGCCCCGACGAGGTGGCCGTGTGCAACCTCGCGTCCCTCTGCCTGGGCAAGTTCGTGACCGCCGAGGGCAAGTACGACTTCGAGGAGCTCCGCCGCATCACCAAGGTCGTCACCCGGAACCTGAACAAGGTCATTGAGGCCAACTTCTACCCCATCCCCGAGGCGCGCCGCTCCAACATGCGCCACCGCCCCATCGGTATCGGCGTGCAGGGTCTGGCCGACGCGTTCATCAAGATGCGCATGCCCTACGACTCGGAGGAGGCGCGCCAGCTGAACCGCGACATCTTCGAGACCATCTACTACGGCGCCGTGGAGGCGTCCATGGAGCTCGCCATGCGCGACGGCGCCTACGAGACGTTCAAGGGCAGCCCGGCGTCGGAGGGCCGTCTGCAGTTCGACCTCTGGGAGGAAGAGCCGAACCCTGCCCTCGGCTGGGACTGGACCGGGCTCAAGGCCAAGGTCGTGGAGCACGGCCTCCGCAACTCCCTCCTGGTGGCCCCCATGCCCACCGCCTCGACGGCGAGCATCATGGGAAACGTGGAGGCGTTCGAGCCGTTCCACTCCAACATCTTTTCTCGCCGCGTGCTGGCCGGCGACTACGCGGTGATCAACAAGTACATGCTCCGCGACCTCTGCGAGCGCGGCCTGTGGACCACTGCCATCCGCAACCAGATCATCGCCGAGCGCGGCTCCATCCAGAACGTGCGGGAGATCCCTGCCGACATCAAGGCCCTGTACAAGACCGTGTGGGAGATCAAGCAGCGCCACATCATCGACATGGCGGCCGACCGCGGACCCTTCATCTGCCAGTCCCAGTCTCTGAACCTCCACGTGGCCGAGCCCACCATCCGCAAGATCTCGGCAATGCACTTCTACGCCTGGTCGCGCGGCCTCAAGACGGGCCAGTACTACCTGCGCACCAAGCCCAAGGCCGACGCCATCCAGTTCACCGTGGACCAGGTCGCGCTCGCTATGAAGAAGGACAAGGACGCCAAGGACGAGGCCGATGACGCCGCGGCTGGCTCCCCCGCGGCTGCCGCCGCCGCCTCCGCTGCTGCTCCCTCGCTGGCAGCGCCGGTCAAGGCTGCCGCCGCCGTGACCATGCCTCTGCCCGCTGCGAAGACCCCCCTGCCGGTGGCACCTGCCCCTGCTGCCGAGATGGAGGCGCCGGACCTGCTCGAGGCAATGCAGTCCAAGTTGCGCTTCGCGCCGGAGATCGACGGCGAGGACGTGTGCATCAACTGCCAGGGCTGAGCCGCCCCGTCCTGCGCCCCACTTTCGTGCTGCTATGTATGTCTGCGTGGCTGTGCTCCCGGTGTGTGCGATTGCTTCTGTGCGTCCGCCTGCTCTTTGCCCAACGATGCACCACAAACCCACGACGAACGCGTGCTGGAGTTGCACACAGTCTGGCGATCGACCAAGGCCACGCGCGGATCTGATGAGCAGAAATGTCCGAAAACTCTCGCACGGTCCACAGCCCAGCCTTGCCGGGGAAATGTTCGGCTTCTTCTCGCGTAAGAAGCCCGCCGCAGGGGCAGGTGCAGCTGCTGCAGGCGGGGCCACTGCCGCCCCTGGGCGGAGCGGCGGAGCGGGCAGGACTGGCTCCGCTGGGCGCAAGCCGCGGCCGTCGCGAGACAACGAGCGCTTCCAGCACCGGGACGCGGCCGCCGCCATCAAGTTCTACGATGCGCTGGTGGGGGACACGACGTTCGCCGACGCGGAAGTCGTCGCCGGTGGCGGAGCGCCGATTCCATTCCACTCCTTTGTCATTGCGAGCAGAAGCAAGATCATGACCACAATGCTGGCATCAGCCACGCGCGGGCCCACCGGCCGAATGCGCCTCGAGGTGCGTTGCGGTGTGTCCCTGCGTGGCGTGTGCTGTGGCCCGAGCTTGTGTCCGCCCCGGGAGCTAGTGGGTGCCTTTTCCGGCCCACCACCTGCCAAGCCCGCTCCCGTGCCCGCCTTTCGGCCTCCGCTGTCGCAGTTCCCCGCTGACTCGGAGGCGTGCTGGCGCGACATGATCCGGTTCTGCTACTCGGAGACGTGGACGGCGGCCCCACAGCGCGCAATGCAGTTGCGCAAGGCGGCCGACCGCTACGGGTTCGAGGCCTTCGCGAGCCTGATGGAGGAGACCATCGCGGCCTTGTTCGCGGGCAACTTCGAGGACGGGCTCGTCATGGGCGCGCAGGCCTGGGAACAGGGCGACCACGGGCTTGCCATCTCGGCCTTTGCTGCCGCATTCCGGTCGCCGGCGCAGGCGCTCGCGTCACCGACTTTGCTGAGCATGTCGGAGGGCGCCCTGGCGGCCTTCCTGAGCGACGATCGCGCGACGTCCAACGAGCTGCGCTGCATGCGAGTAGCCCTGCGGTGGGCGATCGCGCGCCTGGACAAGGAGGAGGAGGCTGGCCGGCGTGTGCCCCGGGCCGAGTGGTGGACGGATGAGATGGAGGCTGCGGAGCAGCGCGCCAAGGCGTCGGCTGCTGCGGCTGCGTCGGCGGCGGCTGAGGCCGCGTCTGCCTCTGCCGCAGCGGCCGCTGCTGCTGCCCTCGGCCACGAGGCTGAGAGCGAGTCCAAGGAGGCAGACCTGGGCGAGGAGGAGGCTGAATCCAAGGAAGCCGAGCTGGACGTGCCCCCTCCGGTCGGTGGCCGCAGCCGCAGCCGCAGCCGCAGCCGCAGCCGCAGCCGCAGCGAAGCCGGCAGCGAAGACGGCAGCGACAGCGACAGCGACAGCGACAGCGACAGCGACGCTGGGCTTGCGCTAGGCTTCATGTCCACGCTGTTTCAGCACACCTCAACGGGCTCCGTACCCGAGTTCGAGGGGCATGTGCCAGCCTCCAGCGATGCGCCTTCTGCATCCCTCGCGAAGGAGTGGATCCGGCAGGGTCGCGACGTCCGCGTGTGGGACGAGTGGGAGCTTCTGTACGACGAGCTGGCTCCCATTGGCCGCCGCCTCAAGCCCAAGTACGCCGGGACTGAGCTCCGCCGCGCCATGGGCAGCTTGATGAGCGCAGTCCGCTGGCCCCTGGTGCCTGCCTGGTTCCTCGCCAACGAAGTCGCGCCGATGGGCATCTTCAGCGTGGACGAGCTCGCTGCCCTCTTCAGCTGGCGCTTCCTGCCCCCCGGCTTCGGAAACTCCGCCATCATCGAGGCGTCTGGGTGGTCCTGTGCCCGCCGCAAGCCCATCCAGACTGCCCTCCGCATCATGCTGTGGGGCGGGGGCGGCGCCAGCGGCAAGTACGACGACAGCGGCTATGGCGGTGCCGGCGGCTACCTCTGCGTCAAGTACAGCCTGCGCCCCGGCGAGAAGCTTACGTTCTACGTGGGCGAGGGCGGCTACGCAGACAACAGCTCTTCGGAGCGTACCTCCCAGGCGTGGCCCAACAGCGGACGCGGCGGCTACAACTGGAAGGTGGGTTGCGCGCCAGCGACCCGTCTCTCACTCCCCGCTGCTCAAGGCCTGCTGGGGCGGTCGCATGAGTCGTTGGCTTGCTTGGCAGCATTGCTGCCGTGCCTGCACGCGCTCCCTCGCGTGCCGGGACTGAAATCCCGTTGTCGTCGGCGCGCGCACCAACCGCGAACTGTTTCCGCCTTGACGTTGCCCCTTCCCTTCGCAGTCCGGAAGCGGCGGCGGTGCGACGTACTTCTTGTCCAGCGTGACCGGCGACGAGGTGGTGGCAGGAGCTGGCGGCGGCGGCGGCGGGTCCGCGGGACGGTCTTACTCCTCCGGCGGAGGTGGCGGCGGAGGCACCAAGGACGGCAAGGTGGGCTCTGGAGGCGACTGCGAGACTTCTTCGTCAGGCTCCATGGTTGCTGAGGTGGACGGCAACGGGCGCGGCGGGAGGAACGACTCCGGTGGCTCCAACACGGATGGAGCGAGCCCGCACGGCGCGGGCGGCCGGTCCGGCGCATCGTCGCGAGCCGACGGTGGAGGGGGCGGTGAGGCCAGCCACAAGCACGCAAAGGTGCTTCACAAGATTGCTGCCACCACCTACGCACCGGTGGTGTGCCCAGTGACCCGAAAGAGCGCCGGCGAGGGCGGCCACTCCGGCGACCGGGGGGGCGACAAGGTTCGCGGCAAGCCGGGCTTGGCGCTGATCCAGATCGAGGACACGGGAGAGATCATCGAGGTTCAGTTCGCTGCTGTCCAGACGGCTGCCGGGAAGAAGAAGCGGCCGAGCAAGACTCCCTACGAGTTTACGCACAGCTCTTGATCCCACTGAACAACGACCATGACGCTTCTGCAGAAGCGAGCGTCTCGTAGGCTGCCCGTGGGGGCCAGACTGCCCTCTCCCCCGCTTGCGTGTGCATCCCGCGCATTGCCGAAACGTTGTTGCGCTCACCTGTTTGCCTGCCCGGTCGCTCAATCAGGGCGCAAGCGTCGCGTTTTGCTGCCCGAGCCAGCTCTGCCCGTGGCCTTCGGTGCAACTCGCCAACATTGGGCGGAAATCACTCGGAGCTTTCGCAGCGAACAGGAATGGCTGCTGCCGCAGCGTCATCCATGAGCGCCGCTGCCGCGGCTGCCGCGGGCCCCGGCGAGGATGGCAAGCCCACCGAATCGACTGTCGCGAAGCCCAAGGCGGCCGTGGAGTTCTTCAGGCGGCTCCTGAACGACCAGGTCACCGCGGATCTGGAAATCGTTGTTGCCGGCGGCGGCAAGTTCCTCGCCCACCGGGCTGTCCTGGCGGCACGCTCCGACGAGCTCCGCGAGCTGCTCGCAGGCACGGTCTCCGAGCCCAGGGCGACCCTCAAGGTGAGCCGAGAACCGCCGGCTGCCGGCGCACCGACGGCCTTGGGTGGCCGAGCTGCGCCGTCGATCCAGCCTCGCGCCTTCTCGCGCTGCCGCTCGCGGGCGCAACGCCGCTCGCCTCTGGCAAGCGCCCCCAGACTGGAGCATCTCGCGGTGCGCACCGTGGCGAGGGGATGTCGCGCCCGACTGGGCCCGACCAGCAGCTCCCCACGGGCTGCTTTGCTGGCTGCGCGAGCGAGAGGCTTTGGCCCAGAGCTTTCCAGCGAGCCGCCAAAGCCCTTCCCGCCCGCGCCCGGCGCTCGCCGCCCCGGCCACTGCGCCCGCCCGAGACGGGCCTGCAACGCCGCGTTGCGTCCTTCATTCTCCCTGACTTGCGCGTGCCCGCACCGTCCGCGCACCGCCTCGGGACCTCTGTTGGGTCTGTTTGTTGCTGCCGCCCTGCGCTCGCTGAAATCGCACGCTTCTCCGGCCTTGCCTCCTGCGACGCTGGCCGCCGCAGTTCCCCAAGGACGACGCGCGCTGCTGGGCACAGATCCTGCGCTTTGCGTACACCAACGAGTGGGACTACGATTCCTCCAACGTGGTCATGCTGCGGCGCATCGCGGAGGACCGTGGCTTCGCCGACTTCGAGGAGGTGGTGGCTGCGGCCATCTCCAAGGTCTTCCTCAAGTCTTCCGCTCGCGCCTTGGATGTGGCGCTTGGCGCAGCGCGCGAGGGCGACGACGGCATGATGGAGGCCGCCTTCGCCGCGTGCTACCGCAACCCGCTGTCGGCCATGTTCAGCGACGCCTTCCTCGAGCTGGACGCCGACATGCTGGCTTCCTTTGCGTCCGACGACCGCGCCACGGCCAACGAGACGAACTTGTTCCGCGCCATGCTCCGGTGGGCGGAGATCGCCCTCGAGAAGGAGGGAGGCGGCCAGCGGCGGCCCGACGTGCCGGCCAGAGCCAGCGCAAAGTCGCGCTGGGCGGAGTGGCTCAAGGACGGCGTCAAGGACGCTGACATCCCCTTCACCCTGCCCCTGACCTACTCCGGCGCTGCGATCCGCACCAAGCTCGGCGACGCCATCCGCGCCGTGCGCTTCCCCCTGATGGACGGCCGCCTGCTTGCCGAAGAGGTTCTGCTCACCGAGGTCCTCACCGACGAGGAGCTCGCGGACGTCCTCGCGTTCTCGGTCACCCCCAAGGCGGACCGTGACGCCCTTGACGAGCTAGCTGGCTTCTCTGCCGTGAAGCGCACGCCCATCGAGAAGGAGCTTCGCATCTCGATGTGGGGCGGCGGCGGTGCCAGCGGCAAGTACGGCAACTCTGGCGCTGGTGGTGCTGGCGGCCTGCTCCGCGTCAAGTACAGCCTGCGCCCCGGCGAGACTCTCATGTTCTACGTGGGCGAGGGCGGCCACGCTGACAAGGGGTCCTCGGAGCGCACCACGCAGGCGTGGCCCAACAGCGGACGCGGTGGCTACAACTGGAAGGTGCGTTGCGCGCCAGCAGCTGCGGCGGCCGCGGCGGCGCACTCCTCGCGTCAATTCGGCATGGCTTGGTCGCATTGGTCGTGCGCGGCTTCCGCTCCCTTTTGAACTGCCTCACCAATGCTCGGTTTGCCTCCTGCCCGCCCGCGCCTTGCAACGCTTCTCGCAGTCTGGGAGCGGTGGCGGTGCCACCTACTTCACGTCCGACAGGTTTGGCGACGACGTCGTGGCAGGCGCTGGCGGCGGCGGCGGCGGCTCTGCTGGCCAGTCCTGGTCGTCTGGCGGTGGAGGCGGCGGCGGCACCAAGGATGGCAAGGTGGGCGAAGGCGGTGATGCTGTGGTCAGCGGGAGCAACCCCAACAAGGACGGCAAGAACGGCAACGGCAACGGCGGCACGGGCGACTCCGGGGGCGAGCGCAAGACCGGAAGGCACGCGCACGGCGCTGGCGGCAGCGCTGGCTCTGGCGGCACCCGCTCCAACGGCGGCGACGGCGGCGAGTCCAGCTGCAAGCACGCCAAGGTGGACCTCCGTGTGGCAGCGCGCAGCAAGGACGCCGTCGTCGACCCGTCGACAGGCGCTTCGTACGGCGCAGGCGCCTCTTCCGGGGACAAGAAGCGTGGAAGCCACGGCGGCGTGATCATCGTTGACACCTCCACGGGCAAGCGCACCGTGCTCACCTTCTCCAAGAGGGAGCCCATCCCGTACTCCTTCTCGTGAGCTAGGGAGAGCGGCTCAGCAGTTGGTTCATTTGTTTGAGTGTGTGAAACTGTGGCAGCGCGAGCGGCCTGAGTGCTGCTGGCCGGCCGCAACAGTCTCCCGCGAGGTCTCCCGCGGACTCGATGTTCAGCGGTGCCCGTGTGGTGCGCTTACAGTTCACGCCGGGGAAAGCAGCAACGTTTGTGCCCTGCCTCGCACCGCATGCAAGCTTCGAGCAAGGGTCGCATGGACCCGCACGCACTGAAACAAGCGAGCGAGGGAAACGGTTGCCCTGCAAGGAGGCAAGCGCGCAACAGGCGCCAGAGTCCGCGCACGCACCTGCGCGCCGAACAGGCAGCCAGCAGTCGCCAAGCGGTCTCACGCCGCTCGCTTGGACGCGTTGCAGCGCTCACGCAAGCTCATGCACGGCCTTTCCACGCACACGTAGACCGCGACGCTGACGAGGGAGGCGAGGAGAAGAGTCAGGGCGCAGAGCACCATGTACTTGATCCAGAGCGTGCCCACCGAGTCGTGCTCGCCCACGTCGAGGAAACCGAGCACGAGGAACATGGGGATGAACTGGAGCAGGTACACTGAGTAGCTGACGCGAGCAAGCGGCACGAGGGCCTTGAGCTCGAGGCACCACGCCAGGCTGCGGGCGCTGGCAGGCCACTTGCCGAGGGGCCACGACGGGCAGCAGCGGCACGGGTCCACGAGATCGGCAGGCTCCCCAGTTTCGCTGTCAGTCGCGATCACGGCTGTACCGCCGGCGGCTGGCGAGCTGGCTTCGGCGTCCGCGGCGGCGTCCTTGTCCGCGACGGCCGCGGCGCGCTGCTTGTCGCGGGCGACGCGGCTCTCCTGGAGGCGGACGACAATGATTCCGAAGAGCGCCATGCCGACGCCGATGCCGAAGAGAGTGCGGAAGAACATGATGGACATGGCCTGGGGGAAGGCCTTGCCAGGCTGGTCCACGAACGAGCCGCCGAGGAAGGGGAGCTTGGCCCACGAGAGCAGCACCCACAGACACACGCCGACCCAGTAGATGACGGGCGCCCAGCGCTCGCAGGGCACCACGGGGATGGCGGGCAGAGGCGGCTCGCCGGCTTCGCCAGTTCCCGTGGCAGGGACGACATCGCTCGCGGCGAGCGAGGCGCCTCCTACAACGGCCGTCTTCGGGGCCGGGGAGGAGGTGCGGCCGTCGCTTGCGCTGAGGAGCGGGGTGCTGCCCGTGGCGTCGGTGGTGGCTTCGGCCTTGGGCCGCTTGGGCTTGGCCATGGAGGCGTCGAGAGCAGGTCCGAGCATCTGCGCGACCGCCATGCCCACCAGGTACGGGCCCCAGCGGGTGTAGGGCTTGTCGTAGATAACAACGTCCAGGCCCTCGAACTCGCTGCCCAGCCACAGGACAAGCCGAAGCAAGCAGCTGAGCACGATGCCGACGAGCGGGATGGTCCACCAGGGCGGGAGCAGCCACCCCTTCGCGCCGGCCGCGCGCTTCGTGGCGAGGTAGTGGATCGCCATGACGATTGGCGGGGAGAGGATGTACATCTGGAACTCAACGGCGATCGACCAAGCGTGGCCGAGGCACGGCGCGTCGGCGGTGTTGGGGGCGTCGGCGCCCTGGACCACCTGGGGCCCGATGAAGTTGTTCAAAAAGAGCAAGTTCGTCCAGAACCACGTGAGGCATGGCACTGGCGTCGCCACGAAGTACACGAGGATCACCGTCACATACGCCGGCACGATGCGCAGCCAGCGCCTGAGCAAGAAGCGCAGGTACCCGATGCCGGAGCCGCGGCGTGCCTCCTTGCCCAGCAGGTAAGCGATCAAAAAGCCAGAGAGCAGGAAGAACATGTCAACGCCAGTCTCGCCCACTGCGATGGGCGTCATGAACCACGCCTCGTCGAGGGTCGGGTACGCCGAGGGAGTCGTGACCGGGACGCCTTTCGTCTTCTGGTCCGCCTGGAAAATGGCTGGCAGGAAGAGAAGCGAGTGGAATGCCAGAACCCACGCAACGGCGAGCGCCCGAATGCCGTCCAGGACGCCAATCGCGCCGGCAGGACGTGCAACAAGGCTGCGCAAGTTGCCCCAGACATCGCATTCGCCACCGGACGAGCAAACGGACGTCATCTCCGGCAGCGAGGTCCCACGGCCTTGCCGCTGCTTGTCCCTGCGGCCGTGTGCTTGCTCGGCGCGCCTTGGGGCAGCCGGGGCTGAAGGCTGCTGCCGCCTTGCCAATCCTCGCTCTGCCAGCTTCAACAACAAGTTTGCCCCTCGCGACGCATCCCTCCCAGAGCCGCGAAGAGCTGGACCAAGCAAGGTTGAACGCACCTCCCTTTCAGTGCTCGCTTTGCTGCGCGCGGGCAGGCGACGCCATCCTGGCGGGGGGCACACGCATTGCCTGACGTCACTGCAGCATCAGCGATTTCTCGCAGAGGACGAAACAAAGACAAAAAGAAGTCCTCAGAGGGAATCGAACCCTCGCTGCGACCGCCGGAAAGTCGCATCCTTCCACTAGACTATGAGGACGGCCTGTGTCGGATGGCTTGATTTCACTCTACTTCATAACAGTGGCACGGTGCTCGCGCTCGAGTCTTCGCCCCAGGGTTCGACGCGAAAGGCGCCACACTTGGTGCAGCGTCTCCGCTCCATCCCCACCATTAGCTCGCCAATATGGACAACATGTATCGCTCATGCCAGCCGAAAGCAACTTCGCGCGAAGTGCTACAAGAGGACGACTTGCGGCCGATCGTTGACAATGTTGGCTTCGTGCCTCCGCAGCGGCGTCGGCTGGCTGCCACTGTACAAAAGCATAGTTTCACAGAGTGGGACTCCTGGCCGACATGTGCGTGTGGCGTGCTGTGCGTCGTTGCTAGCGCTGCTTCCAGGTTATGCATTGTTAACCAAGCACACAAGAGATGCGACGGCGAAATGACGTGTCAAAAATTCGTGTCAAGCTCGATGGCGACTACCGGCCAGCGTCCCGCTCCCGGCAGGGCTCCATGGAGAGGCCCCGCTGCCGCCACCAGCCGGCGTGCGTGGTGCTGACCGCCGCCCAGACGCTGCAGCACTCCGGCTCGATGCCGGAGGCGCAAGGCCAACTTCGTACTCCACAGTGGCGATGCGGGCCGCAAGCTTTTCGAGAAGCTCGGTGACACGGTCAAGCTGCTTGTCGACTGATGCTGTATGGTCGCGAATGCGCGAGATCTCTGTCGCCTGAGAATCGATTCGCTTGGTGAGCGCAGTCCTCAGCATCTCCGTCTCGGCAGTGAGCCGGGACTGAAGCGTGGAGTCCTGACTGTGCAACACAGATCGGATTGTTTCCTGCGAGGTGGAGCCGAATTCTTCGACAGGTCAGGAAGAGGGCGGCTCTTGGTGCCGCTCGGCCGGGCTCGCAAGGCACTTGCTACCAGCGAGTTTGTCGCTGCACGGAGGCCCATTCGCGTCACATTTCCCGCCCTCCCCGGCACCAGACTCGCCTTTTCCTCTTTTCGCGCGACTATGGCACGCATCGTGGCAACCACCAGCAGCTTGCATCACGCGGGGCTCCCCCACCGGGCAGGCGGGCCCAAGCCGCCAGCACCGCGCCGGCCTCCTGGTCGTTCCCCAGGCCAAGGAGGCGGCCCCTGGCATGCGATCCCACCCTCCCCCGCCTGCCCCAAGCACTGATGCCTCCGCGAAGGGGGACTACAACACGGGGGACTGTCGCGCAAACAAGGCAGCGGGAAACAGCGCGCTCTCACCGTGTCCTCCTCCAGCACCGCGAGCGCCCGCCGGTTGGCGTCAACAGCAACATCCTGCTCGCGCAGCTGTGTGGCAAGCGACTCGACAACTCCCCGCAGGGAGGCTCCCGTGGCCATCGAAACGAGCAGCGCTGGGACTACGCAGGGTGCAACCGCTTGCTTGAATGCGAGGCAGGAGCGCGCGCCACGGCGGCTCTACCAAAGCGATGTTTTGCCAACGCACCACTGCCCACGCGCAAACTCGCGGCTCAGAGCCAATGCACACGCAGCCCTCCTGAAACTGCACCGCGCAGGGTGTCCACTCGCTCGAGGGATACCTCGGCGTCGCAGCACGCTGGCCACAGCGAGACCCTCTGCGCCACCAGCCGCCCAGGCAGCGCCCTGCTCAAGCAGACGACCTGCGGGCAGCGGCATCGGCAGCTGTCCCCGTCACGGCTTCGCTGGCCGAGTCGGTGTAGTCCGTCTTTGCCAACCGCCTGCGCTCGTCGAACTCGGCAAGCTTGCGCTGCACAACATCCTCCATGATTTCCAGGGTCAGGGTGGGCTCTCCGCGGCCATACACGGCGCCCTGCACGCCGAGCATGAGCTTCGAGATGGCACGGCCCGAGAAGCCAGCCGTGCGCGCTGCCAGCTCCGCGAAGTACTCGTCCGTGAAGCCCTCGCCGATCTCGATCTTCGACGCGCGGGCAGCGGGGAGGAGGCCCATCAGCCGCCTGGGGGCGTCCTCGCCCGCCCGCACAACGAACTTTTCAAAGTACACGCGCACGAGGGCCTCCCGCCCGGCGGCATCCGGCAAGCCGAAGAGCACGGCATCGTCCACGCGGTCGGTCACGGCAGCATCGAGGTCTCCTGGACGGTTGGTGGCCAGGACCAGCATGAGCGAGCGCGACGCCTCACCGGTGCGGTACAACAGGGCGTTGAGCGCGTTGCGGTGGTCCTCGGACATGGCAGAGCGCGAGCGGCTGGAGAGGAAGGCGTCTGCCTCGTCGATGAACAGCAGCAGGCCGCGCTTGCTCGTCTCCCCCCAGTCCAGCAGCTTGTGCAGCTCGGTCACGCCGTCCTTGCCGAGAGGGCCGATGTCACCCCCAGACATGACGGCGTAGTCGAGGCCCGAAGTGCGCGCGAGCCGCTTGGCCACCATGGTCTTGCCGGTGCCGGGCGGGCCGTAGAAGAGCATGTGGCGGAACGGAGCGCCGTTGCGGCGCGTGTTCGTCGTCGCCGAGGCGGTCTCCACGATGCGCGACGAGAGCTTGTCCTCCAGAACGATGCCGTCCAGGCCAACCTCCTCAGCGGGGAGCATGCCGAGCGCGCGCTTCATGCGCTGGCGCAAGCCGAAGGTGCCGGCTGTGCGCGAGGTCTCACGAACAAGGGCAGGGGTGAGCAGCCGGCGCTCCACCACGCGGCCGATCACGCGCGAGCCTTCGCGCACGCCGTATACGCCCACGGCGAGCGCGGTGCCAACGAAGACGGTGTTGCGAAGGGCGGTGCTGTCCTTGATGTAGCTCCCCAGAGTGCTGGACAGCTGGGAGAAGGCCTCCTGGATGGCACCGCGGAGCTCCGCTGCCTTGGCCTCGGAGCGACGCTGAATGTCGCGAGCGTGGATGTCCTCGTTCTTGCGCTGCTCCAGGATGCGGCCCTCCGCCTCGGCCATGGCCCTGGCGCGGATGTTGGCGCGTTCGGCCTCCGCCCGGCGGCGGGCGCCCTCCAGGCGCTCCTCCTGAATCTGCTGCTCCATCTGAAGGCGGCGGGCGTCGCGCTCCATGTCGGCCTGCTTCTTTGCCTCCAGCATGTCCTGCTCGCGCTGGCGAGACAGCTGGTCCTGCTCGCGCATGCGCTGACGCTCCATCTGCTGCTGGCGCGACATCAGCTCCTGCAACGCTCCAGAACAAACACACAGCCGCACGGGTGCCGGACGCGGCAAGAGGGGTGGAGAAGGCGAAGCTGGCGCAGCGCGGCCGTACCAGGGTTCCGCGGCGCCCACAGACGGACCACCTTCCGGCACCCATGGGTGCCGCCTCGCGGACGCGAGGCAGTGGAGCACACCTCGCGGAATGCGACGCGTGAGCGGAGACGGGCGCGCCGTCGTCACGTGACCAAGCTTGAGCGGTCGGGCGCGACAACTGCGTCTCACCTCCTTGGCCTTGCGCTCGAAGGCGATGGTCTTGCGCCGCTCTTCAGCGGCGATCTGGATCTGCGCAGCCTTGGCCTTCTCGGCATCGGCACTTGCCTCCGCCTTGCGGGCGTCATACTCGCGGACCTTGACGTTTTGCTCGCGCTTGGACAGTTCCACGGCCGCCTTTACGTGCTTGGAGCTCTCGAGCTCGCGGGCCGCCTTGGCGGCCCGCTCAAGGGCTTCGGCATCAAAGCTGGACATGCTTCCGACGCTGGGGGGGCGGCCAAGCGACCGTCCGAAGACTCGGGGAGTGGCTCGCCGGCGCGCGCCGGATGGTGCGGCAGAGGCGGAAGTGGCTGTGACTGCTCCGCCGCGCCAGTGCACCCCGTTGTTGCCCAGTTCTGGACCTTTGCGCGCGCCCAGCCACCCCCCCACAGCGCAGCGGGTAGACACGCACGAGCCCCGCGTCCCC
Organism: Cafeteria roenbergensis; assembly: GCA_008330645.1. Classification (NCBI taxonomy): domain Eukaryota; class Bigyra; order Bicosoecida; family Cafeteriaceae; genus Cafeteria; species Cafeteria roenbergensis. The sequence goes on along the minus strand of VLTN01000014.1, from coordinate 343,660 downwards.
GAGGCGCCCTCGCAGCTTGCATCCGGCCATGCTCCTTGGCGAACGCGCAACAGCTCTGCGACGCAACTCATGGGACGCGTCAATGTTTGCGCTCTTGCAAGGAGCTGGGCCGGCGGCTGAATTGCAAGGCCCTGACTCGCTCCCGCAAGAGCCCATGGCAAGGTTGGTGGCAAGCAAGCACAAACACACACATGCTGGGGTCGAATCGCGGGCGCGGGCTGCACCTGGGTCCGGCTCAGTAGCCCCCGTACAAGCCGCCGCCAGTGCCGGTCGAGCTGTAGCGGTACGTGTTCGCCACGCCGGCGTCGGCTTCCATGCCCGCGTCCAGGTAGTTGGCCTCTTCGCCGAAGCCACCGTCGTCCTCCTCGTAGCCCTGCTCGTCGTCGTGGCCTCCCTCCATGTACTCGTCCTGCGGGAATCCCTCGTCGCCATGCCCCTCGCCCAGCATTTCGTCAGCCGGCGAGTCCGCGTGCGCGATGCCTCTCCTGTCCATCTCCGCAGTCAGCTGCGCCTTGGCAGCGCGGTGGGCCTCCGAGAGCTCCGTCAGTCGCGTCCGGAATTCCTCGCCCACGGCTGCCAATCTGTCGCGCAGGCTCTCGTCGTCCAGGCTGCTGACTTGCTCCTCGGGGAGCAGCTCCAGGACGTCACCGCCTGCCTCTGCTGCGCCGTCTTCCTGCTCTGCATCGTCCTCCTCTTGCGTCGTGAGGGGCCCTTCGGCCTCCTTCTCGGCCGAAGCAGCTGGGGCTGCCGGTGCGCGTGCGATGTGCAAATCGCGCATGAACGAGGGCATACCCCCTGCCGCTGGGCCACCGCTAGCTGCCGCAGCGGGCACGCCCTGTCTCGGCCCCGTTGAGTGAACCACCACGCCGGTGCCCTCGCTGCGGTGCCCAGGAGCGCCGCCGCGCCCGGCTGCTGCTGCTGACGCAGGCGGCGACGGAACGGGCTCGCCCATGGCATCCTCAGCACGGCGGAGGGTCCCGCGGTAAAGCCGAAGCGTCCCGTTGGCAATGACAGTGCCATCGGGGTAGCGGATGGTTCGAGCGCGCATAGTACCGACAGGCGCCCGGGCCGGGGCAGCGGCCTTGGGAGCGGGCACCGCACCTTCGTCGGCGTCCCCGTCACCGGCTTCGGCGTCGCCCTCCGCCGCGTCTCCTCCGGCAGTGTCATCCTCGGCGGCCTCCGCCTCCTCCCCCCCTTCCTCCTCCTCCTCCTCCATCTCCGCGTCCTCGCGCCGGGCGGCCTCCACCAGGGGCAGGGCGTCTTGCGCGAGGCTCTCCAGCAGGGCCGAGCGGCCACCGCCGGCCTTGATACGGTCCACAGCCTCCTTGACGAACGGGTGCTCGAGAAGCTCGCGCGCCGTGGGACGATCTCCAGGCTTCTTCTGGAGGCAGCGCTGCAGGAAGTCCGACAGTTCGGGGCTCCAACTGCACATGGGGGCTCAGCAAACGCGATGCAAGGCAAGCAGTGATGGCGGTGGGCAGTGGCGCGCAACATGAAACCATAAACGGGCCTGCGGCGCTGCGCGGGCGGCACCGCGACCAAACGGCCCCACGGCAGAAGACGCGCGCTCGGTGTGGCGTTGCATGTCCCCACCGGACTCCAGCTCGAGGCTCACAGGGAAGGGTCAGCGAGCGCGGGCGGCTCGCGCCGCAGGATCATGAGCATGACCTTGCGCATGTGCACCACGTCGCCGTAAGGGGGGTTTCCCTCCGCCAGCTGGATGGCAGTGATGCCTAGTGACCAGATGTCGCACGGTGGGCCGTAGGCGGAACGCATGAACACCTCCGGTGCCATCCAGTGCGGCGTGCCTGTCATGGTGTTGCGCTGCGACGCCGTGTGCTGCAGCAGCGTCGACACGCCAAAGTCAACAAGCTTCACGGTGCCGTCAGTCTTGAGAAGCACGTTCTCGGCCTTGAGGTCGCGGTGGACGATGCGTGGCTTCTTGGAGTGCAGAAAGTCAAGGCCCAGACAAATGCCGGCGCACACGTCCCGGAGCTGCTCCTCGGAGAGCGTCCGCTCGGTCACAGCCATCAGATCCGCAAGGGAGCTCAATGCACAGTACTCCATGATGATCTGCAGGGGGCGCCGCGGGCGGACATGGGGCGCGCGACAAGCAGATCGCGGCCCAGTCTGGCCAACCAGCATGGTCGCGCAGGGCAGCGCGAATCGGAGACCCGTCGCAAGCGCGCAGCCTGGCATCCAAACGCACCCATGGCTCGCCTCCGGTGAAGAACGAGTCATAGTACTGGACGACATACGGACTATCGCACTGCTTGAGGATGTCGATTTCGGCCTGAATCGCGGACAGCTCGTCGTCGGACTCGAGAGCAAGCACCTTGATGGCCACCATCTTGTCCCGGCGCTTGTCGAGGGCGCAGAACACGTCGCCGTAGGTTCTGCGGGTCGAGGGGCCAGGATCGGGCGGCGGGCTCGCGTGGGGCGTGGCTGGCACTCCGCAGGCCGCAGGCGCCCGCAGCGCAGCCGAGGTCGCCGAAGCGCTCACCCACTGCCCAGCCGTTCCACCAGAGTGTACAGCTCGCCCGGGTCGTCCACCACGCGCATCGACGAGAGCGGAGCAGCCGCTGCCATGCCGGTCGGGCCGCAGAAGCCGAGTGCGAGGCAAGCCGGCAGCCAAGTTTTCGAGGCGCAGCCGGCAGAGCTGGGGCAGCCCCGCCGGAATTTTAGTGCTTGTCACTCCACAGCGACGCCCCCCCTGTCGCATCTATGGGGCGGAAGGGGAACAAAGGCAGAGGGAGACACTCGGGGCGTGGTGGCGGTGGTGGCGGTGGTGGCGGCGGTGGTGGCGGCGGCCGAGGCGGCGGCCGTGGCGGGCGAGGAGGCGGACGCGGCGGCGGCGGACGCGGCGGAGGGGGCGGCTTCGGGCACGCAGGAGCCGCCGGGATTCCCGGCACGCAGGGCCAGTTTTTTCAACACCCAGTTAGCGCAGCTCCCGCTCACCAGGGCGGGCAGCAATGGGGATCTGCTCCGCACTCGGGGCGCGGCAGACACTCTGGTCGCGGAGGCAAGCCCAGGGGCAGGGGTGGGCGAGGGGGTCACCAGTCCCAGCATCAAGGCGGAAACAGACAGGGGGGCTTTGGCCACGCGGGCGGGGCGAGCGCAGGCGCTTGGAGCGGAAGCGGGTTTCCCGGTGGGAGTGCGGGGGCAGGCGGCTTCCCTGCGGCAGGAGCGGCCCAGGGCTGGCAACCCGGTGGCTTCGCTGGCGCTAGCGCTGGCGGGTTCCCGGCTGCAGGAGGGGGGAGTGGGTTCCCGGCCGCAGGAGGGGGGAGCGGATTCCCGGCCGCAGGCGGGGGGGGCGGGTTCCCGGCCGCAGGCGGGGGGAGCGGGTTCCCGGCCGCAGGCGGGGGGAGCGGGTTCCCGGCCGCAGGCGGTGGGAGCGGGTTCCCGGCCGCAGGCGGTGGGAGCGGGTTCCCGGCCGCAGGCGGTGGGAGCGGGTTCCCGGCCGCAGGCGGGGGGGGTGGCTGGGTGGAAAGCGGCCTGCCCGGGGCCGGAGGAGGCATGGGTGTCGGCCACGTGGCCGCCAGCGTGCCTAGCCAGCACGACGTTGCCGTTGCCAGGGCCGAGGCTGCCGCTGCTGCCGAGCAGGACGAGGCGGATCGTCGGGCGGAGGCAGCCCATCGCGCCGAGGCACGGGAGGCACGCCAGCGTGAGCGAGCGATGGCGAGGCTGGCTGCGAGCAAGGTCCCAGCTTGGCAGCCCCAACAGGCGGCTGCTGCACACGCCGAGGCGTCTTGGGCAGTGGGGGCCATTCCCGAGGTACCGCCGCCATGGCCGGCTGCATGGGCTGCCCCGACTGGCCCTGGGGCGGCTTGACGGTCATTCCGGACCTTGGGATCACCTGCACAAGCCTCGAGCATTGACTCGCTTTGCCAGCGGCGCGGTGCGTGCCGAGACGCGTGCTTGAGTTCCTGCGAGTACTGTGTGGAAGTGTGGGGTTGCTTGTGAAAACGTGCCTTGGTAGCGAAGGAACGACTGTGCGCGCCCCGGCGAACTCTTGCCGACGGAGCAAACGGAAACAAGGCTGACGACGTCCTCGGCGCAATCGAGCGGTCCACCAAGCGGCCCACTGCCGTGCGCCGGCGAGCCCAACACCACACTGGCGAGGCGAGGTGCCCGGGCCGCTGGAAGGCAGCCACCACAGCGGCATCACGCGTCCGACTTCTACACGTCTGCCTTCGCCTCCTCGTGCGCTCGGACCGCCGCAAGGGCCTGGCTGGCGGTCTGTTCAGCACGTGCAAGGTTCATCCTGAGCACTGCCTCCACGGCCGGCGGCGGCTGCAGCTGCAGAGCGGCACGGTACACGGCTGCAGCCTCGGCTGCACGTCCCTCGTGTTCGAGCGCGAATCCGGCGTTGTTGGCCGCCGAAGCGCTCGTCTCGAAGCCGGGCATGGTTGTGACGTGGTGTGCCAGCTCCGCGCTGAGACGCGTGAGCCCGATTCGTCGGACTTCCCCGGCGAGGTCTGACAGGTGGGCCGCGGACAGCCCTGCCAGAATTGTCTGAAGGGCCTGTTCTGCCTCGGCAACGCGGCCCAGTGCCACAAGGCTGCCGGCGGCCAATACCCGGCACGCGCGCACGTCGTCGCTGGCTGACTCTGCCACCTGCTTTGACTTGCCTTGGGACGGCAGATCGCCGGAAAACCGCAGCATGCCGGCGGCGTGCGCGGCGTGGTCGTCTCCAAGCCGAATGCACTGCTGCGAGTCGTGCGCCGCCAGCTCAAAGTTGCCCTGGAGTGATGCGGCGAGCGCGCGCCATCGAAAGCAAGCAATGGGGAACATGGCCATGCAGCCAGACTCGGTGGCCTCCTCGATCAGCCGCGCACCCAGTTTCCCCGCGGACACGCGCGCTCGAATGTCATTGGCCGCGCCCAGCGAGAACGCGGCCGGGTACGGAAGAGAGTGCCGCCTCAAGTAGCTAAAGTCGGACGCAGGCACGATGCCGTGATCGAGCGCCGTTCCTGCCCTGACCAGCACCTCCGAAGCCTTCCTCTCTCCTTGTATCACGAAGCGCAGCGCCCATGCGACCATGGCCCCGCCCCCAAGCTCCATGTCCAACGCGCTCAGCTCCACGCTCGCCGAGGTGAACCCCTCTCCCTTCCCAACGTCGATAGAGCCCTCAGGCATTCCCCGCTCCCGCGCGCTGATTGCCTTTTCGGGCGTGAACGCCGGTGGAGGCAGCTCCTTGGAAGATGCCTTGAGAAGGTAGTACTTGGCGAGCCAGAACAGAGTCTGGGACGGGGTGGCGTGCAAGCTCACGGCGCTCATCCACAGGGGTCCCACGGCGGCCTCCTCGCCGCTGGCGTTGAGCCGGCGTGCCGTGGCTTCCAGCCCGTCGACGCTGGGCGGCCCGCAGGCGAAGCGTTCAACAATGCTGGCAGGAAGCTTGCTGGCGCGGGCAGCACCGGCGGCCGCGTCGCTGCCATCAGGCGCGATTGCCGCCTTGACGGCCGGCGGCCGCTTGCTCCAGAGCAGCGCGAGGTTGAGGTAGGCAGACGCGTGCATAGGCCACACGTAGATAGCCCCCCTGAGAAGAGCCTCGGCGTCGTTGAATGTCGCGTTTGTTGCCTCAGGGCTGGTGACGAGTAGGTACGCGTAGTTGTTTGCAGCCTTGACGCCAAGGCCGGGGCAGGTCAGAATGCCGTTCAGGAACAGGGCTGGCTCGTCCTTCCAAACCATGGACTGGCTGGACGTCGCTGCAGCCAGGACCGCGCTGACGGCCACGACGAGCATTGCCAAGGGCGAGGCCAGGCGCCGTGCCCACGACGATCCAACGGCAGCTGCGGCGGAGACTGGAGCGCGATCCGGGTCGCCGGCGTCGCTGGACTCAATGCACGCCTCTGCCTCGGCAGCCAGGACTTCGAAGTCGCTGCAGGCGCCAGCTGCGCCGTGTCCGGCCTCATCTTGACGTGCAGGAGACGAGTGTGGCGGAGCGCACTGGCCAAGAGCCTCCAGGAGTCGGTGCTGCCGGCTAGCGCCCTCGTCGCCGGCCTCTGCCGACGGAGTCGCCTCGCAACCCAGGGCCGAGCGTGCGATTGCCAGCGGCGCGCCGGAGGCTGCCCAGCGGACAACCACAGGAGCCAAATCCACCAGAGCGATGATCAGGCCGGCGCTCGGGATGTACATCACCCGCTCTGCCACTTCCAGTCCGACGAACACCAGCACGTTTGCTGCAGGGGCGTACGAAGCTACGAACACGGCCATGCCCAAAAGAGCGGCCCGGCGCCGAAATGCGAGCGAGAGGGCCAAGATGGCCAGCAGCAGGCTGTAGACTGCGACCGTGAGCAGGTTGCGAGGGTCCGTGAAGTTGAATACCAAGTCGCTGCAGCCCAGCCCGTGGTCGAAGGCCATGCCCGTGGGCCAGAGAATGAGCCTGACGGACTCGGCATGCGTCATAGCAGTGCTGAGCGCGAGGCCAACGCTCCGTGGCATGTGGGCCAGCCTGTTCTCGAGCGGACGCCACTTATACATGCCGTCGCTGGCGTGCGTGCCGAACCGCCAGAGCACCATAAGGGCGGCTGCTGCCAGGGAAGGGACAAGCCGGGCCCAGGCGCCGGGGCGTGCGAGGCCAGACAGGGCCCACCGCAGCGCCCCGGCGACCCCGCCGCGCCACTCGGAAGCCGGTCGAGGGAGGCTCGCTTCTGGCGCCACAATGTCCCGGCCAGCCCCCTTGTGAGGCAGGCTGCCCCCGGCGCCACGAGCCGTGGCGGACAGGCGTGCTTGCACCCTCATCGCAGTGGCAGTGTCGTCGGGGTGGGGTGGCGGCACCGCCTCGAGCGCCAGGAACACTGCCACAGCCGTGATGCCCACTTCCTTGCTGAGCAGCCCGGCCGTCATACACAGCAGGGCTGCAGCCACCCACGCGCTGCTCACGGCGCCCCTGGCAAGCGCCGGCCAGCCGGAGCACGCGGCGGCGGACTCGTCACGATTGGCTGCCGGGCTTGCGAACACTCGCCGGGGTGCGATGGACCGGGCATAGCACGCCACGGACAGGGCAAAGAAAATTCCAGCGAGAACCTCCGCGCGGCCAACCAGGCTCGCAACGGCGTCAACGTGCACTGGATGCACGCCAAAGAGCAGAGCGGCTGCGAGCGCCGATGCAGAGGTCGCCCCCATGGCCCGAGCAGCTTCGTGGACGGTCAAGGTGGCCACAATGTGCAGAAGCAGATTCGTCGCATGCATCATTCTGGCGTTTGGCGAGTCGCCGCCTCCCTCCAACCAGTGCTCGATCCGAAATGTTGTCGTCGTGACTGGCCTGAAGCTCTTGTGGCTGTCCTTCGCGCCAATGTCCTGACCCCAAAAGTCGTGCTTCATCATCTCGCTCCAAGACGTCTGGCCCAGCACATCGAAGTTCCCCAGGATGGCGGCGCGGTCGTCCCACACGAAGCCAGCATCCAGCGTTGGCCAGTACGCGGCAGCCGTCACCAGCGCAATGCCGCACAGGCCCAGCGCCTCCCACCGCGCGACCATCGCAGCCAAACCTTGCCACTCTGCAGCCTCCCACTCTGCTGTGCACGCGGCTGCTGCGGGCGCTCAGTTGGCCGGCGAGGCGCTCGATCGACTGCTCAGCCGCGTCGACGGCAGCTCTGCAGGGTCGCGCTATTGCTGCGCGAGTCGCGCGTTGAGCCCCCCTCACAGGCTCACCCCGGGTGCAATGGACCACGCGCCGCTCGCACAACACGCCGAACCCGGCCAACGCCGAGGCGGCAAGATTGCCGTTCCGGTTTGCGGAGGCAGCCTCCTCGCTGCCCGCACGATTGCAATTGAGAATTGTTGTTCGGGGCGCTTCGCCTGGCTCCCGCCGTTTCGTGCGACCCTGACTGAGGGCCGGCTCCGACGGTTGTGGCGAGCATCCGGTCTGCGATCGTGCGCTGCCAATCCCGCCGCGGGAGCAGTCGCGGCAGGGGCCGCGCCTGGCAGAGCCGCAGTCCGCGCCCGCGCGGCAGACATTGAAGCCCGAGAGCCTGCTCGGCGTCCGCCGCCGGCGCTCTCCGACCCGTGCCCGGCACTCTTTGCGCCTCGCCCGTGTGAACGATGCTCGCTCGCGCCTCTGCCACTGCCACCCGCGGCCTTGCCTCGGCGCGCTTCGCGTCCACGCTGGTGAGCCGGGCGGGCTGCCTCGAGCTGGGCGTTTTGGTTCCCCCGTCCAGCCGCGATGACGCAAGCCTGCGCGCGCGCCCCAACACCCCCCACCGCGCCCACCCGTCCTGGCCGCACCCCACTCGCAGATCATCGCCGAGCCCGGCGCCGGCGTCGCCTCTCCCGGCACTCTGTCCGCCGTCACGGCGGCCAAGGCCATCGGCGGATCGGTGAGCGCCGGAACACACAGCCGGCCCGAGCTGCGCCGCTCTCTTGACGCCGCCCCGGGCCGGCGAATGGGGGCACGCGAGCCAGTACACCAGTGCCTCTTGCTTCGCGCGCGCCCGCAACGGCGCTGCTCTCCCGACTGCCCTTGCCACGGCTTCTGCAGGTTGATGTCTTCATTGCGGGCAAGGACGCAGCCGCGGACGCGGAGGCCCTCGCCAAGGTCGACGGCGTCGCGCGCGTCTTCAAGGCCGACAACGAGGTGAGCCCGCGGCCAGCAACGCAGTCCGTGGGCGAGACCGGGAGCCAAGGGCGGGGCCAGCAGCGGGCGGCGCGCAGACGAGGCCCAAGGGTTTGCCTTCCTCGCCTCAGTCCGTGGCGTTGGCGTGGCCCTCTGTGCCCCCAACCCGGCCCATGGCTGCGAGCGCGAAGCCTGCTTTTTGATGTGCTGGGTGTGTTGCGGTCTCGCAGGCCCTCGCAAACGGCATTGCCGAGGACATGACTGCCGCCATTTTGGCGTGCCAGGAGGCCAACAAGTACTCGCACATCATGACCCCCGCGAGCAACTACGGCAAGAACTTCCTCCCCCGCGTGGCCGCCAAGCTGGACATGGCCCAGGTCTCTGACGTCATGGCCATCGAGGGCGAGGACACCTTCCTCCGCCCCATGTACGCCGGTGAGCCCCAGCCGACCCCACCCGGGCTGCTTTGCTTCCACGCCGCCTTAGCGCCGCCCCACGCAGCCTGCGAATGCGCGCAGCATGGCCGCATCAGTGCCACGTGCGACCTTGCCCCAAGTCGTCCTGGTGCGCCATGGGAGCCCTTCCCGCTCGCAGGCAACGCCATCGCTCGCGTCAAGGCCACCGGCGCCGTCAAGATCATGACCGTGCGCGCCACTGGCTTCGACAAGGCCTCTCCCGAGGGAGGCTCCGCCGCCGTGGAGGACGCCCCCGCCTTCGAGTCCGCCGGCAAGAGCGCCTTCAAGAGCGAGGAGATGGTCAAGAGCGACCGCCCCGAGCTTGAGTCCGCCAGCGTCGTTGTGTCCGGCGGTCGCGGCATCAAGAGCGAGGAGAACTTCGAGCTCATGTTCAAGCTCGCTGACAAGCTCGACGCCGCCGTTGGCGCTAGCCGGTGAGCCAGCTTGCTCGCCTCTGAACCTGCTGGCCTTGCAAGAGCCTCTGTCCGCGGCACTGTGGCGCAGGGCACCCTTGCCGCCACCTGCAACCGCCTCCCACCACCCTCGTGCGCTTATCCCCACCCTACCCCTCTCCTTGCCATCGCAGCGCGGCAGTGGACGCGGGATTCTGCAGCAACGACATGCAGGTCGGCCAGACCGGCAAGATCGTCGCTCCGGACCTCTACATTGCCGTGGGCATCTCCGGCGCCATCCAGCATCTCGCCGGCATGAAGGATTCCAAGACCATCGTCTGCATCAACAAGGACGAGGAGGCTCCCATCTTCGGCGTGTCCGACTACGGCCTCGTCGCCGACCTCTTCAAGGCCGTGCCCGAGCTCACTGAGAAGCTGCCCGCTCGCAGCTGAGCGCGCCTGCCCCCGCCTCGTTCTCTCGCGGCCGGCTCTGCGTAGGCCATTCTGCTGTCTCCACTGCGGCTTGTCCTCGCACTGGCCCCCCGCTTCATGGCGGACCCCGCAAGGGCTGACTCTGGCGCCGGCGCCAGGGGCGCCCTTTGCGGCGGTGGGGTTTGCGTAAGGGCGGAAGCGCTCTTCCTTCGGGGCGCGCGCGTGCCCCGAGCCAAACGATTGTCTCAATTCGCGAATGCGCGGCTCGCCACACACATCAGGACCCAACTGCACTGCGTGCCCTGCTCGCACGCTTGCACTTCTGCTTTGGCGTGCGCGTGCTAAACCCATGAGCGCACGGGCTGCAGTGGCGACTGCCCAAGCCGAAGCGCGAAGAAACAGCGAGAGCCGCGCCCAACGTGGGAGCAAGCGACGGCGCCACTGCAAGTGGAGCCGACTCGGCCACGCTCAGCCCCACCCGCCATCCACCACGTGCGTTGCAACGGCGGGCGCGCCACGCAGTGGGCCCACGCTCAACGGGGCCCACTGCCGCTCAGGAAAAGGGGCAGCTGCTGGCCCTGGCGCGGCGACTGCGAGCGACCCCGCGCTCGCTCTCGCTCCCTTCATGGGTCCGCCATGCTGGCGCTCGGCGGCGGAGTCCCCCGGGCGCGGAGCATCCGTCAACGCCGCGCCCGTTTGGTCTGGCTGGCGGGCCACGCTCTGCGGCACAAACCCAGGCGGATGTCGACCGAGGTTTTGCGCCGCGGTGGCGGTCTCCGACGCCCGAACGCGCCGCCCCTGCTTCATGCGGTCAGCGGCTGCCCGGGCAGCCTTGGCCTGTCTGGCAGCCAGCCGGGCCTTCACCTCTGCGGACCGGTGGGAGGCCGAGGCGCCGGGACCGCCTTTCGACGACTTGGGCGGCTCGTCGTCCGGTCGCGGCGGCCGCAGCCGGGACACCAGGGGCACAGGCGCGCCGGACGACTTGTCGCTAGGCTCCTCTCTGGCCTGCTTGTGGCGCCTGAAGGACTGCGTCTCTCGCAGCAGGCGCTGCGGCACTGGTGCCGCTGCAGCGGGTGGGCGGTCGGGGCCCCTCCTCCAGTGCCCGCCATCCGCGCGACTCCCATCGCGGCAGTCGCTGCTCGTGGGGCCCTGCCGCCCGCCCAGCGGCCCAGGGGCGCGAACTGGCGGGCGCCTTCCCGCCGAGAGCGTGGCAGGACCATTGCGGCGGCCGGGCCCCTCAACGCCCACGGCTGGGCGCCGGTCGAGGCTGTCCCCGCCAAGCAGCTCGACCCCACCGCTGTAAGGGTGCCCAGCTCTGCCGGGGGGACCCCTCACGGGCGTGACGGTCATCTCAAAGGCGCGATCCGCCGGGGACGGCGAGGCTGAGGGCCAGCCGACGCCGCCGGAGCGGCCATCCGCCGCAGTGGGCCGGTAGCCCCCGTCGCGCCCCCCCTCGGCGCTAGAGCGGCTCGTGAGTCCACCTGCATCGACGTGGGGGGAGGGCCACGCCAGGTGCTCTGCTGGGCGCAGGGAGGCACCGGCAGCAGGCGTGAATCCGCCTGACAGGTCCTCGAACGCCATCGGGGGCGACGTCGCCAGCCCGGGCAGGAAGTGGCGAGGGGCGAGGGGCGTGCCGGTCGACGGCGAAGTACCTTGTCTCGATGAGGGTGACAGGTTGCTGTCTCCAGCCCGCCACTGACCGCCGTGCGCCGGCTCGGGGGAGCTCGAGCGCCTCTGCCGCTCATCGTGGCGACCGTCAGCCACGCTGTCGTCGCTGCGGTCAAGGCGGCCGGTGCGCCGCTGAGAAGGCGAGGCGGCAGCTGGCCGCGCGGCAGGAAGCTGGGGAGGGGGAGGGGGGCTGGCCACGTGCACAGCGACTGTTCCCGGCTGAGAGGGCGCGAGCGAGCGACGCTCGCCGCCACTGGGAGACCCGTGGCCGGCCGGGGCGTCAGGGTTGAGCGTCGGAGACACCAGGTCGGGACCCAGCGTGCGCCGCAGCTGGTCTCCGGGGATGAACGAGGCTGCCGGAGATGCGTCCGCGACGGCTGCGGACGCCGCCAGCGCAGGGGAGGCGGCTGGCGGGCAGAAGAATCCCGGGTCGCCCTGCGGCGAGGCAAGGGCTGACGGCCCACCGCCTCCGCCGAGCTTCTCCGGAGAGTCGAAGCCGGGGTGATGAGCAAGGGCTTGGCTGGGTGTGGCCCGGGGGTGGGCAGCGGCAGACGAGCCCCACCCCGACGGCGGCACCGACTGCTGGAAGGTAAGCGGCTCCGCCGCCGCGCTGCTCCTGCCTCGCCCGCGCCGCACCCTGACTGCCTGGCTCCGGCTCGGGGTAGCCGCGACCCCGAGAGAGACCGGGACCACGTCGCGATGGCGCTTGGCCGTGCTGCCAGGTGTTCCCGCAGCCAACGGCTCGGCGGCTTCGGCGCCGGAGCCATCGACGCTCCTTGCGCTGCGCGCGCGCTCGCTGGCGACGGACGGCACAGGCGTGCGCCACCCCACGGAGCGCGGGTGGGCAGACGCGCCGGAGGCCCACTTGTGCGCGGACACAATGGAGGGATCTTGGCGAACCGCTGCGGCAGCGGCTGCGCGGCTCACCGCGGCGATTGTCTGCTTGCTCTCGGCCGCAGCCTCTGCCGCCCGCTTGCGCAGGGCTTGTGCCGCCTCCGGCGTGGGCGCCGCCCTGATTTGTGAAGCAAACCAGCGCGCGTCGCTCGCTGCACGCTGCTGCTGGTTCAGCAGCACCCTCGCAAGCTCGATCGCCGGGTCAAGCGCGATGGCGACTGCGCTTGTTGCATCCGACCCGACTGGAGAAGCACCCCCTGCAGACCCAGGGCGCTCCAGCCGGGGGAGGGGCTCGCCTCTGCCAGGGGCGCCCGGAGCGCTGGCGTTGTCGGACAGGGACAGCGCACCGGGCCGTCGGCTCACCATCAGCGAGACCTGCCCTCGTTGGTGCTGCGAGTCGGCCTCGCTGGGAGCGGCCCGGGCCGCGAGGGGAAGGCTCGGCGCCGACACGCCTGCGCGGAGAGCCGGCCGCTCCGCTGTCGAGGGCATTGCTTCCGCAGCAGCTCGCTTCGGGGAGCTCGCGGGGCCTGGCTGCGACAGCGGGGCCGAGCGAGCCGGTGGGGGCGATACGCCTGGGGGCCTCGAGGGCGCCTCTAGGCCGCCTGGCGAGCCGGCTTTCGAGGCTGGGCGATCGAGTGGCCGCTGATTCCCAGGATGGTCCGCGCTGGCGCCGCCACTGCCACCGTCTGCAGCGGCTGCTGCCCCTGGGGCAGCAGCCGCATCAGGGGCAGGAGGCGCAGCAGGGGCAGTGGCATCTCTCGACGACGCCACCGCCACCGCCACCTCCGGTGCCGCGGGCGGCCCCTTCACCCACTTCCCCTCCCGTGTCGGCGCCGGGCTGGATGGGCGCGTTGGGGCGGCAGGGGCCCAGTCGCCCGTTGCAGAGTCAATCCCGGGGTCATCGCAATGCGAGCTGTCTCTCCGCACGGGCAAACGCAGGCCTTGCCTGACACGCACCTCTCCGCTTCGTTCAGGGGAAACACTCCTGATGGGCTGTGCCTCCGGGCCAGCTGGCGCCGTTCCGCTCGGGTGCAATCCGAGCGAGGCCGGCACATCGGACTCTTGCGAGTTCGACGGAGCAAGCACGGGCGCCGTCGACTGGGCGCCTGGCCGCGCCAGTTGGTCAGCGGCTACGTCGCCCAGCTGACCGAGCCCGGCCGCGGCCGCTTCGGCGCCGCTTCCTTGGCTGCCGGTGGAGCCCCCTTCTCTGTCCTGCTCGACAGCCTGCCGGCTGCCACCAGCATCAGCCGCGCCTCCATCCGCAAGCGATGTTGAAGTTGCAGTCGGCCCAGCGTTGCCCTCGGCAGGCGGAGCCGGGCGGGCACTCGGCGGCGGCGGTGGCGGCGATGGCTTGGTCGCGAGCGGCGGCGGGCTAGGACGCCTGTCCGAGGCAGGCGGGCCCTCCAGCCCAGGAGGCGGCGGGGGAGCAGCGGCAGCGCCGGCTGCCTCGGCAACAGGAGCAGGAGCGGAAATCGCGGGCGCTGGAGCCGGCGCAGAACTTGGGGCGACGGAGGACAGCGCCTCCCTCGCATGCTCGGCTGGCTGGCTTGCCATCCTGCTCTCCAGCTGACGCGACACTGCTTGGATAGCCTCCTTTGCCGCGGCCAGGCCGGATGCGCGCCTCTCCCGCACTGGCGCGCCCTGCGCGACGGCTGGCTGTGAGGGGGCCGCGGTGCCCGCGGCAGCGACCAGCTTGGCCGTGCCCGTGGCCGATGCCGTGGCCGAGGCTCCGCTTCTGGCCGGGGGCGGGGGCGGCAGGCTGGGAGGGGCAGCCGGCCCTGCGGAGGGACAAGGCTCGACTGTGGCATTTGCCTGCCTGTCGCGCCTGCGCACAAGGCTGGCTCGCACGGCGCCGGGCCTGGGCCGCCTGGCCGACGATAGCGAGGCCCGCTGGCGAGAAGGGGGCGGTTGCACCACCGCAGTCGCGATGCTGGGGGCGGTGGCGCGCAGGCCTGAAGCGATGGTCAGCGGGGCGCTGTCTGCTGGCAGCCCGCCGGCCCCGGCCTGGGGCGCGGCCACCGATGCGGCCGGGCTGGGCCCTGGACGAGCGAGCGACACCACCCCGTCTGCCCCAACTACCACGCGCGGGGCAGCTTGCTGCATGGTGCTGAGCGGGCCCGGGGCCTCCTTGCGGCCCGGAGGCTGGCCCTCACGCGACGGCGCGGCGGCCGTCGTTGCGACTCCCAGATCAGCCCGGCGCGGCGCCGCTGCCGCGGAGGCATGCTGCCGCGCCGCCGCTGCGGCTGCCAGCACCTCTTCGATCGTCAAGTTCGGCGACGATGCTGGCCGGGTCGATGGGGTCACGGCGCCAGCGTCTGTGCCAGCCTCCGGTGCCGAAGCCAAAGCCCTTGTGGGCGGGTCACTTGGCGGGGCGGAGGCTCCCGGCTCGCGAGCTGGCGACGGGCCCGGCGTCGGCGGCCCCACCGTGCCGATCGGTGTTCGCCGGCCCGGTTGCGAGCCCCCAGCCGACGAGTCTGAGCCGTCGCTGCTCGGGGCATCCGAGGCTTCGTCTGGCGCTGGGCCAGCCTTGGGTGCTGCCGCGGAAGAGCCGAGGGCGGCCTTGGTGCTGGGGGGCGGCACAGCTCCCGTCCCCGCCAGCGAGCCAGTCGCAGGCGCGTCCGCGCCCAGGGCGGCCGCTGCCCAGCGCTCCCCGGCAGCGCGGACCTGCTCCTCGGCAGACCGGAGCATCGCGGAGTCGCTTTGGCCTGCAGGCGCAGGCGCGACAGCTCCTCGGCGTCTGTGGAGAAGTGTGTCCGCCACCGCTGCGGCGCCAATGACGTCGTCCGCTGCAGCCACCACCCGGCAGAGCCGCTCAAAGAGCGTCGCGTAGGCCTCCATCACGGCCTCGCAACGAGCCAGCACCGGGCGAATCGCGCTCCCCTCTCCCCCGTCGTCGCCATCGTCGTCTTTGGGGTGCGGCGGCTGTGCGTCGCTGGACTGGGCAGCGTCAGCCGCGCCGTCCGCGGCGGGGCGCGGGGAGGAGGAGCGCGAGGAGGACGACGAGGCCCAGAAGGCACGCGCGAGCGCTGAGGCCACCTCCTCGCGGGTTGCGCCATCCTGGGTCGCTTCAGTGAGCACGGCAACGCCGCGGCCCAGCAGAAAGGCCGAGAGCGACGCGTCGCCTCCTGACGCCCCGCACACTGCCCCCCACCAGGCCGCCGGGAGCGCCGGGGACGACGCTGCCGCCGAAGCCCCTGGCTGGCCTGTTGGGGCGTTGCCGCCCTCAGGGCCGTCATCCTCAGAGCGAGCGGAGATCGTCGGCGGGCTCACCGGGACCCACAGCTCAGGCCCGCTCCGGGCTGGTCGGGCGCCCTCCCTGCCCATTGAGCGGGCCGCCGCCTCGCAGAGAGCGCGGACCCGTCTCCTGAGCAGTGCAACGGCTTGCGCGCTCAGCCCTGCCGTCCGCAGTGCCACCTTGAACGCGCGAAGCGTCACCGCGCCAGCTCCCCTTGCCAGCGCCGACGCCGGGTCACCGCCGTCCGCGAGCGCACGGGAGCAGGCCACAGGCCAGCGCCACGCGGAGTCTGCCAGTCTCGCCAGTCCGCCCGCCCCCCGCATCCTGCTGCTCGCCCCCGCTGCCGTGCCCCGGCCGGAGCTCCCGGACAGCGCGCTGCGGCGCCAGGCGGCCGGGCGTGACGCCGAGTCGGAGCCGCCAGGGCGGCCGCCCGCTGCGCACACGGCTCGCGTCAAGGCGGAGAGGGGCCGCTCGCCTCCTGGCGCGGCGCGCGGGGGCGCTTGCGTGGCTGCAGCAAGCACCACGAGCGCGGCCTCGTCGGGCACCAGCACGCCCCGCCCAGCCGCGTCGAGGGCAAAGAAGAGACGTTCCACCTCCCGCAGCCACGCTGCGTCGGCTTGGCCGCGCTGAATGCTGAGGCGATTCTGCTCGTCGCACAGCACCGCCAGGCTGAGTGTCACTGTTTGCTCGTCGGCCCCGCGCACCTCCAGCACGCGCGCAATATCACCAACTACCGCGGCCACTGTTTCAGCGCTGAGGGCGTCTGGGGCCCCCGCCGGCGCGCCCTCGGCTGACTCCCTGTCATCCGCGGCCTCGCCGCTGCGCTGGTCCAGACGCTGGCCCTCCAGCACGCCGGCCAGCTGCTCCGACGAGATGGAGCCGCTGGCATGCCGAAGAACGATTTCCAGCAGTGCAGCGTTGGCGCTCGAATAGCGCGCCCCCGAGGCAGCGGACAGCTCCTCTTGAAGCGCCAAGCGACGCCACCACCCAGCCGCGCCTGCGTCCATGCGCGCAGCTGGCGGCTGACTGGGAAGCGGGGGTGTCCGCGCGCGCTCCGGTGGCCAGCAAGAGACGAGCAAGCTCCAACTGCCCGCTCTGGTGCGGTCTGCTACGCGGCTGCGCGGCTCGCTCGGCGGTTGTGGTTTCTCCCTGCCACGCCGCCGCGGCAACAACACGATGCTTGGGCTGCTCTGCCGAGCGCGCCCCGCCGCTGCCAGCTCCTGGCTGCACCTGCGGAGCAGCACGAGGGGCTGCAGGCAGCGTCCGGACTGCCCCCACGCCCCCCCCCCCAGCCGCCACTCTGTGTTGTGACTCCGGTCCGCGTAATCAGGGGCGCGCAAGTGGAGGCGAGTGCTCGCGTCTCGCTGTTTGATGCGCACGACCGCTCCGAGGCCACAGCGCAAGTTCCAGCGCATTCGGGTCACGGAGGCACCGACACAGGCACACTCACAAAAGAACAGGCGGAAACAATGGAAGAACAACGGATGGCCATTTGGAACACACAAGCTCGAAGAAAGCAAGCCTGCGCGCCGAAAGTCGCGCGACTTGGGGACACGCACTTGTGAAGCAAATTGGTTTTCCGGCGCCGGACGGAGGACAACCGCGAGCCTCAGCAGGCGATGGCTGGAGCGCACAGCCACGCTGGGACGCGAACGTCTCGCACGGCTCAGTACGCCATGCTGTAATACCGCGAGGCGGCGGCGTTGACAAGCGGCCGAACCACGGCGCGCACGTAGCTGTTGATTTCCGAGTCCTCCGTCACGGGCCTGCGCACTACCTCGGCGATCTCCTCTGGCGATGCGGAGAGCAGGGGCACTGCCACCTCTGCAAGCCTGATGAAGTGCCGGGCCGTGAGCTTCTCGCCTCTGAGGAGGATGAGCGCGTTTCGCCTGTTGGAACCGCGGAGGCAGGTCCCGGACGCCAGCTCTGCCAGGTCCAGCTCCACCGAGCGCTCATAGCCGTCGAGCTGCTCCTGGCATGCTGCGGCAAGAGCGCGCAGCACCATCGCCTCGTTCTCTGCGCTGAGGGGCGCGATGGGCTTCGAGCCCAGGAGGATGTCCCTCCCGATGTAGGGCAGGCGAGAGACGTCGCGTCCCTCGGCCATGGCGAAGCGAAGGAAGGAGAAGGCCTCCCGTGTTCCGATGTGCGAGTTGCAGGCGGCCAGGCGGATGCCCCGGGTGCAGACGCCGCCATCGAGAAGGACACGCTTCCGGTTCCACCAGGCGTCCTGCTGCGGCGGGGGCATGGCCAATCGCACCCACAGCTCGTCCAGGCTGCGAGAGGTCTCCCCGTCGCGGTTGTCTTCTGCCGTGAAGCCGTAGTTGAGGAGGAACCTGGAGTTGCACTTGCGGCCGTAGGAGTCGTACACCTGGTCGCCGGCCCGCAGCCCGGTGGTGGCGTGGATGGTGAAGCACTGGCGGTGGCGGTTGAACGTCCAGCGAGTTTCCCGCGGGCGCAGGTGGTTGAGCATGTCGCCGTAAGGGACCATGGCGTCGGTCTTGCGGCCGTCCACGACGATGCCGAAGTTGCGGGAGGCAACGACCATTCGCATCACGGTGAACCGGTGCAGGCTGAACCGGGCAAAGTCTGGGGACACACGGCAGATCTCGTGGTAGTCCTTCTCCAGGTTGCGGCGGCGGTCTGCCACCTGCGTGAGGATGTAGGAGCCCTTCAGCCACTGGAGCTGCTCCCTCGGCCAGAAGAGGGGCATCGACGGGAAGGACTTGGGCAGGGCGTCGTAGTACGGCTGGAAGAACGAGCCGCCCCTCTCCTGGTCGAGCAGGATGAACACGACGGTGTAGCAGTGCTTCGCCGCGCTGAGGCGAAGCGGGGGCGAGGCCATGAGCATCCGCTGGCCCACGGGGGTGGCCTTGCCATGCTCCACGGTGATGAGACACCTGCGGTCCACGGCCAGGATCTCCTCGCCTGCCTCCACGTCGCGCGCCATGACCACGCCGCGGTAGCCCTCGTCGCCGAAGCTCTGCATCTTGATGGCGGGGAAGGACGACAGGAGGGGGCCGCCGCCAGTGATGCGCGGCGCCGCCAGCACGGCTTCGTCCGGCACCTCGCCGGGCGGCACCACCCCAGTCGCGCCGCCGTCGGCGCGTGCCGAGCCGGGGCGCACGCCAGGAAGGCCGGCGGAGCGCCGCGCGGCCGGGCTGCCCCTCGACGAGGCCTCCTCCGAGTCCCCCTCCTCCGAGTCCCCCTCGCCCGCGTCCTCTGCCGGTGTCTCGTCCTCGTCTCCGGCGCCCGTGCCAGTTTCCGCCCCGGCAGAAGCCCGGGCGCTTGTCCTGGCGCGCTGGTCGCCTCCGTCCGACTCGGGAGCACGCTGAGCGGCAGCGAGCATCGACGCTGCGGCCGGGTCGGCCAGACCGCCCGGGCTGCCGCAGACGAGCCAGTTCTCCAAGCGGCGGAACACAGCGTCTGGGGTCGCCCCGACCGCCCGGCGATCGCGAGCTGCGGCCGCCGCAGCAGCTGCCGCAGCGCTGCTCGCCCCCGACGACGCGGCCCGGCGGTGGCCCTCCTCCTCCTTCTTCTCCTCCTCCTCCCCGCCCCCCTGCCCTCCCCGGCTGCCACTGCCAGCAGCCCGCTGGCTGCCAGGCGACGCCGCGCCGGTTCCGCTGCCGTGGCCGAAGCCGCCGGCCGCCGCCGTCGCCGCCGCAGCCGATGGCGCGGCCGCGGAGCTGCTTGCTCCGCCAGCTCCGTCCGACCCGGAATCGTGCGCCGGGACTTGCAGAGCCCTGGCGGCGATCACGGCCTTGTCGGCCGGGGATACGCCGACGGGCTGCGCGACGCGAAGTGCCATTGCAGACACCGCGGGGGCGGCCAAGGACAGAGTGATGCGCACCGCCTCCAGCACCGCCGGGCAGGCAGGCGCGGCCACCAGCTGGGGAGGGGCGTACAGGCCGAGGACCTGCGGCGGAGCCGGGGCGGCCCGCTTGGGGCTGGAGCGGCAAGGCGAGAGGCCCGTGCTGCCAGCCGGCGAGGGCATGCTGTCGAGCAGCTTCGCGGCGCCCGGCCTGGCGGGGGAGGAGACGCACACCGACGGGGACGCGTGAACCAGCGTGCCGGACGGGGACCTCGCCAGCGGGCTGGAGGGGACGAGCGGGGCGGGCCGCGGGTCGGCGGGGGCGGCACCCGCGTGAGGGCCGGCAAGTGCGACTCCGCTCGCGCCCTCGCCCTCGCCCTCGCCGCCACTGCTGCCGGCACCGCTGCCGCCGCGTCCTGCTCCCCCGCCCGCGGCGGCTGCTCCGGCGGTGCCGCCGCCGAGGCTTCTGGCCTCAACGGCGAGTGCCGCGGGGCCCGCTGCCCCCCCCGCGGCTGCTCCTGCTGCCGAGGCGCTGTGGGCCGCAGCGCTGCCGGCCTGGCCGGCTGCCGTCACGCCCGGCGAGCCGGTCGTTGACAGCGGGGACTTGCCCTCCGCAAGCAGAGAGGGAGGGTTGGCGGAGCCTGCTGCTCTGCCGCTTGCTCCAGTCGGGGCGTGGCCGGTGCTGACGTTGGCGGAGCTGGGGCCGGCCGCCTCGTCGGCTGCGGCCAGCGGGGAAACTTCGGCAGCGTCGCCGACAGACTTTGCCGACTCCGCCTCAGTGCGGAGCTCAAGCCCGGGCAGGGACTTGCGAGCCACGCGAACCAGCGCCTCCTGCGAGCGGATGACGCAGGCTTCGTATCCGCGCATCGTGGTCTGGCCGCCAACCTCGAGCAGGTGCGCGCACTCCGCCAGGTCGCCGTCTGCCTCTTCGAGGTGCCCGGCGGCTGCCACCACCAGGGCAGCGACGGCCCGCGCAGGAATCCACGTGTGCGCAAGCTGGCGCAGCATCGCAGCGTCGTCCTGCGCGCTGTGCAAGTCGGCGCTGCCGCCGAGGGCCGCCAGGGCAGTTGCGCGACCCATCAGGCAAGGCAGGTCCGTCGCATTCCGATGCATCGCCTGCAGCCGCACAGCGCAACAGCAGGCGAAGGGGGGGGGTTCAGCCGTGAAAGCATGCGTGCGCTGCGCCGCCTCTCACCCGCACAGGCGCGCGGAAGCCCCACGCCACGCGAGATATTCCCACCCGAACACGGGCAAACCTGGAGCACAGCGCCGCACGCCGCCGAGCAGCGCCCGGACCTCGCACACGCGGTGCTGGGCAGGCCAGCAAGCAAGAATGCCCGGCCCGCGCTCCGCAGCAGGGCGCTATGCGGGGCTCCCCCCAAAGCGGTTGGGACCAAACGCGGCGCAGACGCGCGCTCGGCAGAAACGCGGCAACAACAAAAAAAGCGCTCGTCTCACGCTGGTGTACATCATCTCCGCCAGCCCGAAATCGCCGCGGCGCAGTGCCTCATCGCCGCGGAACTGCGAGGGGGCGGGCGGCCGGGAGGCGACGATGGGAAGCCCGGAAGGGACGCTCGCAGCGCGCTCGCGCGAGCGCAATAGGGGTTGTGTGCGAGGCCTCTGCGCCAGGCCGGCACTCGCGAAGCCAGCCCGCCTCACGCGGAAAAAGTCCACGGGGTCCATGCCCGGGCAAGGCTCCCTGTGCTTGGGCAAGGGCCAGCTGCGGCGGGAGCTCAGTGAGGCCGCAAGCGGGCTGCGCCCCGTTTCCGCACGCCCGAACTGCACTCTCGCCAGAGCGCGGCTCTGCCCGCCCGGCTGCAACAAGCAGTTGCTGGAGCCCGGAGTTGAAGCCACTCCGCCGCCCGCGCCCATGGCGGACCGCGAGGCCGTGGTGGACGGATACGCGAGGCGCGGCGCGTCGGGGGACGGGATGGGGGTCACCGACGAGTCGACCGACTCGCTGCTCGCCATGCCCGAGGCAGAACCCGCGGACTCGAGCGGAGAGACTTGGCGGAACTGGGCGGCGTGGTGGGTGATGGGGCTTACCAACAACGTGGGGTACGTGGTGTTCCTCACCGCCGCCGAGGCCATCATCGCCGGCGGGGCAGGAATCGTGCTTGCGGCGGACATTTTGCCAGTCATCGTCATCAAGCCGACGGCCCCATTCTGGGCGCACTACATGCCGTACAGCGTTCGGTATGCGCTCTGTGGTGCATTCAGCGCGGCGTCCTTTCTGCTGGCAGCGCTCTGCGAGCCAGTGGAGCTCAAGTTGCTCGGCGTGGTTTGCGCAGCCATCTCCTCTGGCTGGGGTGAGGTCACAAGCCTGGCTATGCTCGCCTTCTACAAAGAGTCTGCCGTCACTGCCTGGTCCTCCGGGACGGGCTTCGCGGGCGTGGCGGGAGCAGGCTTCTACGTGATGTTCACGTCCGCGTTTGGCATCTCCGACAGGACGACGCTCCTCATCGGCCTCATCTTCCCCCTGATGTACGTCCTTTGCTACTTTGTGGCGTTGGGCCCAGGGACGGTCTTCGCTGAGCCCGAGCCCTCGCCGTCCTCCGCGAGCGACGGCGTCCCCGATGAGTCGCCGTACGCCGCGGGCGCCCCCGTGGCGGGCGCGGGCAAGCTGCACCAGCACGCGTCCAGTGGGAGCGTGGGGCCCGGGCTGGAGTTGGAGCACACGGAGGGCTCGGACGGGCCTGGGGCGTCGATGGTGGGGCGGCCGCGGCAAGGCGACACGACGCGGCTTGTCAACCCCCCCGGGCACGGCACCAAGAAGGGCTTGGCTGAGCCGGCGGGGACAAGGGGGATGGAGTCGTGTGACGCCACCAAGACCATGACGACGGCGCAGCGGCTGACGGCGCTGCGATCTCTGCTGCCTGTCATGACCTGGCTGTTCGTGGTGTACTTTGCCGAGTACACCATCAATTCAGGAGTAGCCGGGACGCTGTCCTTCCCCAATGATGGCCTTCCCAAGCACGACTTTTACAAGCGCGCGCAGCTCGTGTACCAGGCGGGGGTCTTCATTTCCCGGTCGTCGGGGCAGCTGCTGCCGATCAACACGCTGTGGCCGATGCCCCTCGGCCAGACCATCATGCTGGTGGTGTTCATCATTCAGAGCTGCACCCAGTTCATCGGGTCCTCGTGGATCATGTTCGCTCTCGTGCTGTTTGAGGGGTTGCTGGGAGGGGCAGTGTACGTGAACGCATTTCGCAAAATCAGGGCCGAGTCCCCGCCGCACTTGCGGGAGTTTTACCTCGGCGCCGCCTCGGTGGCCGACACCGCCGGCATTTCCGTTGCCTCTGGCGTATCCGTGTGGCTGGAGCCCTTCTTGGACGGAGTGCGCAAGTCTTCGGGGTTGCCAGTTGCCTGAACGCAAGCGATGGCCGTTTTGTGTGCTGCCCGCTGCGCCCCCAAACCAAGCGCAGCGCTTCGGTGCACGCGGGGCGGCAAGGGCCAGAGCTGCCTGCAAAGCCCTGGCCATTCGCCGGGCAGCCCGAGCCCGATGCCGGCCAGCTCGCGCGCGTTCCTGCCGCCGCGGGCAGTTCAACGTCTGTCCAGTTTGCGAAAGCGCGTTGCTCGTTGTTGGCCAGGGGACTCTCCCGCAGCGAACCACACAGCTCCAGCTCCAACCGAAGAGGCTGCCAGGACCGCGTGCCGCCATCGCCGAGCCTGGGGCCGAGGCCGTGATGCAGGTCCCCACCTCGCCAGGCATGCTGGTCGGGATGGTGAGGCCCGGCGCGAGCTGCGGCAGGTCCAATGACACGCGCCCTCGTGCCCGAGCGTACCCTCGCGCTGCAAGCCCACCTCGCGCTGACGCCCCGGGCGCCGCGCTGCCCTGACCCCGCAGCTCGGTGACGGCGTCCTCTTTCTGGCCTACTTGGCGATCTCGCTGCAGCTCCTGGTGTTCGAATGCCGGTTCCGGAGCGGGCTGCCGGCCTCCCTGGTGCGTATGCGTGTCTCGCGGAGACAAGCGAGTCGTGGCTGCTGCTCAACGAGTGTTCTCCCGCCCCGCCCCCCCGCCCCACCCAGCCCCTCCCCCGAGCCGCTCCCGCGCCAAGTCATCGCAGACCAAGCTTTTGCACCTTTTCCAGGTGAGCCGCGCGTTCGTGCCCCCCCCAGAAGGCCGGTACTGGGGAAGAACTTGGCGTGCCACGCGCCCACGTCCGGGGGACAACCCTGGCAACGTTTGCCCAGCCGCCTCGGGCAGTCTGCGCGCCCGCGCCGGGGCGGGGCCGCGGCCCTTCCAGCGGGCGCTACGCGCTCCTTCCCCCCTCTCTGGCTCGCGCGCCGTCGCAGGCCTTCATCATGCTATGCGGCATCTCCCACCTCGCGATGGGGCTGACGACTTACGCTGGCTATGTCTCGCCGCCCGACCCCTCGAACCCGGTCCCCCCCATCCCGACCTTCACCGTGTTCATCAAGGTGCTGGCCGCGGCCGTGTCGGCGTGGGCGGCCCTCCGCCTGCGGCCCCTCGCCAACAGCCTTTGGAAGCAGGTGTCCGAGCGCATCCACCTCTTCAGCGAGCTGCAGACCCAGCACAAGGCGCTCGAAGCGGTGACGGCCGCCCAGAACGCCGTGGTCGCACACTTGTCTCACGAGGCGCGGGGTCCGCTGCAGATCGTGCAGGCCTCGCTCGGGTTTGCGCGGCAAGACGCTGAGGAGCTCAGCGCGAGCCTCAAGTCCGCGAAATGGCCCAAAGCGGTAGTTGCAAGGGCAGGAGGGGCGGGCGGTCAGGGGGGCGTGCCGTCGTCGTCGTCTTCTTCGTCCTCAGCCGTGTCGATGGGCGCAGCCGCGACGGCGGCAGGACGCCCTGCGTCCACCGGGGCAGTTGCTGCGGCCGCCGCCGCCAGAGCTGCGGCGGCCTCACCCGGACAGCCCGCCGCCGTGCGCCGCGTCGTCAAAGGCATCGGCAAGGACGTGCGCCAAGCAGAGGCGGCCGCCGAGGCCCTCGCTCAGCTCGTGGACACGGTCCTCGACCTGTCGCTGCTCGAGGCCGGCAGGATGCGGCTGCGTCCCCGGGCGGTTTCGCTTGCGGCGCTGCTGGAGGAGGCGGCCGAGGCGGTGGCGCCGCACCCGGGGGTGCGCGTGGTGACCATGGTGCAGCGTCCGTTCGGGCTGGAGTCCCTGGCCAAGCGCTGGGGCGCGACGGACGCGCCCCTGACCCTGCAGGAGAGCGACGTGGTTCTGGACCCGTCGAAGCTCTCGCTGTGCGTCGGGTGGGCGCTGGACAGCGCGGCGGCGTTCACGACGCGTGGCTTCATCGCCGTGACGGTGACGGAGGGGGAGGCGGACCCCGACGAGGTGTTCCCCGTGCCTACGCAGAGCTGCCGGCCTCCCTCGCTGCGCGACTGGGCGGCACGGCCGTCCATGACCAAGGCTGAAGCTTGCGAGGCCTTCGCCCGTGCAGCCAGGGACTCGATGAAGCTGCTCGACTCCCCCGGCGCTTCCACGCTGTCCAGCGGTGGGCACCTTGGCCAGGAAGCGGCCCTTCCGCCGCGCTCTGCCAACATCGACGCCAGCCTGAACCGGCGCGGGGCGAGTCGCAGGTCGTCCCACCCAAGCAACTCCCCGAGCCACGCCTTGGCGGAGCGCTCCCTCGCAGACATCACCGCCGCCCCCAGCTTCGGCCGCGGCGCCCGCCTTCGTGGCGGAGGACAAGCCTCCGCCGTGCAGCGAGCAACTCCAAGTCCGGTGGGGCAGCCGCGCGCTGCGGTGCGCGTGAGCCCCGGAGGCGTGTGGAAGGGTAGAAAAGCGATGGCTGCCGGGGGCAGGGGCAGCGCGGAGATGGATAAGGGCTCCGCCATCGTCCAGTTCCACCCGGGGGACCAGACGGCGCAGCTGGCCACGGCAATGCCGGTGGTGCGTTCGCTCCCAGCAGGGGCGCGCGTGCCCGCGCCGCGCGTCGTGACTGACTCCACAGCTGACCCGCTGGGCAGGCGGTCTCCGACCATGGGCGGCCGCCCGAGAGACCGGGGGATCGGCCTCGCCGCGGCCTCTCGTGGTCGGGGCGAAGAGCCCCCCACGCTTGAGGACGTGCTTCTGGGCGCGGGCGACGAGACGGAAGGCCTCCTCGACGGGCCGTCGCCCCGCCACCTCGCGGCAGCGTCTGGGAACACGGGGGGAGAGGCGGCTTCCGTGGCCCGGTCCCGCAGGCAGAGCCGGATCATGCAGCGGACTGAGTCGGCGAGTCGCGAACATGGCGGAGGGGGCACCCGCCTTTGGCCTTGGTCTCGTCGCTCGGGCGCTGTGGCGCCCGCGAGTGCCCCCAGCCAGGGCGCTACTCCGGCCACCCGAGGCAGGCGCTGCTTGATCATTCGCGTGGTGGACTCTGGCTCTCGTCTGGACTCCACTGCGCCATCGAGCAAGAGCCCCGGCCCGCGCACGCGAACAACTTCGGACGGCAAATCGGGGGCGCTCAGCCCGCAGCTCTCCGTCAGCCGGGCCGACGACGATGGCATCGATGACGACGACGACGACGACGACGACGACGAGAGCCCGACTCGGAGCAGGGGACGCAGCTCAAGCAGGGCCCGGAGCCGGCGAGCGCTCAGCCCGTGGGGGGGCGAGGGCCGGGGGAGCCGAGCTGGAACGGGTTTCACCCCGCGCCTTGGCTCCATCGACGTTGCAGAGGGCCTGGCAGACTGCGGGGGGCAGCGGTTCCCGCTGACAGCCACGGCAATGCATCGCACCTCCGGCCTCGGGCTTGACAGGGCGCACAAGGTGGCTGCACTCATGGGCGGCGTGGTGAGGCAGATCCAGGCGGACGGACCGGAGGCGGCGGCTACGCTGGCCCCGCTCAGGGCCGAACTGCGCAGGGCCAGGACGAAGGCAGGCCCCGATGGCTCTGGAGGGGTGGCCGTCTTTGAGATTTGGATTCCCATTGACGTCATTGCCAACCCGTCGTGGTCGAACGAGCTCGAGCGCATCTCGCACTCTGCTTCTGGCGGCTTCGCAACGTCGTGGCCAGAGCAGGCCAGCCGCATGCAGCTGACTCAAGTTGCAATGGACAAGGACGTGGCGCCTCCCATCGCGTCTGCTGGCGACCGGCTGGACGCAGCTTGCCCTCCGCCGGCCGCTGCCGGCCCCCACACGCAAGGCCAGGAGGCCGAAGCGGGCGGCTCTGTCGGGCCAGCGCGCCACAGGCCACTTCCCCACCGAGACCCTGCCGGCTCGCAGAGCTTCCGGCAGACGAAGCCCATCCCTGGGTCCGCCCTGGCCGAGGTCACGGCCGACGACGATACCATGGACGCCGAACTGGCACGGCGTGCAGCGTCGCACGCCAGCTCCGGCCGGCTTGCAGACATCGAGGAGGATTCCGGCTCCATCGATGTCCGCGGCTCGGACAGGTCGCACGAGCGCTTCAAGAGCGACGACACCTTAGGTCGCAGTGCCGCAGGTGGCGTCGAGTCCGCGGGCAACGGCCTCCCGCCCGGCCCTCGCATTGACACGCTCGTGGGCGTGCCCCCGCCAATGGGCATGGGTTCCGCCGCGGCGCCCGGGTCGCCTGGCAAGGTCGCGTGGTCCAGAGGCACGGCCGCTTCGAGCAGTATGCCAACAGAAGCGGAGGCGACGTCGAGCGCCGCCGCTGGGGCGCGGGACGAAGGACGCTCGGTGTCAGGCGCAGCGGCCACGCCGGACCAGCGGGGCATCGCGGACCCCGCCAGAGCGGCCGCTCACTCGTCCTCGCCAAGCTCACAGCCCCGAACGAGGGTTCGGGCAGGGAGCGTGACTGCGGCGACGATGACGGTTGGTTCCAATGCCGGTGTTCGGGGATCGCGCACACCAAGTCGCGGCCGGCCACCAATGGCATCGCCGGGGGCCTCGGTGGCTTCTGGTCCTGACGCGACTGCTGCCGGCGACGCAGGCGAAATCAGGAGCTCCAGCCGCTCGCGCGCAGACCGTGCCTCGCGCCGGGCTGACAGAGCTGCCCGGCGCACCGGCGGCCTGGGCGAGCCAACGACCCGGGATGCCCAAGCTGTCGATGCCGAAAGCGCACCGGCCCTGCCAGGTGCCGGGCTCAGAGTACTCTTCGTCGACGACGACGCCTCCATCCGGCTCACGACGGTTCGCATGCTGCGCAGACTGGGCGCGGAGGTGCAGACGCTGAGTGACGGCGACAAGGTGGAGAGCTGGCTGGAGCGCCACGGCGTCTTGCCCAGCCTTGCGCTCGACAGTGCCAGTGAGACCCGCGCCCCAGTGCAGCTCGACCTAGTGCTGTCCGACGTGCTGATGCCGGGCCTAGACGGGGAGCGACTGTGCCACCGCATGGCCGAACTGGGACTGCCGTGTGCGATGGTGGCGGCGACCGGCACCACGACGGCAGAGACACTGGAGCGGCTGCCCGAGGCAGGGTTCGCGGCCGTGCTGCGCAAGCCGTACGGACCTCGGCAGCTGAAGCGCGTGCTGGAGGCGGTGCGATCTGGCCGCCTTCAGAGCCCTGCAGTTGTGGCTGCCAACATGCAACCGCAATAGGCAAGTTTTGTTGACGAGTCTGTGGGCGAGTCGAAAGGTGTTATTTGCGTTAATTCCTCAGCCCATTTCCATCAGCACGCTAGGCGAAACGCTCTGATGGAGCCGCTCACACTCTGTTCCCCGCCCGGCGCGCAATGGCCTCGAGGCCGGCGGGTGTCTCCTTTGCTCAAGGCGTGGAAATTGTGAGGCAAGTGACACGCAAGCGGGCTCGGCGCAACTTTGGCGGACTGCCGAGAGCCGAAGGGCCGCCGCGATTGTCATCTGTTCACCTGACACTGCGCGTCGCAGACTTCTGACATGGCCCTGGCCGTGGCATACCTCGCCATCTCGGTCCAGCTGGCCAGCTTCGAGTGGCGGTTCCGGACTGGGCTCCCGAAGGCGCTGGTGAGACAGCGGCGATGAGCGTGGCTGCGCCCGCAGGGAGGGTCGCCCTTCGGGCTTGGCGTCAGAAGCTAGACCCGCCCTTCACCGCTGCTTCGGTTGCACCCCCGCTTGCGCCCGCAGCTTACTCTCATGCACTGGTTTCAGGTATGTTGTGGCGGTGCAAAGAAGCCCTTGGCTCGCGCTTGGCTGCGCCGAGGGTGACAGCAGCCTCGTTGCCAGCAAGGTGTCAAGTCCGACTGCGACAGCTCCAGCGACAGAGGGAATGCCACAGTGTCAGCCGGCCTCGCTTTCCCGAGCGTGTTGTCTCCCCTTGCGCAGGCCTTCATCATGCTATGCGGCATTTCCCACTTCGCCATGGGCCTCTCGTCCGTGGCGGGACAGGGCAACCACCACGACCCCGGGAATGCAACTTCCATCCCGTTGTTCACGATGAGCATCAAGGTGCTGGCCGCGGCGGTGTCGGCGTGGACGGCCCTCCGCCTGCGGCCCCTCGCCAACAGCCTTTGGAAGCAGGTGTCCGAGCGCATCCACCTCTTCAGCGAGCTGCAGACCCAGCACAAGGCGCTCGAAGCGGTGACGGCCGCCCAGAACGCCGTGGTCGCACACTTGTCTCACGAGGCGCGGGGTCCGCTGCAGATCGTGCAGGCCTCGCTCGGGTTTGCGCGGCAAGACGCTGAGGAGCTCAGCGCGAGCTTGGAGGCCGAGAGCCGGCACTGCCCGACTCTCGGGTCGGCCGGCGGTGCTGCAGCCGCAGCTGCGCAAGTCGCTGCGCCCGCCGCCGCCAGAGCTGCGGCGGCCACACCCGGACAGCCCGCTGCCGTGCGCCGCGTCGTCAAAGGCATCGGCAAGGACGTGCGCCAAGCAGAGGCGGCCGCCGAGGCCCTCGCTCAGCTCGTGGACACGGTCCTCGACCTGTCTCTGCTCGAGGCCGGCAGGATGCGGCTGCGTCCCCGGGCGGTTTCGCTTGCGGCGCTGCTGGAGGAGGCGGCCGAGGCGGTGGCGCCGCACCCGGGGGTGCGTGTGGTGACCATGGTGCAGCGTCCGTTCGGGCTGGAGTCCCTGGCCAAGCGCTGGGGCGCGACGGACGCGCCGCGCGGACTGGAGGAGAGCGACGTGGTTCTGGACCCGTCGAAGCTCTCGCTGTGCGTCGGGTGGGCGCTGGACAGCGCGGCGGCGTTCACGACGCGTGGCTTCATCGCCGTGACGGTGACGGAGGGGGAGGCCAGCGCAGACGTGTTTCCTGTCCCTGATGCAAGCTGCAGCCCACCACAGTGGGACCAAGGCGTTCCTGCTGCCAGCGGGCGTCGAAACACTGAACAAGGTGTCTTCGATGAGTCAGTTGGGTCCAATGTACGGGCCAGCGCCGGACATGTCCCTGGGGCAGCTGGGCCGAAGCCACCAACTGAGTGCAGCCTCGCTCGGCGTTCCGTGGAGACCCTGCCGCTGTGCAAGCTTGAGCCGGGGTACTCGCCGTCGCTCTTGGGGGAGCAAGCAGGGCTCGCCATCGTCTCGCAATCGGCAGCTACGATTCCGGCCCGGCCGCATCCTGCCCAGCGTCGTCCCGTGATCGCAACGCCATCGTCTTCCTTGCCCGGGATTCCGCCCCAAATCGACACTTCGTGCGGAACAGTCGATGCACCAGTCGCTGTGGTCGGCCGGGCGAATCTGCCTACCCTGCAAGACATGCTGCTGGGAAACGAGGGGGAGGATGACTCACTCATCTCGCCGACGTCCAATCCCGGAAGATCAATGCGATCGCCTTCGATTGCCAGAGGGCGGCCTTCGCGGCCAGCGAGCAGGTGGGGCGCTGCGCGTCCCAGCACTGTCGTGCCGTCTCCGCAAGCAAGCCGGGGTGTGCAGGGCAGCTCTTCAACTCCTTGCCTGGTCATCCGAATCTTCGATACCGGAGCTCGGCTGGACTCACTTGCGACTCCACAGAGCCCTGGAGATGAAGACATTCGCGCAGTGGCCTCTTCCGCCTGCCCACGAGATGCCGCGGCACCGAAACAGCACTCGTGTGCGGACGCCGATCCAAGGCGACTGTCACATGGGTCAACTAGCGATGGTGCCAATGGCAGACGCAGCTCCACATCAACCGGGGCTGGAACTTCGGGGCAGTCGTCCGCAAGGGATCCGGCCCTGATTGGCGCAAAGTTTGACGCAGGAGCAGCTGCGCTGACAGCAACAGCAATGCATCGCACCTCCGGGCTGGGCCTTGACCGCGCCCAGAAGGTAGCTGCGCGGATGGGTGGAGTGGTCAGGCAGATCCAAGCGGACGGGCGCAAAGCCTCTCAGGTACTGTCCCCGCTTGCGTCAGCGCTCCAAGGTGCCGGCGCCAGCGCGGTGTGCAATGGCTCCAGCGGGTTGGCCATCTTCGAGCTTTGGCTGCCTTTGGATGTCGTTGCCCACCCGAGCTGGAGGTACCACCCAGTGTGCATCGGAACTGACGGCTCGGTTGGCCCATCGGAGGTCTCATCCGTGCACGCGCCGATGGCCGCTCAGCACGACTATACCGGGAACTCGACGGACGGCGTTCGTGCCAGCCTCGGCAGCAGTCACGTTGGACTTCGCCCGTCCCTGATGTCGGCTGCATCGTTTCACAGCACCAAGCAACCGGCTGGTCCCACGGGAGCGAACCTTGGAGGCGCAAGCTACAGCTCCGGCAGTCATGTGCACGGTCGCATGTCTGTGGGAACGGCAAGCCGGACGCAGAGCAACGCCAGTTCTGGAAAACCGCCGCGCGCGCCGTCTGCTGCCAGCAGTCGCGATCGGCTGTCAAGCGATGACGGCATCCGGCCCCAGTTCGATTCTGCGGCGAGACTCCCACCTCCGCACCGGGGACGCCCACCCCCTGGGGAGAGGAGCCCAGGCCGACAAGCTTCCCGACCTCGCCAGCATGCCTCGAACAGCGCTCTCGGGCAGGCGATGGCGCCTCCGCCGGCACCCCCGTCGCTGGCCAGCCCGTTCTCAAGCGGACGTGGGGTTCACTTTTCGCGCGCCCAGTGGGCGGCGGTGGTTGCGCCTGCCGCTTTGGCCGAAGTTCCGAGCCGGGAGAGCGACTCGGGTTCCAGCCATGACGGCCCAGACAAGCGCAGCAGCGATGCGGCAG
This sequence comes from Cafeteria roenbergensis, assembly GCA_008330645.1. Taxonomy (NCBI): domain Eukaryota; class Bigyra; order Bicosoecida; family Cafeteriaceae; genus Cafeteria; species Cafeteria roenbergensis. The sequence goes on along the minus strand of VLTN01000014.1, from coordinate 312,254 downwards.
CTCCCGACGACCCGGCGGCTGCCTTGCCTCTCCCGCCTGTCGTCGGGGCAGGCCACTCACTTGGGTCGTCGTCTGGCTCTCCCAGTGCGACTTCTCGCAGCCCTGGAGGAGCCACACCGGGCAGGCGGCTGTCGACTCGATCCCGTGCTGCGCGAGCAGCACGGAGAGCAAGTCGCAACGCTGGGCGCGCTGCAGCGTCCGAGGAGACAGCGACTGGTCGGCCAGCCACTGCAAACGCAATCGCTACTGCGATCGGTGCTACTAGTGCCGAGAGTAGTGCCAAGGGCATCGCCCCCACAGCGGGGAGTGGCGACCAGCCTGCGTCTCCAGCAGCCGAGAGCGGCGTGCTCGTCGCTGCTCCTATTCGTGGGGTGCTGGCTGCAGCCGGGGGCGCGCTGGCTGCCCCGCCTGCAGCTGTTGAAGCTATACCGGCCCTGCCAGGTGCTGGCCTCAGAGTACTCTTCGTCGACGACGACGCCTCCATCCGGCTCACGACGGTTCGCATGCTGCGCAGACTGGGCGCGGAGGTGCAGACGCTGAGCGACGGCGACAAGGTGGAGAGCTGGCTGGAGCGCCACGGCGTCTTGTCGCAGCCCGCCGCAGGGGAGCACGGAAGCGCAGACGGCGGCCATGAGGAGATGCGGCTTGACCTGGTGCTGTCCGACGTGCTGATGCCGGGCCTAGACGGGGAGCGACTGTGCCACCGCATGGCCGAACTGGGACTGCCGTGTGCGATGGTGGCGGCGACCGGCACCACGACGGCAGAGACACTGGAGCGGCTGCCCGAGGCAGGGTTCGCGGCCGTGCTGCGCAAGCCGTACGGACCTCGGCAGCTGAAGCGCGTGCTGGAGGCGGTGCGATCTGGCCGCCTTCAGAGCCCTGCAGTTGTGGCTGGCTGGTTTGCGCAAGACCGCCACAACCAGGCTTGACGATGATGTGGGCCTCTGCAGACAAAGTTCGCTGATGGAACTTTGGAGGGAGCAAAAGCGCTGCCTGCAGAATATTTGCACGCGTCGAATAAGAGCGGCGCATGGCCGAGTTTGCTCCGAGAGCGCGCACACAAGACTCGCACAGGGAGGCCGCCCGTGCACGGTCGGGCTCCCAACCCCGGGCAAAGTAGCCGCGCACGAGGGTGGGCCTACCCCACAGCAGGCTCAGGAGCCCGGGCGCAGCAAATGGCCTCGCACAGTGACGTCCCCCAACGCGGTGGCAGTCGCCGAGACAAGCCAGAGTCTGGCCAAGCCAGCCTCCAGCCCTCAGACCCTGAGAGTGATGGGGCCGCGTCTGATAGTTCCGTGGAGGCGTGGTGGGACACGTACAAGCGGGAGGCCGACATGTCCACGCTTGTCGACGACACCATGGACCTCGCTCCCGTCATCCACGCTGGCAGGGACCTGCATCGAGCCGCGCGTCTCGGGGATGTGGAGGCAATCGACGAGTTGGTCCGGCTAGCAGGCGTGGATCCCAATACGCAGGATTTTTTCAACGCAACTCCGCTGTACTTGGCCGCATATTGCGGTCACAAGGCTGCTGTGGTCAAGCTGCTCTCGCTGGGAGCAAGGTGCGACCCGGGCACGTTCGACGGGGAGCGGGCTGTGTACGGCGCGTTGACTGATGACATTGCTCGGGTTCTCCGGCACGCCGCCGCAGTGGTGCGCCAGCGCGGTCCGCTCTATGCGGACCTTGCCAGGCTGTGGCAGGCCGCCGTTCGTGCCAAGGACCCCGCGGCCGTGGCAAAGAGTGCCCCGGACGAAGCCCCAGGGATCTCGGGCGGCGACGATATTGACGGGCCCGCAGAGGACGGGCTGGGCCCCGACTGCGTGCTTGTGTGCGCCGGCCTGCCAGCCGCTGGCGGGGCAGGGCGCGCCAGCGAGGCACCCGGCAGCGCCCCGCGGCCCGATGCTGGTGAAGTTCCTGTTCACGCCGTTGTGGCTGCAGCCGGGTCGCCGGTGATTCGTCGGCTGGCTGCCGCGGCCTTCGCGTCGAGAGGCCAACAACCCCTTCGCGTGGTGTTGCCCTCCCCCGGAGCGGGCGATGTCGGAGCGGAGGCGCTGGGGGCCGTCGCAGAGTTCCTGTACACCGACAGGGTGACCCTTCCCAGGCGGCTTCTCTCCCAAGGTATTGCCGCGGCAGAGGGGCTCGGGCTGGCCGAGCTGGCAGCCAAGCTCCGCGAGCAGCAGCGGCAGGGCGGCTCACAGGACGGTGCGGAACAGGAGGACGCCGCGGTGGGCAGTCAGGGCGCTGGTGGGCGAGCGGCAGGAAGGGGGCGCAAGGCCAAGGGGCGTGCGAGGGCCCTGGGCAGCGGTTTCGCACGCAGCGTTGGAGGGTCCATGTTCGTCACAGTAGACCTGTCCCCTGCGTCGTACGTGATCGGAAGCATTGCCGATGACGATGGCCTTGCTGCCGCGGCCGGCGACACCACGTCCGCATTGGGCCCTGAGAGGGGCGTGCGCAAGAAGAACGGCGTGCCGTGGTTCAAGTCCGTTCCGTCGGCTGCCAGCCAGGTGGAAGCCGAGGTAGTGCTGCAGGAGGCGCGGCGCCGCCAGCACCGCGCTGAGCAGCGTGCGAGGAGGAAGATGGCGAGGGCGCTGGGGGGCAGTGCGGCGGCAGTGCCCTCGAGCGACGAGGACGACAGCGCCCACGGCACGGCAGCTCTGCATGGTCGAGGCCAGACAGCAAAAGCTGCTTCTGAGGCAGGTCCAGCAGCAGTAGCAGCGGCAGGAGAAGCAGCGGTAGCTCGCTCGGCGCGCAGAGGCGGTGTCGAGCCCAGTCCCGCCGGACGCGCTGCGAGGGCCGAGGGCAATGATCGACCCATGGTGGCCGTGGGGCCCGCGGCAAGGTTCCTTGCGTGGCGCTTCTCCAGCAGTAGCCGCCGTGAGCTCGCCAGGGCTGGCCCGCCCGCAGCCAGCGGGAGTCCTGACACACTCAGCGCTTCCTCTCAGGATTGCCCTCCTCCAGGAGTGCAGAGCCGTTTGCGGCCGCAGCCCGCGGCCGCTGGCCGCCCCAAGAGCTCCTCGGCCTCTGGTCGTCCGCTGACCAGGCCGCTTCGCCGTCGGCTTTGCGATGTGGTCAAGGCTAGTATCCCCGCCAGCCTGTGGAGGCGGAGGCACGCCAAGCACGTGGCAGCGCCCGCCTCGGGCGACCGCGGCGAGCCGGGGTCGCACCGCCTGCCGCCAGACGTGGTATTGGAGGCCGCTGGAGTCAGGCTCGGGGCCCACCGCAAACTGCTTATGGCGCGCTCGGCGTATTTCCGCACTATGCTCTGCTCGAGCTTCGCGGAAGGCGCCGCGGCGGTCGCGGGAGGTGCCGCTTCAGCAGCTGCGTCTGGGGCCGGCGGGCACCCGGCTGACACGCCTGAGGTGCCCACGGTGGAGCTGGCAGGAATGTCCCCCGCCGTTGTAGCTGCCGTGCTTGCGTTCACTTACACGGACGAGCTGCTCAAGGTGGGTGCCACCGAAGCGCTCCCCGAGTTGCTCTTGGCGTCGGACTTGTTCGACATGAAAGACCTCAGGGCAGTGGCCGTGCAGGAGGCCGTGAAGCGCCTCTCCTGGGAAAATTTGGCTGCCTTGTTTCGAATCGCCGAGTCGCTGAACAACGCCAAGCTGGCGGGAGCGTGCTCGCGATTCGTCGCCCTCGGGCTAGACGAGGCAGTGGGCCGACGGGACTTTGCCGAGCTTGTGGTGGAGTCCGCCATGGCGATTCAGTCTCGCGACACCGTCGACAGCATTCCCATCGTGGACGCAATCCGCACCGAGATTCAGCTAGTGTTCGGTAATCCGTCTGCGCTGCTTCCCGGGGTGGCGCACCTGCTCGATGCAAGCCCGATGCGGGGCGGAGGGGCTGCCTGGGTCGTCACTGGGAGGTCAGTGTTCCAAACCCTCAGCTTTTGCGCAGATTCTGCGACGGGAAGTGACGCGAGTGCCAAGGGCGAAGTCGCCACGTTCGAGGGCCTCCCAGCCTTTGACTACGCGTCGGCAGCGTTTCGCAAAGGCGCGTTCAAGGTTCCTTCGGACGGTCCGGAAGCTGTGCGCCGCCTCGGCCTGCTCGCGGAGCTGCTGGAGTGGCTCGGGCTTCCAAGCAACCTCGGGGCCGCGTTTCGAGCTTGAGCTGTGCGCGCGCTGCGGTGGGCCCGTTCTTTTGCCAAATTGCGGCCGCGCTGGCAGCGTTCGCTCCGGGGCCGCAAACTGTGACGAGCACAGAGCATGAATTTGCTCCGTCTCCAGCCCAACGCTCACGCAGTCGCCCCAAATCCCAAGCGTGGACCTACCTCACTCTGTGCTACAGCCCAAGCATCTCGGCGTCGAGCAAGCACGCTTCGCAAGCCCGACAGGCGGCAATCTCCCGCCTCGTCAGCAGGGAGCAAGGCCACCACCTGGGCATCCCGGCGGTGTGCTCTCCGGGCTGGTTAGCCACCGGGGGCAGCGGCTGATCCAAGTCTTCAGCTCGGGCGGCACCGGAGCCGACGTCACCCACGGTTCCGTCTGTCCTGGCAGCATCGGCGCGGGCTGCCCATGCCCTTTCTGCGGCAGCGGACGCTTCAGATTGGCTGTTGGGGTTGGCCATCATGGCGACTGCGGCGCGGAAGAACCCAGTGCGCACGAAAGCGCGAAGGCGCCCGCTCGCTGGTCGGTCCCGCTGGACGGGCGGAGAGTCGGAGGTCGTAGTTCGGTCTGAAAGAACCGGCGAAGCAGCGCCGGCTTGATGTCCGGAGCCGGGCAGCGGGAGCAGCGGGGCAACCTTGGGAGGCGGCGAGCTGAGCCGACCATCGCCCAGGGGCGGCTCCAGGCACCCCCCCCCAACCGAGGTGGTCAGCCGCATGTCCGGAGTCCCCGGTTTGCCCCCGAACAGAGGGCTGAGAGCCGGGCTCTGCGACGCGGGCGCAGGGTGCGACAAGCTGCTCGCACGTGCAGAGGAGAGCTTGCCTGGGTTCACGGGGATGTCGTGGGGTCCTGCTGCGACTCGCCCTGCAGCAACCAGCGCGGCTTTGACAGGCGAGCGGGCAGCGCGCATCACCGACGTTGCTTGCGCTGTCTTCCAAGGCCGCCTTGCATCGCCCGACGCCTCCTCAATAGCCAGGGCCGCGGTGTCCGCGTCCGTTCTCGACTTCGAAAACCCCTGCGCGACGCTCTGCGCTCGAACAAGCTCCACGGAGAGGCGCTCCTGCTCTTTGCGCGCTGCTGGGCCAAGAGCACCGTGGCGTCCTGCCACCACAGCGGCTGGTGCCCTTCCGGCAGCTCCTCCCTGCGCGAGTGTCCGCATCGCATCCTCCTCAACCTGGTCAAGAACGTCGACGGCCGTGGCGGCCGCCGGGGACGGCCGGAAGCGGTCCCACCACGCTTGTCGGAGCTTGGTCGCAGCAGCGCGCTCGCGTGCAAGCGCGGCATCCATTCGCAACTCGTCGCAGCCAGCGACGCGCACGCGGCGAACCGTTGCCCGAAGCGGCGGCGGCCGGGAGTCGAGCGACGCAGGCAAGCCTAGCGGGTTGCGGACCAGAGGAAAGGCCGCCCCAAGCCACTCGCGGAGCTCAGGCAGCTCAGCGAGGAAGTCAAGGCTCGAGACTACCCAGGGAAGGAGCTTGCGGCCTCTCCAGTAGAACGGGGGCGCTGTTGCCGCGGCCAGAGTGGCGTTTTGCACGGCTTGCCGCGCTTCCTCAGCAATGTCCGCAGCCGGCTGGTCAACATCCCAGGCCGGTCGAAGGGCCAGGCCTTGCCACTCACGGATTCGAGCAACAACGTCAAGGACTGCACGGCGATACCGCCGCATCGAGGCCGAGAACAGGCCAAAGGCAGCGTGGCGCTGCGACAGCCGCTCCGCTGTCAGCCACAGCCGCCTGCCCCGATCTGCGGCCAGCGCCACCTCCGCGTGGGATTGCTCGAGCGACACAATGGATTCCACCAGTCCCTCGGGAACCGTGGCGGGCGAAAGCAGTGGCTCGTCAATCGGACTGCCTGCCCCGGCAGCAGCGGCGCTTCCTGGGCGAGCCAGAGATGCGCTTGCCGCGAGAGCTTCGGCCTCTTGCGTGGCCCCGTGCTTGAGAGTCACGGTGGCCCGCAGAGCCGCACGGTCGATGTCCGCCATGGCCCGGCTCACGGCGGCAGCGTGGGAAGAGCCATTCATTGCGCGGCTGGGCTCGTCTCCGACAGCGTCCGCCATGGACGATGAGAACACGCCGTGCTGCTTCGTTCCAGAGGCCGTGTCGGCCAGCGCGCGCCGAACAGCAGGCGCCGGTCGGCGAAGAGGGTCGCTTGACCGCGGCCTTGAGGCGTTGGCTCTGCTGGGTGTTGCCCCCCGAGTGCTCAAGCCCGCTGTGGGAGCGACTGGCGAAAGAGCGCTCCTTGGCCGCGCATCGGTCTGAGACTCGCTGCCAAAGGCACTGCCAGATGGCTCGGCCCCCACAGCAACCACGCGGCTCTGCCCCTCAAGCTGGCCCCTGCCGCCACCTGTGCTGCGCCGGCCGTATGTCTGGACCAGGCGCTGCTCTGCCTGAGCTTTCAGCCGCTCGTGTCGCTGACGGGCTGGCTCCTCTTGCCCAAAGGGCGCTGCAGACTGGCTGCCAGCCTGTGTCCGAGCGCCCGCGACCGCAAGCGGTCTGGTCCGTGAAGCGCCAGGTCCCATCACCAGAGAAGATGACTCGGGCCCCATCACTGCCATGGTGGACGATTGCATCGCAGCCCCTGCAGCCGAGCGGCCGACCGCTCCTGCCGACGCTCCTGACCTCCCCGCCTGTTTGCTCTCGTCGTTTGCCGCTGCAGGGAGCGGCTGGTCCGCCAGCGCAAGGTCGTGGCGCTGACGGGCGTCCCGCATGCGCTCGACCGCCTGCTTCCGCGCCGCGAAGCTCAGCGACGTGGAGGAGGCGTCCCAGCCCCTCTTGTCGCTGTGCTTCCACTGCTCTGCGATGCTGGCCAGGCGCTCCACCTCCTGGCTCACGCTCAGCACGGGCTCGGGACTCCCGGCAGACGAAGCTTGCGTTCCGCTCGCAGAGTCGTGACGACTCCTGTCGCGGCGCGGCGTGACGTGCGGGAGTACCAGCTCGGAGCGCGACGCCTCGTCCTGGGGCGGCGCCCAGGCCCGATCCCCAGCTCCCAGGGACTCCGTGCTGGACCGAGCGCTCGGCGGCGGAGCAGCGAGGGTCCGCTCAGCCCCAGGGCTGGCAGGGCTTCCCGCCCCCTTCACCAACCCAGCCTGACCTCCGCGCGCCCCCTCCACTCCGGCAGAGCCGTCGAGGCCTCGCCAGCCCCACAGCTCCCGGACAGCTTCCCACCGAGGCAGCACAAGCCTGTCGTGCCACTCCCCACGGCCGGGAACGAACTTGTACCGCGGCTGGAAGTCCCGGAAAACATACGACGTTGAGACCCGCGGCTCCGTCTCGCGGTGGCCGTCCAAGAACCGAACCTCAACGGTTCCTGCAGGGTGGCCGACCTGGGTGATTTCGGCGTCGAACCCGACCGCCAGGACCTTGCCAGCCGCGCACGCCTTGACAAGCGCGAGGGAGCTGAGCGGGCGCACGGCGCCATCCACCCCGCGGGCCGCCGCCTTGAGCGCTGCCTCCGCGACGCGCTGCTCCTCGCGCGTGCCCCGTCCGAGGGTCGGGGCGAGCAGGAGACCAGGGCCCAGTCCTTCTAGAATGGGGTGCTTCGCCGTGGGCTCGCCGGGGCGTGCCGGGAACCACCCCGCCTTCTTAGCGTCAGACACGGCGTGAGCGCGAAGCACGCGAAGCGACGGCGGGGTGTCCCGGCTCCTCTGAGGGCGGCGCCAGAAACACTCCACCCGGTCCCCCACCCTGAAGGGCAGCTCGCCCACCGCCTGCGGGGCGAATTTCCACTCCGTCTCGCGCAAGCTCTTCTCCCTGGCCAGCCGCGCGCGAGCAGATTTCTTCAGAGGCCCTCCCCGCCCCCTGGAGGACGCAGTCGCCCTGGCGCCTCCGCCGCGGGATCGCACGTCTGCTGCGGCAGAGGGAGCGGAGCCTGGGCGCCGCCGCCTGTCCACAAGGCTCGCCTCGGCGAGCTCGCGGCGAATCTGCTTTAAAATCTCTGCCTCGGCTTGGGCCCGCATGTCGGCCCCATAGGCGGAGCTAAGCGTGCCAAGCAAGCCTCCCATCATCGGCGACTCGCCACCTCCCGGCGACATGGTCCCCCTGAGCGCTGCGGTTGCCCCGGGCGCGACAACTGGCGTGTCGCTCGGCGACGGCAGGCGGAGGCCCAGCGCCGCCTGTCGCCCTCGCATCTGGTGCGCGTCCGCTGAGGCCACGACAAAGGGAACCATCGCTGCGCGGGCCTGCTTGCCGAGCATATCCGGCGAACGTCCGGCGCCGGCGCCCGCGGCAGAGCCGACTGCGTTGCCGGCCCGCTTGGCGCGCGAGGCTGTCTCTGCCCGGCCGGCCAGCGACTCTGACGACGCGGGGGGGCGCGTCTCCGGCCTTGCAGCGCTGTCTGCCGGGCCAGAGAGCTCCTCGGCCGCGCGCGGAGGGAGAAGCGATCGATAGCCCGCCGAGGCCACGGCCGACAGCGCCCCGGCCCTCCACTCACCAGAGCGCACCATGGAGGGATCCAGCTGTGCCACGAGATCGCGAGGCGGCAGAGCCGCCCGTGCCGCCGCAATGAGCCGGTTGGCGCCCTGCAGCGCCGCCGTTGCCCGGTCGATGGCGCGCGCAAGCCCGGCGTGCAGCTCAATTGGCTGCTGAAGCAGGAACACGAGGCCCAGCGCCGTCACCCAGCGGGCCGGGGGGACATTGTGGGGAGGATCGGGCATGAGCGCCTCGTCGGCGTTGCCCAGCAAGGCTGTGCGCAGCGCAGCGCTTGCCGGGAACGAGCCGTCCGGCTGCTGCATTGCCACCAGCAGGCGGACGTGGCGCGGCGCCAGATTCAGCGACGCATCCGACGAGATAGCCTCCATCGATGCCATTCGCTCTTTTCTCTCGCGCTCTCGCTGCCATCGCCGCGAGGCGCGCCCGCCGACCGCGCCCAGCCACCGGTCGAGGTCGCTGATGGACGGCCGCCCCTCCACTCGTGCCATCCGAGATGGAAGCGACCCCACAAGAGACTCTGCGAACGCATCTGAAAAGGCCCCGGGTTCTGTCCGCAGCCGGTCCCAGTCCCGCTCGGCCGGGCGTGCGTTTGCGCTGCGGCGCGATTGCCGCGAGTTTTGCGCGCTGGCTCGGCCAGCCATTCCAGCGGCCACGCCCAACCCTCGCAGGCCCCGCCCCGCTGGGTGCCAGCTGCTACCACCCTCCGCTGACTCCCGCCCCGCACAAGTGGGCCCGTCCCCAATCAAGCTCGCAGCCCTCTGCAGCAGGCCCGGTGGGCAGAGCCCGGAGGCCGACAATTTCGACGGTTGCATTTATTGCCGGCGGCGCCAGTGCGATTCCTCCGGGGTGTGCGCGACTCACCCTGAGGGAACTGTGCGTGCCTGCGCCACGCTGCTGCTCCCGCCGACCTGCCCCGGCAAGCGCGCCGAATCGCGTGCTGACCCAGCAGGTTTTGGCACCAGCGGGCGCGTGCCTTGTCTTCGCCGCACCGGAGCTGCGCATGCACGCCGCATGCCGAAAGGGCCTTGCTCTGGCGGCGCAGCGCACTGAGCTGGAGCAAGCTGGCACCCATGCTCGCAGCTGGCGGGGCAACCGGGCATGGGCGGGCCTTGCGGCTCGGAAATGCAGTTGCGCCGGCTGGCCGGCGTCACTGAGAGAACGGGGGGTTTCCGCATGTGTCACGAGCCAGCAGAGCCTCGATCGAACTCGTGCGCAAGCGGAGCCTGCCGCGTCTGCGGAGCGCACAGCTGAGGGCCCCCCGAAGAGGCCAAGCCTCCACCGTGCGATGGGGACCCCCCGGGTCGCCGTGGCGAGGCCGGGCGCAGCGTCTGACCGCGGCTCGAGTGGAGCTTCGGCCGGAATGAGACTGCGCGTTGAAGGCGTCTTGCTGCCGCCGAACTGGCGCGCCACCGTGCACCGCGCGACGAGCACCCCTGCGACGGCGACCCCCAGCGCCCCGGCCGTGGCCTCGCGCGTCGTGGGCCGCACACTCTCCTCCATCGCGGTGCTCGTCGCCTTGGGGCTCGCCGCTCCAGCAATCGCCACTGCGTGGGTCCCGACCGAGCAGTACTTGCGGCTTGAGACCATGGAGGGGTCCGTGAGCGCCGCCGGCCTGTCGGATGCCGTGGACATCGATGATGGATTCATCTCGGTCGAGGCTGTCACTCCCATCTCGCTAGCCATCCTGCTGATCATCCTCGGTCACCTCGCTGCGTCCTGGACGACTCTGGGGAAGCAGCTTCGAGGCATGTGAGTCAGCCGAACATCAACGCGCATTCTGCCCGCGCAGCTTGCGGCCGACGCCTCCCATAGTCCCCCTCTGGCATGGCTGTCGTGCTCCGCAGTGCGGCCGTCATCGTCATCGGACCCATCGCCTCAATTCTGACTGCGGTCTTGCGGTCTGCGTACGGCTGGGACACATTGCTTATCCGGGTGAGCAAGTCGCGGCGTGCACCACGAGCAACCTGAGCGCGCCCCAGACCGTTGCCAGTTGGCATTTGATGACGCGTCCGTTTGTTGGCCCTCTGCGCTGTCTTTGCTCCTGCAGGCGCTCGGCGTGTCCGAAGGCTGCGACCTGTCGACGGCAACTGCGGCTTCTGCTCTGGCCATCTCCATGCTCGTCCTCGACACGGCAACGAGCGCAAGGCTGAACGACAGCGAAGCCCGGGCAACCAAAGCTATCCTAGGCAGGACAGGATCGTCGATTTTGCGCCACGCTCGGTGGCTGTCGCCTGTGCTCATCGTCGCTGCAACGTCGGCACAATTGCTGCTGGCTCCTGCCGCTGTCGGCAACGTGCCTGCCTTTGTGGTGGTGAACGCGCTGTCGATTGCCTCACTGCTTGCGTATGTGGCACACGCCAGTGTCCCCGACTTGGCTGCCGTCGCAGCGTTGCTCAAGTCGGCGAAACCGCTCGACTCGAGCCACAACTGCTGCCAGCGGTGCTCGACGTGCTGCACCGGCGAGCACGCCATGTGGACGAGCTCCCTTGCTGCGCGAGTCGCACGCCAGTTCATGGTGTTGGCCGCACTGTTTGTGCAAGTCATTCGGCCAGGCGTGATTGCCGAAGCATCTCCCAGAGAAGGCTGCCCGGCCTATTTGCTTGGCCAGAGCGGTGAACCCCCCCCTGGGAGGTGGCCGGCCGGGATGGGAGACTCCGAGGCCAGCCGTCATGCTGTCCAAGCCTCGCTGGCCTTGATCAACCATGTGTGGTGGACCCAAGCGGTGAACTTCATCGCTGCGTGCGTCGTCTACATCATTTCGGCCCAGGCGTACATTGCGCAGCAGCGCGCACTGGAGGCGTCGCAAGCCGCAGCCAGGCTCCGCTCGGCACTACGGTACATCTCCCACGAGGCTCGCTCGCCGCTTGGAGGTGCCATTCTTTCGCTGACTCTCATGGATGATGCCATTGACGAGGCGGACCGTGCGGCATGCAAGGCGCTCGTAGGCGACTTGCACGTGTCTCTCGAAGCAGCCAAGCGACACCTGGACGACCTGCTGCTGTTTGAAAAGGTTACAAGCTCGGCTGCTGCGGGCGGGGCTTCGGGCGTTGGCGACGTTTGCGGATGGGGGGACTTCAGCGAAGCATCCCTTCGGCGTCAGACCAACGCGTTTCGAGGGGCCTGCCGCGCTGAGGGAATCCACTTGACGATATCCGCAACCTCCGGCCGCTTGGACATTGCCGGCGAGCTGGAGCGGTGGAGGCCTGGCTGCCTTTCGGGGCACTCGGACCTGGACTCCAAGCGTCAATCGGACAGCCGCAACTTCAGCGATGGTAAACCGACGAAGGTTCCCAGCATCGACGGGTTCATCGCTGCCACTACCATGGGCAGAGCAAATGTCGCACCTGCTCCGTCTCCTGCTGAGTCGCAACGTGGCGTGCCCGCTGCCTCTGCGGCGGCCACGCTTCCAATGTCCGAGCGCCGCCGCCGCTCCGCAACAGGCATGGGGGCGTGTGGCGGGGCTTCTGGGTGGGAAGTCTTCGCCAACTGGCAGCGGGTCGACGCAGTCGTCCAAAACGCTGTTTCCAACAGCGTGAAGCACGCGCCAGGCGAAAGCCAAGGCTACATTTCGGTGTCGCTCTCCGTCGGCGACGCGGACGCTTTTCCCTCCCTAGGCTTGCCTCGGGGTCAACGACCAGAAGCTAGTGGCACATCCTCGGTGCAAACTGCCCGTACGTCCAACGAGGGGACAGGGACGTCCTCTCACATGACGAGACGCCGCGGGGAGCAAGTGGCCTCGGCCGCCGAGCCAGCAACGCCCGGTCCTGCAGCGGCCTCAAGCACAGGTGTGGCAGAAGGCAGCATCTTGAACGCCCTAACGACGGGACGGACCTCTGCGGGGAGCTCCATTTGCAGACGCGTTCTTGTAATCGAAGTGCTTGACAATGGCCGCGGCATTCCAGCCGCAATGCTCCAGCCAGGCAAGCTATTCCATGCTTTCCAGCAGCTTCGCATGGGTGATTCGGCGCTGCGACTAACGTCCAGCGGCTTGGGACTGTCCATCGTCAAGAGCATCGTTGTGGACCAGATGGGCGGCGAAGTCGGCCTGGCAAGTCGCGAAGGAGAGGGCACTCTGTTTTTTGCTCACGTCCCAGTTTGGGCCCGCCAGACGACTGAAACCACGATGCCGGACAGGTCGCCTTTCCAATCGACGGCTCAGCTTGCCTCCCCGACTGTGACCGCAGTGACGGCGTCCAACACGCTGTCGAGTCAGCATGCCGGCTTGGCCACTGCCAGCCCGGCTATATCCACCGACGGGCATGGCGGAGGCTCGCTCGAAGCAACACCGACCTCGTCGGCTGCGCGAGGCAAGGTCACCAGGCACCTTCGGCGAGAGGCCCGGCGGGTAGAGCGAGCAAGTCGAGGCCGCGCAAGGACTGGCATCCTCCGAAGCGCTTCGAGTCCTGTCGATCCAGCAGAGCCAGTGCAGGATTTGCACTCTTCCATGGCTGGGGCAGAGTCCCTGCCTGTCGCTGCGCACACAACCACAGACTTCTCGCCCATTGCAGTCAAGAGGGTTCGCAACCGCACCCATGGGAGGGCGCTCAACGGGGGAGCGGCGGGATCAGCCGCAGCGGCTGCAGCCTCCGGGCGGGACGAAGCAGCTTCGTCCAAGCCAGTCGCGTTCGTGGTCGACGACGAAAAAGTCAATCGCTCTCTGATGGCCAGGATCCTCCGCCGCTGGGGCCTAACCGTTGTCGAGTTCAGCGACGGCAGGTATCTGATGGACGCGCTGCGATCGCTGGCGTCGCCTGATTCGCCGGGAGCGAGCCGAGCGTGGCCTAAGTTCATCACGCTTGACGTGCAAATGCCGCGACTGGACGGCTGCGGAGCCCTGGCGGAGATGTCAACGATGGCGAGCGAGCTCGACCGGAGCGGCCTCGTTGCTGCCGCACACGGGCTTCGGTCGATTAAGGTGTTTGGAGTGACTGGGCACGCGATGTCAGACGACCAAGTTCGCATGAAGGAGCTAGGGGTGTGCCGAGTGCTTATCAAGCCTGTCGAGCCTTGGGTGCTCGCCGAAGCGGTCAAGGAGGAGGTCAGTGGTGTGGACCTCCCGGCTCGAGCGTTTAAGCGTTTGGGCGAAAGCTGAGACCAGCGAGTGACTGCGAATCCGTGCGCGTGTGTGAGTTTGCACCTGCGGCACTGCCTGTTCGCTGAAAAGGGCGCCGAGAAGCTTCAAGGGCAAGCGCAGAGCCAGGCGTGCCGAAACACCAGCCGGTTCCAGATTTGCTTTTCGCCGCACGCCTTGTCTTGAGCAGCTTGCACGCACTAAGCTCGCGAGTCTCCCGAGGAAGGTCCACCGTCGTCGGCCTTGGAAGCAGCCGCAATCAGGCCGTCCACGCGACGGCGCGCCTCCTTTCGCTTCCGCGTGAGGCCGGGCCTCGACACGGTCGTGCCTCGCCTGAGCTCTGTGGCTTGAATTTGCCGCCGGGCGTGCCGTTTGAGCTGCGCAAGACTCAGCGACGCCGGCACCGGTCCCGATGCTGCGACGCCGTCCTGGTCTGTCAGACGGAGCCAGTTGCCGACCATCGCCGTCCAGCGCTCGTCCTCTTCCACCTCCTCTGCCTCCTCCACAGCAGCGTCGCTGCGTCCAGGGAACACACCGCCCTCTAGGCGTTTGAAGTACTCAAGGTCGGCGTCGTCGCTTTCGTCCTCTGGGATCACTCCCCCGCCCAGGTCAGGCTGGGGCAGCGTGACTCGCAGCTTTCGCCACCGCCCGCTGTGCCGGGCTTGAGGAGGCGGAACGGCAGCGGCAGCTTTGCGCAGCTCGCGCTGGACCTTCCGGGACGCGGGCAGCCCAGCACGCCTCGCAGGGGCTTGGCTCTTGCCGGCCGCGACCACGCCCAGCGGATCCAGCAGCCTCGAGAACTCGCTGTCAGGCATTTGGCCCAGAGGGACCTGACCTGACGCCTGGCCATGACCCGCCTCGGCAGCCCTAGCCTGGGCCTCTGGCGCCAGTTCCTCGTCACCAAGAGTGACTTGACCGTCGTCTTCGTCTTCGTCGCTGCTGGACAGCCCATCCAAGTCGTCCTCGTCAAGCCAGTCGCTGGAGCTTCCCTCGTCGCTGTCGGACAGCAGGCTCATGGCCTCGAGCTCCTCTGCGCGGTGGGCCCACGAATCGGCAGTCGCCTCCACGCTAGCTTCACCAGCTGCAGGGCTGCTGCTGTCCGAGTCGCTCGAGTCGTCTCTGTCGTCGGCAAACACCGCCACAGCAGGTGATCCGCGTCTGCGCCGGCCAGAGGCGCCAGCCGGGGCGTCCGAGCGAAGGCGAATCTTCCGCTCCGGTCTGTCCTCCTCGAACACGTTGTCAGCCGTCATTCGCCCGAACCTCTCCCCGTCGCTGTCGATGGTCAGCACCAGTCCGTCCTCGAATGACGCGTCGACCCCACTGTCCAAACCAACAAGCTCCTTCTCGCGGGCGGCCTTGGCCGCGCTGGAGGCAAGCCTCTGAGCCGCCACCCAAGCTGCTCCTTCCGCGCGCTCCGCGCGCAGCGCCAGGCCCTTTGACGCGGGGACGCTGCGGGCGGGCGAGCCCTCAAGCAGGATTTGCTGTGCCTGGAGCGACGCCTCCGCCTGGTTGCGGCGCCGCTCGTCCAGCAGCTTTGCTGCCTGGGTGCGGCTCACGCCGCTTCCCGGCAGCGCCAGAGGTGCCAGAGCCGGCGACACGCGCTTCCGATGGGGCCACAGCGGAAAGCTAGTGGGCCTGACCGCGGCCGGGGCCTGCTTGTCCGGGCCGTCTGCGGCGTGCTTCTGCTGCGCCTCGGCAAGCAGCTGGGCCCGCTTCGTCCTGTTCACGAGCACGAGCTCGCCCCCAGCTACGAGCAGCCGACGGCGGGAGAGGTGGTAGCCGAGAGCGCGGCGGAACTGGCTCTTGCTCATGGCAAGCCTGGCGTGGATGACGTCGGGGGGGCTCTTGTCGTTCAGCGCGAGCCTGCCCCCGGAGCGCACGACCTCGCTGATCAGCTGGCGGGCGCAGTCCGTAGACGACTTTGCGTTGTGTGGGGTGGGGGCAACCTCAAGGACGTTGCCGGCCGCCTGCTTGGAACTGCTGGGCTTGCCAGCCAGCGAGCCCAATCCGCCGCCAGCGGGCCGCCTCCTCGACGGACCGCCCTGCGCCGTGGGCAAGTCCTCCAGGGACCCGAGCGGGTACACAACCACTGAGTCCCCTGGGCTCAGCGAGCTCTCTGGGGCGTTGGCGAACCGAAGAAGCGCAGAGGCGCCGGGGGGCGCCTGCTCCACAGACGCGGCGATGATGTCCGACACGATGTCTTGCTTCGTTCGCGCGGCCGGCTCGCCGTCCCTCCAGGACACCTCCGACTGCGGCTCTGACTCTAGGTGCATGCGCAGAGCAGTGGACGCGCGTACAGGCTCAACAGCCTGCCCCCCTGGCACCTCCGGTCCCGCTTGCTTGCTCCGGCCGCTCGCTCGCTTTCCCGGCGCGGGCTTGCCAGAGAGGAACGCCTCCGCAACCGGAGAGAGCCGCCCGCCCGCGTTGTCAAAGGCAATGTACCATCCATGCTGCCCAATAGAAAGCACACGCCCCCGCACGCCCTGGCTGCCGTTCTTGGGCGTGGGAACCTCGCGCTGGTGGCGAGCCGAGCGAGCAGCAGACTGGCTCGGTCCCCTCGAGCCCACGCGCTGCCGGCTGCCCAGCCCACGGGCCGAGGAAGCAAGCGCTCGCGCCTGCAGGCGCAGCTCAGGAGCCAAGCGCGAGGGGCGAGGCGGGGCCGCGCGCGTCGTCGCGCCGCGTTCCGTCGGCAGCGCCGCTGCACGCCCCGTAAGTCGCGCGATGCGGAACATCGCAACGACCCCTCTTTGTAGACAAGGGCGAATCGCAAGAAACGCCTGCCGGGGAGTGCCGTTCGTCGCGAGAGCTGGCCAGGGCAAAACGAAACACCAGGCGCGCCTCGGTTGACTTTGTTGCTGCGGCAGAGCCGCGCACAAACAGACACAGCAAAGCGGGCCAAACTTTTGTCGTGCCGCCTCGTGTGGGCTTCGCGCCACCACTCGGCACACGTGGCGGCCACCCCTCCGGAATGCACGAGTTGGAGGGCTTCGGCGACTGCGATTTGCGGGAGCACCGCAAGGGGGGGGCAGAGGCGACCTCGGTCTACATCGTCGCCATCGCCCTGGTAAGCCTGGACCGCGCCTTGGCATTTGCGCTTTCCACCGAAAGCGCAGCCATGGCCATACGGGCCGCAATGGCAGAGTTCCCGAGCCGTAGCTCGCACTCTGCAGCGTTCGACAAGCAGAGCCCAAGCTGAGTCGCAACTGACTGCAGCGGCTTGCCGCCGGGGCCGGTGACACCCTCCAGCGAGGCGACAGCATCATCCAACGCAGCACCGATTCCAGCGGACGCGGAGAGCGCGCTGCGCGCCGCGAGCGCAAGCGCCGACGCTGCCAGCCGATACACCGCCGAAGCCGTCTGCATCGGATGCTTCTGGCCGGGAGGCGCAGTGGATCCGAAGTGTTGCCCGCCAGATCGGCGAAGAACAGCGCAGTCGGCCACCACCGACGCACGGAGCGCAGCAACCAGCGCAGTCTGCGTCCGCCGGGCAGGCGGGAGACGGGCCACTGCCGGCACCACGTTGGCGCCGAGTGTGGCCTGCGTCAGCGTCCACGCAAGCTCGCCTTGGGGCAGCCCGCGGATGAGCAGCAGGCGGATCAGCGCCGCCGCCAGCGCTGGGTGCCCGAGGGCTCCGGTCTCGAGGCGGCCGTCGAGCCGCTGGTGCTCGGAGGGGATCAGCACGTGGCTCTGCCCGACTGGGGCGTCAGTGTCAGCCAGAGCAGGGAGCAGCCGGGCGGACAGCGTCCTTGCGGCCGCGACGTGAGCTCGGAACCTTGGGTCGCTTGTCCCGCTTCCGCAGGCGGCGGGGGCCATCCGCGACCTGTCCCCGCGCAGTCGGCGGCCAGTCCACTGCTCTGAGATGAGCGCCAGCGCACGAAGCAGCGCCAGGGGGTCGCTATGCGACGGGGCAACCGCCGGCCTGGCAGGCCCCGGCGCACCATCGCCGGTGCCCGAGGGCCCACTCGCAGCCGCAGTTGAGCCGGCCTCCACGACCATGGTGCGCTTGCGCATGTACAAGTCCCTGACAAGCGACGCGTGCGCCGCCACGGCCACGCCCATCCACGTGGCAGCTGACAGCGCGGCGGCCGCGTCGTGCATGGGGGCCAAGAGCGCTCTGGACACGGCCTCGTGCTCTGAAGAGGAGGCGGAGCGCGAGCGCAACAGCGCTGCGGCCATCTGCTCGACGCACGAGTCCACAACGTCCGTCGCGCGCACCGCGAGCTCCACCACGGCGCCGAGGACTCCCCCGCCCGATGTCCTGCGCCCGCGCGCCGGCGCGGTGAAGAGAGAGACGGGGTCCTTTGCACTAGGGGGAGTTGTCGTTGCAGGCGTTGGAAAGCCCGGGCGCAGCAAATCCGCCCGCAGCCAAAGCTGGTCCACGGCCGCCGCAGCAGCGCCATCACTGCCCGCAGCGGCGGGCGCATGCCACTGGCACACTGCCGCGTCCAGAGCCGCGATCGCCTTGTCCGATGAGGCGGCGAGTGGTGCCGCCAGCAGCCGAGCCACTCGCCGAGACCAGTACAAGCGGGCAAGCGCGGACACTGCAGGCTCGGGCTTGGCCGCATTGGGCGCCACTGGGCTGGACGCGAGTGCGGGCGAGGCAACTTCCGGCGGGGCCGACACACCCTCTCTCGAGCAGAGGCTCGCAGCCACAGTAAAGGTCGACTTGGACACAACCGAGCCTGGTCTGCCCACCCGCAAGGGCTCCCCTGATGACGCAGCAGCCGCCGTCCCTGGTCCGGCTGGGCGGGGAACGGCGAGGGACGGCCTGTGCTCAGCCAGCGCCGCAGCTGCCCCGTCCTGCAGCAGCAACAGCGAAGCGACGGCCTTGCTGGTGCAGGCGAGACTCACTACATCGCGGACCGGCAGAAAGTCCGCGATGTTGGTCCAAGCGGCAGCGAGCGACCCAGCTCGCATCGATGCATCCGCGCCTGGCGCCGGAGCGTGCGGGCGGGCGGCCCCACTCGGGAGCGCTGAGGGAGCGCACATTGGAGTGGCGCGCGCCGCAGCAAGTGCCCAGAGCGCGGCCTCGCGGCTTGGCAACGCAGCTTTCACGGAGGAGCCCAGTTTGCGGCCCGCCTCGGCCACGACTTCCATGGCAGCAGCCTGTCCGGCGGGCGAGCTCCACGGGGAGGGTGCCGTCGCCGGACCTGCCTCCGCGCCGTCTGCAGCGGTTGCTGCTGCGGTTGCCGTGGTGTCTGGGGCGGCGTGGGTTGCCTCGGAGCCGGTTCCGGCTGCAAGCATCGCGAGAGGGCCAGCCACAGCGGCGGCTGCAGCGGCATCCGGCAGAAGTGTGAGCGCGGGCGGCATCGCTCCGAGCGCCAGTGCGACAGCCGACCGTGCCGCGAGCTGAAGCGAAGTTGCAGGCGACACGCCGCGCCGGCCTTGGAGGCGAAGGTGCAGCATCGACTGGACGGCGGATTTCGCAGAGGGGCACGCCTCAAAGGCTGCGCAAGCCAAAGCCGGGTGGACAAGCAGGGACTCCACGGCACTGGCAAGTGCCTCGGCCAGGAATTGCCCGCAGGCCAGACCAGCCAGTCGGCACGAAGACTTTGCGACTGCAGCAGCCAACGTGTCAACCTTGGTCGGGTCCAAAGGCGTCCTCACAGCTTCGGCCGAGGAAGCCACCGTGGCAGTGCCAGCGTCTGCTGCTGCTGCTGCAGCTGCAGCTGCTCCCGCTCCAGACTGGGCGCTCGAGGTGACAGCCTCCGACCCCTCGCCATCCCCCGACGTTGCTGACACAGTGTCAGGGTCACCCGTCACAGGTGCGCCAGCCATGGCCGTTGCCGCCAGTCTGGCCACAACTGCCATGGGGACGCACGCAGCCGCAGAGGCGATGCCCAGCGCGCCCTCAACTCCCCGCTCCTCCACCGTTGCAGGAGACAAGCACGAGCGCACAGTGCTGATGACCAGATTTGCGTGAAGGTCCTGCGAAGTGGTTGCCATGCAGAGCGCTGCGGCGCGAAGGGCTGCAAAGCCCCTGACCGACCAAACCGAATCACAGGGCCGTGAGGCGTCGCCTAGCGGCCACTGGTGAAGCGCACGCAGAAGGCCGCAGAGAGGCGTGGCAAGCAACTGTCTGGAGTCAGCCTTGTCGCCAAAAGGAGCGGAACCCGTCGGACTCGCAGCAGGGTCGTCTTCTGCCCCGCGCAAGTACGCCTCGCTCAGCCCGCCCAGAACGCGTTCAATGCGTCCGCGGCGAGCAACCTGGGCAAAAATTGCCGACCGGAACGGCTGTGCGGCTCGGGCGACAGCTCTGGCGCCGTCACTGTCTGCCGACGAAAAGCCGCCGCCTCCTGCAACAGGGGCCAGCACCATCCAGAGCGCAGTGGCCAGGCGGCAAAGCCGTGCCACCCTTGGGGCGCCTTCTCCCCCGATGGCTGCCGCGGTCCGTGACATCGAGGCGCACACCGCAGACTCCATGGCCACGGCTCCGCACAAGGCCGGCGCTGCATCCGAGGCAAAGACCCTCAAGAAGGTCTCAGCCAGTGCCTTCGGCTCTGGGCCGATGCCGAAGGCGCCCAAAAACTGCGTGACTAGCCAATCAGCGGCATCTGCAGCCGCCGAGGTCCCGTCAGGGAGTGTGCGAAGCGCAGCCAAGCGGCGTGGCGTTGCAGCTTGGGCCCACGTGGCGCGGGCCAGCTCCACCCATCGTGCGTTGTCCATCGCGCAGCGGCAAGCCTTCGACACCAGAACCGCCCTGCTTGGGGCTTGGTCGGCTCGGCCCCTCAGCGTGATCCACTTGCAGCATCGCATGCCCGCGTTGGGGGCGGAAGCGACGGTCGGCCATCGCGGCTCTGCCATCAACATGACTGGGCCGGCCGCAGGGCACCGACGAACGGCGAGGGCGGGCGCCGAGGCACGGCCACCCGATGGCAGATATTCTTGAGGCCGAACGCAGGCTGCTGAGCGCGCTGGTGCAGCGCCTCGACCGGCCTGGCGAGCCGCAGCCGACTTCCCGCAGTTTGCGACGCATTCCCGACGACGATGGCATCGCCTCCTGGGTCTCGTGCCTGCAGGCAGTCGAGAGCGAGCTTCATGCTGCCTGCGCCGCTCGTGACTCGCGGGGGGGCGCCGGTAGTGCGGTGTTGCAGCGCATGCTCGTGCTTGTCTGCTATTTCGTCGCACCCTACGGCTTGATGCTGCTTCGACTGTGAGAGCGCGACAGTGGGACGCGCACGAGCTGCAGCGAGCTGCACTGACTGTGGGATGTGATGCGAGCGCATGGGCTGGTGGATCCTCAGCTTCTGCGCGCCTGGGCCTTGCGCTGCGGCGGGACCAACGGGCGCGTGATGTTGCAGCAGTTTCACAGCTGACTCGATCCAGCATGTTTCCGTCCGCCCGCCTCCCTGTCCGCAGAGACGCAACTCGGCAGTCGTTTTTGGGTCTCAGCGAGCTCTTTGCTTGCGAGCTGTCCCGTGACCCTGCCGCCCCGGGGCCTAAGACCTTCAAGCGGCTGGCGCGGTACCTGGCCGGAAGCTGCGTGCCGATGCTTGACAAGCCGGTGCCGGCCGACGCCCGTGCGGCGGTGGACTTGCCACCCGACGCTGACTTGAGCGCACTGGTTCTCTCAGGTGCGAGCCGCGCCCTCAAGGCCATACATGCCATTCGGGAGTCTGTGAGTTCGGTGGAGGCCGGAGCCGACCCCGCAGCCGCAGTGGCAAAAGGCAACTCACCCGTCGACGACTTCTTGGCGGCAAGCAACCACATGGGCCGGTTCATGTTTGCCGAGGTGAAGCTCTCACGCGCCGGCACCGGCAGCGCTGGGGCCCGCCTTGACCTGTCCATCCCCTCGCTGCTCGCGGATGCTGCCGTGACCGAAACCGGTCGGCTGGCCTCGCTCGCGAACATCCTCCTCCGCCACATCGTCGTATGGGGAGACACGTCGTCCCAGGCCAGCGAGGAGCCATCGGCTGCGACCTCCAAGCCCGGCCGCAAAGACTCGAGCTCAGCAACGGCGGCGTCGGTGATGGCGTACGCATCGGGCGCCCTGTCCGGGAAGCACGCCAGCTCCTTTGAGCGCAAGACGCCTGGAGACGCGGTCCTGCTCGACGCCGTCGGCCTTGGCCCCCAGCTGCACGCTGCGCCAGCGGCCTCCTCGCCTCTTGCAAGGTCAGGCACTCGACTTCGGCCTCGAATTGCGTCCGGAATGAGCAATGCGCTCCTCACGGCAGCCCTCGGCCCGGACGCCCCCCAACAGGCAGAGGCGGTTCGTCTCCTCGCCTTTTTGCTCCAACACGCGTCCGACCCAACGACGACGCTGCTCGCAGCCTCATCGCCTCGCGCGCTGCGCGCAGCCACGAGCAACTCTGAAACGTCGAGCTCCGACGCGGCCCGCCTCGCGTGGCACCATCGCTTGGCTCAGCTTGCCGTTGGAACTTGGCTGCCTGGGCAAGACGGCAAGCCTCGGCCCGCTGCAACACCCGTTGCGGCCTCTTCGGCTTCGGCGGCGGCGGCAGCGGCAGCACCAGCGGCTGCCGACAGCCTGGAGCTGCGGCTGCGGGACTTTGAGCTGGCCATTGCAGGCTCAGCCTGGCTAGAAGTGGGCGAAGGCGACGAAATGGACGCCGATTCAGTGCTTGCCTTGGCCCCGCGCGCCGCAGCTCCCGTGAGGGAGCTTCGCAGCGCTGAGGACGCCTGCAAGGCCCTGTTGTCTGCGGCGCGGAAGCAGGCACAGTCCACCGCCGCATCCAAGGCCCGCAAGGCCTCCAAGTCTGGCAAGGACGGGGCCGTCGAAGCAGCCATCGCCAAGGCACTGGAGCGTCTCACTGCTGCGGACATTTGTGAGGCGGCAACGGAAGCCATTGTGCCGCAAGCGTGGCTATTCAATCCTCTCCACTCGGCAGTGACAAGCGGCCAGTCAGCCCGCCCCGGCTCCCCGACCGACAGCGACGACGAGGGTGCCTCTGGGCCGCGAGGCTTTTCGCTTGTGGCGCTCAAGGTCCTCGTTGACGTGACGCTCGAGCGATTGACGAGTTCCTCGGCTGCAGGTGCAACGAAGACTGCTCGCGGCGATGTTTGCGCAAGCCAAGATGCAGATGCAGCCTCAGCAGACGACCAGCAGAGTGATGGCGAACCCAGGGAAGCCAGCACTGCCGGCCTGGCCGGTGCCACCCTGAGCGTGACAGCTCAGGCAGTCTCGGAGGATGTTGCTGCTGCCAAAGTAGGCGATTGGGGAGAAGAGGCACCAGCTGGTGCATCCGATACGGTGGCCGAGGCCCCTGGAGCTGCCGTCCGCGGTGAAGACGAGGGGCCTGCAGTTGGTGCCGCCCATGGCGAGGAGGAGGCGTATACAGCTGCTGTCACCAATAGCGAGGAGGAGGCGCCCGCTGCTGATGACGCCGCCGACGACAAGGAGGCGCCCGGTGTTGCTGTCACCCACGGCGAGGAGGAGGCGCCCGCTGCTGCTGCCGCCGCCGACGACAAGGAGGCGCCCGGTGTTGCTGTCACCCACGGCGAGGAGGAGGCGCCCGCTGCTGCTGCCGCCGCCGACGACCAGGAGGCGCCCAGTGTTGCTGTCACCCACGGCGAGGAGGAGGCGCCCGCTGCTGCTGCCGCCGCCGACGACAAGGAGGCGCCCGGTGTTGCTGTCACCCACGGCGAGGAGGAGGCGCCCGCTGCTGCTGCCGCCGCCGACGACAAGGAGGCGCCCGGTGCTGCTGCCGCCGCCGACGACAAGGAGGCGCCCAGTGTTGCTGTCACCCACGGCGAGGAGGAGGCGCCCGCTGCTGCTGCCGCCGCCGACGACAAGGAGGCGCCCGGTGTTGCTGTCACCCACGGCGAGGAGGAGGCGCCCGCTGCTGCTGCCGCCGCCGACGACAAGGAGGCGCCCGGTGTTGCTGTCACCCACGGCGAGGAGGAGGCGCCCGCTGCTGCTGCCGCCGCCGACGACCAGGAGGCGCCCGGTGTTGCTGTCACCCACGGCGAGGAGGAGGCGCCCGCTGCTGCTGCCGCCGCCGACGACAAGGAGGCGCCCGGTGTTGCTGTCACCCACGGCGAGGAGGAGGCGCCCGCTGCTGCTGCCGCCGCCGACGACAAGGAGGCGCCCGGTGTTGCTGTCACCCACGGCGAGGAGGAGGCGCCCGCTGCTGCTGCCGCCGCCGACGACAAGGAGGCGCCCGGTGTTGCTGTCACCCACGGCGAGGAGGAGGCGCCCGCTGCTGCTGCCGCCGCCGACGACAAGGAGGCGCCCGCTGCTGCTGCCGCCGCCGACGACAAGGAGGCGCCCGGTGTTGCTGTCACCCACGGCGAGGAGGAGGCGCCCGCTGCTGCTGCCGCCGCCGACGACAAGGAGGCGCCCGGTGTTGCTGTCACCCACGGCGAGGAGGAGGCGCCCGCTGCTGCTGCCGCCGCCGACGACAAGGAGGCGCCCGGTGTTGCTGTCACCCACGGCGAGGAGGAGGCGCCCGCTGCTGCTGCCGCCGCCGACGACAAGGAGGCGCCCGGTGCTGCTGCCGCCGCCGACGACACGGAGGCGCCCGCTGCTGCTGCCGCCGCCGACGACAAGGAGGCGCCCGCTGCTGCTGCCGCCGCCGACGACAAGGAGGCGCCCGGTGTTGCTGTCACCCACGGCGAGGAGGAGGCGCCCGCTGCTGCTGCCGCCGCCGACGACAA
Organism: Cafeteria roenbergensis; assembly: GCA_008330645.1. Classification (NCBI taxonomy): domain Eukaryota; class Bigyra; order Bicosoecida; family Cafeteriaceae; genus Cafeteria; species Cafeteria roenbergensis. The sequence continues at coordinate 288,045 of VLTN01000014.1, read as the reverse complement.
GGAGGCGCCCGGTGTTGCTGTCACCCACGGCGAGGAGGAGGCGCCCGCTGCTGCTGCCGCTGCCGACCACAAGGAGGCGCCCGGTGTTGCTGTCACCCACGGCGAGGAGGAGGCGCCCGCTGCTGCTGCCGCCGCCGACGACAAGGAGGCGGCCGGTGTTGCTGGCACCCACGGCGAGGAGGAGGCGCCCGCTGCTGCTGCCGCCGCCGACGACAAGGAGGCGCCCGGTGTTGCCGTCACCCACGGCGAGGAGGAGGCGCCCGGTGCTGCTGCCGCCGCCGACGACAATGAGGCGCCCGGTGTTGCTGTCACCCACGGCGAGGAGGAGGCGCCCGCTGCTGCTGCCGCCGCCGACGACAAGGAGGCGCCCGGTGTTGCTGTCACCCACGGCGAGGAGGAGGCGCCCGCTGCTGCTGCCGCTGCCGACGACAAGGAGGCGCCCGGTGTTGCTGTCACCCACGGCGAGGAGGAGGCGCCCGCTGCTGCTGCCGCCGCCGACGACAAGGAGGCGCCCGGTGTTGCTGTCACCCACGGCGAGGAGGAGGCGCCCTGCTGCTGCTGCCGCCGCCGACGACAAGGAGGCGCCCGGTGTTGCTGTCACCCACGGCGAGGAGGAGGCGCCCGCTGCTGCTGCCGCCGCCGACGACAAGGAGGCGCCCGGTGTTGCTGTCACCCACGGCGAGGAGGAGGCGCCCGCTGCTGCTGCCGCCGCCGACGACAAGGAGGCGCCCGGTGTTGCTGTCACCCACGGCGAGGAGGAGGCGCCCGCTGCTGCTGCCGCCGCCGACGACAAGGAGGCGCCCGGTGTTGCTGTCACCCACGGCGAGGAGGAGGCGCCCGCTGCTGCTGCCGCCGCCGACGACAAGGAGGCGCCCGGTGTTGCTGTCACCCACGGCGAGGAGGAGGCGCCCGCTGCTGCTGCCGCCGCCGACGACAAGGAGGCGCCCGGTGTTGCTGTCACCCACGGCGAGGAGGAGGCGCCCGCTGCTGCTGCCGCCGCCGACGACAAGGAGGCGCCCGGTGTTGCTGTCACCCACGGCGAGGAGGAGGCGCCCGCTGCTGCTGCCGCCGCCGACGACAAGGAGGCGCCCGGTGTTGCTGTCACCCACGGCGAGGAGGAGGCGCCCGCTGCTGCTGCCGCTGACGATGACCAGGAGGCGCCCGGTGTTGCTGTCACCCACGGCGAGGAGGAGGCGCCCGCTGCTGCTGCCGCCGCCGACGACAAGGAGGCGCCCGGTGTTGCTGTCACCCACGGCGAGGAGGAGGCGCCCGCTGCTGCTGCCGCTGACGATGACCAGGAGGCGCCCGGTGTTGCTGTCACCCACGGCGAGGAGGAGGCGCCCGCTGCTGCTGCCGCCGCCGACGACAAGGAGGCGCCCGGTGTTGCTGTCACCCACGGCGAGGAGGAGGCGCCCGCTGCTGCTGCCGCCGCCGACGACAAGGAGGCGCCCGGTGTTGCTGTCACCCACGGCGAGGAGGAGGCGCCCGGTGCTGCTGCCGCCGCCGACGACAAGGAGGCGCCCGGTGTTGCTGTCACCCACGGCGAGGAGGAGGCGCCCGCTGCTGCTGCCGCCGCCGACGACCAGGAGGCGCCCGGTGTTGCTGTCACCCATGACGAGGAGGAGGCGCCCGCTGCTGCTGCCGCTGCCGACGACAAGGAGGCGCCCGGTGTTGCTGTCACCCACGGCGAGGAGGAGGCGCCCGCTGCTGCTGCCGCCGCCGACGACAAGGAGGCGCCCGGTGTTGCTGTCACCCACGGCGAGGAGGAGGCGCCCGCTGCTGCTGCCGCCGCCGACGACAAGGAGGCGCCCGGTGTTGCTGTCACCCACGGCGAGGAGGAGGCGCCCGCTGCTGCTGCCGCCGCCGACGACAAGGAGGCGCCCGGTGTTGCTGTCACCCACGGCGAGGAGGAGGCGCCCGCTGCTGCTGCCGCCGCCGACGACAAGGAGGCGCCCGGTGTTGCTGTCACCCACGGCGAGGAGGAGGCGCCCGCTGCTGCTGCCGCCGCCGACGACAAGGAGGCGCCCGGTGTTGCTGTCACCCACGGCGAGGAGGAGGCGCCCGCTGCTGCTGCCGCCGCCGACGACAAGGAGGCGCCCGGTGTTGCTGTCACCCACGGCGAGGAGGAGGCGCCCGCTGCTGCTGCCGCCGCCGACGACAAGGAGGCGCCCGGTGTTGCTGTCACCCACGGCGAGGAGGAGGCGCCCGCTGCTGCTGCCGCCGCCGACGACAAGGAGGCGCCCGGTGTTGCTGTCACCCACGGCGAGGAGGAGGCGCCCGCTGCTGCTGCCGCCGCCGACGACAAGGAGGCGCCCGGTGTTGCTGTCACCCACGGCGAGGAGGAGGCGCCCGCTGCTGCTGCCGCTGACGATGACCAGGAGGCGCCCGCTGCTGTTGCCGCCGCCGACGACCAGAAGGTGCCCGCTGCTGGTGCCTCGGATGTTGACGCTCGAGGGGAGCCCGCAACGGCCGTTGCAGTGCCAGGAGACGGCGTTGCTTCGTCGCCGCCCACGAGCGACGTCCCGAATCCTATCGCTGATGCTTCGACTCCCGTTCGGATGCGCATTCCTCGGCTCGGGAGCCAGGCGATCCCTGCGCCTGGTATCCCCGCCAAGCAAGATCAAAATGGCGCAAGCCCTGCTGCGTCAGCCGAGCCATCAACAGCAGCAGACGGAGGCGTTCGCATGCGACTTCCGCGGTTGCCCCACGGGGACTCCGGCAAGCAGGGCACGGCTGACGTCGAGCATGCTGCAGATAAGCCCTCCGTCGGCTCCCCAGCAGCTGCACTGCCTCGCTTTCACCTCGGACACGCGGGCAAGCAGCCCGTGGCGGGTTCCGGGGACCAAACGGCAGAGCCTGCTGGTGCCGAATCCGCGCTGCGCGATGCTCCCATTGGCTCCGCAGCCGGGAGTGTTGCTGTCACAGCAGCGCTTGCCGACCAGGCACCAGCAGCGGCACGGGGCGGCGACGCAGGGGAGGTCGCTGCTTCGGCTGCAGGCGTGGCGAGGGGTGGCGTGACTCTGGGCGCAGTCGGAGGGGCTGCGGTGGGTTTGGACGGAGCGGAGGAGGACGGCAACGGTGATCAGGCCCCTCGCCCAGCGAGTGTCAAGGATACCGAGGCTGCTGACGTTTCCGAGGTCGCTCAGGAGGCGAAGACCGCATCAGAAGCGCAAGCCGCGTCGGACGCCCAGGCAGCCGAGCAAGCCAAGGCAGCTGCCGTTGCGCAAGCTGCGGTTGCTGCTGCCGCGACCGCTGCTGCGACGAAAGCTGCTGCCGACGCTCAAGCGGCAACGGCAGCCGCTACCAAAGCTGCTTCGGATGCCAGGGCGGCCACAGAAGCGCAGGAGGCTGCCGCCAAGGCTGCAGAACAGTCAATCGCGGAGGCCAAGGCAGCTGCTGACGCCAAGGCTGCAGCGGAAGCGCAGGCTGCGGCCAAGGCTGCCGCTGATGCCCAAGCTGCGGCTTTCATCGAAGCAACCAAGGCTGCCGCAAAGGCAACTGCCGACGCTCAGGCAGCTGCTCAGGCGGCGACTAAGGCTGCTGCGGACGCCAAGGCAGCCACGGAGGCGCAGGCTGCTGCGAGCAAGGCAGCTGCTGAGGCGTCTGCAGAGGCCAAGGCTGCCGCCGACGCCAAGGCCGCATCTGAGGCACAGGCTGCCGCCAAGGCTGCAGCCGACGCGCAGGCAGCCGCAACAGCCGCAGCCACCAAGGCAGCCACCGAGGCGGCCCTCGAGGCAAAGGCGGCTGCTCAGGCGGCGCTCCGAGTTGCCGCAGATGCCAAGGCTGCCTCCGAAGCATACGCAGCAGGTGGCCAGGCCGGCGCCGCTCCGCCAGCCAACAGTGCCCCAGCCTCGGCGGGTGTCACTGGCAAGCGCCCCCCTATGTCTCTGGGTGGGGCTGCAGTCCCACCTGGTTCGCGCCCTGTTCAGGAACGGCTCAAGGAGGCAAGCAAGCCTCCCCCACCGGCGTCGCCAGCGCCAGCGGCAGCTGAGTCCCTGGGCCCGCGGCCTGGAGATTTGGCTCACCAGGCGGACACGCAGGTGGGTGCAAGTTACCCGGGCGCCCCTCGCGGGAAACTGTCGCTATTCAACCTGGCCCGCGTTCTTGCCGAGCGAGAGAAGGCCGGTAGTGCTGGGAAGCAGGCAGCGCTTGCAGGGGGCTGCCCGTCCGCCGAGTCGGATCTCTCTTCGGGTTGCGCCCAGCCAGCCAGGCCCAAGGCTCAGGATCCCCGGGCCCCAGCCGAGGATTCCAAGGCCTTGCCTCAGCATGCAAAAACGCTACCAGGGGCTGCCGAGCCTGAGGCCGAACCTGCCGGTGACTGCCCCAAGCCTGATGATGCCAAGGCTGCATCCAAGAATGCCAAGGACGCAGACCAGGACCCCGAGGCGCCTTCGACTGGCGCGTCGGCGCTTGCAGCTGCTCCAAAGGCCGCGGCTGAGCGAAAGCCTTCGTCCGTCGAGGACTTGAACTTTGTTGTTGGGGATGCCAATCGCAACCCCTGCCGCGCGCAGTGTTGCGGGAATGAGGCCGAGTGCTCAGTCATGTAGGCGCTGCATTGCTTGAAGCTTGGTGTTGTGTGATGAGGGACATGCACGCGATTTCGCCCCCGCACACGTTTGCTCGCGTCTATGGCTGGTCATGACTGCTGTCTCGCAGCGTTGCAACGGAATGGGCTTGGCTTGGCCGATTGGGAAGGGACGCTGGCAGCTGGGCTGTTGATCACTCACTGCCAACGGGCTCTGGGCACGTGGCCTGGGGCAGTCCCGATTGAGCGGTTCGGGGGTGCGTTCACGGCTGCTCTCACATGGCCGGGAACTCGTGGAGGGCGCGGATGACCGGCTGGGCCATCACGTCGAGGCACTCGAGCACCTCCCACACGCCAACGAGCAGGGGCTGGGAGTGGTAGCGCACGCCGTGCTTCTTGCACAGGGCCTCCACGATGGGCGCCGCCTTGGCGAGGTGGTGGCGGGGCATGGTGGGGAACAAGTGGTGCTCGACCTGCAGGTGCAGCCCTCCGGTGAACCAGCCGGCGAAGCCAATGCAGTCGTCGGTGACGTTGCGCGTTGCGCGGAGCTGGAGTTCAAAGAACCCGGGCTTGTCGGCCTTGTCGAAGCACTCCATTCCGTTGTGGCCGACGACGAAGCTGACGGCCAGCATCAGGCCACAGACCATCTGGGCGGTGAGGAAGTAAGCGATTGCCTGGATCGGGGTCATGTACAAGTAAGCGAGGACCAGGAGGACGGTGTAGTGAGCCGCGAGGCCGACGAGCTCGGCGACGGGGTAGCGAAGCGAGGGCGCAACGCGGCCGCCACCCCATGCGCCGCCGCGGGCGGTCTCGGGGAGCAGAGGTGCAAGGGCGTACGCAATGGACTGCTGCGCCCAGGTGAGGCGAGCGAAGGAGAGCAGGGGGAAGAAGATCATCTGCTGGTTGCGCACGAAGAAGGCGGACCAGCCAGAGGGGTCCCGGCGCGCCTTGTCGGCCATGGTGGTGCTCCACGCAAGGAACGGGAGCGTGTCGATGTCCGGATCGCCATCATGGAGGTCGTCCTCGGACTCGTGCAGGTTGGGGATGCTGTGGTGGGTGTTGTGCTTGTTCTTCCACCAGTCGACGCTGAAGCCCTGGATGAAGTTGCCAAGGAAGAGGCCCATGATGTCACCGCCAAGGCGGTTCTCGAACACCTGGTGGTGCATGAAGTCGTGCGACAGCCAGCCTGCCTGCTGCCACGCGGTGGCGAGCAGCAACGCAGCCCCAATGACGGCGAACCAGTTGTGGGGGAACGAGTGCAGCACGAATACGCCAGCAGCCGCGATGCCGAGGACCTCAGCGGTCTTGTAGGTGTAGTAGAAGGGGCTGCGGATCACAGGAGCACACGGAGCGGGGCGCCAGGAGCACCGTGTCGGACGCAGCGAGGGAGGCGGGCTCAAGCGCAGCCGGACTGAGAATGTGCAACTGGCTGCAGCGCGGGGCTAGCTCGTGGGCAACTTTGCGCGCTCGCGGGCTGCAGCCACCGCTGCAGGCATCCCTCGCCAATGCGTCCGCGCCAGCTGGCGCAAAGGCGCAGCGGAGCCTCCGGGCTGGCAGGCAGCGACCGCGTGGGTGCACTTTCCGGAGCCGAGCCTCACCTGGCGTTGAACCAGCCGTTCTTGCGGAACTCCTTGCGGAGCTCGAGCACCTCCTTGTCAAACGCGGAGGGCTCGACTGGCGCGACGGTGCCGATCTGGCGGGTGGCCAGGTGCTCCCACGCGGCGGGGCTGTGGAACCCGCGGAAGACGTCGGTGGCATCCTGGCCGGCAACGGTGAAGACGACGCGCCCTCCCGGGTGCTCAGCCCAGTCGGACACGTCGATAACCTGCGGTATGGCGGCGGGGTCAACACACTGGGGCGAAGCGCGGCTCGGTCTGGGGCGGCGCGCCGCGGGGGGGGCCGCCGGCCGGGCTCGGCCTGAGCGCAATTTGACGGGGCAGCTGCACCACTGGCAGCGCGTTCGTCAGCGCGCGCCCCGCGGGGCGCGCATGCGCCCAGCTGCGCCCCCCCGCCCCGTGGTCGCCCCGATGTCCAGAAGCGACGACCTTGGGCTGGTCCGCTTGCTCGCTCGGGGGCGGCCCGCGAGGGGCGAGGACCTCGTTTGCCATGCCCATCGGGTGGAACTCACGCGGCCGTCCACGATTACCCAAGCGTCGCCCATGGTGTTGTGCTTTGCCACCTCCTCCCGCGAGAGGAAGGTGGGCCCCTGCGCCTTGCGGCTGGTAGCGCTGTCTCGGCCGCGTCCCATTGTCCTGAGCCCTCCCTTGAGCCAAAGGTGCGCTTCGATTGCTGCGCACTCTCTCTTCTGCGCCTCTGCTCGCGACGAATCTGCGCAGAGTTAGCCGCAACTTGCCAGCTCGCCGACCCAGCGAAGTCTCTGGTGCCGCACGACGCAAGGGCACTCGTCCCCACCAGCCTTTCGAGCCCGCCATGCTCGCCCGCGCTGCTGCCGCCTCCTCTGCCGTTGCCCGCGCGGCAGCCGCAGCCGGACCTCGCTCCGTAAGTCGGGCGGGGCCACGCGTGTGACGCTTCCTGCAGAGGCGGTGGCTGGAATCGGCACCGGCTGCGCGCGCTTCGAGCGCCTCCCCGAGCCAGCGCGAGGAGGCCCTGCGCGGGCCTGGCCGCGCACGCGGTCGGCTTGCGCCTTGCCGCGCAGGTGGCCGCCCACTCCCTGTTGCTCTGGCCCCATGCGCGCTCTTGCTCCTCCTGCAGGTCGCCGCCAACCCGGCCATTGTCGGCTCCGCTGCCCAGCGGTTCCTGAACCTCCACGAGGTGAGCGCAGCGCCTCCCCCCTCGCAGCGGCGTCGCGCCGCGCCCGGGCCGTCTTCCGTTGCTGCCTTGTACGAAGGCTGCGAGCTGGCCCGCCCGCCCTTGCGCTGCGGGTCAGGAGCGCCGGCGAGGTCCTCTCGCTGCGGATCCTGACGCGTTGCCGACTGTCGCCGCGCCGCCGCAAGCGTCTCGCGCCCGCTCCCCTCGCCCCGCCGGCTGGGCCTGGGCCGCAATCCGCCGAGGGCGCCCTTGTTCCCGACGCTGCACTGCGCATGCCCGCCACTCTGCTGCACCGCACCCGTGGAACGACGGCTCGCGCGCTTCGGTCGGCCGCAGTACCAGTCCAAGGAGCTCATGGAGAAGTACGGCGTGCGCGTCCAGAAGGGCGACGTGGCCCACGACGCCGCTTCGGCCGGCGCTGTGTCGGAGAAGCTCAAGAGCGAGAGTGAGCGCATCGCACGCGCCACAGCGGGTGCAGGGAGGGCCGAGCGGGGAAACGGCACGGCGGCGAGACCATTCGCCCCTTGCGCTGCATCGCCCGGCGGCGAGCTCCTCGATCCACCCCCCACCCCCCCCCCCCTCATCGAGTTGCCGCTTCGCGCCCCATGTGCTGATCGCCGCAGACCCCGGCGCCGAGCTCATCGTCAAGGCGCAGATCCACGCCGGCGGCCGCGGCAAGGGCACCTTCACGAACGGCTTCAAGGGCGGCGTGCACATCTGCACCGACGCCGCCACCGCCAGCGAGAAGGCCGAGGGCATGATCGGCGGCTTCCTCGTGACCAAGCAGACCGGCCCCGAGGGCCAGCTCGTGAGCAAGATCCTCATCAACGAGGGCATCACCATCGACAGCGAGTACTACTTCGCCATCCTCATGGACCGCGCGTACGGCGGCCCCGTCATCGTGGCGTCCACTGAGGGCGGCATGGACATCGAGGAGGTGGCCGAGAAGAACCCCTCCGCCATCATCAAGGAGCCCGTGGACATCGCCACCGGCCTGCTGGAGGCCCAGTCCGAGGCTGTGGCCGCCAAGCTCGGCTTCGAGGGCGACATGAAGGCCAAGGCCGCCAAGCAGTTCCGCGCCCTGTACGACCTCTTCATCGGCTCCGACGCCACCCAGGTGGAGATCAACCCGCTCGCCATCGGCGCCATCCCGGGCGCCGGCGAGGAGCGCCACGTCTTCGCCGTCGACGCCAAGCTCAACTTCGACGACAACGCCGCGTACCGCCAGAAGGATATCTTCGCCATGCGCGACATCCACATGGAGGACCCGCGCGACTGGGAGGCCGAGAAGGCCGGCCTCAACTACATCGGCCTCGACGGCAGCATCGGCTGCCTCGTCAACGGCGCTGGCCTTGCCATGGCCACCATGGACATTGTCAAGCTGCACGGCGGCTCCCCCGCCAACTTCCTCGACGTGGGAGGCGGTGCCACCGCCGACCAGGTGGCCACGGCCTTCCGCCTCATCACCTCGGACCCCAACGTCAAGGGCCTGCTCGTCAACATCTTCGGCGGCATCATGAAGTGCGACACCATTGCCGAGGGCATCGTCGCCGCGGCCAAGGAGGTCGGCCTCAAGGTCCCCCTTGTCGTGCGCCTCGAGGGCACCAACGTCGAGGCCGGCAAGCAGATCCTGCGCGACTCTGGCGTCGCTCTCATCACCGCGGACGACCTCGACGATGCTGCGGCCAAGGCCGTCAAGGCTGTCCAGGAGGCCTGAGCTGCTGCGAGAGCTCGCTTGGCCTGCCAGCATCGCTGGAGAGCCGCCACCGGGTCTGGGCTTGCGCTGGGAGGCCGCCGAGCGAGGCCTTGCGTGCCTCCGTGGCGATTGATTTGCGCGACCCGCTCGCGCGCGGGCCCAGCGGCTAGGACTGCATGAGCAATGGCGTGCTTGCGTGCGCGTGGCACAGATGTGGCCAGGCGCGGCGGCCAAGCACAATGGGAGGCGGAGGCGAACAGTGGCGCGCGCACTCTAGTTGGCACGCCCTCGCCAGCGCACTCAGTCTCCACGCAAGGAACACGCGCACACACACACCCGCCGCCCCCCGAGGACGACGCACGCATTGCTTCGGGGGCAGCGGTGTCACGGCGCCACTCTCGCGCCCCTTGGTGAGCGCCGAGGCGGGCAGCCGCGCTGACCCGCCACGCCCCGCGCAAGGCGAGCCCGCAGCGCCGCGCAAGACGGTCGGCGAGCGCAAGGACGCCGTTCAACAAGCTCGCTTCCTAGGTCTCCACCTCCGGATCCGCCCCGGCATCCGGCTTAGTCACCTCCATGCTGAACGCGGCCCGCAGCATGCACCGCAGCGAGGAGACGGGCACGTTGCCGCGGCGCTCGACCACGCGGTCCCAAGCAAATGCCGCCGCCGGCGATGCGTGCCCCGAGTCCATGCAGCGCAGCCACCAGCGGCCCGCTGCGCGCACGAAGGAGGCCCGCGCGCCCGCTGCCGTGGTCTGGAGGAACTTGCTAGCGAACTCGACGGGGTTCTCAATCTGCAGCAGGTGCCCCGCGCTGGAGATGACGTCGTTGGAGGCGCGGCAGTGGGAGAAGGAGAGGGCGAAGCGGGCAACGCGAGCGGCGCGGCTTGCTCGGCGGGGGAGGGCGGGGAGGCTGGCGAGGCTTGCCCACGGAGATGGGAGGACGAGGTGCCTGGGATCCTCGTCGTCTGCGCGCTGCGCCGAGAGGCGAGACGATAGCACAGTGGGCGCTGGGCCGAGCGCGGCTCCATGGGCTGGGACGGCAGCGGGGTCTGGCTCGCTGTCGTTGTCGCTGGAATCCGGATCGAGCTGCAAGCGGGCTGCGCCCCTGGCACCAGCGCTGCCAGCGCCGGCCGCGGAAGAGCGCGACGATGCGCTGAGCTCGATGGCCGCCAGGTGCAGCTGCAGCAGCGCCAGGGCCCTGTCGAGGGAGAGCGAGGCGCCCGCAGAGAGGCCGCGAGTGGGCCTGGCGCCCTCGTCCTCCCACTTGGCAGTGAGGGCTTCGCAGACGCGAGTGCCGTAGAGGGAGCCCATCCAGTCGTGCGAGGCCCCGTAGAAGAAGGAGACGGGCACTGATGCGGGGAGGCGCCAGATGAGGCGCTTTCCGACGCTGTCCTTGGGCCAGGCGCCCGGGTGAACGACGGCGCTGAGCGCGATTTCGTCCGCGGCGGGCTGGCCGGCCACGTTGAACATGTACGAGACGAGAGCTGACTTGTCAACCGCGGGGATGTTGCCCTTGTGTCGCCAGCCGGGGAGCTTTGTCCAGTTGCGGTGGCTGGACAGGATCACGCCCCTGATCAGCACGATGGCGAAGGGTCCAAGGAGCCGCGCCGCGGCCTGGGGAGTGGCGCCAAAGCTCCAGAGCGAGGACAGCACCGTCCACAGCATCGTTTGCGTGGGGGCGGTCCGCTGGTGGGCGGCAGGGACGGCGAGGGGCATGCCGAGAGGCGAGAGAAGCACGAGCTGCTCCGGGGACAGTGCGGCGATGCCCACGCGCGCGAATCGGCGCTCGGCGTCCGGAGGGGTCAGCAGCGCGTGGGACGCGTGCTCCTCGTCGGCCTCTTGCTGGGTTTGGGAGGCGGTCTCGGCGGACTGGCTCATGTCTGCCGGCACGTCTCGGAGCAGAGGCGCGTCCACCGGAGCGGCGCCGCTGCCGTCGGCGTCGCTGGACCCTGGGTTTGGCAAGCGGGCCCCCGGCTCCTGGCCGATGGGAACAGCGACCGCTTCGCTGGCCGGCAGGCGCCTCGGGAGGCCCCTCCCGGGTGCGCCGGGCTCCGGGGCAGCACCAGCAGCGGCGCGCGCAGACGCTGCCCCCTCGTCGTCGACCGCGCCAGCCGCATCGGCGGCGGCAGCGGCGGCCCCGCGCCGCGTCTGAGCGCGCAGGCGCGCCCCGCGCCCGCTCTGCCTGCTGTCGGCCACACTGCCCTGCCCGTCGACCGCCGACCCGCTCTCGCCCGCCGAGTCCAACACCCAGCGCTCGAGCGATGCCAGCGTGAGCGCGTCCTGTGCCGCCTGGGGGCCGGAGGCCGCCGCCGCGGGGGGCACCGTGGCTCCCCCGGCAGTGCCAGCGCCGTCGTCGCCAGGGCCGCAGCCGCCGCAGCCGCCGCAGTCGGCCCACCCGCACCCAACGCCCTCGGGGCACCGGCGAGCCTCGGCCCCATCGTCGTCCGCCGCGGCACCCGCTGCATCGTACTTGCCGGCTGCGCCCGAGAGCGACAGCTGCCTGGCCTCGGCCGCGGCCTCATGGTCCTCGGCCCTCAGCGCATAGGCCGAGGACATGTACCCGCCCATGGAGTGACCCACCAGGATGTGCCGGCCGAGCCCGCGGCAGCCCGACGCGTCGCTGGGCCAGCTCCGCAGCGTCAGGCCCGACTGGCGCTGGGCGCGCGCCCCGCCCACGCCACCGCCGCCTGAGCCGGCGCCGGCGGCGGTACAGGCGGCAGCACCCCCGCCGCCGCTGCCGCCGCCGCAGCCGAGGAGCGGAGCACTCGGGTCCCCAGAGCGGCGGCCGCTGGGCCTGAGGCTCGTGAGCCGCTCGAGTTCCCGCTGCAGCGGCTCGGCGCCCATGGTGACGTCCACGACGTCGGCCGGGCCGGGGGTGTCAGCGAGGAGACACCGGAGGGCGTCGGTGGGGCGGCGGGTGAAGGCGTCCCCGCTGCCGAGGAGGAAATCGACCTGGAGCAGCGTGGCGCGGAGCCCGTCGGCGAAGTACGACTCCGTGTGGCGTGCTGTGCGCGTCGACGGCATCACCCCCGTACGGTCGGAAAGGCCACACTCCCGCCAGTCGATCAGCACCACGCGCTTCATCGACCGCACGATGGCCGGAAGAGTCCACACCCACAGCGCGGAGGCGGCACCAAAGGCGTGGGTCATCACGGCAGTGACCCCGGCAAGCCACTGGGGAGTGGACTGGGCGGAGATGCCGGCGTCGCCGGCGGCGTGGAAGGGCATTGCAGCCTCGAGCGTGGTCCTGACCGCGGCCCCTGCCACCTCGGAGATGGGGCCCAGCGCCTGGCGGGGACGGCGCGAGTCGCGAGCGATCCTGGGGGCCGCGGGAACGCGACGGACGGTGGACCCCACCCGGCGAAACGTGCGGCTGCTGGCAAGGTCCCGGCCCGCCGTCCCAGCCGCGGTCGCTGCGCTGTCCCTGTCCGTGAATGACGACCCGGTGCCGTGGCGGCGGTGCGAGTGCGACTGCGAGTGCGTGTGCCTGGCCAGTGGCGGCATGCTGGACCGCCGAGGGCGCTTCGACGCCGCCGGGTCGGCACCCCCGGGATGTGCGGCCTGGGCGTCGGCATCCTCGCCCTCGCCCTCGCCCTCGCCCTCGCCCTCGCCCTCGCCCTCGCCGTCCCGCGACCGCGCCCCCGCGCTGGAGCCACCGTCCTCGTCGCCCGTTTCAGCCACCTCCCGCACGCCGAGCCAGTCCCATTCGTGGTCCACGTCGCCAGCGAGCTCCCCATCCGCCGTCAGTGAGTCCTCCTCGGTCACTCGGGTGAATTCCACCAGCCGCCCGCCGACGGTGGCACGCACCACGATCCGGCCATACGTCTCACCGATTGCCACGTTGGTGACGGCCTCGGCCTCCGGCAGGCCGGAGAGCTGCTCCGCCGTGAGTTGCTGGGCAGTGCGAGCGCTGTCGGCAGGCCTCCCGTCGAGGACGCTGGCTTCCACCGGCCTCAGCGCAACGGACGCTGCCGGGCCGGGCTCCGGGCCCCAGCCGTCGTCGTCATGGTCCCGTCCGCCCCCTGCTGCGCTCCCCGATTCGCGGGGAGCCTGGTGCCTGGCCTCTGAGCCGTCAGACAGCAAGCCGCCGCCGGTGCCGAGTGCCGAGTTGGTGCCATGCAGGTCCGCGATGGGGGCAGCGAGCTTGGCCGAGGGGGGGAGGTCGCCCCCCGGGGGCGTGCCCTCTGGCCGAAGGCGGTCCTGGATGATGATGACTCGCTGTCCGTGGGGCGCGACTCGCATCCGCACAATGGAGAACTCGTCCTCAGAGAGCACTGCCCGCAGCAGACGGCCCTCCGCCGCGTCGGCCACAGACTGGCTCACGGGCAGCCACAGGTCCCACACACGTACGGCCACGACAATGCACGCCCCGACGAGCGTCCACACCACCACCTTGGGCAGGGGCAGCGGCGAGATGAGCTCCTTGGTCACCGCCAGAGCCAGCACCCCTATAGCGCCCGCAGCAGCGACCGACCGCGCAGCCGTCTTGGTGGCTGCCAGCAGGCCTGTGGCCATGAGGGTGAAGACGGCCAGCGACATGACATCTGCACAAGAGCGGTGGCAAGGGCCGGCGGGAAGGGGCAGCGCAGATGGCCGAGAGCGGTGCAGCCGACATTCCCGGGCCGACCGGCGTGCAGTGCCGCCAGGCCCCCGGGCACACGCACTTGCCCGATGCCGCTGCCTGCAGCGTGCGTGTCGAGCCTGGCCAGCTTCTCACCGATGGTGGAGAGCGCGAAGGCGTACTTGGCCGGATTGGCTTCCAGCTCGATACGCCTCCAGGGCTGGGCGACGACGTACACAACCACCGAGATGGTGACCATGATCAGGGACAGGAGTGGGGTGTACATCGTAAATATGACGTGCGTCAGGAGCCACAGCGGGAGCGTCAGCACGAACAGCAGCGCAAACAGCCCAAACACCGCCCACTGGCTGCAAGTGTAAATGCGAGCGCACGTCGACCGGGGCGCATTCGCCTCCCGGGCGGCCGCCTTTCCCGGCATGCTGCTCGGGCGCTTGCTTGGGCTGCCCGAATAGGCGAGCCCTTGCCTCTGGCGCACGCTCTGTGGCGAGTTGCGCTCCGTGCGGCCTCCGTCGTGCCGACGCTCTGCCAGCTGCTGCTGCCGAGAGACGTTGCCCGCCGGCCGCGCGGGCCGCCAGAAGAGACGCCCTGGGCGCCGGCGCCGCACTGTCGGCGACCTGAGCACGCGAATCGAGGGCCGTGCACCGGAGATAGCGTCACGTCGGCCAAGGGCACGGAGCAGCTGGCACGCCAGGCGACGAGAGAGCCCAGGAGCATCAAAAAGGGAAGTACCCAGGACAGGATTCGAACCTGCGCCTCCGAAGAGATTAGAGCCTTAATCTAACGCGTTAACCACTCCGCCACCTGAGTACACTACGATCCGACAAGTTTGCCAATAGGAAATGGTCAAGTCTTCACACAACGGCTTGGAACGCAAGCACTTGTCCTCCAAACTTGGCAAGCAGCACTCCCAATGCCACGACTGTCAGCACCATCCCCAAGCACATGAGCTGTGTCGGCGTCGGGGTCAGGCGCTGCCAGGCCTCGGGTCCGGCTGCAAGCGAGTCGCGCACCTCCTCGTCCTCCTCGCGCGGCTCCTTCCACGGGGCGACGGGCGGAAGCGGCGGCGGCCAGTTGGAGAGCTCGGACGAGCCAGTCGAGCAACCCTGCTCTGCCACTTGCGCGTCGGAGCACCCATCGTCGGCCGCTGCATCTGGTGAGGGAGCCCTGTCGCGTCGCGAGCCGTCCTTGGCCGCTGTTGGCCTGTCACGGCGCGCGGCGCGCAGCAGCTCATAGGCTGCCCTGCGACCCGCGACCACCGAGCCTTCCGGAGTGCACGGCCAGCGCTTCGCAAACTCGGCGGACGCGAAGTGAAGCGGCCCTGCCCTGCGCCTCGACGCGTCTCTACTGAGACTTGAGAGCACCCCGGGGCCAAGGGTGCCCGAGCCGCCGCCGACGGATGGAACTTGCGCCCACACAACGTCGCCGTGGGCGCGCGGAAACCGCAGCTCAGGGACGCTGAAGGCCTCGGCTACCGCGTCGCTCACGGCGCAGCGCCTCTCATCCTGCGGCATGCGCTCCAGCCGCCTGGCGGCCTCGCCGCAGCTGAAGACTGCAAGGGCGGCCACTCCGCCGGGAGGGTGCTTCCTCGGGGCGTCGGGCCTCTGCGAGCCTGCGTCGGAGGAGCCAGAAGCGGCAGCGGCATCGGACAGGGCAGAAGTAGCCGAGCCGACTGGGCCAGGCGTTTCCGCCAGGCAAGCAGCTGGCTGCTGTGGGATCGGGGGCAATGGTGACGCTCCTGCTGCTTCCCTGGAGACGTCGACACAAAAGGTGATGACCGAGGAGCGTCTCTCGCAGGCCACGAGGAGGCCGGAGAGACCAGCGTCCCCCCACAGGCACTTGTCGTAGACGAGGACCGTCTTCACGAGGGACGCCGGAGGGATTCGCGCGACGGCGTCGCCAATGCCAGCAGGGAGCGAAGGGCGGAATCGGATGCGCGACCGGCCCGCCGGGGACCCGGCAAGGATCACCCTGCGGGCCCACACCTCGCGGCCGTCGGCCGCCTTGACACACACAGGGCGCAAGGGCTGCTGCGGGGGCTGCTGGTCCTCCCCCAGGGGCGCGGAGTCCAGAGGCAGCTGACTCTGCAACGGCCCCTTGAGCCAGGCCGCAGCCCGGCTGCCGTCGCATTCCCCGAGCGGGTCGTCGCCCCCCGCCACGGCACCGCTCACAGCTCGAGATGCAGATGCGGACGGCGCCGCAGGGGCCTCCTGGGCCGGAGCAGCGGAGGCAGGCACTGGGCTGCAGTCGCCGACGGCCGTCGGGGGCCGGGGTGCTCGCCCAAGCAGCCCCCCAAGCGCCGGACTGCCGTCGAGTTGCTCGTGCTGAGCAGCCATCGATGGGCTCTGGGCCCCGGCAGGCTGCGGCGGGGCAGACTGTCGACGGATTCGGTTCGCCTGGGTCGCCGCTCCGCGGGCGGCAGGCGAGCAGGGGCGCTCCACAGCTCGCCCCTTGCCGCCCTGGGCCCCTGCACTCCCCGCAAGCCGGCCGCCAGGCGCCGGGCAATCGCCAGCAGTGCCGCCGGCAGCGGACGGGCCAGAGGGCCTTCGCCGCGCCTGCCGGACACGAGCGGGCTGAGGGAGCGAAGGCGGACTCACCCGCCTCCGCTCCCCTTCCGCCGCGCCGCCACGCTCGACCGCCTCGATGGGTGCCTCGTCCTCCTCGAAGCTGGAGTCCGAGCCAGCCTCGCTTGCCGCCGAGTCGGAGCCCGCCAAGGACGCGGACCCGCCTCGGCTCCGGCCAGCCGCCGTCCGCCGAAGCACCCTTGCTTCCCTCTTGGAGCGGTTGCGTCTCCTCACCAGGTCGGGGGCCGGAGCGGAGCCCCAGTCGATGGACACGACGTCGAAGCTCAGCACGAGAGACAGGCCCCTTTCAGCAGCTCCAGAGCACACCCTCCCAGCATCGACCCCCTGAAAAGCCGCGGGTGGCTCTGTTGCGCGCGCGGGACCCGCCGGGGTGTGCTCCTCTGCCCCGCGGCGAAGCACCGCATCCGACTCTCCCGCCGGCATGCAAGGCGTCGCCTGCCCAGCGCTGCCGGCCGGCCCTCTGAGGCCCGGCCCCGCCGACCCGAGCACGGGTGACCGCTCCGTTGGCGGGACGTGGCGGGTCGGGCTGCCGTCACTCTCTCCGTCCTCGCCGCCGTCGCGGTCGAGCTGGCCGCCCCCCTCGCTGCTGCTGCCATCGTCCGCAGTGCTTGCGCGCCTGGAGTGAGCGCACCGACGGGAGCGAGGCGGGTGGCTCGCTGCAGGGCGGAGCCTCCTGTGGCGGCGCCGAAGGGCTGCCCGCTGCCGAGAAGCGGCTCGCCCGCGCGCGCTCCCTCGCGCCTCCCTTTCCCCGCGGCCACGAGGCCGCCTCTGCAACGACTGCTCGGTCGCCGCAATGGCGCTGGCCTCCCGAAGCATCGCGCTGACCAGGCACGCCATGCCCCCTGTTCCGGCCAAGGTCCTGTCCCTGGACCCGCCCATGACCTCGAGGAGGCGGTGCGTCGATCCGCAGCCTGCGGCCACGGTGAGGAGGTGCAGAAACGAGACCTCACAGGGGGACGCGCCGAGCGCTCCACGCGTCCAAGCGCCGAGGATGGACGCCGCAAGGGGCGTGGCAGCAGTTCTGGCGAGCCATTCGGCCACGGAAACCTCGTCCGACGCTGTGCGCTGCGCCACGAGTCGCAGAGAGTCCAGGTCCGTGTCTGAGCCCTCCCTCCCCGAGGCATCACCAAAGTGCTCACGACGCTTGCCACCACTACCTGCCCATGCGCTCACGCGCTTGCCGGGCGCGCGAGCGCGTGCCTGAGGAAGGCCGGAAATGGCCAGCTTTTCCATCGCCTGCAGCGCTTCCACGATGGAACACACGCTGAGAATCGACAGCGAGTCGACCCCGGGCGGCGGAATCGAGCCCTGGTGAAAGAGGGTGACGCCATCCTGCGTGGTCGTGGCGTGCCGGCCTTTTCCCACCGTAGGTGCGGTCGCCATTCCGAATCTCCTTGACAGCGCCAGCAGGCGCCGCTGCGTTGGGGCAACGAACCCGTACCCGCCGTCGAACAGAAAGCGGGTCCCTCCAGGGTGGGAGACGGTGATGGCGCGGTGTGTTCCGCCCACAGCGGGCTGGGCGTCGAGCACGGCGATGCTGCGCACGCCGTTTTCGGCCAGGTACAGCGCCGCTGCGGCGCCGCTGAGGCCCGCGCCAACCACGACCACGTCAACCTCGAGGCGGTCCATTTTGCGGGCTTGCGTGCGGCTGCCACAGCCGCCGCGCACAGGGTCGAGCGACCCCAACGCGCTGCAGCTGGCAAGTGGCAACCACGTGGCGCGGCCGGCAGCTGCCCGCTCTGCAACCCGGCGCCCTGTGTGATGTGCAACCGACCGTTCCAGCGGCCCTCAAGCGCAGGTGCACGCGACGTGCGCGCGACGTGAAGTGGGAAGCCGGGGCGATTTCGAGTCCACCCCGCGCACGCGCGAAGAACAAAAGCGAGACACAAACGGGCCACAACGCAACCACAAGCAAATAGATGCGCTTTGGCGACCCCCCCGACCGTGCCACCAGTGGGCAGGGGAAGGGGAAGGGGAAGGGGGGGAGGGGGGAGTGCGCCAGCTGCATTCCGTCAAACGAATGAACACGAGGTCGCAAATACCTATCCCCTCGCAACAGGGCGGGAAAGGAAGAAGGGCTGCAAGGCGTCCCCCGGCACGAACTGAGTCGAGACTGTACGAAAAGCGGCCCTCGAAGCTGTTGCATGAGGGCGTCGCAGAGAAGCGGGAAACCCTGCAGCATCCTACTGATCTCGCGGCGTCCTCTGAAGGTCCCATGCGTCCGTGGGCGCCGAGGCGGCGCTTGGCCCCGTGCTGCGGGCCTGCGCCTGGAGAACGTCCGGGACCGGCAAATCAGAAGCCGCAGCAAGCGCGGATGCAGAGGGGACCCCTGCAACGTGGGATGAGCCGCCGCAGAGCGCGGCGCGCTCGTCCGGATAGTCTGACGGCTGAGGCGTGGCCGCAAGGCTTGCCAGCCAGACGGCATGCTCTCTGGCGGAACGTGGGCTTCGGCTGCGGTCCGAGCCGCCCGCGGGCTGCGCCAGCAGGGGAGCACAACCGATGTGGTCGCTCGCGCCGCAGACGGTCCTGCTCGCAACGGAGCCGTCCGTGCAAGGGTACCTCGACGCTTGCGGCGCGACGACGGTGGAGGCCGCGCTGGACGCCGGGGACGCGCCGCTCCCCGCGGCAGGGCCGGCGTGCATGTTCCCGTGCGAGGCGGCGGCACGACCCATGCCTGAGCGCCCGGGTGGTGCGGCGCGGGGCGGGGAGCAAAACCCACCAGGAGCGGTTGCCGACGGCTGAGGCACAGGGTCGCCCACCAGCTGCAGCGGCGGCGGCCTTGTCCCCAGGGGGCCACGGCGCTCAGTGCTGGGGCACCCTGCCGCGCGGAAGCTGATGGACGTGGGGAGGGGCATGCGGCTTCCCGAGCGCCTCACGAGCTTTGACACAGGCTGCCTCGCGGCTGGAGGCCTGCGCTGTTCCTCAGCATCCCAGTCCTCGCTGCTCTCCGCGAGGTCTTCGTTGGCGTGCTTGCTCGTGCTGATCACCATGAGCTCGGATCCCGCCTCGAGCTCCGGGGAGCAGCAGCCACGGGCGTGAGGCTGATCTCTTTGCCGCCCCGGCTGGCGTGTCGCTTCCGAGCAGCATGGAACGCCGGGGCAGCCGGCTGCCTCGGCGCGGCCGGCTGTAGCCGCAGTCCCCGCGCATTCTCCTCCTGCAGCCGCTCGGGTCTCGCGAACACAGCAGGCGCCCGGGCCTTGGCCCGCAAGGGCCTGGGCCGCGGCGCTGCGCCCTCGCTCACCAGCCGCAGGCGTTGCCGTCGGGTGCGGGAAATGGCCTGCGGGACGCTCGCCGCCCGCGAGCGCCGCCAATGCCGAGGCGCTCGTTACGACCGGCGAGGACAATGGGGCCGCGGGCGGCTCGCCAGAGCGGCGGGGACCCCTGGGTTCCGGGCCTTCAAGGCGATGCTTCCGAGATGGCGACAAGCCACTTGCTTGACCTTTCGTCACGCTTTCCCTAGCCGAGAGCCCGGAGCCCCCAGGTTCACAGCAAGCACTGGGAAGCTCCTCTCGCGCAGCGGCGCGGCGGTCGGTGCTGGGGGAGTCGCCCGCCGCCGCGCAGCAGCAGGCGTGCCCCCCGAAGTCAGGGCTGCCGCTGCCGAAACTGTCCAGGCTGCCGCAGCTCTCCACCTCAGCACGAGCTTCAAGAACCGCATCCCCGGAGAACAGTTCGTCGATATCGTCGACGAGAGCGGCCCCGGGCCAACCGCGCGAGCCATGCGCCTCACGGGTGCCAGAGGACAGCCCGGCGTGCGCTGCGTTGTCATCCGCCGCTCGACGGGACAGCTGGGACTGCATGGCCGAAAAGCTTCCAAGAGCAGCCATCCGGGCCTCTCGCCAGGAGCCGCCGCGCGTCAGTGGCTCCTCGCGTCGGTGCCGCGATGATGTCACCGCGCCGGGACGTCCCTGCGCCGGCGCTCTGACTCCGTCGAGGCGACCCAGTCGCGGCGAGCCAGAGAGTGCCGCCATCCCCACTCCGAGATTTCCGACTCGGGCGAGGTCGCGCCTTTCCGGGCGAGGCCGCTCGAGCCGCTCCGCTCGGGGGCTCCCGCTCGCCACTCGCGGGCGAACCGAGAGTGGGTGCGAGCGCGGCTGAGTGACGGCACTGAATGACGAGAAAAACGATCGAGCTTCGGGCGGTTTGTGCAGGGACGCGCGAGCAACGCTCTGGTTCAACGCACGCGAAGCTCCCCGACAAAGGTCTTCAGCGCCTCGCGGATCAGGGGCTCGCCGATCATCTTCATCTGGCGACCAAGCCCCGCATCGGCGCGCTTGTCCGAGGCAGCCTTGACGGTTATCTGCGGGGAAAGGGGCAGACAACTGTCACACCCTCGGCTTGCTGCAGTCCCCTGGAATCGCCCAAGGAAAGGCGCGATCTGCCCGCGGCCGCTCACCTTCACGTGGTCCAGGTCGTCTTCCTGGTCGAACTTCTCGATCTCCACCTCGCCGTCCCCCGTGGCCTTGACGCCGCCCTCGCCTGCGAGGCAAACGTTCAAATCGGGCTCGATGCCAGGTCGGAAACCGCCAGGAAAGTGGGCGCGTGCCCGCTTGCACGCGCCACAACTTCGGCCTGTCGCACCCGCGCTCGCCGCGCTTACCGTCAACAATCTCGCCCTCCCAAGCGAGCTTCATCTTGAACTCATAGAATACAATGTGCGCGCCCTTGCGCATGGACGAGCTTGCGTCGCCCTTGATCTCCTTGACTTCCGCGATGGTAAGGAGGCCACCTGGCACGTCAATCTCGACGTCCATGAGCAGGGCAGTGAGGCGCTCTTTGGCCCACACAGTCAAGTCGCGCTCCTCCCAGTGGTAGCCCCCCTTGTTCCACACGGAGGCGCCCTCGGGCGCAGCCTCAGCGGCAGCACCTGCGCCAGTTGCGGCAGAAGCCGCCGCACTCGCGTCTGCGGCGAGGCCAGCAGCGCGGGCAGCACTTGCCGCCACTTCCGGAGCTGCGTCCTCGGCCTCTTTCGTCTTCTTGGCCTCGGCCAGCGCCATGCGGTGCGCCACAGTTTCGGCCAGAGCGTCCGCCTCGAGCTTCTGCAGCCGCGCAACCTCGGCAGCGCGAGCTCGTGCAGCCGCCTCTGCAGCCTCAGCAATCGCGCGCTCGGCAGCACGCCGCTCCTGCAATCCCGGACAGACAGAGGCGCGCGCGGAGGGGGGCGGGGGTCATAAGAGCACACCAGTGATTGCGCGCAGCGAAGCGTGACAGCGAGGGCACGCATTCTGCGAAGCCAGCGCGCACGCTCCGGCTGATTCGAGGCAACTCGGCTTGCCTTGCGACGTGGCGCGTCGCGTCGCGCTCACCTTCGCCTCGGCGAGCGCTGCCTCGCCACCGTCCATGTCCGGCAGCTTGTTGGCGAAGTGACGAATCACTGCGCGCACGGCCTCCGCCAGAGGCCCCACACGCAGCGCGCGCGTGTTCAGTCCGTCGGCCGGATGGGTGACGGCGAAGCGCACCTGCGCGCACGCGCAGAAGCCGAGAGGGCGGAAGCAAGCGAGGCCTCGCAGCATCCAGGTGGTCGCATACGGGCGGGGACAGACAAGCGTCGCGCTGCCTGTCGAGGCGCGACGGCAGCTCCGCCAGTGGACGGCGCACTCGAGGCCCATCGGCCGCCGACACTCCCCGCCACGAATCCCGGCCCTGCTGGGAGCCGGCTCACATCGAAATCTTCGTCCATGTCGTCCTGGTACACCTCCACGATCTCGAGGGTGCCCTTCTCCAAGGCCTCGCCAGTCCAGGCTTCGTACTCGGCCTTGGCGGCCACCTCGAAGACGGCAAGCTTCTTTCCCTTGCGAATGTTGATCTCCGCCTGCGAGGGCCACACCAGGGCCCCGGGACGCAAGTTGCGCGGGCAGGAGCGATCAGTGGGTGCTGCGCAAGCGGGCGTCAACGGCGCCCGCAGCGCCGGAACGTTCGGCACTCCTGCGAATGGCTCGCAGCAGGCTGCAGGAGGCCGATTTCCCCGAAGGAGCAGCGGGTGCTCACATCACCAGTCACAGACTTGACCTTGGTCACCCGGGCGTCGATGCCGTCGTGGGAGACTGCCACTGCGGCCAGGCCGTCCGCGACCATCCCCTTCATCGCCTGGGTGTAGGTCTTGGACTCCCAATGCCAGCTTCCAGGGTTCCACACGGAGCCTGCGCCCTCAGCCATGGTTGGAGAGTTCCTTTCACAAGCTGCTGGGCGGTGCGAGTGTGGTGGGCGCCGCCCCGCGGGGCGGAAGCTGCGCGGCGTTCCGGCCACCTCGGGCTGCAGAGCTCATGTCGCTTGCAGAGTTGACGGCAACAGCCGATTGGCGGCCCAGCAGGCGCACTGCGCGGGCGCCAAGGCCCGGCGAACGGGAAGGGGAGGAGGGCACTATGCAGCATGGACGCCGGGGCCCGGAGCGGGTGCAGGTCCACTGCAGGCTGCGCGCACCAGCCAGCGGAATAGCGGCAACGGCCGGCTGCGCCGCCGGCCCGGCGTTCGCCAGCGTGGACGGCGCGAAAGGGACTCTCGACCTGATCAAGCGGTCGCCAATGTCCGAGAGCGTCATTCCGGGCCAGCCGCCCCCGGAGCCGAAGGTCCTTGGGTTCCGCTTCGACTCGGTGTTCGTGCCCGGCTGCCTGCAGCGGAGCGTGTACGAGCAGGCCGCGCGGCCGATCGTCCAAGACGTGCTTCACGGCTACAATGGCACAGTGCTGGCGTACGGGCAGACTGGCACGGGGAAGACACACACGATGCTGGGTCCTCCAGACGTGGTCGACGCTCTCGCCGACGCCGCCGAAGGCTCTGCGGCCGTCGTGACGGGCGGGGGCAGCGTGGCCGTGGCCGCGACAGACGGCTGGGCCTCTTCCATGGGGTCTGGGTCGGGGAGGGGCGGGGTTGCGTCGGCGCAGGCGGGGGAAGCCGCCGCTGCAAATCCCGGATCGACCAGCTCTGGCAACGTCAGCGGCAGCGGCAGCGCCTTGCAGTCGGTCGCTGATGGCGAGCTCGCGTACGACGAGCGACGCGGCATCGCCCCCCGGGCGCTGGACGATATCTTCGCCTGCCGCTCCGACGCCTCGTCGGAGCCTCCTGCAGTCACGGTGGCGTACCTGCAAGTGTACTGCGAGCTGGTCCACGACCTGCTGGGGGAGGGGTCCGACCCCACCGCGCGGGCCCTGTCGGTGCGCGAGGACCGCTCAGAGGGCGTGTGGATCGAGGGCGCCACGTGGCACCGCGTGCGCTCCACCGCCGAGGGAATGGCTCTGCTGTTACGGGGGCACAAGGCGCGCGCGGTGGCGGCGACGCGGCTGAATGCGCATTCTTCCCGCTCTCACGCCGTCTTCGTGATCCGGACGGAGCAGCGCGTGGCCAAGGGCGGGGGGGGCTCATCGAAGCGGGCCGGATCGGCGGTTTCGGGCTCTGCAGGCGCGCAGCTGCTGCGGGGCACGCTGCACCTGGTGGATCTGGCAGGATCAGAGCGGGCCAAGCGGTCGGGCGTGGTGGGGCTGCACCTCTCCGAGCTGCGGGCCATCAACCTGTCGCTGTCGGCGCTGGGCAACTGCATCGCGGCCCTCGCCAAGGCGGCCGGGAAGAAGCAAAGCGGCGGCGGCGGCGGCGGCGGCGGCGGTCGGTCCCATGTGCCGTACCGCGACTCGAAGCTGACGCGTCTGCTGCAAGACAGCCTGGGCGGCAACGCGAAGACGTCCCTCGTCATCACCGCGGCTGGGGACGAGGAGTCGGCTGGCGAGACGCTGTCCACCCTCCAGTTCGGCAGCCGGGCCCAAAAGATTCAGGTCCGAGCGCGGGTGAATGCCGTCAGGGACTGGCGAGCAGCCTTCGAGGAGCTGCAGCGGCGCGTGGACGGGGGGGAGGACCAGGCGGCGGAGGTGCGTCTGGAGGCGGCGCGGCTGCGGGAGGCGCTGGAGGCGGCCGAGCGACGCGCAGAGGCGGCTGAGCGGCGCGCCCGAGCCGCGGAGGCGCAGGCAGCCGCACTGGAGGCGGCGCTGCGCGCCGCTGGGGTTGAGGGTCCCGGCCTCACGGGCGCAGACGGGGGCACGGGGGACGGCGACGGTGGCGCGACAGGCGGGGGCGGGTCGATCAGCGCCGCAGTCCGGGACGTTGCGGAGCGGTTTCAGGCCGAGATGGAGAGGCAGCGAGCCGAGGCCGAGGAGGCCGCAGCCGCGGCCCAGCGGAGGTGGGAGGGCAGGCTGGGCGAGGCGGAGGACCGCGCCGAGGAGGCCGACCGCGCCCGCGGGGAGCTCGAGACGCAGCTGTCCGACAGCAGAGACGAGGTGCTGGGCGTGCTGAGGGAGTACAGGGACACGCAGAAGAGGCTCGCGGAGGTGGAGGAGGGGCTGGAGGGCCGGGTGGCGGAGCTGGTCGGCGAGGTGGAGGAGGAGCGCGCGGCCCGGTCGCTGGCGGAGGATCGTCTGGAGGCCGCGGAGGGGGCCATGCGGGCCATGGTGGGCAGGGTTCGGGAGGACTTCGTGTCGCGGGAGCGCGTCGCTCAGATGGAGGGGCTCTACCGGGATGCTATCGGCCAGCTTCAGGGGAGAGTGGACGCCCTGGAGGGCGAAGCGAGAGACGCGGCGTCACTCATCGATGGCGTGGAGGTGAGGCACGAAGCGGCAGTGGCGGCGGCGGCGGCGGCGGGGAGGCCGCATGCGGGCGGCAGCGGATACCGGACAGGGGCGAGCGGCAGAGCTGGTGCTGGCGCTGCTGGTGGCGCCGGGCAGCGGGCAGGCCACACGTGGGACGCCTCAGAGGGAGGAGCAGGTCGCTCTGCGTCGGAGCGGAGGCGGCAGGGGGACGCCTACGGAGGCAGTCCGATGCTACCTAGACTGGGAAGTGGCTCTGCCAGAGGCGACGCCTCGTCCGGCCCAGGCAGCCAGGGAGGCGGAGGGGGCCGAGGCCCGAGCACGATTGCAACTGCTGCTGCTGCTGCAGCAGGCGCGATGCCCCTCTCGCCGCCCAGCAAGGGCCGGACGGCTGGCCGCGGGAATTCGGTGGCTCGCGGGACGAGCGCCAGCTCCGGCGGCCGAGGCCCCAGGGGCAGCAGTCGCGGGCCCGGCTCCGCGCGAGTTGTGGCCCGCACAGGCGTTTCCGACCGCTCCGCAGGCAGGCGGGGCGGACCCTCGGGTGCCGCCTCCGTGCGGGCGCCTGGGCTGCTGCCAGTGGGCTCGCAGAGCCGGCCAGGCGCGCCTCTGACCCCGCAGGAGATTGCGGCTGCGGCAGCCATGGGGCCGCCCCCGTCGAACAGGAGGCGAATCGCGCGTGCGGCGCACCGCAAGTGAGTTGCGATGTGCGTGCGCGCGTGCGTGGGTGGGTGCTTCCGCCCAACACTTCGGGCGCGCCCGACACTTGCTGCGGCGTTTCGCGCGGGAGTCTCGGCTTCAGCAACAGCCGCGTGGCTGTATCCAGGGGCGCACATGCATCAACACACGGCAAGCCTGCTCGCACGCACGCGCACTGCTGTGGCTTTGGTCAATGGCCCGCGGTGGCAAGAGACGTCATAAGGCTGTTCGTGGCGCATTTTGTGCCGCGGTCATCCGGTCCCAAACACCTCTGCCGGAAACTCGTCGCGCAAAGCCAGCTGGGAAGCGAGTTGCACCTGCTCGGCCCGAAATTCCGCGCAGGCCGCAGCGAGGCGCGTCCCTATCAACCCGCCTTGGGCCACCCCACGATCGGCTTGCAGCCTGGCCAGCAGCAGCCGGTCTGCCTGAAGCTCCGCGTTTTGCTGCCGCCGCAGTCCGCGTGGCGGCGCAGCCTGCCCCCCCGCGGCGCGCCGAGGCCAGACAGGACATGTCCGACTCGGATGCGTCTGCTCAGGTCCTTGCGGCGGTGGCGGCTGGCGCTCTCCGGCGCAGGGTTGAGCGCGAGGCGCTGTGGGCGCGGGATCCGGTCAACTCGCCTGCGCGGCGCCCACAGCCCATGCCTCCGACTGTGGCCCTCAGCGACGACGGCTCAGAGCTCAATGATGTTACCAACGCCCATCGGCTGCGCCAGCGGGTGATGCGCATTGCGCAGCGATCGGGTCGCAGCTACCCCCCTCCGCCGCCTCCAGGCCGCCCTCGGCCGCACCAGCACTGTGAGTTTGCCCGTGGCTGGCACACGCCAGGCCGCTTCTCTCTGTCTTCAGCGCCTGCGGTGGCGCCAGCCACAGGCAGTGGCCGCCTGGGTTTGCTCGCGGCCCTGCCAAGCCGTGAGTCTGGTGCTGGAGTCATCCCACGCATCAGCAGCAGCAGCTCCCAAGCACAGCGTGTCCCTGTCACCGTTGCTCCCAACGCAGCCGCAGCGTCCTCCTCCGGCAGGAGGCGCGCTGGAGACCCGAGCGACGAGCCTTCTGGTCGCGCCAGTCCTACCGCCTCTGCAGGCCGCCAGCGGCTCTGCCCCGGCAAGCCCGGGTCGGCAGCACCATCTCGCGCAGACGCTCACACTGCGGGCGACGCGCCACCATCCAGCTCTGATGCGCGCAGCGATACCCGCCCCATCACAGGCCGTCTTGTAGCCCAGCTGCCGCCCAGCGACGCAGCGGCAGCGCCTGCAGCAGCGGCAGCGCCTGCAGCAGCGGCAGCGCCTGCGGCAGCGGCAGCGCCTGCAGCAGCGGCAGCGCCTGCGGCAGCGGCAGCGCCTGCGGCAGCGGCAGCGCCAACCGATGCCACAGCGTTGCGGCCGTCGCCCCTGGCGGACCCTGCGGCGCTGGCGGCAGCAAAGCGGTTTTGGCTCGCGGAGTGCTGGCCGCCGTGGCAGCGAGCCCCCGAGCCGGGCCGGCGCATCGCTCCGATTCTGGCAGTGGGGCATGGGGCCAGCGGTGGAAACGGGGCCTCTGTCGCCTCGGAGGCGCGTGGCTTCGCGCACTGGGACGCGGACTGGCCAGACATCCGGGCCCTCGTCAGCAACGGCAGGCGGTCAACCAGCGCGCCGGCCGGACCAACATGCAGAGCCGCGGCGCCTTCCAGGGGTGGCCTTGCCCCGCCATCAGAAGCAAGGCCCCCCTCTGCGAGTGAATCCTGGGGGGCTCCAGCTGCCGGCCCGCCGCCACCCGCGCTCCGCAGTTGCGAGCCATCGCACCCGTCGGGCGCGGACGCGCCGGCAGCGGCGCCCACCGACGTCCCTGGACGGCCGAGCTCGCCGCTAGCTGAGAGCTCTGCCGCTGCCCCCAGCCCCGGCGGCGCAGGAACGATGCCGTCCAGTCTGCCGACGCCTCAACCGCGGCCGGATGGCCGCGTGGGCGAAGAGCAAGGCCCCTTGCCGTCCGCGGCAGCAACCACCCCAGGCGCACCTCCTGGCAGCCGCCCCGCCGGTGAGGCACTCTCTCCGCCTCCCCACAGCGAGCGTTCCGCCGGACAGTCTCCCCTCGCGGCGAGTCCCGCTGGGCCCCGGGCGTCCTTGGGCTCGCCCCAGCGGCAACCAGCGCCGCTTGCGGCTTCGCCAGCCGCGGCAGAGCAGCCATCGCCAGTGCGGGCCAGCCCTGACCGCCCTGCACCACGGACCGTCTCCCCCGGTGTCGGACCCCCCGGCGGCTGCATGCTGTCGTCCGCATCGACTCCGTCCGGCTCGAGCGCCCCGTCTGGCTCTGACAGCGGCGGTCGCAGCGCCTCCGGGGCTATCGCGGCATCGAATGGGGCGCCGCTCGCCTCCCCGGCCGACGACGCGCCGGCTCCCAGCGCGGGCATCCTGGCAGAGAGCGGGTCCCGTCCCCAGCAGGCTCGCGGCACCGCCCATGCGGCGATGGACGGCCCCTCTGGCGGCGACGAGAGTGGGGCCGCATTCCAGTGGCGAGCCGGTTCGGACGATGCTCGCTCGGCTGAGCCGGCGGCGGCGGCGGCGCCCGCTGAGGACTGTTTGGGCGGCTCTGGCCACGCTGCAGCAGCCGGCGGCGTGGCGGGGCCCGCTGGCCAGCCCGCCGCCTCCCGGCCAGCCCTCTCGCTGCAGAGCGGGGCCGAGTCTGGCCCGGGGCCCCATCGGCCCGAGGTCGTTCCGGGCAGCCTGGGGGGCGCCCAGCCCAGCCCTCTCGGCTCGTCGCGCGCTCGCCGCGGCCGGAGGCAGCAGCGGGCGGCGTGGTGGCGTCTGAGCCGGCGTGCCCCCCACGCCTCCACCGCGCACTCGTCAGACAGCTTTGTGTCTGGAGCGGTGTCAGGCGCCGGCAGTGGAGCGCACCGTCAGCCCAGCGGCTCTAGCCGCGTATCCGCGCGTGGGCCCGCGCTGGCTGCAGCCGGCGAGCATTTCCCCTCTGCCCCTGAGATCCGGCCCGCCCCGTCCAAGCCCTTGCTGGAGCCTCAGCGGGTCGCTGCCATTGCTGCCGCGATGCCAGACGGGGCGGCCGCGCACCACTGCGTACCCGTTCCTGCCCCAGGGACCGTCGCTGTGCATCCAGCTGGCGAAGACCCCGCCGTGGTGCTCGGCGGGGGAGGGGCTGCACCCGTGGTGTTTGCGCCAGAGGCGGGCGGCGCTTTGACGGGCGGCGGGGGCCTTGACGGCGGCCTGGCGCTCTCGTCCGTGTCCGGGTCCAGCAGCGGCAACAACGGCATTTTCGGGCGAATGCTCGCCGCCCCGCCCATCGGGCAGCGGATGGAGTCGCGCCGCAGACCCAGCGGTTTGAGCAACGTCTCGCTGGTACTTCCGTCTCCCGAGGCGTCGCTGCCCGACGCCGGAGCATCGGCGTTGTCGGGTCGGCGAAGCGTCACGCCCGCCAGACCGGCGACGGTCGAGGAGGCGTCGGCGGCAGGCACGCAGTCCGCTGGCGCGCTGACGTCGGCACCAGCGCGCTCGCCAGCTGCCGCTACCACGGTCGCGGAGGCACCGGAACCCGCAGCCGCGCTTATGCGCCGAGGCTCCGCGTCCCTGTGGCAGCCAAGCGCCGCCTCTGCTTCCGCACCGGCCTCCCCAGAGGAGGCTCCTGGGCTCGCACTGAGCTCTGTGAGCGGCGCATCGTCGATTGCGCCGCCTGAGTCGGCCGGCTCTCACAGCAGCCACCCTCTCACAATGGATGCCCTCCGCGCCGGCCCTCGTCGGGCGGAATCAAGCTGCGGCCAGCCGCGCTCGCCAGGGTCGGGCCTGCCCGCCCATTCCCCCCCCGAGCGGCAACATCACGGCCCGGAAACGGCCACGCAGCCAGAATCCAGCCAAGGGAGCGGCTTGGCCGCAGACTCGGCGGTGGTTGGAGCCGCTGGAATGGAGTCTGCTTCGGCTAGGTCCAGCCTCGGCAGCGCCGCCCGTTGGCGGAGCTGGAGGCTGGCACCTCCGGCCACAGTGACCCCTCCAGGCGCGCACGGCCCGGCAAAACCAGCTCCTGCCTCTCAGCAGAGGGCAAAGGGCATCTTGCGCTCAGGGCAGTCGCGCAATGGCTTGGCGCCGTTTGGCCGACGATCCACGTCTGATTCGGGCGCCTCCCAGCTGCGCACAGGCACGGCTAGCGGGTCGGACGAGGCTGCGACCGCAGAGCCTGCGCCGCTCGCGTGGGAGGCGTCACCAGCGCTGGAGCAAGGGAGAGGGGTGGGAGACGGGCAGACTCCTCCGTGCCCGGTCACGGCTAGCCCGTCTCCCCCCCGCGACTGGCCGGCCGCCCACGCAGCTGGTCCAACTCGCCGCGAGAAGCCTGCTCCTCCCGCGCTGCACACCAAGCCCCCCCCTCCTCCCTTGCCATTCCAGCCATCGGCATTGCCGTCTCCGGGCCAGGGCAGCGCGCCGGCAGGCCAAGCCCAGCCAGAGGAGCAGCAAGGACGGCCGCCCCCCGCCCTTGACCCGGAAGCGGCAAGTTTGGCACCGTCCCCGCCTCCGGGCCTGGAAAAGGACAGCGTCCATTCGGCAGCGGCGAGGCCCAGCCACGGCTCCGAGGCGCAGCCCCGGGCTTTTGCGCACCAGTTTGGCGAGCACCAACCACCGCTCCCGCGTCGCATCGTTCGTGTCACGCTGCAGGACGGGATGTGGGACTGAGTGGGCTCGGGGCTGCGCTGGGTGTGTGGGCCACGCGAGCAGAAGCACAAGGACGCGCTCAGGCACTGTCTGCCGGGCAGTGCCTTGCTCAAGCCGGCGCACTGTCAGGGCTCGAGGAAAGGGTGACGAAGCGCCTCTTCAGCCGTCAGCCGCGATGCCGGCGACCAGCATGTCAGTGCCGCGACGAACGACGCCGCGGCTGGGAAGTCCGAGAGCGCCGTGGCGTCGAAGGAGGTGGCACGGCCTTCAATGTCTACATGGACGCCCCTCCTGGTCAAGAGGTACGCCGCTACCACCCCCACTCCAAACGAGTCAACCTTGCGACCGTCCACCCGGCCCAGGGCAGGTGAATCTGCTTCGGCCGCTCCGTGAGAGGGAGCAGTTGGCTCGCCCGAGCGGGAGCGCTCGCTGTGCGAATCGTCAGGGGTCAAGACGGAGTCCACGGACAAGTCGCCTTCCAAACAGGACGGCATGTCGCCGTGGCCATCGTGGTCGAAGCGATCGGCCGTCCAGCAGCTGTCGGAGCACGCGGCGGCGCTGGCAGTGGGCTGCTCCCCCTCGCGGCCATCGCTCGCCGCTTGCGCAGCGCTCTGCTTCGCGGACTCGGCTTCTTCCCACGAGCGTCGAAGCGCCGATGCTGCCAGCTGAACCTCCGGAGCTGCGTGCACACCAACGCACAGCGATTCCAGTGCAACCATGAGCGCCCCGTCCGCACGGGGCGCCCCGGCAGGGCCGGCGGACCAGTCAGTCAGCACGAGGTCTTCAGGCGCGACGCACCGCTGCCAGCCGAGGCTTGGCCCGCAGCACGCCTCCGGGAAGGAGTGGCTTTGCCAGAGTGACTCGCCTGCGTCAGGCAAGTCGGACCCGGCAGAGCAGCTCGAAGCCTCGAGCGCCCGCCGCGCCGACGAGGAGCGTTGCAGCGGGCTTCTTCCCGCTGGGCTCGCCGGTGCATTGGGTTGTGCGCCGCACCGCAAGGCCGGCGGCGCCAAATCGCCGCCGAGGGCAGCAGTGCCGCGCTCATCGCTCGCCTCTGAGCCCGCGAACGTGAGCGCGCCCACATCCCCCCACCGCCGCAGAGACCAGGTGTCTAGCAGGCACTGCTCGAGGCGCAGGTCCCCATGAACGTGCCCCCTGCCGTGGGCGGCGCTCAAGACCCTGAGAAGCTGCCGAAGCAGCCTGCGCGCCAAGCTGGGGCTCGCGGCAAAGATGGACTGCGGAGTTTGCTCGACCACGCCGAAAAGGTCGGGCGCCATGGAGAAAGGCAGAACGATGGCGCCGAGCTTGGGCGAGCCGTCAATGGAGCTGGCACAGTGCACGGTGGCCAGGATGGGGGGTGCAGCGCCGAGGGGTGCCAGACGCAGCAGCGCGTCGGCCTCAGCTCGTGCCTTTCCCCGCCAGTAGTCGGTCGCCGCTTGGTGCTCTTGCCTGTCGTTGCACGACCCCGGGAGGTCGGCCATGTGGAACACTTTCAAAAATGCGTCCCCATACCGCTCGAGGCGCCCGTGGTAGGCCCTCCCGTCGCCCCCAGACTGCGGGTGTCAGTGCGTGGGCACTTGCCAGTCACATAGGATCTCTGCCTGCGAGCAGCGCACTGGGGTCCCGCGCGCGGCGCGCGCTCACGGAAATAAATGCATCCGCTGTTACGACGCGCCCGTCCGTGCAGCGCAGCGCAAACATCGAGCGCCGATGCCGAGCCGAGTGCGTGCCGCGGGCGGCGGGCAACTGCCTGCCTCCACGGACACTGAACCCGGCTCTGCCGGGTCAAACGGGTTGCACTCGAGCATCGGCTCGGAGCGGCGCGCTTTCGCGGCGTGGGCAGGGCCGCATGAAGGCCCGTGCGTGGTGGGCGGTCGTTCTTTCCGTGGCCGCGGCGGCGGGCGCGGCGGCGGGCGCTGAGCGTTCCGCCAGGATGTACTTGGCGCTTGGCCGGAAATCTGAGAACACTGCCACCGTGCGCGCCGCCAAGGGCGCCCTGACGGGGGCGTACCTCTGCTGCAACCTGGGGGAGATGCAGGCCGACGGATCCGTGACTTCGAGGAAGAATGCCACCGAGGTGGCGGACGAGACCGAGGCAATTCGAGCTGCGCTTGCGAGCGTGACCGGCCGCGCCGACCCCGAGGTGTGGCACGTGGTCGGAGTGTCCCAACAGGCAATCGAGAGCCGTTCGTGGGCGCGCTCGGGGGCTCCTGGCAAGTTCGCCGAGCTGGCTGCGTCCTGGCACTCGACCGGACTGATAGTGGACTACGAGCCCTCAACGAACTATTCCCAGGCCCACGCGGAGGCATACGGCCGCTTCCTGGAAGCGCTGGGCGAGGCCCTCCGCAACACTTCGGCAGCCGGCGCTGGGGGCGGCTCTCAGCGGGAGATGCGTGCCGGAATGGACTTTGCTGGGTGGGGCATCCTGGACCAGCCGTTCTGGCACGCCTACGCAGCCGCGTCCCTGGGCCGCTACACCAGCATGAGCCCGACGTACTCTGGCGCCGACTTGCTCAAGGACGAGGCATTCGCCAAGTCCGCCCTCGCTGGCCCGCTGCCGGCCCACGCCGTCGCCTTTGGCCTCGGCACGGAGCTTGACTCGAAGTGCCCGCCGCCGAAGTGGCAGTATCACTGGACCGAGGCACCTCTCCGCAAGTTCCTTGCCGACATTGCGTCCAGGGGCGCGCTGAGTGTTGACCTCTGGCGGGCGGATATCGATGGCTACTGCGCAGAGGGGACGGCGCCGTGGATGCTGGACGCAGTCCGCGACTTTGTGTCGGGGCGCTTGGGCTAGAGCGACCGGCCAGTGCTGCGCCCCGGCGTGCGCAATGCCGTGCGTGTCGTTTCTGGCAGGGAAACAGCCACGAGACCCCTCGCGACCCCCCCCCCCTCCCCCACACACATACATGCCCACGCCGACGGGCTCGGGAGCAAGCAGGTTTAGCGTGCACATATGCGAGAGCGGTCGCGCCCAAACACACGCACACTCGTGCGCGGGGAAGCGCACGGCACGAAGCCCCGCCGTTGGCCAACGGCGCGGCAGGCCCTTCGCGTGAGGCCGTCACTTGGCCTTGGGGTCGACGCCGGGAGGCAGCACGCCAGTCGGGTGCAGCGCGGCGGCATAGGAGCCGTAGAACGAAGCGTAGTACTGCGCTTGGGGCATCTGCGCGTTGGTCATGCCAGTCTCGGGATCGGGGCACCACGCGCAATAGAGGTCCCCCTTGCCCTTGGTCGCCTCGCAGATCTGGCAATAGTAGTCCCGCTCAGGCCTGTAGTTGGTCAGCTCCGAGGTGGCCGGGGCGAGGATTAGGGGCAGGAGGCGGGACAGGCCCTGAACGAGGTCCCTGGACAAGGCGAGGTGGGTGTCGGCAACGATGCGGCGAGCGATGCCCTTGGAGAGGGTGCGAGACAGACGCGTCCGCAGGGGGGAGGCCATCGCCCGGTGGAACCGGGCGTGAAGGCGCGGGGCGAGCCAGCGGCCCAGCACGTTGGTGGTGGACTCCGTGATGGACGCGGACGCCATCACGACCACCTGCGGCGGCAGGAATCGCAGCGCGGCCTCGGCCAGGCCGTCGCGGATCAGAGGGGTGACGTCCTCTGTGATCTTGGCGCTCACGCCCCCGGGCGCGCCCCCGCCCTTGTTCTCGGAGGGCGGCGGGTCCTTCCTCGCCTCCTTCTCCGCCTTGCGGGCGACAAGGTGCTCAGCCATGGCAGCCGCGGCGTGGGAAGCAGGGTCCGCTCCCGTCTGCAGCAGCACTGCAGCGCCGTCGCACGTCCCTCCCAGGCATATGTCAGGGTGCGGGATGTCATCGCCCTCGTCCTCTCCGCGGCCAGCAGTCGATGCCTTCCCGCGCGAGGAGCTCTGCAGCAGCGACGCCGTGCCGTCGGCGGCAGCCGCTTCCGAGGCGTCCGCCGCCCGGCGAGCAACGTCGCCCACCGCCGCCGCAGCGAGGGCGGGGGTAATGTGCAGCGGGGCAGGGGGGGCGCTGGATCCATCCGCGGCAGCCGCCTCGGATTCTGGGGCGCCGCACGCCAGCCTTCGAATCCGGTCCACGACCTGGCCGTGGGCCTCGCTTCCCGAGGCAGAGTTTGGGGCGCTTGCGGAGGCTGCAGCGCAGAGGGCGGCCTTGAGGCGGCGGGCAGCCCTTCGGTCGCCTGCCTGGTTTGGCGGACCCGTCTTGCCCGGTTCTGCCGCAGCAAGCGCCAGCTCGTCGCCGGCCTGGGCCGACCAAGCCGTCGGCGGGCTCTGCTGCTCCTGCCGCGCAAGTTGAGCACGGCGAACAGCCGCCGCGTCAGCCGCAGCGGCGCTGGCTCGGGCTGCCCGCCTAGCCTCTCGCAAGATCACTGCTACTGCGGTGGCCGGATCGGACCCCGCCCTTCGAGCTGCTGACGTCGCTGCCTGCTGGATCAGCGCTGCAGCCAGAGGCAGCGAGCTGCGGGCGCTGGGAGGGTCAAGGTGGCCTGCGTTGCCGCGCCTGGGCGGGCTGCCGCCGGGCGAGGAGGCAGCGGCTCCCGCCGCAAGGTGGGCCAGCGACCCTGCTCCCTGGGCGCCGCCTGGAGCAGCAGGCTGTCCCAGGGCTGTGCCGCGTCGCACCGCTTGGCCCGAAGCGTCGCCAGCGAGAGACGCAAAATGCTGTTGCGCGCCGCGCAGGCCGGCTCTGCCGCGCGACACGGAGCGGGTGCCGGCGGAGCGCAGGAGGGCAGCGGCGCGCTGGAGGAGGGACGCCTTCTGGTCCTCCGAGGCGGGCCGCTGGCGAGACACGATCTCGTCGTCCAGGGGGGTGGAGGGCGCGCGGCCGAACCAGCCCGGCACGGGCTCGCCCTCGGCAACAGGCGCCCGGTCGTTGGCCGGAGACGTGGAGGGAGCGGGGGGCGAAGCGCTGGCAGAGCCGGAGGGGGCCGGAGAGAGGGAGGCCGAGGGGGCCGGGGAGGGCGAGGATTCCCGCCCGGGGGGCGGCTGCTTGACAGGGATGGGGGTCGGGGAGACGGCGCCAACGGGGGCCGAGGGGCTGGGGGACGGGGAGGCAGGCTGGCCGGGCTCGGCAGGCGGCGCGGGGAGCGACCCGGCAGGCACTGGCGGGGCGGGGGGCATGCCCGGCATGGGCGGCGACGGCGGGGAGAGGTTGGCGAGCTTGCCTGC
Organism: Cafeteria roenbergensis; assembly: GCA_008330645.1. Lineage (NCBI taxonomy): Eukaryota > Bigyra > Bicosoecida > Cafeteriaceae > Cafeteria > Cafeteria roenbergensis. Next base: position 252,874 of record VLTN01000014.1, on the reverse strand, counting down.
CATGCCGCTGACTGCGGACGACATTGCCTTCAATGCAGCCCCGACTGTGGCCGCAATTAGGGCCTGAATCTGGAGCATGACCATTTGCGCAATTGCCATGGCCATTCCCAGCAGCTGCGAGATGAACGTGCCGCCTCCTCCCATGAGCAGCGGCTGGATGAACTCCTGCATCATCGTGATGACGACTTCCAGAATCGGGGAGAGCACCGGGCTCAGAATTCCGTCCAGAATTGGCATGATTACCCCCATCAGGATCTTCAGCAGACTCATCACCATCTCCAGCGGGTCTGGGATCTTCTCCAGCGCAGGCGTGGCGGGGCCGTTCGCCCCGCACTGAGGCTGCGAGGCGCCAGCCCTCGCGCAAACGCCCGCGCGGTCAGCCGATGCTTGCGATGCCGAGCGAAACCGCAGCTCGGCGTCCGAGGGCGAGCCGTCGATCGCCGGCTCGCCCTCCACGCCGGCTCCGTCCTCGGACGCCGCATCCGCCGCTGCGCCCCGGGCCGCGGCTTCGGCATGCAGGTCGATGAGAGCCCCCGTCTCGAGTAGGGCTGCGCGCTGCGGCGACCAGATGAACGAAGTGAGCGATGCAGAGCCGCTCGGTCCCACTTCCGCCTCCAGCCCAAGAAGCGACGCCGCCGCAGTCCCCGCCCCGAGCGAGGACCTGCCCGCTCGGCCCCCGACGGGAGAGGTGAGGAGCCGGCGCGAAACCGCCCCCAAGCCTCCCCACGCGGCCAGGCCAGCGTGGCGTGGGGTTGCCGGCACAGCGCCGGCGGCGCGCTGCACCAGCACGGTCGGCACGCTCGCGGACGCAGGGGCGGGCCCCACGGTCCGTGTCATGGACGGCGTCGCCTGGTCGAAGGCTCGGCCAGCGGTTTCACCGTTTCCGCTGGCCGATCGCAGCATCGCCGACGCAAGGGCGCGGGCTGCTGTCCCAGCCCCGCCACTCGCCTGAAGCAGGGACCCCCCTCCCATCGCCACCGCCTCTGCCGCAGCCATGGCCTCCGCCTGCGCGCGGGTTTCTGCCATGATCGCGCTTTGGTGGTCCTCAGCCACCGATGCCGCCGTCGACGTCCGCGTTGTCCTCGTCGACCGCAGAGAGAGCGGGTGCGTTTCCAGCGGCGCAACGGCGGGAGCACCGCCGGCAGAGCCGCCCAGCGGGGTCACGCCGGGCGCCGGCCCAGTGTCTGGGGCGTGGGTCAGGGCCTCGAACCGAGCCATGGTCACGCCATCGCACGCGGGCACCGCTGCCAGGTCCCCAATGCTCGCCGTGCCACAGAGCGTTGGGCCCGTACTCCACTCCCAGCCGGTGCGGCCGAGCAGGCTGCCTGGGGGCGGGGGAGGCAGCCGGCCTGCTTGTGGCGCCCGGCGCTCCGCCGCCCGGGGCGGCTGGCGATGCGACTGCCCGCCGCCCCGGGCAGAGCCAGCGCTCGTGCCTTCCGCTGCTGCTGCCGCCGCTGCTGCTCCTCCTCCTCTGTGGCGGCCTGCCCTGCTTGCCTCGCCCTCCATCCCGTCTGCCTGCGCAGCAGTCTCGGCGGCGGCGGCGGCGGCGGCGTGCTCGGGGTGTGTCGGCTGGCTCTGCTGCACCATGGGGGAACCCTGCATCCACCAGCACGCGGTTTCGTTCCGCGGTGCTTCGGAGGTGCCCGCCGCGGCGTGCCCCGCCGCCGGCCGCAGCGGTGACAGGTGGCCGTCGCCGGCACGGACACCGCTGGCGGGGCACGACGGGACGATGCGGGTCGCCGGCAGCCACTGCTGCTCTGCTGGCGGCACCACCACCACTCTGCAGTTCCGGGCTCTGCTCCAGTGCCACATGCGTTGAGAGACGCCGCGGTGCGCCGATGTGCGCTTCAGGTGCCAGTCGTGGCCGGAGCCCACGTCGAGCCAGAACGAGGCCGCGCGAGAGTAGTTGGCGCCAGGAGCGGGGGGAGCAGCGCCGCTGAGCGCCGCTGCGAGGCGGGCTGCAGCGTCGCCGTCCACGGAGGCGGCGGCAGCCTTGCCCGACGGCACGACCAGTCCGATTGGCTGGAGGAACGGCGTGGGCGCGGTGGCGGAAGACAGCACGCCACCAACGGCCCGCTCTCCGGCCTGGAAAGTGGGCGGGTGGCCGTGCACTCGGAGCGTTGCGCCGGCCTGAGGGGAGCCGTCCCCGCGTTCTGGCGACGAGTCGCAATCGAGCGCAAAGGCGCCCAGCGGGGACCGCCAGGCTTCTCTGCGCCCGGCGGGACTGTCCATCGCAGCGTCGGGCACAGTCGAGCGGAACGCGAGGTCCACAAACTCGCCGTGCACGTGGGCGCGGACGCTGACCACGATTCCGTCCAGCACAGCGTGATCACCGTGCTCCCCGCTTCCGCCCTGCAGCATTGCCCGGGCACGGCATGCCGATGCAACAACAGTGGCATCGCGGATGCACTCGTGCCCTGTACTGCTGGCCTCGTCGCGCTTCGGCGCGCGCCCGTCCGCGGCCAAGGGAACGCCGGGCGCTCCTAGCCACAGCGCGGTGACGGCCACAAGCGCCGCAACTCGGCACCAGGGCGGGCGGAGCCGCCCCATCCGAACGCTGCGAGCCCCGGCGGGCAGGGGCGGGTGGCTGCGCGCCCCGCGACGGCCGGCTGCGGCGGCTGCGGCGGCCGCCGGCAGAGCTGCTCGGTCGCCAAAAACCAACCACAACCGTGGCGCCTCGGTCGCCACTGCTGCCGGTCACGCGTGCGGCACCGTCCGGAGGCCAGCCGCCGGCAAACCGCGCTCCGGCCTCGCAGGGCGCTCCCCACCCCGACCACCTCGAGCGCCGCGGAGGCCGCTGCGCAAGAGCGGGCGACCAGTGACTGCAGCGGCGCGCATTGCTCGCGGCGGCTGGGAATGGCGTCCGCCGATCCCGCTGACTGGAGGCTGTGCGACCCCGGGGACGGGAGCGCGGCGTACTACTTCAATGTGGAAACGGGGGACACGCTGTGGGATCCCCCCGAAGGCGTGGATGCGTCCCAGATTCGCGAGTTTGGCTTCGAGGACGAGCAAGTGTTGGACGAGCTCGGAATTGAAGAAGCGCCTCAAGCGGCCGAGCAGCCTGAGGCCGCTGCAGACGTGGACCAGGAGTCGCATGCCGACGCGGGGGATCCCGCGCCGGGGGTTGCGTTGATCCGCACGTCGCAGGCGGCGAGCGACAGCACCGAGTCGCTGACGCCGCCGCCTCTGCCGGATGCTCCCGGCGCCGCTGGTGATGCCGCCGCCGGAGCGGACCCCGGGCGGCTGCCCACCCCTGTGTCCTTTGACGCCCCCTCGGACTCCCAATCGCGGGGCCCTGCAGGGCTGGTCGCTCCAGCCGCCGAGAAGCCAGGTGAGGAGGCCCGTCCAGACGCGGCGGGCCAGCGCCCGGCCGCGGCCGCTGCCGCTGGGGAGCAGGCGGCAGCGCAGGACCCCGGCACTGGCGCTGCTGCCCAGGAGGAGCGGGCGGCACCCCGCAAGCCTGCACCGGCGGTCAGGGCCTCAGCCTCTATGCCCGGCTGGGGTCTGAGCGGAGATGGTGCCTCAGGCTTCGCAGGGGACCATCTCGGATTTAGCTCTGTGGCCGCGTCGGGCCGCTGCTTTGCTCGCGTGGCGGCTGCGCTGGGCGTGTGGGGGCGGTCGGGGGGCACTCACTCGTCCATCGTGGGCACACTGGGCCACCCGATTCAGGGGGGGAGGATTTCCGCCGCGGGCCAGTGGGTGACTCGCCGGGGCGAGTCCAGGGGTCTGACCCATGGTGAAGTGTACTGGGTTAACAGGGTCACTGGCGAGACCAAGTGGGAGCGACCGGAGGACGTCGACAAGCCGGAGCTGAGCGACGCGGCGCTCGCTCACTCGGACGTGAGCGACACCGACCCGCTGCTGGGGTGCAGGCCCCGCGCCGCAGAGGCCGAGGTGCTTGGCGACCCGGACTCCCGCCTGGAGCGCGTGTGGGGGGGCGGCACCGACCACAGCGACGCGGCGTCGCTGCTGATGCGGGCGGGGCTGATGCCGGAGGCCCTGGCCGCGGCGTGGAGCGCGGCCGAGGAGGAGGCGGGCGACGCCGCAGCCTCTGCGGAGGACGTCGCCAGGGAGCTCAACGCGCTCAGCGCGGCGGCCGCCCAGCACGGTGCCGCCGCCATCGCCGACGCCGCCACCACCACCGACGGGCCACTTGCAGCCGGCGAAGAGGTCCCCGCTCAGCGCCCCGCCGCCCCTGGCGCCGCCTTCAAGACTCGGCCGCCGTGGCCCACTCTGCCCAGCATCCCCACTGTCGTGCCCGCGGCCCCCGGCGACGGCGGGCCCCTCGGCGCCGGGCAGGCCGTCTGGCGCCTTGTGCCTGCGCTTCCGTCCGTTGCGACGCTCGCAGCGGAACAATACGCCGACGCACAGGCAGCCGGGGGAGAGTCTGGCGCGGCAGAGACGTCGTCTGCCGCCGACGCCTTGGACGATGACGTCATCGGCAGCCTCCTGGTGGCTGCCAGCGGCCCGTCGCTCGCCACAGGGCTCTACCGGCGGCTCAGCGCGATGCTCGTGCTCATGCAGAGCCAAGGCAGCGACGAAGAGTGGGCAGAGCTGCTTCGCCTCCACAACTCCATCCTGCCCCGATTCCTCGTCTCGTGCCTGGGGCCCACGCTGCCCCCTGCGGTGAGCAGAGCCGCGGCCCAGTGTCTGTTCCTCGCCGCGCAGCTGGACGACGACGTCCCGCGGATGCTGATCACGCCCTTCAGCCGCGCAGCGGCCCCTGCTTGCGGGGCTGTGCGCAGACCCGGCGCCGACGGCGAGGCCGCAGGCGCACCTGCTGGCCCGGACGGCACGGCGCCCGGCAGCTCTGCCGCCAGCATCGCTGGCGCATCGGAGCGAATGCCGTCCTCTGAGCAGCCGCTGTGGCGGTGCTGGGCGGGGCTGAGCGACACGATATCTGTCTGCATTGCAGGCATCGTGGCGTCGCTGCACGGCTGGCGCCTGCGGTGGCCAAGGAGCCCGGAGGGCGCCGCCGCCACCGCCGCCGCTGCCGCCGCCGCCGCTGCTGCCGCCGCCGCTGGTGGTGGTGGTGGTGATGTCTCTGGAGCAGGTGCTGGGGAAGCAGCAGGGTTTGCCAGCGGGACTGCGCCTCCCGCAGAAACCATCGCCGTTGCCCGGGCTCGGAGCGACACTGTGGACGAGGAGTCGCTCTTTTCATTCTGCTTGCTTCTCGAGCTTGCTCTTGGCGCAACGGTCATGGAGCCGGTTCAGCTGAGCGAGCTCGGGTACCCGGACGCACCCGGAGGGGCCGGCCAGGCGGACGCCGGGGAAGGAGGCGCGCCTGCCGAGGCCGTGGCGACGGAAACCCTGGCGTGCCTGAGAGACGCAGAGCTCCGCTACGCAGCTAGCGCGTGCCTGGCGTCCGCGCTCAGCGCCGCGCCACGGGGCCAGACCACGGCGGCAGTGACCGCCGCTCTCTCCTCATTGACCCTCGCCTGCGAGGAGGCAGTGTTCGCGGACCCTGCCGCCACAGCTCAAGCCGGCGTTGCGGCAGGGCTGGCGCCCGACGCCCAGGGCCGCATTCCGGGCTTGAGCGACGTGCTGTGCGACCACCCGTCGCTCGTGGCTGGCATGGCAGCAGGCTTGCTCAACGTTCTGGTGGGGGTGGGCGAGCACCACGCTGAGGTCTCTGCTGGGGCGAACCCTGACCAGCTGACTGCCGCCACGTCCCTCATTCGCAGGCTGCTGCAGCCAGGGGCCCTGCCTGCGTCCGTGGTGTCCCTGTTCTACACCACGGACCTGCACGTGCTGATAGACATCTGCCTCAGGGAGGTGGTGGACCTGCCGGAAACGGACCCACTGCGGGCAGAGTACGTGCTGACGCTGCAGGAGCTGTTGCTGCTGTCGCAGTGGCACAAGGAGGGGTCGTACCGGGCGGACGACGTCGTCACTGTAGTCAGCGACCTCATCACCTCCGGGGCCGCGGACGCCGTGCCGGCGGTGAGGGACGCCGCCGAGAGCCTCCTGCTTGAGTGCAGGGACCTCTTGGACGACTGAGCACCGCCTCCAACCCGCGGTCGCGGGAGGGTCTGGGCGCTCGTATGTTCGCACTGCCGTGCTCTTTGGAGCGCCCGCAGGCCTCGGGCGCCCGGTCGCTGCCGTGTGCGCTTCAGCGAGTGACCTGCATGTGTGCCTAGCGGCGCTGTTCGCTTCGTGGTTCACAACAATCGCGCGGCCGGGTGCACGCTCGCGCCCCGTCACGGTAGCCGCACGCGCTCGAACGCTGTCACGCAGGGCCTGCTCAAGGCTTCCTCCTCGGCGGCGGACAGATCGTACCGGCTCATTCCTCCAGCGTTGCGGGCACCGCCACGGGCGCGGCAGCGGGAGTGGAACCCCCCTCCTCCTCAGCATCGCCTTTTGGCGTCGCCGCAAGCGAGCCCAGCAGACCCGAACCAGACACGAGCTCCCCCGAGCGGAGCATGCGCGCGGCCGACTCGATGCGCGAGAGCGAGGACTTTGCCGAGAGGCGGTGAAACGACCTGCCAAAAGCCAATTGCGCACGCAGGGTCGACTCCGAGTCGTAGGAAGTCGCAAACGTGGAGTGAACCTTTGCAGGGTCCACTCCTGCGGTGATCTCCTTGGGACGCATGCCGACGGGGAGCTGATACACCTCCTTCCGAGACAGCAGCTCGCGGACGATGTCCGAGCCCTTGGTCCCGGTGAGCTCAAGGCGCGCCACGTCCCGCATCGTGCTGTCCTCTTTGGCGAGAACGGTTGCAAAGTGGTTCGCGGCCGCAAACGTGAACGCAGAGCCTGGCTTGCCGCGACGCCCGGTCACAGGGTCCACGATGCTGTCGAATGCGGGGTCGCCTGCCTTCGCACCAGCGCGCGCGAGGGCTTCGGCGGCGCCGTCCTCGTCGTTGGCGGTCCAGGAAAGCCGCCTCGTCCGCCTGGCGCGCTCTGTGGAGCGGGCCTTGGTCTGCTCTTGCCTGGAAGGCGGCTCGTGCATGCCGGCCCCGGCGGACCGGCCAGCGCTGCCGAGCCTGCCGCTCGACGACGCTCGTGCCGCAAGCTGAGCGCTCGGCACGTTTGGCAGCTCCTCCGCCTGCCGATCCAGCACGCCCAGCGCCTCCGCCGTCATGGCCAGCTCCTCCGCCGCGTCGGCGTCTGGATCAAAGCTGGAGTCCCGCCTGAGGCCGGTGGCGTTGCCGCGCTCCACCGGCATGCCAGCCGATGCAGGCGAGCGAGCCCGCTGGCTCGTCCAGCTCTGCGAAGTCGCCCCGGCAGGGGGCTCCGTCAGCCCGAGGCCCTGCTCAGCGCCGCTGCCTCGGCTGTCCTGTGCCCCCAGCGCCTGGATCCGCGCCATGAGCAGTTTCTCCGTGAGCTCCCCCGCTGCCGTTCGCGTGAGCACCTCTCCGTCCACGATAAGCCTCTCGCCGAGGACGGGGCGGCCGGCCATGGCGTCTCTGATGACGTCCCCGCCCGCGCCCGCGGCCCCTGGGCCGCCCCTCGCCAGGGCGGACAGCTCGCCAATCAGCATAAGCCGCGAGAGGTCTGGGTTTCCCGCCCTGGCGCCTCCGCCAGAGCCGTTCGCTGCTGCTCGCTCGGCCTCCGCAGCCTGCAAGGGACACACCGTCTCTGCGTCAAGGGCAAACGTGGTGGGCGACTGCCCCATGGGCGCTGCCCCGGCCTTGATTGTGGCAAGGTGGCGCTGCAGCGCTCCCAGGCCCTCCCCGGGGGCGGGCGCATCGGCAGTCAGCCGGTTCGCGCCCAAGTCGTCCCAAGGAGCGCCACTGACGCCCGTGCGTCCAGTGGTCCGGCCAGTGGTGCGGCCGGTGGTCCCACGGATCGTGCCCACGTCCGCGAGCCCCGCTGTTGTGCCGGTGCGAGCCGTCACCAGCTCTGGCGCGCCGCCAGAGTGGTCTTCCTCGTCTGCCAGGCCAGTCGGGAGAGTCGCGCCAGAGTCCCGCGCGAGCGCGCTGTCCTCCGGCAGAGACGTCCCGATGAAGCGCCTGATCGTGGCCTCTTGGCACTCTGCGATGCTCGCGAGCTCCTGGGAGCGTGCAAGCGACGCGGCGTCGCGCTCGTGGTTGGACTCCCGGGCGCTGGCCTCCTTGGCACGGCGTGCTGCTGCGCTGGACTCGCGCGATATCTGTGCTGCTGCGCGCTCGGCGTTGGACCGCTCTGCCGTGTCCTCCCGGTAGATGCGGTCAGACACTTCGCTAGCCTCGCTGTCCAGCCTGCTCCAGAGGGGCTGGGAAGGGAGCCTCACGGGCAGGTCAGGGCGGACGCGAGAGGTCGCACGCGTCCTGCTCGTGGACCCGCTCCGACGCTGGGGCGAAGACCACGACCCGCTGCCTCCACCCGAGCGGCCTACTGCCCCCGAAACGGTGTCGGCTGACTCGCTACCGCAGGCGCTCCGAGCTACGGCGCCCTCGGGCGTGGACGCTGCCTCGGTGCCGCTGGTGGCCAAGTCGCCATCGTCACCGCCGCCCCGAGCCGCGGCGGCTCCTGGCCGCAAGCGCTCCATCGAGTCAGCCGGCGCCTGCCCAGGAGCCGAGCCGGGGCTGCCATGCGATGGGGGCCCGGGCGAAAGGCCCGCGCCCTGCACCGCCCCGGTGAGTTGCTGGCCCTTCGACGATCGGTCAAGCCACGAAACCGACGAAACCGACACGCCCGTGCCTGGCCGGCCCCTGTCCGCGTCCGCGGCCTCGTCCTCGTCCTCGTCCTCGTCCCACTCGAGCTTGAAGAAGTCCTCGGGGCGCGGGGTGGCAGGCTTTGAGGCAGACGAAGCAGGGAACCTGCGCGACTCGCCGCGCTTGAGGCTGTCGGAGGCTTGAGCAGCAGCATCGCTCACCGAGGCCTCGCCCGGCGACCACGTCGCCGCGGCTGCGCTCCCTGGCGAGTTTGGAGCGCTTCGCCTTGCAAGCTCCGCTTCCAAGGCGCTGGGGCGGCCCGAAGCCTCCGCCTGACGCAGCTTTTCGGCCTCGTGCTCGAGGAAGCTGCTGTCCACCGCATCCTCAAACTGCATGCGCACTCGGCGCAACCCCACCGCGAAGGACTCACCCCCGACGAGCACCTTGCTGTACTGCTTGCTCGGCGCGAGACCCAGGCGCTGCCTGCGCGAATCTGCGATTTGCGATCGGCCGCGTTGCTCGATTCGCCGCTGGCGCTCGAGCGCCTCCCGGGCGGCTTTGGCGGAGTCGAAGTTGTAGCGCTTGGCACGGGAGCGAGAAGTGAGGCGCCCAGAAGGGGGAGGGGCGGCTGCAGGCGTGCCTGCAAGCTGCGCCTCTTCCCTCGCTTGCATGCGCCGCAGCAAGGCGGCTGTGGCAGAAAGCTGGGGAGTCTCCGGTTCTGCCTGCGAAGAAGCAGCGGCGGCCGCGGCGGCGGCGTCGGCAGCGGAAGGAGCGGCAGCAGGGGCGCCCGGCCCGTCCTGAGCAGTGTTGTGCAGCCGCGGGTGGGGCGCAGCCGCGCCCTTGCGGCCCGATACTGCCGCGCTTGCGGCGCCTGGGCGGATACTCTTTCTTGCAGCTCGGCCGGACAGGGAGCCCGTGCGGGACCGCTTTGTCGCAAGCGGAGAACTCCCGGCGGCGGCTGCCGCAGCGGCAGCCGCCGCCGCCGCCGAGGCGGCCGCCTGGGCCTCCGGCGAGTCCTCCGCTTCCTCGTCAAGCTCGTTGCCGACCACCACCTTGATGGTGAAGATGCCCCTCCTATCGACCCGCCAAGGGCCCACCAGCTCGCCCTGGAGCTGCTCGAGAATGGCCGGGCGAGAGCTTTCCGCGCGCTTGTTGATGGATGCCGCCGCAACAGACACCCGCGTGGGCGCTCGTGAGGCCCTGGATTGGGTCCTGCCCTCGGCCACTGAGCCCGCGGCGCGCGATCGACGAGCGTCCTCCTTGGCCTGCTCGGCGTCCTCGACGGCGTTTGCGATGGTGCTTGCGATGGCGGGGTCGTCCGAGCGGGCCAGCGAGATGCCGGAGCCCCTTGCCGCTGCCGAGATGTAGAACCAGTCCTGCTCGAGGTAGATGCGTGCCCCGTTCATGATGATGCTGCCCTCGGCAGGGGACTCGTCCGGCCGCTTGCCTGCCGACGAGGGCCGCGCCACTGCGGCTCCCGGCGCTCCGCCGGTGGCGGGCCGCTTGTAGGCGTCCTCTTCGTGGTCGCTGTCCGGATCGAGCGACGTAGTCGTCATGGCCAGCGTGGTGGCGATGCCGTCTGTCAGGGGCGTCTTCACGCGGCCCGACCGCGGCCGCGGCGGGCCATCTGGCGACGTGGCCGCGATGTCCGTGTGAGCGCCACGACGCCGCTCGGCTCCCAGCGCCCCCATCACCGACCCGTCTGGGAGCTGCGCCTTGAGGGCCGGCATCGCGCGCCACGAGCCCAGCACCAGCGGGGCCTTGTTGGCCGTGTCGTAGAGCACCTCGTAGCCCGGGTCCCCCTCGAAGTACACGCCGCTTGAGTTGCCCGTCGTGGCGGGGCCCAGCAGGTAGGCATGTGCCTTGGAGGCGGGAACGTGGGCAGGCACGGGGCGGGGCACGCCCACCTGGTCGCCGACTCGACGCAGCACATCCCTGCCCAGGCCGGCCGGCGGGTCGTGCGGAAGGGTGTTGGCCCCCCTGGCGGCCTCCAAGGCGGACGCCGGCTGGGCTGCCGTGCCGAGTGCCTCGCTGGACAGTGTGGGCCACGGCGTGGGCTCTGCCAGTACCATACTCGGTAGGGCCGCCAGTCGTGCCGTGCGCTCCGCAGCGCGTCTCGTGAGCGAAAGGAATGCGGATTCGTCGCCGCTGGCGGCCGACGACAGGGGGACAAGGTCCTCGCTTACGGCATCGGCGACCGATGCGCTGCTCTGCTGGCTTCTGAGCCGGGCCAGGGCTTGAGGGTCGAGCACGGGCTGGGGCAGGCCAGGCGCGGTGAGGTTCTTGGCCGCGTGGCGGGGCGGGCTGCCCAGCCCGACAAGCCCCACGCCGCCGCCGCCGCCTCCGTTGGCGCGACGGCTCGGATTGGCGATGCCGCCCCGCAGAGACGCGGCCACGGTGTCTCGCATCGAGCTGACCGCCCCTCCCAGGAAGCTTGTCGCGCCGTTGCGACCCCGCACCGAGCCCACGATGGCGCCCCTCGTGTCGACGAGCGCTTTGAGCTGGTCCGGCCGAAGGGCCTTGGCGGCGGAAGCGCTCAGCTCCACGGGCCTGTGAACGTGGGACCCGATGACGCTGCCCGCCTTCCAGTCGTCCTCGCCCCGGCCCGCCATGGCAACGAGCCAGAGGGGCTCGCCGTGACGCACCTCCGTCGTGCGCTGTGGGTGCGCTAGGTCGCACAGGCGGAACGTGAAGATCGGGGCGCGCACGGTGCGGGCCTTGGCATCGGCCTGGCGAGCGACGGCTTTGGCCGCGGCGGCGGCGGACTCGGGGCTCTCCCCCGGGTCGGCCGGCGCCACAAGCGGCTCCTCGTCGGTGTCAGCGAGGCCCGCCCGCACGCCCCCGCGCCCCACCACGACGTCCCGAAAGGGCGGCACCCCGCGCTGCTCCCATCGCTCGTCGGGCATCATCACGCGGATGTCACCCGTCTCCCTGTCCACAACAAGAAACGCCCCCGTGCCCTCCTGCTGCAGAGCCACGCGCTGCCCGTAGCACACGCGCTGGTCGGTCGAGTTGGAGAGCGTCATCGTCTGCCCGGCCTTGACGCGCGCAACGCGAGCCCGCGCCTTGTGCTTCAGCTTCACGGCGGTGCGGCCGACAATCAGCTCCACATTTGCAGCGTTGGCCTCGGCGTAGTTGGGCGTAAATACGGGCCCGTCGTACGTCCCCTCACGGATTGCGCGCTCGGTCTCGCGGCTCTGCCTCGTCCAGCCTGCCTGCTTAAACATAGCGATGGCCAGTCGGGAGGCGGCGCTGCCAGGCTTGGCCGTGCTTTCGCTGGCCTCCCTGGCGCCGACCCGGGCCTTTCTGCTCGCCAGCGCCTCCACTCGCTGGTGGGCTGCAATGGCGCGCGCGTGTGCCGCGTGCCCGCGCAGCGACTGCAGCATCTTGTGACGCGCAATGGCGGGGTTGTGCGGGGGGAGCTGGATGCCGGCCGCCCCCGCCTCGTCCGAGCCCTCTCCGTCACCGCCGCCGTCGTCGTCGTCCTTCGACCCTGCGTCGGCGTTGCCCGTCGGGCGGTGTCGGCGGGAGCTGCCCTGCCTCTGATGCTGCTGCCCCTGCTGCTGCGACGCCAGTCGCGACCCGTCGGAGCGCCTGGATTCGGCCAGGGAGCCCGGGGCGGGTCTGCCGGCGTCCCATTTGCCCCGTAGGGGGCTGCCTTCATCCCTGTGCTGAGGGGAGGGCGAGGCGTCGCTCTGGTCTCGCTGCCCGGACCCGCCGCTGCTTCCTCCGTCCCAGCTGGCATCCCGAAGGCAACCGCTCCCACCGGGACTGGTGCTGGGTGAGGGCGAGTTGGTGGCTCCCAGGGACGCCGACGCCCAGATGGAGGCTGCGGCGTGGCGCTGGCGCCGCACGGCGGTGGCTCTCCAGTGACCGGAGCGTCCGGGCGACCTCGAAGCGCCGGCGCCCTGGGCCGGGGAGGCGGCCCCAAGGCCGGTGGCGGACTCCAGCCCGCTGTTGGTGCCCTGCCGCCCGCGCAGCCGCAGCCTGTCCTGCCGAACCCTCGAGCCAAAGGCGGAGTCGGTCGCCCCGGACGGCGACGACAGCCCTCCATGGGGGCCTGCCTGCGTCCAGGAGCTCGTGGCGGTGCCTGCAGAGCCCGGCGGGGACGTTCCCCCATGCGCAAAGGGGAAGTGAGAGGTGGACACGGAGGAGACGGAGAGCTCCGACCGAAGGCGGGAGGGCAGCTGGCCCGCAGGCGCCGCCGCAGTAGCACCGGCTCCCGAAGCAGGTCCGTGGGCGCCGCCGCCGCCCCCGGCAGCCCTCCACGTGCCTCCCAGCGGCGAGGCGAGTGACAGGGCAGGGGAGGACAGCCCGGGGGACAGGGGCTCCAGTGTGGGGCGCAGCACCTGGTGGGAGGCCCCGGCCGCAGCCAAGGCGCCCCCTCCTGCTGTGCCTGGAGCTCCAGAGCCTGGCCGGGAGAGCGCTGGCTGGGACGCTGACTGCCCGAGGAGGGAGAAGCCGGCCCGGCGAATGGGGCTGAAGGGCCCCGAGCGGGAGCCGCTGCCGGGAGCGACCATGTCGGTCGGCAGCGCGAGCTGCAAGGACGACCTCGTTGCCTGGCTTCCAGCGGGTTTGTTGCAGCTGGCGCTCGCAGCTGCGGCGCCGCTCCTGGGCAGGCGCTCAGCCCGCCCCCCCGCCGCAGCAGCCTGCGCCTTGAATTTGCGCACCTCGGAAGGAACAAGCCCCATCCGGGCCAGCTTTAGCGAGCTCTCGGACGTGTCCCTGCGGCGGGCAGCAATCAAAACGAGGAGCATCACCCAAGGGAGCAGGGTGCGTCGGCGAGAGCGCGCGGACGGCGTGCCACAGACTGCGACCTCAGCCTCGAGTCGCCGCTTGCAACTCCCAATCTGCAGGGGCAGCGAGCGCAAGTCGCGGGGATGGCGCGGTCGCCGGGATTGCCGGTGTCGCTGTCGCAGGTCCAGGCGCTGAAACTCACACAAACTTCCACACTGGCGCGCGCCGCCCGAGGGACACCGGGTGACGACCACGGCGAAGCGAAAGGTTGGCTGCGAGGCTGTCCGCCTTCCGCTCCTTGGAGTCCATCTTCGGCTAGCGCCCGGCCAAGGCCACAAAACTCCGTTGGGCGCACCCGCCGTGCCGCCGCGGTCTGGCACACCCCTCCACGTGGAGCGGCGGCTTTCGGCCAGCTACCAGGAACCCTCCGACTCAGCACTTGCGCCGTGCAGGCCGGTGGCCGCCTCCGGGTTGTGTTCTCCAGCAGCCTAACCGAGGCGACCACCAAAGCGTTGCATCAATGTTGGGAGCGCCGGCCAATATTGAGGTTGGCGGGTGAGGCATGCGAGCTGACACGAGCTGCCTTCCGGCTCTCGCACCCTCGATGGAGACCAAAGTGCGGCAACTCATCGGCTGCACACGCTGCAACAGATCCCCGCGCGTAGTAAAGGTTGCCTGCAGCTGTTGCGTGGCGCATTTCCGATGCGGACGGCGGAGGCCAAAACGCCAGCCCGAGCAACAGCCACATGAGCATGCAATGCGCTCAACGCAGCCGTCACGTGACGCCTGTCGCCGCACTGAGAGACCGCTTGTCGCTATGGAGCGCGAAAACGCTGTCCACAATGCTGGCATGACTGGCTTCCGGCAGAGCCGGAAAGCAAACGGCCGGCAGTTTGGCGGGCCTGTCATTGCCACGCCACGACCAGGAGCTGGGCGACCCGCTGCCCGCGTCTCGCCCCGGGCGTGCAGTTACTCAGCGGGGAGCGGGAGGCCGACTGCTTCGCGGGCCGGGAGCGACCAAGCGCACCTGCCGCAGTCGGGGCAACTGCCAAGCAACGTTTGTGCTCCGTGCTTGACTGGCGGCGGCATGGACGGCCGGAGCCGCAGCCGCAGCCCGGGCACTGATGCAAGCCACGTGGCTGACGCGGACCGGAGGGCGGAGCGCGGCTACGATCGCGCGTTTCTGCACATGCTTGTCGCAATCGACGGCGCGTTCAAGTCGCTGCCGCGCGCACTCCAGATTCGTGTGGAGCGTTGGGTTCTGAAGCTCTCTGAGCCGTGCACGAGTAACAGCTTTCGGCGCAACCGGAACCTGCATGCGGCCCTGCTGGCGGCCATGGTGCGGACCGGCGAGTTCTCAGAGCCCTTCACGGGCATGCCTCCGGACGGCCGCCTGCCCAGGCTGCCAACGCACCTTGTGAGTGATTGGAGCATGCAGTGTCCCGTGCGCATGCCCCGGCTTGCGTCCCCTCTCGCCTCCGTCCTCGTCAGCCTCAGGCCGCCACTGCGCCGCCCTCGCCTTGAAATCCCGCTGCCCTGCGCAGACGCTGAGCGTGAGAGACGAGGAGAGACGCCTGCGTCGCTCGTCCAGCAGGGATGCAGAAGCAGGGCACCCCACACGCACTGCCGGCGCAGCGCTGTCCCAGCCATCCCGGCGACGGCTGTCACAACAACCACCCCCGCAGCAGCACCAGCACCAGCACCAGCAGCACGGCAGGCCTCAACTGGGCTCCTCCTCCGCGTCCAGCCGCGTTCGCCGTCGCTCGGTGTCGGCCGGAGCGGCCTCCGCCACCTCAGAAGCAGCTGGGAACGGCGGCAGAACCCGGCCGGGTGCCTGGGAGGCAGCAACTGGCCTCGCTGGCTCGAGCCTTCGCCCTCCCAGGAGGATTGTCGTCGGGCCGCGGCTCGGATCAACGCCAGAGCCAAGCGACCGGGAAGCCGCTATCCAGCCAAGATCTCGGCCTCCGTCAGCGCCGATCCAACCTAGTGGCTCTGCCGGGACTAGCTCTGCCGGTGCTGTCGAGCAACAGCACGCACGGCAGCCGCGCACCGTCTCTGAAACGCTCGCGGCCACGTCAGCAGCTGCGGACTCAGCCCTCGGCAGAGCCATGCGAAGGATCACGGGCCAGGTCTTGCCAGCTCGTCGAGGGCGGGCGGCAGCCGTGGCGGGAGGTCACGCCAGCCGGAGCAGCAGCGCGCCTGCGCTGCAAGCGAGCAGCAGAGCAGCGCACACCGCGACGCGAGGCTTGGCCCACCATCCGCAGCAGCAGCAGCAGCAGCAGCAGCAGCAGCAGCAGCAGCAGCAGCAGCAGCAGCAGCAGCAGCAGCAGCAGCAGCAGCAACTGTGGCCAGCAGGGGCGGGGCGTGGAATTGGGCACGGCCGCACGGTTGAGGGCTGGCATTCTGGCGACGATTCCGAAGCAGGGAGCGCCGAGAGAGACGACTCCCGGCGGCGGCGCAACTGGCAGAGCAGTGGGGAGCACGGCATGCCGCCGCTCCGTGGTAGGCAGCCTCCTCTGGACAGCTGGCAGCAGCACGGTCAGGCGCCGAGGCAGCCCCCGTCCCCGCCCCTGGCGCCGACGCCGCCGCCGCAGTTGGGCACGCGGTCGCGGCTCGGACAGCTCCGTCGCGACACCAGGGGCCGCACGCGGCCGGGCGCTGCGTCCGTCGGGTCCGCAGGCGACGACGCTCCCCAACGAGCAGACACCCTCCGCCGGGGCCGGTCCGGCAGCGGCGCCCCAGACGCCGCGGTGTTGCTCCCGGACCCGGGTCCCTGGGCTGAGGGGGCCTTTCCGGCCCGTATGCAGCGCGGCAGGGCCAGCGACCCAGCCCACCTCTCCACCCCGCCGAGGCGATGGCAGGCCCCATCAGGGTGGGATCGTGTCTCCCCAGGCACGGTGGACCCGCTGGCCGCCCACGGGGCTGCCTCTCCCAGCGGCCGCAGCAGCCGTGGCGCCCGCGCCCGGTCAGCGTCACGCTTGCGCCTGCGTCTCGGCGCCTCACCCGCTAGAGCCGGTACGGGGCGACGAGCAACGGCGGCCAGCCGGATTCTCGGCGAAATGGAGCGAGCAGCGGCAGCCCTTGAGCGAAAGTGGTTGAGAACCACCGACTCCGGCGACCAGCGCGTCGGCCAGGTTGCACGCCAGCGCGACGGCTCGCCGGGGGCTGGCGCGGCCAGCGGCAGGCAGCACTCCGAAGATGCGCGGCCGCGAAGTCGCTCGTCGCGGCGTCACTCGCGCGGTAAATCCGCCGGACTGTGCTGCAGCAGCGTCAGCGGGTCGGGCGGCAGCGGAAGCGACAGTGACAGCGACAGCGCCGAGGACGATGGCGGCAATGCCGACGGCGCGAACGGTGCTGGCAGCCGTGGCAGCTGCCGCACCCGCGGGGCCTTGCCAGAGGGCCCGGCCTCTGCTGAGCCCCGAGGCAGCGCCGGGCAGCCTGGGCGCCACCGCAAGTCGAGCCGTCGGTCTCGACGGCGTGAAACCGCCCGTCATCGGTGCGCGTGCCCGGTCTGCGGCTGTGAGTCAATGCCCCGTGCTGCTGCTCTGCGGCAGGGCCGAGAGACAGCGTCTCCTCCGTCCACCCCCATGACGGCGCCCGGCCCAGGCACAGGCCTCACCGGCCAGGCAGGCGCGGCCGCGGCGCCGGGCGCGTCGCTCTCACAGCCCCCAACGCCCGCGGCACCGGCAGCCGGATCCCCAGAATCTTTGGCCGAGATTGCAAGCCTGCGCTCCCAGCTCCGCCGCATGACGCTGTCTCAAGCAGAGAGCGCCGCACGGGCGGCCGGCGCAGAGCGAGGCCTGGAGGAGCTGCGGGCGCGACTGAGCGACGCGGTCAAGGCCATCGAGGAGCTTGCCGGAAAGTACGCGGGGGCAGAGCGGGCGGCGGCAGAGACCAGGCGGTCAGCCGACCGAATGCGAAAGCGGGCGCTGGCGGCCGAGGGTCGCGCAGCTGCGCTGGAGGAGGAGCTCTCGTCCGTCAAGAGCCGGTCACGCAGAGCCGTGGCGCGCGTCACCGGCAGAGCCGAGCAGCTCGTGAGTGAGGCCCGGCGCTCTGCCGAGGAGCGCGAAGCCATGGCCGCAGCGTCGCTCGCGTCATCCCGGATCGACCTGAACTCTCTGCAAGCTGCAGCTGCGGCGAGGGGCAGCGGCGGGGGGACGGCGGTACGGCCGGCCTCGCCTGCCAAGCCCTCCGCCAGAGGAGAGCATGGCTCCGCTCTGTGGGGCAGAGCCGGAGGAGAGTCTGCGCTGCGCGGCGGCTTCACGGCGGGGCCGGCCTGGGGCAGCGTCCGGGAGCCGCTCTCCAGCGCTGGGGGGCGGCAGGGCAAGCTTCCGGCCGGCCGTCGCTCGGCTGACGAAGAGGCTGGTGCCGCAGGCGATTGGGCCGGCGCCGGCGCCGGCGCTGGCGCCACCTCCAGCCGAGTGCGGTTCGCGACTGGGCGAAGCGATGTTGCTGGCGCAGCTGGCGCAGCCGGCGCCGCCTCGTCTCGGGGCGGCGGGCACGGCCGCAGCGACGAGCCCTCGCCAACTGCGCGCTCGAGGAGTCCGGCCTCCGCCACAAGGCGAGCCCCCGAGGCGCCCCCGGAGCGGATGGCGGGATGGGCGTGGGGCAGGCCAGCGTCCTTTGCCGGAGCTACCGGCGGCGACGGCGGCGGTTTCGCTGCTCGATTCGGTGCGCTCGACACGGGGGGCGGTGGCGGCGTGCGGGATCCCATGCTAGCGGCGCTAGGGCGGTCAGCGGACGCGTCGGGCCTGCGAACGGGCGTGCGCGGTGGCGGGAGGCAACGGACAGGGGATGGTGCCGCCAGCAGAGCCGAGCGAAGCAGCGGCACTGGCAACGGCAGCGGCGGCGGCGGCGGCGGCTGGAGTGGGGCGCTCGACTCACCCGCCAGCGGACTGGCCGCCCCGCACGACGGCGCCGGGCTGGAGGTCACGGACGCGTCCGGGTCGGGTCTCGGTCCTGCTCCGCAGGGCACAGCGGGGACACACGCGGGCAGTCGGGGAGCCAGCCCGCACCGTCGGCAGCGGGTTGTTTCCGTTGCAACGCCGTCTCGACGCGACGCTGGCTCAAGACGGCACGGTGCGCGCGCGGCAGGGGCTGGCAGAGGTGCCAGTGCTTCAGGCGCTGGCAGCGCTGCAGCCAGCGGCGGGCAGGCTCTTGCCAGCGCCGCTTGGCTCAGCGGCGCTGCCCGGCGGGGCGGGACGATGGTTGCCAGCGATGTGAGCGACAGCTCTGTCGACCGGAGCGACGCGGACCTAACCGCACAGCTGGCGCAGGGGCTGCACTGAGCCGACGGAGCTGCTGGGCAGGGCAGGGCGGGAAATGAGCGAGCTCGCGCACTTTCCGAGTGGGGCGGCAGCGCTGCGAGCATGTGCTTGGCCTCGCGTGGACGTGTCGCCGAATGCTCCCAACGCCCAGCACAGGGACAGTGGGGCATGACAGAGCGGTTGATTGCTTGTTCAGAGGACCACGCAAAGCGACGGGGCAACCGCTCAACGCACGCGAGCGCGACCAGCGCGCCGGCCGGGCGCCTGCCCAGCAGGTGCCGCCTCGCCTGTCGCCGCCGCTCGCTTCAAGGCGGCAGCGCAGGGCACGGCCGTGAGGCGCATCGCAGGGAACGGGGGTGAGTGGGAGGCGGGGCGTCCTGCGGCTCAGAGCTCGAACTCGTCGCCGATGCGCCAGAGGCCGTCGTTGAGGTAGTGGATGATACGGATGCCGATGCCCTTGGTGGCGGAGCGGATCTCGCTCACGGACATGGCGAGCTGGCCGACGGCGAGGGCGTGCTCCTTGCCCTCCGCGTAGACAGCCTGCACGGGAACCGAAGCGCGTGTTCACCACGGGGCGGCGGTGGGGGGTGAGACCGGGGGGGGCGAGAGGGGCAGTCCTTTGCAGCGGGCTCGAGGGTGCTGGCGGGACCGGGGCGGCCGCCGCAGCGAGACTGGAGCACGGGATGGGGGCACCACGCCTGTGTGTACGTGTATGTGCGTGTGTGTACATGAACCCCTGCCGGCCAGGGCTCCGTGTCAGAGCCCTTCCGGTGGCGCGGCCGCCGCGAAGGCCGGAGAGGTTGGCTCACCACTGCGGTATGCTCGGGGAGGTCCTCCTCCGGAAGCCACCCCCCGGCGGAGGTGAGGCCTGGGCACATGACGTCGGCGCCCTTGAGGATGAACTTGATTGCCCCCTTGTCCACCTGCACGCGCTGCATCATCGTCGGGTCTGCGAGTGCGTGCGGGCCGCGAAGCGCGCGAGCTCAGCGGTGGAACCAAGCCGACCAGGTCCTCCCAGACTCTCAGATGCGTGGCATGCGCAACTGTTCACGGGGACTGGATCGCACAGACCCGGGCTGCTGGCGGTCCAAGTGGCCCGATGGCCCTGATCACGCGGCGGGCCAGGGACTCACAGGCGTGCAACACGCGAAGCGTCGGGAACAGCGGTCCGTGCTGCTGCCTGAAAACGATGGGGGTCTTGCGAACCACCACGAAACTGACACGCCCCTTCCCCTTGGCTTCCTGGGTGTCCCCCTTGGGCAGCAAGTCGTCCACAATGGGCTCCAGGAGAGGAAACTCGTCAGCCACATTGCGCTTGATCGCGCGCTGTGTGCTGCTCTTCAGCTTGGTCATCGTAGCGATGTCATCCAGCGAGTACCTGTGCC
The DNA here is from genome assembly GCA_008330645.1 of Cafeteria roenbergensis. Classification (NCBI taxonomy): domain Eukaryota; class Bigyra; order Bicosoecida; family Cafeteriaceae; genus Cafeteria; species Cafeteria roenbergensis. The sequence continues at coordinate 232,906 of VLTN01000014.1, read as the reverse complement.
GTTGTGGGAGAACACGAGACCGTCAAGGCGTGGGGTGGCGTGGGGGCGGCAATGATGGACGCTGGGGCAGTGGTGGGCACCACCTCGGGCCACACCGCGGAGCAGGACCCACTTCTTGAACAGGGCGATGGACGTGGTCTCCACGGCCTCAGCGGGCTCCGCGGCCATGGCTCGCGTCGGCAAGCACCGGTGTGGCGCGCTGGGGCGGCCTGGCAGCCGAACCTGGCCTGCGTGCCTCGAAGGCCATCGGCAGCTCTGCTGTGTGTTTGCGCGCGCAAACATATGTGTTCGAGCTGCGCGCACTGAGTGCATCGCGCCCAACCTGCACGGCGACCGTCGCGAATCAGCAAGTGATCGGTCTTCCGCTGGCAGCATCGGTGCCGCAGAAGCTGGGTTGAAAGCGCCCCGTCGACCCGGCGGGAGAAGGCCAACATTCCTGCCTTTGGCGCCGCTGCAAACAGCTGGTCGCACTCGTCAGCTGGCGCTGCACCCCCGAAGTCCATTGCAGTCGGCAGGGAATGGGCACTGCAGCTCGTACTGGTGGGGGTGTTGGTGCTCTGCAGGCGATGCGCAGCTCCTGCGGCGCGGGAGCACAGTGGGGCCCCCGCAAGCCTGCTGGCCCGCGTCGCACTGACGATCCGTTCTGTCACCGCCGGGACCGCGACTAACTTTGCGCTGCGGCGTTGCTCGCGCGGGTGCGGCGCTTTCGCTGCGAGCGCCAAAATTCAAGTCAATGCACAACATCGTCACACAAGCACGCCCCCTTCTGCGGCGAAAGGATTCCGTGGCAGTGGCGCGTCCCACGCGTGCCTATCCAGCATGGCCGCGGCGGCAAGCACGGCTGTCGCGGTTTGCCCACCGCGGCCAGCCAGCCCAGCGAGGCCGCCGGCGCGCTTCACCTCACCCCCAAGCGTGTCGCGCCACGCGGCTTCCGTGCCTCGCGCGTGGCCGAGCCGGGCAAGGGCCACTCTCCTGATCCTGGCGAAGCCCTGCCAGCGCACGGTCGGGGCCTCCAGCAGCTCCGCAAGCACCTCCGGCGCACCCCTGACGGGCGTGTCGGCCCCGCTGTATCGGCCGGGCCCCGGAACGAAGGGTCCGGGCGACCATAGGTAGCGGGCGGCAAGCGGGTTGCGGCCAGCGAGGCCGGCAAGCTGGCCAAGCGTGAGGCGCTCAGTGACCGATGCCACGGTGAGGCACGGTCGCGAACCGGCCGGTTCAAGAGCCTGCGCGCCCTCGCCCGCTGGCGGCGGGACCTGCTTGGGCGAGTCAGCGGCAACAAGTGATTCGCCCTCTGCCGCCCTGCTGCTGCTGCTGCTGCTAGGTGGGTCCGCGAGGCCCAGGCTGCGGGAGCTGCTTGCCTCGCCGCCAGGCGGCAGCGGCGATCCGGTTGCGGCCGTGGCAGCAAGAGCGTCGCTGGCGTGGGCTGCAGGGGCACCACCGGAAGCGGTGCGGTGGGGTCCGGTGGCGCCAGCAGGCGAAGCACCGGAGGCGCCGGCTTGGCGCTGAGAGTCCGCCTTGGCGGCGTGAGCTGCAAGCAAGGTGGCGCGGGACACAGCTGCGGCGCCCTCCACGTCGCTGGCAGCCACAGTCGCAGCAGCAGCAGCCACCTCCTCGCTGCTGCCCAACCACGCGGAGATTGAGTCGTCGAGCCGCGGGCTCTCCTCGCCCGCCCGCACGACGCCGAGCTGTGTTCCGCCCGCCTCCATCAGCACCGCTGCCGCAAGCGGCTGGTTCCAGGGTCCGGAGCGGCGCGGGCGGGCGGCCGCTGGGGCGCCGAGGCGGAGGGTTCGGCGGAAGACGGACACGCGCTCCCTTGGCCGGCCAACGTCGTCGTCGTCGACGGCGACTCTGCGGCTGGCGCAGGACGGGGCGAGGGCGAGCATCGTCTCAGCCATGGCGGAGACCGGGTGCACCACGCCGAGCTCGTTGTGGGATGGCTGCTGGGGCCTGGGCGGGGTTGGCGCGGCGGAAGGCGGAGGCGGGTCGTGGGCCACCTGGATGTTGCCGATGGCGCTGCCGAACGCCGGGCCGCGGGTCATGAGGAGGCTGCAGAGCGACCACGACCGGCGGACTGTGAGCTCTGCCACAGACACGGCAGCCCGGGGGGCAGGGGTGGCGGGCAAGTGGGCTGCAGTGGCGGGCGCTGAGGCGGACGAGGACGTGGACGTTGCCGCCGCAGCTGCTGCAGCGCCTGTCGAAGTGGAGGGAGCTGGCTCTGCCGGGGCGCCAGCGGCGCGGAACAGCGTGCTAGTCCAGCCCGAGGAGGCGTCACTGGACACGGCCTCCCTGAGCCGCAGGGCGCTGGGAGCCAGCAGGATCGACGCGACGGCGAGGCGCTCCGCAGCTGCCAGCGTCGCCCTGGCCGCGGCCCCGGGGCGGCGGCACGTCGTGGCCGCTGGGTCAGCGTCGTACCATGCCACGCGGCGGCGAGGCCAGCGGGAGGCGGGCCGCTCGCTGCGAACCAGAAGGCGGTCAGTGCCCTCCAGCACCCTCGCGACGGCAAGACTCTCCACCGTGAGAAGACGCGCCTCGCCGACAGTGCGCTCTGGCGCTGAGGGCGGGCCAGCGGGAGCAAAGGCTGCGGCCAGGCGCGAGCACCGGGCTGGGCCCAGAGCCTCCCACACCGCCGCCAGGTCCAACGTGGCTCTGCCGGACGGGAGGACGGGCCAAGCATAGAGCAGCGTGGCCGCGGCGCCTGCAGAGCCGGGGAGGGCGCCCTCGTCCGCCCCGAGCTCGGGAGGACGGACGCGGGACTCCCTGTGGGGCAGCAGGGGGGGGATGCCGGCCATGCGAATGGTGGTGGTGCCAGCCGGGACGGGCAGGACGTTGCAGCTGCGGCCCTGCCCCAACGCCCAGCGAAATTGGGCTGCTCGGGGGCTCTCGCGGTCCGGGCCCGCCGAGGCTGCTTCCTCGCCGGAGGCTGCCCCCCCAGCCGCCGGCTGGGCCGTGGCACCCGCGGCGCGAGTCGGCCCTCCGCTGGCGGGGACGGGCGGGTTGCGGAGCACAGACCACCCCACCGGGGCGGAGCCGCGGTCGCCGCTGGGGCGAGCAACTGCGACGACGGCGGGAGCCAGAACCGGCGCCGTGGCCATGCGCGCCTGAGCCAGGAGGGACAGCAGCCCGACCGGGCCCGCGTGCCGCCCGCTGACGAGCAGGCGCAGCACGGGGGGGCGCGACCGGCTGGAGAGGGAGCTTGGCGACACCCGAACGACAGTGCCCGGCGCAAACGCTACGCGGGAGCGAGTCAGCAGCGTGTCGCGGGCGCTCTTGGACAGGTTGCGGTAGCGGCTTCGCAGCTTCACGGTCTGTGCTGCGTCATCCTCCTCGGCCGCGTTTGCGTCTGCGCCACCGGCGGCGTCGTCCGCAGAGGCGGATGTCGCCGCAGCCGCTGCTGCCGCCTTGGCCGCGGACTTTGACGTCCCAGCCTTGGGCCCTGCCTTGGCGGCAGGCTTGCGCTTTCCCACGCCCCGCTTGGGGCCGGGCGCCCCCAGCTCCTCGATGGCAACGTGCAGGGGCGCTGCCTCGTCGATGCCAAACGTCGTTGCGAAGGCGCTCAGCGCAAATGGGCCGGAGACAGTGTCGTCGCCCTCGGGCGACGCGCGGCGCGGAAGCAGCGGGTGAGCGACGCTCAGCGTCGCGGAGAGGATGGCGCTCAGGCGGCTGTAGCCGGGAAGGGCACAGAACTGAAGCGCGACGCCTCCGCCGCCGACGGCAGGCTGCGCGGCGTGCGCCGGGGGCAATGCGTCCAGGGGGCCTGCGCCAGCCGATGGCGACGGCGCGACCAGCTCGGAGTGCCCGTCGTCGTCACTGGCGTGGAGAAGGACTCGGTCAAAGGGGCTGGGAGCGACGTTGGCGAGGGGGAGCGCGAGGATCGTGCCCCCCTTGGCGGCGGGAGTGGGGTCGTCGGCGATGTAGACGGGGCCGGTTCTGGCAGGGTCGTCGGCGGGGCGCGTCGCGTCGGTTCTGGCGACGGAGAGGGGGCCAAGCATCGCGGCGCGCAGCTGGGAGGCGTGGGCGAAGGCCACGCCGAGGTCACCCAGCAGCGCTCTTGGGGGCAGCACTGCCGCCAGCGACGAGGTGTGGCGCGCGGCCGCAGCGCGCTGCGCCGAGGACCCGCCGCTCTTCCTGACGTGGCTGTCGACCAGCGTGCTGACGTCCCCTCCGCCCTCGCTTCCCAGCAGGCTTGCTGACCGCTGGGCTGCGCTCGCTGGCACCACTCCGAGCGATGCGCCGTCGCGCGCAAAGTCCACCATCATGCCCGGCGTGAGCTCGTGCCTTGCCCAGACGGCGTCCTTGACGAGAAGCGCGTCGTCCCGCACCAGGAGCGGATCCAAGGCACGGGCGAGTCTGTCCAAAGCCAGCACCTGCCTGGCCCGCTCGGAGCTCAGCAGCGCAGCGAGCTCTGCCGCGCCGTGCTGGTCGCCGTCCCCGTCGTCGGGCGTGCTGCCTGACGCGTCGTCGGACGCCACCGGGGAGGGCTGGGACGGGTCGTCCATCGCGGCGTCGCCGTGACCACTGCCCGAGCCTCGCCTGGCTCGCTTCGCGGGGCGGCCGGCCGCGTCCCCCGATGCTCTCGGCGCAGCGGACTGCGCGGCAACCTTGTCGAGAGCGCTCGCGGCTCCGGCCGCCCACCCTTCCAGGCCAGCCGTGTCGGCGTCATCGAAGCCCGAAGCCTCTCCCATGGCGGCCGCGACTTGCCTCCGCAGCCCCTGCGGCATGGGCCGCGGCAGGCGAATGTGCATGGGTCCCACGAGGGGCGACCACAGGCGAAGGGACCTCACCGTGGCGGCAGCTGACACCGCCACGTTGCTGACCGCCTCCCAGTCTGCGCCCTCCCCCGAGTGCGTTGCAGCTCGTGCGCCCGCAGCAGGCCCGGCTTGCCCGCGGCGCTCTGCCTGCAGCATGAGGGCCTCGTCACGGGCAGACTCTGTTCCCACGGGCTCGGCGTCCAGCGCCACCATCACCAGCGCAGCCGCGTGGCTGAGGGCGGCACGGCGGCACGTCGCCTCCCAGCCCCACCCGCTCCACCCCAGCTGCCTCGCAGCGGCCTCGGCCGCGGCGTCGTTTCCGAACGGCGTCACTGGCGTCCAGGCAAGCGCCCCTGGGGCGGACCACGCGTGCTGGCGCGCGCGCGCCCGCACCACTGCCTCTGCGCCGCGGACCTCAATGGCTGGTCGGCACCGAGCCCAAGCAACAGCAAACGCCGCGTCGGCCCTGTGGGCGGCCTCGTGCACCCTCGCGTGCCATGCCGCCCGCTCCAGCACGCGGCGCCACTGCTGCGCTCGGGGCGAGAGGTGCCGGAGGGCCGCGGCAGTGACAGGGTCCAGCAGCTCCAGGGAGAGAGGCAGGCTAAGGCGGGGGTGGGGGGCGATGGTCCACGACGGAGCAGAGGCAGTGGCCCCGGAGAGTGGCCCCTTCCACCCGCCCGCGCTGCCCGCCTCCGCTGCAGCAGCGCGGTCGCTGTTTCCCTGCGAATCCGTGCCGCGGCCACCCCCGCCTCGACCGCCTCCGCCGGCCCCGCCTCCCCCGGCGGCCCCTGCCGCGCTGCTGGATGCGCTCAGCGCGCCCTGGCACATGTCGGCGCCCTCTGACGGCGTCCAGCGAGCAGCGTTGCGGCGAAACCGCAGCGACGCCACCCTCGGCAGAACCCACTGAGCGGCGTCGCCCGCAGTCGCGCTGGCGGCACTGGGCCGAGCCCCAGCCGCGCCAGAGTGACCCGCTTGGGGCAGGCCGTGGTACGGCGGCGCGTCGGGCAGCTCGTCCTCTTCCAGGGTGAGAGATGAGGGGTCGCTCAACGACGCTCCGATGGAACTGCGAATCAGGTCGGCGGCGGGACCGGCCGCCGTGGCACAGTGCGGGAAGGGGACCGCGTGGGCCGCAGCGCGAGCGGAGGCAGCAGCGCCGTCCAGCCACGAGCGGGCAGCACGGCCAGCCGTGGTCACGGCATCTGCAGCCGACGAGGTGGCGCTGCGAGTGTCGTGCCGAGCCGCGGCGCCAGCGGCGTGCGGTGGGCCCGCTGGTGACGAGGCGGAGGAGGAGGAGGAAGAGGAGGAGGCAGGGTCCGATGTGCCATCACCCATTGGCCCCCCTGCGGAGGCCGTCGGCATCAGCTCGCGCCAGGGCGCTGGAACGCCGTCAGCCGCCGCGGCGCCCTCTTTCCTGGCACCGGCCAACGCCAGTCCGTCCTGCTCGGCCGCCTGTGGCGCGTCTGCCTCGCCGGCCGGGCCCGTTGGCCGCTCGGGCGGCACGAGGTGGGCGTGGGCCGCAGTTGCGGGCCACGGCGTGGCCATGCACTCCAGAGGGGACGCGCCCCGGGCCAGCGCCTCGATGCACAGCAGCGGGTACGGTCGGGCGACCAGCACTCCAACAGAGCGCTCCCCGTCTGCGGCTGCCTGCCGCAGGGCTGCAACAAGGCCGGAGGAGCTCCAACCCGAGTTGTAGGGTCCCTGGCCGCCAGGCTTGTCGTCTGTCTGGTCCGTGCTTCCCGCGCGCTCGCCGTCGGCTGGCGGTGTGCTGCCGCTTGCCACTGCGGCAAGCGCCGCGTCCAGCTGGTCCATGGACACGCCCCAGACTGACCGGTCGCCCACCGTGACACCAAGGATCGTGTCGTTGGGCCGGATCCAGCCCTGCGCGCCAGCCGGGCCGTCGCACTCGAGCGCTGTCACGCGAAGCCCAGGGGCAGCCCGGAGGCGCCACCCCTCCCGCTCCCAGGCAGCGGCCTCCTCTGCGCGCAGCACCGCTCGCGCCGTGCTGGCTGCTGTGCTCAGACTGCGCTCGGCAGCGTCACGCGCGGCGGCAGCCGCCGGCGTCAAGGCCGAGCCGCGCCCGCCTCCGCCGCCACTGGAACCAAAGTCCTTGCCACTGCCGCTTGCACCGCTTGCGCTGCCGCCGCCACTGCTGCTCGTCGCGTCGGGGCCGGACACTGCAAGCTGGGAGCGGCGAAGTCGCCGCAGAGTGCCGTCCAGCTGGGTGAGGCGGGAGTTGGACACGGATGCTCCCATTACCAGAGGCCGCAGCGGCGTGCCGAGCCCCAGCGTCTGCGCGTCCGGGGCAGGGGTCAGCGCGTACTGATCCAGGGGGTTGGCGGTTTCGCTGGAGTCCGCAATCTCCACCACAGACGGCCCGAGCAAGCCCCTCAGTCGGAACGATCGCTCTGCCGTGTCGCCCAGGCCCGTCGGCCCTGCTGGGCCGTGCCCGGAGTCGCTGCTGCTTTCCCCTGCCGCCGTCGCCTCCTCGTCTGCGTCTACGGCTCCGCCGGCATCGATTGGGGCAAGCTCGGGTCGGCGCCTCTTGCCAGCAGCGCCTACGGCGGCCCCGGGCGGCGCCGGCGGCACTGCCGCTCCGCCCTGGCCCCGGGCCAGCGCCTCCGCCCTGGCCTGCTTGAGACGCTGCCGCCGGGCGGCCCTCACCAGCGACGGCATTCCAGCCCTCATCGCACTGCGCTCGTCAGGCCTCGGCGCATCCCCCGAAGGCAGCACGCTCCTTCTTCCGGGGGCAAGGCGCCTCCACCAGAACGCCTCCGCGTCGCTCCCCGCGCCGACGTCCGGGTCGCTGCCGCTGTCCTCGCTCAGCGAGTCAGGGGCCTCCCCCCAAGCGGGCGCCCCGGCCTCGCTTCCTCCCCGCTGCCCGGCAGAGCCAGGCGTCCCAGCGCCGGCTCCTGGCGACCGCGCGGCGGGGGACGAGAGCGAGTCGGTGCCCGCCTTGGCTGCGAGAGCCCTCTCAACCTCCAGCGCGGCGTCAGCGTTGCGGCGAGCAGACGTAGCTGCAGCCGCCGCCGCGCGCTTTGAGGCCCTCCGTGCCGCGCGCGCGGCCCACCGCTGTCGGGAGCGATCGCTCTTCTCGCAGCGGCCGGCGCCTGCAGGTTCGGCCGGTGCACCAGACCCTGCCCCAAACCTGGCAGCGACGTCCGAGTCGTCCTCGGCAGTTGTGAGGCCATCGCTGTCCGCTGTCCCGGCGGCATTGCCACAGCCCTCGCCAGACACGACCGCCGGCAGAGCCACGCCCATCAGCGAGGCGGTGACTTCGCCGACAACGCCCCCCCACTTGGTGAGCAGCGGAGACGAGCCGATCGCACGCGCGTCGCCATCGGTCTCGCTGGCTTGGCCCTGCACCCGAGCCGGCGCGGGCGAGCCGCTTGGCGGCAGCGACTCCCACCCGACCTCCACTGTCGCCGCAGCGTCGCCCGGAGGCACGCCCATGCACGACGAGAGGTGGTCCCAGAGGGTCGGCGCGACCACGCCCCATTCTCCGGGGCCAGGGGGCAAGCCCTCGCCGCCCCACCGCATCCATGGCGACTGCCCGGCGCAGCGCCGGTCCGACCGCAAGGCGAGGAGCCGCCACGCAGCTACGCTCAGCGGACCCCTGCTGGGCCCGTCATCAGAGGCGGAGGTGACAGGGCCGAGCAGGCGCCGGCCAAACCCAAAATCGTCGCCCCCGCGCACGGGCGGCAGCACGGCGTCGGGTCCGAGACCCGGGCCAACGGAAGCTGCCGGGGCAGCGGGGGACGAGGAGCACGCGACGCTGCCGCTGGAACAGCGCTCGCCAGCCTCGTTGGCCTGATGGGCGAGCCCTGCAGCGCTGACTTCGCTGGTGGTGGAGGCGGCGGGGCCAGAGTGGGCTGGTTTGCCTTGCTGGCTGTGCGCCTGGGACGCGGCCTCTGAGCCGGCCACAGCAGACCTCAGGGCACGGGACACTGTCGCCAGGCCACCGCTGCTCACACCGCAGAGCGCGGCGACGTCAGCCTCGGCGCCGATGGCCGCGCGAGCCCACACCGGAAGCGGGGCGGCGTCGGGGGCCTGTGCCGCCGCTCCCGCTGGCTCCGTGCCTCCCCCGGCGGGAGCAGCGCCCTGCCCCGAGGCCGTGTCACGAGCGGGGCTGGTGCCGGCAGAGGCGGTGGCGGCGGCGGCGTCGCCGGCTGGGCGAGCGGACGCAGGCCCCGTCCGGGGTGACGAGCCGGGCAACCTTGCAGCGTGGCGCTCTCGACGGGCGGCGTCGGCGGCGGCCCGGTGACGGGAGCGAAGGGCGACGGAGGTGGCTGCCGCTCGCGCGATGGTCCGTAGCGTGGGGATGGAAGTGGCTCTGTCATCAGCAGCAGCGTCGGCCTGCGAGGCAGCCGCCTCGTGGTGAAACACAAAGGCCGTCGCTGGCGCGAGTGCCGCGCCGAGGAGCCGGCTGTGCTGCTGTCCTGCTTGCTTGTCATGTTTCAGCCCGGCCGCACCACTGGCCGGGGAGGGCGCCGCCTGCAGCTGCAGGGGCACTGTAACAAGCTCATGAGGCACCGGGCAGGCCGACAGGTGGCCGGCGGCGAACGGCCGTAGGCCGAACATGAGGCGCGGGCTGACAGCGTCCGCCGCGGCGGCGGGGCTGTCTCTGCGACCTGACGCCGAGTCGGCTGCCTCCAGCTTGTCCAGTGAGGCGGAGCAGAAGGACACGTCCTCCGACAGCTGGTGGAGCACCGTGGCCTCGGCGTCAGCCAGCGCCGCCGCCAGCTCCGTGGCGCGGTGCATGCGCCTGACGGAGCGCTGGTCGCGAGCGCGCAGCAACGAGCGAATCGCCGCCGCGAGGTCCACTGAAGGGTCCCTGATCGTGGACAGCAGCACCTGCGCTTGGCGGAGACGCCAAGGACGGGCGGAGGCGGTGAGGCGGGCCAGCGACGAGCAGCAAACGTAACACAAGCGAGGTGGTGAGGATGGGGGGCGGGGGCAGTTGCGCTCACGCGCGCAGCGACCACCACCATCGGAGGTGCTCCTGCCAGCTGTGGCCAAGCTGCGAGCCAGTTTGGGGCCGGCTTAACGCAGCTCCCCACTCCCGCCCCTCACCAGGCCCGTCGCAGGCACACGAGAGCGCTTGCTCACCCATGCAATGTCGCGCCGCAGGCGTCCTTCGGACGCTGCGGCGGTCGCCAGCTCGGCTTGGGACGCTGCCGGGAGCGCAAACGGAACGGCAGCGAACAGCATCGCCTCCGCAGCGAGAAACTGAGCTCTCAGCGCGCCAAAGCGGGCTTGCATCGCTGCGATCATGCCGGCGGAGAGCGCATGCGCACCCCGTGCACCTTCGTTGCGCCAGGTGCTCCATTCGGCAACAGCGGCAGCCACGAGGTCCGCGTCAATCAGCCCAGCTGCACCATCCGGCAGCCCGGACGCAACGAGGGGTGACGTATCAGTCTCCCCGGGACGAGAGCGCGCTGCCATGCAGGCCAGATACGCGCAGCACGAGGCGGGCACGGAGGAAAACTTGCGGCCGAGGAGTCGGGCTGTTGCCTTGTCCGCGGTGCCGGAGCAACCAAGTCCCCACACCAGCCGTGGCGCCTTGCCCAATGCCGAGCCTGGGCGCAGAGGGTGTGGCGGCGCAGCACCAGGTGCGAAGGGGGCAGCGGGGGCACCAGCAACGCAGCCAAGGGTGCCCGGCTCACAACTGCCGCCGCTTTCAAGCCCAAACTCAGGGCAGAGCCGGCGCACAATCTGAACCCTCTCGCTGCACAGCCCCGGGCCGAGCACCAAGGGCGTCCGGCCGCGCAAGCAGGCTTCCCGGGGGGGCGGGGGCGCTGATCCGATGGCTGCGGCTGGCGCGGGGCGTCGGCCTCGCGTGCTGCTCGGGGTCACTGGCTCCGTGGCAGCTGTTAAGGCGCCGCAGCTAGCTCTCAAGTTTGCAAGCGCAGGCTGCGACGTGCGGGTGGTCCTCACGGCGAAGGGCGCGCACTTTTGGAAGCTGACAGAGACGTACCACCCGCCGTCGTGGGCATCCGTGGCAACCGTGCCTGGGGCAACCGCGGATCGGCCAATCTCGCCGGTTGCAGCGCGGGTTCTGGCCAGCTCATGCTCCGCTCCCGAGACGCTGGGCGACGGCTTTCCGGCGAGCGGCGTGCAAGCGGTGTTGCGCGACGCTGATGAGTGGGACGCCTACTCGACGGTGAAGGAGGACCCTGTGCTGCACATTGAGGTGAGGCGCAGTCGCTGGCTGTGCGACCGGCTTGGCGCTCGGCAACAAGCGCGTGCGCTGCCGCCCCGATAGTCCGTCCCGCACGTCCAACCTGTGTCTCCTGGCTGCCTTGGTCCGCAGCTGCGTCGCTGGGCGGACGTTCTGGTGGTGGCGCCCCTGTCCGCCAACACGCTCGGCAAGCTTGCGCATGGGATGTGCGACGACCTGCTCGTGAGAGAAATCGGCCAGCCGCGCGCCGGCATCCCCCCGGTCGGAGGGCGCGCCTGCCCGCCAAACTGCCGCTAAGCTCTGCTGCTGTGCCCAAGACTCGCTGCTGCTCCCCGCGCCTCCTCCCCTTCTCCTCGTCCCACGCACCGGCGCAGAGCTGCCTGTTCCGGGCCTGGGACCCCTCCAGGCCTGCCCTCCTCTGCCCTGCGATGAACACGCTCATGTGGGAGCACCCCTTCACAGCCCGGGACAAGTCGGCCTTGCTTGCTCTGCCCTGCGTGACCTTTGTTGAGCCAGCGGAGGCGGTGCTGGCTTGCGGCGACAAGGGCGCCGGTGCGCTGGCGGATGTTGACGACATCGTGAGGGCGGCACTAGGGGCGCTGAAAACCGAGGCCTCCTCAGCCGCAAGAGGCGGAGCTGCCAATGACGAGCAGCAATGAGTGACTCGCGGCGGAGCTCTCGCCCAGCGGCACGTCCGCCCGGATGTTGCCTCGACCCCGCCCATCACCTCTTGAGAGAGTCAGCCTGGGCGTTGCGCGTGCGCCTGTATCGTCGATGCTGCATCGCACCAGTGTTCTGTGTCAAACGGGGCAGCCTAGGCGCCTCCGCGCGGCGAGCCAAGGCGCGAAACGCACGGCTCCTTGCGACTGTCGCGCTGGCACGGGTGCATACACGACCACCCACCCACACACACACCGAGCCCCCCACGCAGCGCCGACCGGGCCCGCAAGCACGTGCCAGAGTGTGCAGCCTCACGGCGCTGCTCCGATGGGAGGGCCGTGAAGCATCGTCCCCGCTCGGGCTGCTCTACTGTGAGCTTGCGGCCGGGGGCTCCGGGAAGGGCGCCGCAACCGGCACGGCGATCACTGGGGGCACGCTGCGCACGCCCTCCGCCGGGGTCCCGTGCTGAATCGAAGGGCTGGACGCGCTGGCTCTGATTGCGGACCCGACGGGCACGACCCCCAGAGCCGGAGTCAGCTCAACGGAGCCCTTGGCTTGGTCGTGCGCGGGCGCCCCGGCTGGAAGCGAGGTCAGCGCGGTGCCTGCCCTGAGCGCGGACAGGGCGTGCGCTGAGTCGAGCTCGGCCTGGTCGCGCAGCTCGGGCGCCGCAGAGAGCGAGGCCGATGACGGCGAGGTGGCCGTGCCCATTGAGGCCCGCCGAGCCCCCGTGGAGGAGAGAGACGTTTGCGCGCGAGCGACACGAGACGCAGCGGCTGCCGCGTCGCGCACAGTGCTTCGCGGTGGCGAGGCAGCGGCCACTGCCGCGATGGACGGAGGCAGCACCGTCGGCAATGCGGATGAGGCGTGGCGTCTGCTGGCGTAGTGAATGCCTCCCCAGCGGGGAGCGCGCCCGCCAGCAGACGCTGCGCCTGCCCCCGCCCCGGGCCCCCCCTGCCCTGCCGGCAAGGGAAACGACCGGGTCGCAGCGCCTTGAGATGGCGCAAATCCCGGCGCTTGGGGCGTCGCCGGATCTTTCCAGAACCGCGACACATCGGCATTGGGGACGGATCCTGCAAAGGGGGGCAGGCCCAAGCCGGCGGTGACGGCGAGGCCGGATGCCGAGGTTAGGTGGCCGCCATAGCCGCGCCCAAGAGCCGCAGCAGAGCCCTCGGAGTGGCCCCTTTCGACCAGCTGACGAGCGTCCGCAGCCGGCGCGGCGGAGCCGCCACCCGCTCCTCCACCACCGCCACCGCCACCGCCAGGCATCGACGACGACGACGACGAAGAGGAAGAGGACGCCGACAGGCTTGCGCGCCCGTCCCGGGCACTTGCGTTTGCTGCTGATGCGCGCATCATTGACGCTACGCCTGGCAGACTGTGCTCGTCTGCCCCGATCACGTAGGCCCCTGCGGAGGCGGCGGCGGCAACATCATCGGGCCCAATGGACAAGCCGTCTCCGGCCGGCAGCGCCACGCCTTGGCTCCTGCCTGGGGCGCCCCCGTCGTCGCCGTCCGCCTGCACACGTTGGCCCCCTCCTGCCGGGGGCTGCTCGATGCTGGACGCCACCCCGGCCAGCGGCGTGATGAAGAAGAGGTCGATGGGCCCGTCCTTTGACCGAATCCACACCTGGTGGGCGCGGCCGTCGACCTGCGTAGCCCACTCGGGGAAGGAGAGGCCGTCGGCTGAAGGCTCCCGGCTGCCAGCGATGAGCCGCGCCGGCTGAGCTTGGGCGCTGCTCTGGGCGCCGGCGTGGGCGCGACTGGGGCTGTGTGATTGCTGGTGTTGTTGCTGCTGCTGCTTGGAGTCGGCTGCGTCTCTGTCGTGGGCGGTGGCCGCCGCTGCTGCCTCCCTGCCATTCGCGCTCGAGGCGGAGGTGGCGGCATCTGCGGCCGGCATCGCGTCGTCGGCCTGCCCTGCGGGCTGGATGGTGCTGTCAGGCACCTCTAGTGTGGAGCCCCTCGGCGCCCTGACCGCGAAGACGAGGCTGCTGTCCAGCCCAGGGAGCTCCCTCACGTCCTCGTGGGTCAAGAATGACCACGAGGAGGACAGCGCGCGGTCGATGCGCCGCGTCAGCCTGCCCTGGAGCTCCTCCAGCGCAGAGCGAAGGACCTCCTCCTCTCGCCGGGCGCCCGCTGATTCGGCCTCCAGCTGAGCGACCTCCGCGGCGATGGCGGCACGGTCTCTCTCCGATTCGTGGGAGCGCCAGGTGACGATGTTCTTGGACGCCTGCGAGGTGGTGAAGGCAGCGCGCAGGAAGGAGCGGGTTGAGGCCGGGCGGCTGTCAAGGCGGGGCGAGGGGGGGCAGTGCAACTTGACCCAGCTGGGGGCAACGCCTGGCGGGTTGGCCGGTGACGCCTGGTGAGCGCAAAAAAGTGCTCCGGGGCTCAAGCGAAGCCCCCAGCCCCCCAGTCCTCCCCACGCGACAATCACGCAGCCGAGTTCCGGGAGGCTGGCCTCACAGGTACGATTAGGTCGATGCCCTCAAGGACGTTCGTAATGTCGTAAACTCTCCGCTTGCGCACGCCGAGCTGCGAGGCAACTCTGTTCAAGTCGACCGGCCCGGTCCCTGCGGCCTGCATGATAGCCCCAAACTGGAGCGTCAGGTTGAAGAGCGACGTGTCAGCCTTTTCGCGCTTCCTTCTCGAGGGCGCTGCCCCCGTGCGGGTTGGCGACGCAGGTGCTCCCGCTGCTGCTCCCGCCCTGCCTCGCTTTGCGGGAGGGGACGACGCCACCCCCGGCGCTGCAGACGGGACGCACTCATCGCCCTCGTCTGCGAGGGACCGATGAAGCGAGAGGGCACGCACGTGGTGCCGGGCCGGTAACCAAGCGCCGCGGTTCCGAGCGGCAAACCGCATCGCCAGCGCCCCGATCGCTTACCGCGAGGTCGCTTGCCGCTCATGGCTGTGCGCCAAGCGCCCGTGAATGCCGAGCCGCCCTGGCCTCGGCGAAGCTCCCCGCGCACCCTGTGTGCGCTGCGCGCAACGTGCCGCTCCGTGCAGCAAATGGTGGGGGACGAGATCATTGCCGCTCGACAAATACCCCGGGCCCCCCGCCCGCGCAAAGCTGCACTCAGCGCAGCAGCCGAGAGCGCGGGGAAGCGACCATGCCATGCGTGCTACAATTCGAGGCTGACCGGTGAGACGGGCCGGAGGTGCGCGCGTTTCTGGGCGTGGCCTGCGCCGCCGGCAGCTGCGTGAATCTGGCGGAACGCGAAAGCGGGGCCACGCGCCGACCGAGCCTGGGGGCGCCAGCGCGCGCGGACGCTCTGGCCCGCGCAGGTTCCCGCTGGAGAGCGGGGAGACTGCCGACCCCATGATCTTGATGCTCCAGGTGCAGTCGATTACCGGTGTCAGCCCAGAGGAGCAGATTTTGCTGAGCAAGTCCTGGGATGGGCCAACGCCATTTGCCAAGGCTGCCAGTCTCACTGAGGCTGGAAGCGTCCTTGCTACGCCGGATGCAAGCGTCATTGTGCTCCTGAGGGCCAACCGCGGCGCGAGAGCTGTGTCAGACGATCCCAGCGGCGCTGGCAAGCCCTTGCTGGTTGCAGCCCCTGAATCCGCTGCCCCAGGCATTGGCGGAGTCAGTTTTCAGAACGAGAAGGCCCGGCAGGCGATCATTGAGGCCATTCGACATGTGGAGGAGCCCAAGCGGGCTAAGAGCGATCAGCAGGCCAGCAGGCTCCTCAACAACTGCGCGTGAGAGAGTGCCTTGACAGGCACGGAAGCAGCAGCAGACTCCCATGGCCCGCCCCCACAGCGCCGCAGTGGGGGAGCGCTGCTGCCTCACCGCTGCCTTGTAGCGCTGGTTGGGATCCCCGAGAGCCCCTCTCCCCCACCCCGCCACGCCCCGCCACGCCCCGCCACGCCCCGCGACGCCTCTCGATGCCCCGCCCGCATGCTCCCGCAGTCACATGCGCGCCTACGACGACCCCGCAGTCATCGAGAAGGCCCTCACCGTGGTGCCCGTCGTCGACATCTGGGCAGAGGCACGCGCCAACACCCTGCAGGAGCGGGCCAACGCCGGCCTGCCGTCGCTCTCGGCAGACAGTGTTGGCCCTGCCCCTGAGCTCTCCCCTGCCGCCGTCCGTGACGCCCTTGCCGGGGGGGCCTCGACCCGGATCCTGTTCCGCGACTCTCTGCTGGATCGTGTCGCGTCGTTCTTCAAGCACAAGTTCTTCAAGTGGACCAACACGCTGCCGTGTTCCGCGTGCGGTGGCGGGACGCGCGGCGGCATGGGCACTCAGCCGACCCCAGAGGAGCGCCGAGGCGGCGCAGGCATCACCGAGATCCACACCTGCAACGACCCGGCGTGCGGGGTCCAGACCCGCTTCCCGCGGCTGAACAACCCTCTGCACCTGCTCGACTCCCGGAACGGCCGCTGCGGCGAGTGGGCCAACACCTTCACGGCCATCTGCTTCGCGCTGGGCTTCGATGCGCGGCACGTCCACGACTCCACCGACCACGTGTGGACAGAGGTGTGGTCGGACGGACAGGCGCGCTGGCTGCACGTGGACTCGTGCGAGCAAGCAATCGACCGGCCGCTCATGTACGAGGCGGGCTGGGGCAAGAAGCTGCAGTGGATCGTGGCCGTCGGGCGGGACGAGGTGGTGGACGTCACCCGCCGGTACACGCGCAAGCCCGCGGAGGTGCTGGGGCGCCGGGAGGAGGTCCCAGAGGACTTTCTCGAGGCCGTGGTGGCGGCTGCCTCGGAGTGCCAGCGGAAGACTGCGAGGCTGCCCCCTGTAATGACGCCCAGAGCTGACTACATCGCCCGGCGCGGGCACGCCGAGGCCTGCGAGCTGGAGGTTTGCGCCAGCACGGAGGGGCGCAGCCTCAAGGCGGGGGAGCAGCACGGCCGCATCAGCGGGTCTCTGGCATGGCGCGCCTCTCGGCGCGAGCTTGGGCAGGACGCGGGCGCGGATGCCGGCGAGGGGGCTGGGTCGGCGCCGCTCACGGGCCCAGCAGCAGCGGCCTTGGCGTCCTGGCAGGGCAGGGGCGGGGAGCCGTCGGGCTTCGCGGAGGCGGACGATGCCGTCGGGTGGACCGACGCTGCTTCGGCGCCCGGCATGGCGGTCCGCTGCGCGACGGCGATCGCCAACTCGGAGCTCGTGCTCGCGGCCGCGGAGGACGGCAAGAGCTGCGTCTGGGCGCCGGTGGCGAAGCTCTCCAAGCCCGGGGCCACCCAGGCTGCTGCTTCTGAGGATGCCGCTGCTGCTGGAGCTTCGCCAGCCGAGCCGACGTTCAAACCCACCACGTCGACGGTGATGGCGGGGCCGCGGTCTGCCTCCCTCGCTGCCGCTGCAGGCTTGGCTGCCTCCGCTCTGGCCGAGGGGGCGCCCTTCCCGCCTGAGGGCTCGGAGATCCTTGCGCTGGCCTCTGACCCCACCCCGACCAGCTCTGCCGGCATCATGGTGCTTGCGGCAACGTCGGACGGTCTGGTGTGGGCGATGCAGCAGGCGGTCGCCGGACGCACCAAGGAGGGGCCTGCTGTTGCCGGCCGCGCCCGGGGCGGCTGGCTGGCGCTCCCGGCCGGACAGTGGCGGGACGCTGCCCCTGCAGCAGGGGCAGGCGCCCCCTTGCTCTGCTCGATGGCCGTGCACCCCAGCGGGGCTGTGCTGCTCTGCACACGCAGCAGCGAAGCGCCTCCGCTTCTGTCCGTGTTCCACGGCACGGCCAGCAGCATGAGAGCCTACTTCGCATCGAGCGTGCCGCTCACCGCTGCCAGCGCGGCCACCGCCGAGGGCGCGGGTGCGGCTTGCTCCGCAAGACCCCTGGCCGTGCTGCCGCTGCCCGTTGGCTCGGCCGCGCACATCGCGTGCACGCCCTCAGGAGGCGTGGTTGCCTCTGGGGGCAGCGGTCCCGTTTTCGCGCTGCGGCGGCCAGCGCTGCAGCCGACGGCGTCGCTGGTTGAAGCTGGCGTGTCGACGGACCTGTGGGAGGCGGGGGGGCTCCGGGAGGCCCTGTCCGCCACGGGCACGCCAGACCTCTCGCTGTCGGGCGACGCCGCGGGGCTCGCCCTCGCTCTTGGCTACCGCCGCTCTGCCGTGACCCTGGCTGACGGCACAGCGGCTGCTGGCTTGTCGGTCGTCGCGCCGGCCGTGCAGCCGAGCGCGCACCCGTTCGTCGCGCAGCTGCTTCTGGCGTCGCCGGCCGCTGCCCCGCCTGCCGCTGCCGCGGCTTCCACCGGCCCGGGTGGGGTCGATGCTGCCAGCGCGGCCTCCGCCATCGCGTCAGCGCTCGAAGGCAAGTCGTCCGCCTGGATTGGGCTCTGCCGCCTGGCCCAGGCGCCTGACTTCGCTGCACCCACGGCTATGCCGTTGGCCGTCTGCCGCAGCGGCCGCAGCGACGGAACCAAGGCCGCCTTGCAGGCCCAGCGCACTGCCCAGGAAGATGGGGCAGCCACTACGCCGGCCTCCCCTGCTGCCGCTGCGTCAGCGGTGGGCATCACAGAGACCAGCTTGGCAAGCGGCGAGCGAGTCGTCACCGTCACCCTCCCCGCAAACAAGGTGCCTCACGAGCCCGGTCTCTACGGTCTCCGGCTGTTCCAGGACTGGCGCTTCCGCAGCAGCATCGCGTCCCTGGGCGTGGTGCTCATTGCCCCAGCGCCGCTGAGCGCAGGCGCAGTGATTTCCGCCCCCGCCATCACGACCCCTGCGCACGCCGACGGCTCCATCGTCTTGCCGCGCCCAGCCCACCAGGGCGACCTTGCCGTGCCCATCGGCCCCTGCAGCGCGGACGCGGCGTCTCCCCCGCCGCCCCCTTCTGCTTCCACGCCGGCGTCCTCAGCAGCGGCGGCTGCGTCCGCAGCTGCGTCGGGCGACGCTCCGGCCGGCGGCAGCGCCCCAGTCGCCTTTGGGGCAGGCACCGCAACCTTCGCTGCCCGATTGGTGCCCACATCGCCGGCAGAGCTTGAAGCCTGTGCGACGTCGGCCTCAGCCGACGCAAGCCGCTCAGTCGTGGACCTGAGCGCCGCCGGCGCGACGGGGGCACTGCAGCCGCTGGTGGGCGGCTTCCGGCTCGAGAGCTCGCCTGCAGGAACCGCCCAAGGCGACGCCCCCGCAGCCGCTATGAGCGCGACTCTGGCGTCTACCCACAGCCCCTGGGTTCCTCTGGCGCCGCTGCGCAGCCCCGGAGCGCTCGTCGCCCTCAAGACCGGCTTGCTCTGCCTGCCCTCCGACGGGGCCGCAGCGGCGGCCACTTTCGCGATCCACAGCTCCGCAGACGCTGTGCTGGCCGTGCCAGCAGCGCACCTGGGAGTCGATGAGGCGCCTGCTGCCGCCCAGCGGACGCCACCCATGCCAAGCGCTGCAGCGGGCGCGGCCGCATCGAGTGCCGCGCCAGCAGCCCAGTCGCTAGCGTCCACGGGCCCGGTCTCGCCAGCCCCCACCCCCAAAGGGGATGCCGCCAGCCCTTCTCACGGCTCGCTCCGTGGATCCGCCGCTTCCGCCTCGTCGGCCGTCGCTCCGTCCCCTGCGACGCCCGCTGCGGCTGTGCCCCCTGCCATCCGCGCCAAGGCCTTCTTCCTCATGCGCGCGAGCGGTTGCGGCTCTGCCAGCTGCGACGTACCTCACTGCCGTGGCGCGGGTCCCAGGGCGACGGCTCCGCACCGGGAGATCATGCGGGAGGCCGTCCCTCTGGTGCAGAACAAGGCCAACGCTCCGTGCCCGCGCATCGTTGCCAAGCTTCAAGGCAAGTGACGGGCGCTCCTTCGAGAGCGAGGAGGGCGCAGCGAGCTAGGGACGCAGAGAGAGAGAGCAAGGGTGAGAGAGTCAGACGGCCAGGGCTGGGCGGCTTGCCGCCAGTGCTTGCGGGATGTTCGGCCGCAGGGTCGCGCGAGTGTGTGCGCCTTTGGCAGGCTGCGCATTGGTCCAAAGCCGCTCCGCACGCCGGCACACACCCGCTCTTGGGGACCGTTCAAAACGCCATCATCATCGACTCATCTGCCGCCGCATCAACCGCGGCCCTCGCTGCCTGGCTGGCCACAGGGGCTGCAGGCGCGACCGGCGCGGCAGGCAAGAGGAACATGAGCTCGGACAGCTGCGCTGACGGCTCCACGCCAGCCCCGACTGGCGGGGGCGCGCGGGCCGCTTCGCCGGTGGCACTCGCCGCTGCAGCGGGCCGCTTCGCGAGCTTCGCTGCTCGCATGGACCGCAGAGCCTGCCAAGAGTCCTCTCTGCCGGTGCGGCTGTCGGCTGCAGCAGCTGTGGCTGAAGCGGCAGCCGTGGATGCAGCAGCTGCCCGCCTGGCGCCGCCAGCCGCGGAAGTCCACTCGGGCCCCGCGCCAGCCCCCACTGCCGAGGCGCGGACACCCTGCGCGGCGTCGTCCGCGAGGCCAAGCAAGTCCACGTCGTCGCTTGCGGCCCCACGGGCAGCGCAGGCGGCGTCCGGCCCCGCCCAATCCAGCGCAGGCGGGGCGGACGGCAGCGGCGTGACGATGGCAGCGTCGACGGATGCGTCCTGCGCCGCGGCCGCTCTGCCTGCCGTCTCGGCCTCTGCGCGAAACCGCTCGAGGACAGAGGCGTACGCGGGGTTGCCCGCAGCAGCCATGGCCCGCTCAGCCACGCCCTCGGCCGACTGCGTGGCGGCAGGAGCCAGCTCGAACTCGCACAGGTCCTCGTCTGACCCGGTCCCGGCGCGCCGCCGGGACCCCCAGCGCATCGGCAGTCCGGAGGACGCGGCGCCCCGGCCCGCCAGGTCCGAGACCATGGGGTCCGAGGCCACGACCCCACCGGGCGCGCTGCTGGACGACGAGCGCTTGGCGTAGCCGGCACCGACCACGCGCGGGATGAGCACGCCCCTGTCCACCAAACCCGCAATGGCCGCTGCCCAGTGGGGCGACGCCCGCCTCAGGTCCCCGAGCAGGGCGCGGGCCGACGGCAAGGCGACCATGGCGTCCATCACGGCGGCTGGCAGGAGGCGTGCAATCGTTCCCAGCGACGCCACCACGGTGGGGCTGGGGGCACTGGCCGCGTCGTTGAGCGCCGTATCTGCGGCGGCCAGAAGCAGGCGGCTCAGGCAGGCAGCTGCCACACCGGCCGCGGCCTCCAGCGACCAGGCGTGGGTGCCTGACCCCTCGCCCGTGGCCACCCGGGCGACGGCCACGGCCACTGCCGCCAGCGCGCCAGCTCCGGCCAGCTGCACGTCCGTCATGGAGCCCGAGCTGCCGTCGAGCACCTCCCTTGTCGGCCTGGAGAAGCCCTTGGCGAATCGGGCGAAGCGGGCCTCGAGAGGCTTGCCGTCCGCCGTCCGCACCGGCGGCGGGCGGGGCAGCCCCAGCAGCTCCATCAGGGCGCTGTCGGGCGCCGGGTCGTCGTTGGGCATGGCGACAAGCAGAGCCACGACAATGGCTCGGCCCGTGGCGAGCGATGCGCCCACTGGGGTTGAGGTCGCCGCCGCAAAGCTCTGCAGCGCGGTCACGCGGACCAGCGTGTCCTCGTCAATGAGGCAGGTGGCGGGAAAGAGGGCGGCCAGGGCGCAGCGGGCCTGCGGGCCCAGGGAGGTCAGCGCCTCCTCGACCACTGCGGGCGGCAGCGGCGGGCGGGGCCGGAGGCCCTTGCGGGTGGCCGCCTCGTGGGCGGCAGCCTGCGCCTGAGCGATGGAGCTGATGAGCTTGGCGGCCTCCGCGTCGGCCCTGTGCGACCCCTCCAGGTCTGGGGGGAGCAGAGCCACTGCCTTGAGCAGGGCGGAGAAGAGGGGCGCAGCGGCGGCTGCCGGAGCCGAGGAGGCCACCGCGCGGGTGGCGTCCACGATCTCGACCACCTTGCGCCGTGCCGGGTCCACGGGCAGCACCGCAAAGGAGGCCGCGGCGGGGTCGAACGGCGTCAGGCCCACGCCCCCTCCTTCGCTCAGGCGGCTCACCTCCTCCTCGGCGGCTGCCGTGGCGGCAGCGGCAGCATCGCGCGTCGTGGCCCCTGCCAGAGCGGCCAGCGCCTCGGCGCCCGCCGCAGCGCCTGCGGCCGCCCCACCGGGCGCCGTCCACCGGGCAGCTTGGGCCGTGAAGCCGGCGATCCTTCCCTCCGCGTTGCTCAGGATGTTCGCCTCGTGAAGGACGTCGGCCGGCCGAAGCAGCGCCTCGGCGAACTCCGCGTGGCCCTGCATGCGAGCCACCACCTTGTCCAGCTCGGCGTGGACTGCAGACGCGTAGACGGCCACCATAGCGGGGCGCGTGGAGAGGTGCCGCTCGGGCCCGTCGCCGAGGGCGTGCCACAGGGCCAGCGCGCCAGGCGAGAGGCAAGCGGAGGCGGAGGCCACAAGCCGGGCCGCAACGTCCTGCTTGTCTGCAGCTCCGATGCGGGCGGCCGGGTGGTCGCCGAGCACCTCGTTGGCGTCGGCCCCCAGCAGCGTCCGCAGCAACTCCGTCGTCGCTCTCACTGCTGCTGTGGTTCGGGCAATGCCGGGTGCGACGGCGTCGCCCATCCAGTCCAGCGCCTCCTCCTGGCCCGCTGTCACATAGGCCGAGACCACGCTTGCGGCAGCCTCTGGGAACCGCTGCGTCTCGGCGTAGCCTCTCGATATGGCCAGCAGGCAAACGCGGAAGAACTCTCTTCCGACACTGCTGGGAGGGATGGCAATGCCCTGCGAAAACGCGCCAATCTCAAAGATGCAGCGCAGCCACTCGCGCACCGCGTCAACCACAGCCTGGTCGTGGGGGGCGCCGGACACGGCTGCGGGCATCGATGCCAGCCGGGAAGAGGCCCAGGGCAGCAGGACCTCCGCCCACGTGGTGGGGGAGAAGGACCCTGCCGACGACGTCACGAGCTCCAGCGAGTCGTGCGTCGGGTAGAGCAGCAGCAACGAAAGAAGAGCCCTGTCGTTCGGCCGCAGCTCCAGGACAAGCCTGCGGGGAGTCATCGGGACAGTGAGCAGCGCCGACGCGGCAAGCGTCACTCGAGCACAGGGGCGGCGTCTGGGACGAGGATGAGAGGCGGGGCGGCAGCAGGGGCGGTCCCGGCCATGCTGGCCCAGCCTGGCGCACCCAGCGTGCGGCGCAGCCTGCTTACCTGGCCAGGTCGAGCCACGCTCCCGACCGCTCGGGCGCCTCCGACATGTCGATGGAGTCTAGCAGCTCGGCCACGGCCGCGGCGCGGCCCGGGTGGCCTTCGGGTGGGAGGTGCGGCAGAGCCGTTGGCGCTGAGTCGCTCAGGCCCCCGGACCGCCCGCCCTTGCCCCGCAGGCGCAGGGAAGGGACAGCGCCGGACAGAATGGCAGCGGGGGCGTCGGTGCAGCCGAGAATGCGAAGCACGCCCATGGCCGCCGCGGCTGTCGAGGATGTGTCAGCCGTCGCCGCCTCGCCGTCGGCCGGCGGCGCTGCCTTGCCCGCTGCGCCGCCCGCGGCCGCGTCGTCCTTGGGTGCAACGAACGTGATGCCCTCCTTGGCGGCCGCCGCCCCCTTTCCGGATGCCATGGCTGGGGCCGAGGTTGGCCGGACCGCCCTCTCGACGAGGCCAGCTCCGCTGTCCTCTCCCGACCGCTCCGACAGAAGGGACTCGAAGAGGGACTCCAGCACGGCCTTGGCAAAGCCAGGCAGCACCACAGTGTCGTACGCCATTCCAACATCGGTGCCACCGCCGCCAGCGATGCCGAGGAGCCCACCCCCCTGAGAAACGCCTGCTAGGCAGGAGTCGGATTCGCCGTCGGCGCTGGCTGCAGCGCCACGGGCACGACGGGCGACGTCGGACCATTCCTTCCGGATCCGCGTCGTGACCAGGTCGACGCACTCCCCAGAGCGGAGCGCGCCCATGGACCACACGGGCACGAGAATGGTGGCGTCGGACGTGCGAGACAGCAGCGCCTTGGCGACACGGGGCGCTGCGGAGGCGGCACCACAGAGAGAGGTTGCATCGCGAGCAGAGTGACGGGAACGCGAGGCGGGCAAGGGAGAGATCTAGGACGAGGACGAGGAAGAGGAGGTCAGGCTCCCGGCGCCAAGCAGGGCAGCCGAGGCACGAGCCAACGCCTGCGCCCCCGAGGTGTCCCCTGATTGATCGGGATGCGGCGCGCGGTGCGGCCGCGGCTCCCGCAGCCCCGTTGACCTGCCCGCCGCGGGCCACAAGCAGCGTTGCCCTGCCCGCTCCGCTCCTTCACGGCACACGTGGCGTGCGAAAGCACACGGGCGAGCATGCTCTCACCGTATACTTCGGCCTCGGCCCCTGCGGCGGCCCTGAGCGCCGCCATGGAGGCCTGCCTGAGGATCATGTCCGGCCCCGCAGCCATGGCGATGGAAGCGATCACCTCCGCGCTGACCGACCGGCTCAGGGCCGTCCCGGTCAGCGCCGCGGGCTCGGTCGCGTCAGCGGCGGCCGCGAGCAGCGCAATCTGCCGCACGGCCTCGAGTGCGCCCGCTCGGCGCTGGGTGCCGAGCGTCGTGTCGGTCGCGGTTGCCATGACCTCCTCGAGAAAGGCAGCGGGCAGCGCGTCTGCAAAGGCACGCCTCTGCTCCAGGCTGCCCCCAAAGTCAGCCATGGGCGGGTCGCCGGCCGCTGGGACGGCCAACAGCGCAAGGAATTTGGGCTTTTCTCGCAGCAGCTGCAACACCTTGGCGACGTGCTGGAGCATCGCCCTGCGAGTCGCAGAGTGGCTCAACGTGGAGGCGCATGCGCCAAGGTCGCGAGGCACGTGCGCCCGAACCCTCGAGCACGCCGGCGCGCCGGGCGCCTGCGCGCGGCGAATGGGGGCCTCACAGCACCACAAAATCGTCGGCGAGCGAGTGGCCCATGAAGTTGGTCCCCTTGCGCACGATGCGCCGGAGCATCGTGAGCGTTGTTTCTCGCATGGCCTCGGATCCCCCTGCGGGCTCGGGGCGAAGTCACGGGCGGCAAGGGCCGGCAAATTTCAGCCTGCGATAGTTTTCCCTGCGCTCGCTGCCCCGCCACGCCGGCAAGAGTCGCCGTTGGCCACTCACCTGCCAAACGGCGCGTTGCGTGCAGCTTCGCTACTTCGTACCAGGCATTGTACAGCTCGTTTGCGGCGTCCCTGCGCCGTGAAAAGTCGAGCGGACATCGGATTTCTCGGAACATGCTCAGCGGGCATCGAACAGCGACATCACGGCACCCGCGGGCACTGCAAGCGCTCACCGCTGGTACAGGGTGTCGACGCCTGCGAGCTTGCGCTCAGCCGCGGCGACGGCTGCCCTGAACTCGGCCGGCGGGCCGGATCCGGCCATTGTCTGAGCGAGTGCCTCGCGCTTGACCCTGACCCCTGCTCTGCGGGCTTTGCCGCAGCCGGAATTCGCCTGCGCGGCTGCCACGACACGCACGCACGCACGCACGCACGCACGCGCGCGCCCATCCCCGCCCCCATCTCAAGTCTTGCCTCGGTACCCCCGCGACCTCTTTGCTGGCTGCCCGCTCGCGCCACACATCGACGAGGCAGCCAGTCCTCTGATCTCTCGACTTGCTCTGCCGGTGCTCGGGCAGTTGTCCGCCACTCGGGTTCCGCCCCAGCAATGGCGGCGACGGGAGATGCCGCGTCAGTGTCGTTCCTTGCCTCGCATCTGCACCTGCTGGGCTTTGACACCGCTGACGCAAATCGGTGAGGGCGCCGCAGCGCTTGCACACCCTTGGCGCCAGGCCAGTATGCGCGGAGCTGGCCGCGAATGCGACTGCGCCGCTCCGCCGCTCTGCGTCGGCCTCCACAGGGGGACATTCCAGGCCATTCTAGAGCTCGTTGACAATGCCAGCGACGCGTGCCACGGTGTTCCCGGCTCGGGAGTGCTCGTCCAGGTGCGGCAGGCTGGGTTGTCAGCGGTGCAGGTGACTGTCACTGACACCGGGCGAGGCATGGCCGTCGAAGAGGCTGCCAGCCTGTCGAGCAGCGTGTTCCTCTCGTCCAAGAGGGACGTAGGGAACCGAATCGGTACCTATGGCGTTGGCCTGAAGGGGGTGGTTCTGTTCTCGCTCATGGGCAGCGGAGGGACCGAGCCTTCCCGGCGCCCACCGCCGTCTCCACGCACGTGTGGGGCGTTTGGAGAGCTGCTAGTGGCATCTGTTGCCCAGAATGGGGGGTCTGCGGTCCGCCTCCGCGTGGTTGCCTCCCGCCCGGAAGGTGCCGCGACGGGAGTGTCGCTGAGCGTGACGTCTTCGAGCTCCGCCGCCAGCATCGGTGCTTCGAGCCGGACTGTGGTGTCCGTCCTCCTTCCCACAAGAGGCCTCTCTGGGCTTATCCTGCTGGTCTCCAGGTATTGCGCGGCGCGAGCCCTGGTTGCAAGGAGCCACGTCACGGAAGTGCAAGTGTTCGACGAGGCAGGGGAGCTGCTGTTCGCCAGTCGGTTGGACCGGACCACTGGCCTCGATGCCTCCGACGGCTGCATGCCGCTGGACGTGGCGGCCGTCGCACAGGCACTGCGGGTATCGGACATCGAAGTTTGCTCCTCGCGGGCTGCAGTAATCGCCTCCGCTCCCGCGGCAGCCGGCGGAATTGCTCCACCCGCTTCAGCGCCCGCGCACACGGCCTCGGGCCCGCTGTCGCTCAGCCCGGCCGTGCCTGTCGATGCCTCGGCAGCGGGCGCCGTCAGGGTCCACGCAGCCGTGGTGCTGCAGTTCGTCACCCGGCAGGCCGGCGTGCCGGCTGGCCACCGACTGGCGGCCGACCCGCCCGCCAGAGCCTCGTCCGTGGGGCCAAGGGTCAGGACGTCGCTCTTCCGTGCGGTGAACGGCGCTCCGCTCCGAGGCGCCGCTGCCGAGTGCTGCATCGCCCGAACAATCCGCGCAGGGTCTTGGGCGCCCTGGGGGCTTGGGCCGGCAGGGCCATCGGCTCCTGTGAAGCAGGCGGACCCGGACGCGTTTGAGGCGCCCATCGTTGAGCTGGAGCCGGTTTCCGTGTCGCCTGCGGCACCCTCCACGGCAGAAGCCGCTGTTGCCTCCTTCAGCTCTGAAGGACCTCGGGAACTGGAGCTGCCTCCAGGCGCGCACTCGTTCCAGCGGCGAGTGGACAGTCATCTGGCCGCCATCCGAATCCTGGTGCACGTGTCTGGGCCCATCGGCGTCGCCGCGCCAGGCCGCCCCGGCCTAGACCGGACCGGCACGCTGCGGTTTCACTCCTTCCGCAAGCGGTCGCTGGTTCCCCACCCGCGGCTCTCCCGGCGCGTTCGGGACGCCGTGGGCGGCGCAATGGCAGTGGCAGCAGCACGGTTCCCCGCCCTGCTGCGATCCGCAGCGCACCGCTCGGAGAGCAACATCTTCGGCGGACTGCTGCCCTCGCTGGCAGCAAGCATCGGGGGAATTGCTGCGAGGATGGGGCCACGCAACCTTGCCGCGGTGGCCCGCGCACTGCGGCTGGACGCTGACGAGGCCACGCTTCGGGACGTCAAGGAGGAGCTTGCCGACCGAGTGGCCAGGGCGGCAGAGACGACCGTGCAGGAGGCGGGCGCCGCTCGCCGGAGCGATGCCCCCCCACCAAAGCGCAGCGCCACGGCGGAGCTGGCAGCCGCGTGGGGAGCCAAGTCGCTGTGACTCTCGGGCGCGCAAGGCTCCAGCGCTCGCGCGACTGCGCGCCTGCTGTGTGCGCAACACGTGTGCTCGCGCCGCATCGGAAAGTCTCTGTGCAAGCCTGCGCACTCGAGCGTGAGTCCGCTGCACGTTGGGAGCATCGGACCGCTTCCTCTGCAAACACACTCACCATCCAACGCAGTCCTCCAAGCTAGCGGGGCGAGGGGAACGGGGGAACGAAGACAGGGTCGCAGTGCAGCTCAGGCGGTCGGCTGCTCGGCGGCCTCCTCCCCGGCGGCGGCAGCCGCAGCGGCGGCCGGCGTTGCGGCGGCCGTCGCGGCCGCGTCGCCCACGTCCCGCTGGGCCTCCATCCGGCCCCTCTTGGACGCCGTCACGGCCGCCTCGACGTCGAAGCGGCCCATTTGCTCGTCCACGGCGCCGAGCCTCCGCTTCATTTTCTTGTTCCACATGGCACGCTTGTTGCCGCGCCGCAGGTCGGTCATCAGCAAGCCGTCGCCGGCGGTCGCCTTGTCTCCGCGGGCAGCGTCGTCGGCCCCTGCCATGCTGATGAAACGCTCGTGATCGCCGCGGAGCGACGTGGAGCGGAGAAGTCTCTCAAACCAGTCGCGGCGGAGCCCTGCCCGGCGCTCGAGGGACATCTCGCCGTGGGCCTCCGGGCAGATCTCAAGGAGGCGCTGCAGCACCAGCGCGGTTGCCACGGAGAGGTTGAAGGACTCGGCGAAGCCGTACATGGGCAGAAAGACGACGCTGTCGGCAGCGGCGCGGAAGGCGGGGGAGATGCCGTCCGTCTCCCGGCCCATGACGATGGCCAGCTTGCGCGGCAGGCAGGTCATTCCGGCTGGGGCGGGCCCCGGCGCAGTGGCCGCCTCCCCCTCGACGGGGCCGGAGTTGCCGTAGAGGCCCATGCCACGAAGGACAGCGGCCTCTCCGGGCGTGGCCAGAAGCTGCGCCCCTGGCGTGAGGTCCGTGGCCCAGATGGTGCGCCCGTCCGCGCGGAGGGCCTCGACGCACTCGGCGATGGACCCCATGGGCTTCAGGTCGACCCACGCATGCGCGGCCTTGGAGGCGGAGAGCTTCACGCCCAGCGCCGACGGCTCCGCGGCCTCATCGGCGTCCCCGGTGCTCACCACGGGGGTGCTCGGGGAATCGTCCTCGCCGGCAGCCGCTCGCAGCACTGCGCGGATATCGCCCTCATCCCGCTGGGACGACAGCGCGTGGTCCTTGCGCATGGTTGCCGACTGCACGACGTACACGGTCTGAATGCCAAAGCTCTCGGCGGTGCGAACGCAGGCCGCAATGTTCTGGAAGTCTGTCGAGTGCTCCAGAACCAGCACGATGCGGTCGGTACGCATCCGGAGCACCGTCTCAGCGCGCCGCAGACGGGGCGGGAGTCCGATGCGGTCCTCGGACGCAGGCGCAGCAGCAGCAGAAGAGGCAGACGCCATGGCCAGAGTCAAGCCTGGTCGTTGGATCTGTGGGCTCGCAGCAGCAGGCCCCCGAAGGCAGGCTGATTGGCGCAGTGGGGCGCGCGCCTGCGCCCGCGCAAAGGGCGCCGCGGCCGACGTGCGGGAAGGCCGGCGCTGGCTCTGCCCGTGGTTGCGCGCGGCTTTGAGTAGGGCATAAGCCCGCAACTCTGCCCGCGACTCAGGCGCAAAAGGCCCGCCGAGCACAATTTGTTCCTGCGCGGGGAGGCGCACAGCGCCGAAGCCTGCGCCATCCGCGGCAGCAGCGAGGCCAGCCGGGCCTGCCTCTTTGGCTTCGGTTGGACTCCGCTGGCCTGGAGCCATGCCGTCAGGGCTTTCCGGCCAGTTACAGTCGGTTCGCTCTCTGCCCACCGTGGCCAGCTACATGCTGTCCCGCATCGGCGCCGTTGCGCTGGGGGTGTTCGTCCTGATGCTCTTGCTGGTGATCGGTGAGAGGAGCCAGCGCAGGCGCCGCACCGCTTGGTCCTCGCGCACGTTGGCTGCTCGGGCGCTGGGGGGCGGGTGCCGATGGCCTGTCTCTCAGGCCTGCGCGACTCCTCCGAGCTCCACGCTGGGCGTGCTCGCGGGGGAAGCGGGGGGGCGAGGGCGAGGGCCGCGTGGCGGATGCGCGGTTCGGAGCTGAGCGCCCGGAACCTGTGCCCCTCTTGGTGCCTGCAGTGGGCGTAATGAGCTTCGGAGACGCAATTGCCGACGTGATGCTGGAGGCGTTCCGCCAGCAGCTGCAGCGCCACGCGGGCAGCGCCGCGCTGGAACTGGAGCGCTATGTTGCCACGCAGCTAAATGGCGTGGGTGAGCTTGGGCTGCGCCGTCGCAGCGGGTGCACACGGCCGGGTCGCCGATTTGGAGCCGACACGAGCGCAAGCGCCCTCCGCTTTGCCTGCTCTGGGCGCACCGGCCTGCCCGCGCGCACGGCCTCCTCCTGCGATGGTCGCCTCGTTTGGCTCCGTGTCCCTGGCGCCCGCAGAGCGCGACGTTGGTCGGTTCATTGCCGCACACACGGAGCAAGCGCTCGGGAACAACGACAGCCTTGTCAGAGACCCGGCCGCGGACGACGCGAACTTTCCCCTGGCTCCCCTCGCCGATGACCCAATGTACGACCAAGCTCGCCTCGTGAGGCACCCCCGCACGGGCGTGCTGGTCCGGGAGGGCGACCTCTCTGTGCACTCGTTTCACAAGAACTACACCGTCGGGCCGGATGCGGTGTTCGTGCAGCAGCAAACGTCGACGATTGACTTATTCCTGCCCACCATCCTGAGGCAGTCACCAGCCGTGGCGCAAGTCTACACCGCCCTTCG
The DNA here is from genome assembly GCA_008330645.1 of Cafeteria roenbergensis. Taxonomy (NCBI): domain Eukaryota; class Bigyra; order Bicosoecida; family Cafeteriaceae; genus Cafeteria; species Cafeteria roenbergensis. Next base: position 203,096 of record VLTN01000014.1, on the reverse strand, counting down.
GGCCGGTGGATTCCTCCGCATTACCCCCGGGATCAACGCAACCGCCCTCGGTGACATCATCGACGCAAGGCAGAGACCGTGGTACATCAGCGCCGAGAAGGCAGGCACCACAGTGCACACTTCGCCGTACATCGACGTGACTGGGCTCGGGTGGATGATCACCATGGCCACCCCAGTGCGCAGCTTCGCCTTCAACGGAACTGTTGGGCCAATTATCGGGGTTGTCGGCGTTGACGTCACCATCAAGCAGCTGCAGCAGCGCGCCCGCCTCGTCTCCGTTGCAGAGTGAGCCTTGGCCAGAGTGCCCGGCAGCGCGCCGCGGCCAGCGCGTTGCCCCGCAGTCCAGAGCTCGCCGCTGCCGTCGCGCCCGCCTGCTAGATCTCTGCCCGGCCTCCCGCCGTCTCTGCCACAGCGCACGACAGAGCCTGTGCCGCCACCGCTCGCGCCACTGCCAACGTAGCTGCCGCTGCCCCCGCAACCGCCCCTGCTGCGCCCGTTTTCGTCGGCCCTCGCAGCCGGAACTCTGCCCACGTCATCGCGGCCAACGGCTTCGTGGTGGCAAGCCCGCTCTTCGACGGCGACGAGAGCGCGGCGGCAGCCTACGCCAGCGGAGACATTGCGGCGCTGGAGGAGTCTCCGCCCCTCGCTTGGGAGCTGCTTCCGTTCTTGGACGAGGCCCTCTGGCGTCGCATCAGCGACCCAGCCGTGGTCATTGACGGCGGGGGCTTCCGCCACGAAGCGTCTGACCGCAAGTCCTACTTCATCGCAAGGGACTTCGTGTTCCCGCCAGCCGCCGGCGACCACCTCGAGGAGGGCGAGGAGAACACCGGGAAGGGATCCCCGCGGTACGTCGTTCTGGTGGCGGTGGAGGAGCGCACAGCGATGGAGCCGTTCGCGCTGATGGTGCTGCAGCAGCGCTCTGCCATTGGCAACATCGTCGGGTACGGCATCGCGATCATGGCCGCGGCGGGGCTGATTACGGGCTTCATCGTCGTTCGCTTTGCCTGGCAGGCCACCCACCCGCTGAAGCGGCTCGTGGCGGTGTCGGAGGGCATCGCCGCCGCAACCGCAGCCGCCGCGTCCACCACCGGAATGCGAGGCCAGTCGAGCGCAGACGTTGGCCGCTTGGCCAAGGCCATCGCGAGCCTTCCAGACGAGCCCCGGGGCAAGGTGGCAACCGAGATTGAGGAGTTCGTGTGCGCTTTCAAGGCCATGCTCCTGGGTTCCAACCAGTTCGCTGCCCGGTCGGGGGGCGAGCACGAGCTGCCGGAGACGAACCCCTTCTTCACGGGGGAGGAGCAGGCCCTGGCAGGGACTCCCCAGTCCTCCCAGACCGGGCCTGAGAAGAAGCTGGGGTGGGAGCTGGATTGGCAGCAGGCGATGCGGAACGCGGGCATCCCCTTTGGCGACCCGGGGTTGGACGTGGTGGTCACGCCGGTGCCGGACAAAGAGCCTGGGTCGCCGGGCCACCGCGAGCAGTTATCAGTCTCGGCTGCCTCGGGCGACGCCTTGCCGTGGGGCTCTCGCTCGGCAAGGTCGCTTGGCACCAAGTCATCGAGGGCACAGAGCCCGCCGCCGGGACGGACAGGCAGCTCTGCCGAGGTGCGCGCTCGGTTGTCTGCTGCCGTGGCGCCTCCCAGCCGAGCGGCAAGTGAGGGGGACGGGGTGGCCAGCGCTGTTCCGGCGAGCCCCGCTGCGCCGGGGGGCGCGTCTCCGGCTTGAGGCTGGCGTCGCCAAGGCGACGTTGTTGTGACCAGGGCTTGGGCGCCGAGTGGCCGCGTATTGCGAGCCTTCCGCCGAGCGTATCTGCGTGAGAGTCTTGCCGGGAATGCACTTGCCATTCGACGCGGCGGGGCGAGCACACGCGCGAATGCATTGGCGCCGGAGCGGTTCGCATGGTAGGGTGGATGCCGGTCGTCCACTGCCCCGCCCGTGCTTGAACCGCCGACGCGCAACAGAGCAGGCCCACACCGACGCAGATACGAAAACACACGCACACGCGCACACGCACGCAGACACAACGTTGGGCAACGGTCGGCCAACTGCCTAGCGTCCACCAGCGGACCCGCACACGGAGAGGGCTCAATCACGGTGCCTGCCCCTCAGCCTCTGGCTGGTCCAGTTGCACGTCCAATTCGGCGTCCACGATGCCACCCCGCACCAGCACGATTCGGATGGCGTTGTGCAGCGTGCCGTGAGGCGTCACGCGCGCAACCACTGACGACTTGGCACTCGCTTGCGCGAGCCGCCGTTGCGCCGGGTCCTGCAAGTACTCCTGCTGCTTGTCCCAAAACGCCTGGCGCCGCTCTGCCAGCCCGCGAAGCTCCCGGACGAGCCGGCGAATCGGCGCGTCGCGGTGCTCGGACACCTGCCGCGCGCCGTCCTCCGCCAGCATCACCACCACCACCGAGCCGTCCTGTCCCCTAGTTCTCCGGCCGGTGTAGCTCACGAAGGTGCTGCTCGAGAACATGGCCAGCAGCTCCTTGCTCGGCTCTACCCTGTGCAACCCGGACCCTTCGGGGAGGGACTCGAGCAGCGCGACGGCGGCTCGGAGGTGGATGGCAACCACCCTCTCCGTGGCCTCCTCGGTGAAGGGAAGGAACGAAACGGTGTGCCGCATGGCAGAGCCAAGCTGCGTTGCAGGGGCGACAGGAGGGGGGGGGAGCGTCGCTGCGGGGTGGCTCGGGAAGGCGGCGCTTGCGGTGTTGGGCGGCGCCGCGAGCAGCGGCGGCAGGGGGAGGGCTTCCTGGGAGCAACCGCCTTGCTCGCGTCCAGACGCGGCGGCGGCGCTTGGGTGAAAGAGGGGCAACAACGGTCCCGGAGGGGGGGCGAGGGGGGGGGCTGGCTGGTCCTCAAACGGCGGCCTGTGCGCGGCGGGTCCGACTCACGCTGAAGCTTGGCCAACGCCCCTCAAGCTCCCGCTGAATGCCGCCGGCGATCTCGCGCTCCACGCGGCGGGCAGTTGCCTCCCGGACCCCCACACCCCGTGGGATGGTGTTGCCGTCCACCTCCACGGTGAAGAGGTGTTGCTCGATCGTCGGCTCCTTGGCCGCGGCCTGCGTGATGATCCGGTTAGCGTCCTCGCTCAGCAGATCCACCAGGAAGAGGAACACGAGGCCCCGCACGTCGGTGGAGGCTGGCGCGGAGGCGGGGGGCGACGGAGCGCCAGCCGCGGGGGCAGTCTCGGCCTCGGCTGTGGCGGCTGAGACGGGAGCGGGCTCCGAGCCGGGTGCAGCCTCGGCTGTGGCGGCTGAGACGGGAGCGGGCTCCGAGCCGGGTGCGGCCTCGGGGCTTGCGGCGGCGGGCGGGGTGCCGTTGATGAGTTCAAGGACGGCTGCGGCAGAAGCGTAGGGGGGGAAGGAGGGGGGGGGGAGGGCTCGCTGAGTTGCTGATGTGATGCTCCCTCCCTCAGGCTGGAGGCGGCCACTGCGCGCGGGATGGGCGGCGCGCACGAGGCGGGGCGGTGGCGTGGGCGGGTGACTCACCACTGACTGCGGATGGATCAGCCTTTTGGAACTCGTCGAACACAACGACGCCCCTACCGCTGCACCGGGCCGCAAGAGCCGCCACCTGCTGCCTGAGGGACTCTGGCGTGCCGCCCCCTGCCTCGGTGAACACCTCGCCACTGCGGAGGGACGGGGGGCACAGCGGGGCCGGCGCGGCGGCAGGGAACGCGTGTGGGCGGGCAGGCCACAACCGCCGGCAGCGGGCGCTCGCAAGCCGGGCGACGCAGCGGCAGGCAGGGAGTGTGGCTGCCCGAGGGCGTCCGGTCGAAGACCCTCCTTGGCCGTCGTGCATCGGCGGGCGCAGGAAGGCGCCCAGCCGGCTCACTTCAGCTGTAGCAGCCCCTCGGGAACGAGGGGGTCCGATCGGTGCTGCGGGGGGACGCTTGCCTCGAGCAGCGAGCGGGCCACGAGCCCTGCGGCCGTGGTCTTTCCGGAGCCAGTCACTCCGGACAGAAACAGGACCATGGGGCCGCCCGCGGGCCTGCCGCCGGACCCTGCAGATTGCACTCTGCGACAAGGGAGCGCGGCAAAACACCAGAGAGAAGGCGATCGTGTTGGCATTCGCGAGGCGGTCGGGGGCGCTGCAGCAGCAGCAGCAGCAGCAGCAGCAGCAGCAGCCTGTCGCTGCTCGCACTGCCTCACGACACGGTCCACCGCTCCACGGCGTCCACGAGCTGCTCCACGGCACCGATTTGCCCTCCGATCCTGTTGTTCAGCAGGCGGTGCAACTCCTGGCCAGCGTCCTTTCGCCAAGGGCAGGCCGACCCAGTCAGCTTGCGAACTTGATGCCAAAACCGTTCCCTGAAGTACGCGCTTGCGCCTGGCAGCACGACAGCCAGCGCAACGACGGCTACGACAACGAACCGCCTGGCCGCACCTCCGGGGCGTGCCATTGCCGGCGTTCGTCGCAGCGGTGGCGACTCCTGCCGGACGCTGCGCGCGCCCAGCGAGATGATATTCTCACACAGCGTAATATCACTCTGCGGGCAGTCTTTGCGGCTCGGCACCGCGCGGCAGGGTGTGTTTGGGGCCGCATGGCCTCGGCAAAAACGTGGAAGCTGCTCATCGGCGCCCTCCGGGACCGTCTGGTTGCCGGGGCGCAGGCTGAGCACCAGCTGGCACAGCTCCGAGCGGCTCAGTCGAACTCAATCGCCGGCCTTCGCGCGAGCCTGCTTCGCGATGCGGCTGTGGGGACGAGCCAAACCCTCGAGCTCAAGGCCTGCAAGCCCATTTCGTGGATGGGGATGCGGGTTGGCGACCTTGTTTGGGTTGTTGGTCGCCGAAGGAGCGGCAAAGAGCGTCGCCGTGGTCCGACTGCGGCCCTGATTCACCACCTCGGCCCGGACCACGGTACCGTTCAAGGCGTGGTCGTGCAAGCCGACCCTGGCGCGCTTCGGGTGTCCGTGCGGGGCGTGAATGCGGGCGTGTGGCTGGACCGGCGCTGCCAAGACGATGCCTGGGCCTGGTCCGTCTTCGAGGCCGCGCCGGCTGCCACCCACACCAGGACAGCAGAGGCAGTGGAGCAGCTCCTGGGGAGCGACTCCATGCGAAGCGTGCATGTGCAGGCTCCCGACTGGATCACTCCCTTCGTGGTAGAGCACAGCCTCTTGGTCGATCGCGCGGCGGCCAACAGGGCCCGCGGAGGCAAGGACGGCATGGACGTCGGCCGCAGGGGTGGCGCCAGCAGCCTTCGCGCGCCGTCGTCTTCCAGGGGTGCGCCTCGCCGCCGCGCCCGCTTCGCTCCCCGGACTGCCATGGGCGCGGCGCCAGAGAGCACTGCAAGCGTGGCTCTGCCACTTCACGAGGCCCACCACCGGGCGCGCGATCCTCGGCGCACGCTGCCAGCCGTCACGGCAGCGGCGGTGTCCGTTGCACGGTCGGCAGTCGCCGGGTTGCAGCAGGCGGCGACGGCGGGCTGGCATACCAGGGCCGCGGCTGCCTCAGCGGCCGCAGCCTGGACCGATTCCTCCGTCTATCGCCGCCGCCTACCGGGCTGGGCGGCGCTCGGCGGGTCGGCGCCAGCCCGCGGCTCTGCGTGGGACTCGCAGGGGGGCGCTCCGATCGTGGCTCCGCTCCCGGTGAGCGCCGCCGGCGTGATGGCGGCCCTCCGGGAGACGCGCGGGCTCGATGCGTGGCAGCGCGCCGCCATCGCCGGCGCATTGATGGGCCGGGTGACAGCCCTGCAGGGACCCCCTGGGACTGGCAAGACGGCGACGGCAACCGCTCTCATCGCTGCGTGGCTGCGGGCCGCCCGCCGAGATGCCGCCGAGGCAGCGGCGGTCGCTGACGGGCTGAGCAGCGTCTTACGCGCGGAGCGGCGCGCGCTGGCCGGGGACTCGGGCGCCGCGGCGAGTGTGGACAAGGAGGCCACGTTCGATGACGTGGCACTGGACGGGCTGCGCCGGGCATGGGGGCCCGGTGGGCGCCCGGGGGAGGCAGGCGCCGTGACGCGAGCTCTGCGGGAGGGGCGACTCGCAGACGCCACTCCTGCGCAGCAGGTGCACTGGACAAGATCGCCGCGGCTGGGCTCGGAGGGGCCCCGCTGCCTGGCCGTGGCGGCCAGCAATACGGCGGCGGACCAGCTTCTGGAAGGACTCGTCAGGGCTGGGCTCAAAGTGCTTCGCGTTGGCAACGCAGCCAGGGTCCGCAAGTCGCTCCGGGGCCACTGCCTCGAGACGCTGCTCGCAGCGGAGCAGGAGGAGGCGGAGGGATTGCAGCGCCGTCGTGAGCAGCAGAGCCAGGCAGGGCAGGCAGGGCTGGAGGAGGGCGCGGCTGCCGCGGCTACGGATGCGACGACGACGACGACGACGGTGACGTCGACGATGGCTGAGGTTGCCGGGGAGACACCAGCCGGCAGCGGCGAGTCTGAGGCTGCCTGGGCAGGCGTCTGTGTCGGGGACGAGGACGGTTTCGGGTCAATGGCTGGGCCCTGGGAGCCGATCCGGGCGCTTCGAACGGAGGCAGCTGAGGCCATGGAGCACGCCGAGAAGGCGGCTTCAAGGGCGGTCGCTCTTGCTGCGGCAGCAGGCGGCGAGGCGAGAGGCTCGGGGGCGTCCAAGGCGGCGCGCGCAGCCGCCGCCGAGGAGCAGGAGTGGCGGGAGAGGGCGCGCGCTGCAGCGTGGGAGGCCGACGCGCTGGAGCGGGGCGAGGCAGCGGCTGCGCTGTGCCGGGCCGACGTGGTGGTCGCAACGTGTGCGGGGGCGGGCAGCCGCGTCCTCGATGACGTGGCGTTCGGCCTGGTGGTGGTTGACGAGGCCAGCCAGGCCAACGACGCGGAGCTTTGCATCGCGCTTTCGCGGCTGACGCAGCACGCCATCGGCCTGCCGCAGGCAGCAGCGGCGAGCAGCGACGCTGAGGCAGGCGAGGACGGGTCCGCGGCGCGGCCGGATGCGCCTGGCCCCAGGCAGGCGCTGCAGCGGGATGGTCAGCTCGTGCTCATCGGCGATGAGCGGCAACTCCCACCCACGATTCTGTCGCACGAGGCAGGAAAGCTGGGCCTGGGGCGCACCGTGTTCGAGCGCACGGTCGAGGCGTGGCAGCGGAGCCACGCCGACCGCGCGGGGTCCGCCAGCGAGGCACCCGCAACAGCCGTGTGGGCGCTGCCCGAGGGGCTGGCAGGCAAGCGAGTTGCGCCCCATGTCTCCATGCTCCGGACGCAGTTCCGGATGAGCGCGCAGGTGGCGGCTTGGCCGGCAGCCGTGGTGTATAAGGGAGAGCTTGCGACGCACGCGTCGAGCTCGTCGTGGCTCACCTCGCTGCCTCCGCCTGGCTTTCCGTGGCCGCGGCTGCCGCCTCGAGACGGTGCCGAGCGCGGCGATGCGGGCGGCAGGGACTCCAGCCACGCGCCCGCCGGCGCTGCCTCGGCTGCAGGCAGCGTCGGTACCGGCGTTGCGTTCGTGGACGTGAAGCGGCGCGAGACCGCTGGCAACGAGCGCAGCTCCGGGGAGTCGTCCAAGGCCAACCCGGCCGAAGCCAGCGTCGTTGCCTCCATCGTGCGTGCTGTGATCAGCGCCGGCAGGCGAGCCAAGCCCCAGATGCTTCGCTCCGAGCCAGAGACGAAGGCGGCCGCGATTGCGAGCCACCAGCTCGGGGGCGGAGTCTCCGTTGACGCAGAGGACGATGACCCGCTGGAGGCAGCCACGCGCGCGGCGCTCGCCTCGTTGTCGGGGATGCCCCGGCACGGCTTCGACTATCCGAGGCAGGAACAGCGCGCAGACGGCAGGGGGGCAGCAGACGTGGGTTGGGACTCTGCTGCGGTCAAGGCCGCTGCCAGTGCGGCTGCCGGGCGGGCACTAGGGCGGGTCCACGCCGCAGCCGAGGCGTCGGCGACGGCTGCACCCGGGCAAGACACGACCATCGAGGACGCGGCTGCCGCCGCGCCGGCGTTGTCTCCAGGCGGAGTGGGCGTGATCGCAACGTACAGCGCCCAGGTTGACGCAATCGTGGAGGCACTGCGGGCAGCCGGCCTGCCTACCGCGTCCTCGGGTCAGTCGCATCGCGCCAGAGAGGCGCCGGCTCGCGGGAAGCTGGCGTCGTGGCTGCCCGCGGACGAGGCGATCGAGGTGTCGACCGTCGATGGGTTCCAGGGCCGCGAGAAGGAGCTCGTTGTGATTTCCACCGTGCGGTCCAACAACATGGGCACCGTCGGTTTCCTCAGCGATGCTCGGAGGCTCAACGTGGCCCTCACGCGAGGAAAGCGAGGCGTGGTGGTGGTGGGCGACGCCGAAACTCTGGCCGTGGACCCGTGGTGGGCCTCTTGGGTCCATTTTGCCAAATCGAACGGCCTGGTGATCCCAGAGGCAACGCTGATGAATGGGTGGGACGAGCGCTCGTAGCTGCCTTGGGGTCCTCTGGAGGCGGGGAGTGGTGCGAGTGTGTGTGCTTGTGTGTGTGGAGGGGGGCGAGCTTCTCGGGCTTTCTTCTCCGCCGGGGAGGTGGGCTCGGTCCCAACAGTCTGGCAATGCTTCGCAGCTCACGCGGGCGGACCCCGCCACGGGCCTAAATCGCGAGGGGTGCGCTGGCCCAGCGAGGCGAGGGCAGCGTGCGTCGCGCTGCGTCGAGCCGCGAGTTTTACACGCGCGCGCGCCCAGGAAGTGCCGCCGGCAGGATGAATGGCTGCGCGGTCGTCCGTCGCAGACCCAGAGCCAGCCTCACGCACGTGCCCCAAAGGACCATGCGCGCCCGAGCCAGCGCGCTGCCCGCGGCCTTGCCCTCTCACCCGCTCCCCCCGGCGACGATCACCCCGGCCCTGCCCGCTCTTGCGGTGCCCATCCACACGATTGCCCCTGCGCTGGCGCCATGGCAAGCCTGGGGCGGCGTTGTGGTGCAGCTGGAGTCAAGCAATCGCGCAGCTGCAACTGCATCGACGAGGAAAAATTTGGCACTCAGCGGCAGAGGCGGCGACGGGTCTTGGCCAAGGCGGCGGCGCGCAGTCTCGCGCTCCCGGGGCCGCCGCCACTCGAGCCCCGCGCACTACCCGCGGGCAAGCAGCATGCGCTCCATCCTTGTTGCCGTCCTGGCAATGGCCGCCGCGGCCACTGCCTCCTCCAACTTGGACTTGCAGGAGATCACTCGCAAGCTTCAACTGGGGGCTTCGATCCGCGCCGGACGTTCCGTGTCCGACATGGTCTCGGACGTGGCCCTGAAGCTGAACGAGGTCCTCACCCCGGTGGCGCGCGGCTTCGCCTCGTCTGCCTCGCGGGCGGCTGGCACGCCCCCCGGAACCCCGCCCGACATCGCGGGCAGCTTTTACGGCTTCATCCCCGAGTTCGTTGGCGGCGTCAAGCTGCCCGGGGTGAACCCAACGTTCGGAGCCACGGTGCCCAAGCCCGTCCCCGTGTCCCGGCTTAGCCTGAACAACTCGCGCTGCTTCAGCTCGGTGACGGTGTCAGCGTACGCGACCGGGACGGACCCGTCAAGCGGTGCGCCCTCGTTCAACCTGACCTTTGCAACTGCAGGCGCCAAGGCGTCCCCTTGCGACGAGCTGTACCTCATCGCAACCGCGGCAACCTTCCAGCTGGTGTCGCTGGATGCTCTTGGAGTGCACTCTGTGCCCATTGCCAACGTGGACACGCCGGCTGGCGCTGCAGAATGGACCGCTCGCGAGGGCGTCCGCATCCTCCGCTTCTACGGCGGCTTTGCTGACACCGTGACGCAAATCCTCGACACGGTGAGCCTCTTCGTGCCCGCACTGACCAGTGGCCCGGAGCTGGACGCCGCGAGCATGAAGCTGAACCGCGACTTCATCAAGCAGTATCTCAACCTCACGACCGTCGACCGAACCAAGATCTTCACTGGCATCGACGCCAAGGACATCAACACGGGTGACATGCTTGCGATTCACCGGGCCGACGGCCTCGGCACGCTGGAGCAGTTCGGCACGGGCGAGGCCACGTCGCACATCGCTATGGCCGTGCGCATCGGGCCCCTCAACCAGCTCTTCGTGGTCGAGTCCACCGACAAGGACGCCTACTGGCCCAACCCGAACATCCAGAAGACCGCCTGGGACGACTGGATCGCCATGTCCCTGGCCTGCAACTACACAGTCACCCTCCTCCAGCTCAAGGACGAGCTCCGCGCCCCCGGCGTGTGGGACACACAGGCGGCCAATAACTGGATCGAGTACACGCTCGGCTACCCCTACGGCTACCACAACTTCCTCTGGACCGTGAGACCGCGCCAGGCGCCGCCTGCCCCGCGCGGGCCGCACTCTGGGGCACCTCCGCCCCCGCCCGGCCCCGCGGCCGGCGCTCCCCGCATCGCGTCGCGCCTCGAGCCCCTGCCCCCCCCCCCCCCCCCCCACACACACACACACACACACCACCCCGCCCCGTTGTCCTTTGCTCGCAGTTCCAGGACGTTCCGGGCGGCAACTTCCCCAAGCCCCTTGACTGGCACGCGGCCGAGGTGCTCTTCCGCATTATCGAGGACGTCGACGCGGACATTGCAACCAAGTTCGTGACCTACGCCATGAACTTCCGGCTGAGCAACGGGGCCTCGTGGAAGGGCGCCGACTCCATCACCGAGGTCGCCAACGCCGCTGCCAAGCAAGGCATGACGTTCGGGGAGCTGTACTCAATCCCAGAGCAGGACTCCTGGATGTACCCGGACGGGCCTTCCATGGTGTGCGACAGCTACGCCTGCTCCATCTACAAGGCCGCGGGGCTCTTCCGCCACTACGGCATCGCCGATGACGAGATCAACTGCGTTGAGTTCGACAACGCCGACGCGTACACCCTGGCGTTCTTCAAGCAGCAGTCCGAGATCCCCCAGGTCTGCCGCGACACCGACCCAGGCTCCCCCTACTGCTACGTCATGGGCAGCTACACTATCGACCTCCGCGGCTTTAACAGCGTCACGCCGTACAAGCACATGGGCGAGGCATGCTCGGCGCAGTACCCCGACTTCACGCGCCCCCCCCAGTGCTGAGCCTGCCGAAGAGCCCACTGCATGAGCTGGCGCTCGCTGGCGCGCTGCAAACACAGGCGCGACGCGTGCAGCTTTGCGTTCGATGCCGCCCCTCTGCGTTCCCGCTGCGGCAGCAACTGCGAATCGGCGGCTTTCGAGCAAGCCACGCCGCCCGCCCAGCCGCGCCCCACACACACAGGAAGCGCGCACACGCTCCCAAAGGCGGGCTGGCCCGCAGCGCCGCGGCAAGAGAGACAGGGCGCTGCCGCCGTCACCTGCGGCCCTGCTCCTCGGCCTCAGTGACCCGCCGCATCAGCAGGTCCGCCAGGCCATTCTTCCCGCCGCTCAGCCCCTCCATGACGTCGGGCAGCCCCAGCGACACCACGCGCCACCCGCTCGCACGCAACGCCGCGTCGCGCAGCTCCGTCTCAGGCGTCGGCATGCCCTCCCTCAGGGAGGCCGCCAGCCGGCCCGCCACGTCACCGGCCGACACGTCGCCCAGCACGCCCTCCAGAGGACCCACGCGCATGCTCAGGCGTCGCTCCGCATCGCTCATCACCACTGCACCAGCGTACGGATTGAACCCCCACAGCAGGGGGTCTTGGGGCGCAACGAAGTGGGAGGGACCGTCGACCTCCACCACGACACCGCGGTCCGGCAGAGCCAGGTCCACCGTCACGGACAGCCCCGGCGTGTCGCATGGCGAGGAAGCTCCCAGCCGGCTCTGCCGGCAGAGCGGCACGCTCCACTCGCGTCGCCCGCGCAGTCCCGCTCGCGCCGCCGCACGCTCCACTTCCGCCTGCAGAGCCGACCCCTGAGACGCGCCTGCGGCAGAGCCACGCGAGCCGCCAGCACAAGGCTGGGACGCCGCTGTCAGGATGGCGCCGGCGGACTGGGCAGTCAGCCCCAGCGCTTCCCACACGCCCGCCGCCTCGGCAGAGCCAGCGACCAGCACCCGCTGCGCGACACGAAACAGCGCGCCCGGCACGGGTGAGGCAGGAAGCGCAGCATCGGCCTCCAGCCCCGGCCAGCTCGCCAGCCAGGGGCCGAGCGCTCGAACGCCCCCGGGGTCGGAGGCTGCCAGAGCCACGGCCCGGAGGGCCTTGCAGCGGGTAAGCAGCGACGCGTCGTCGGCGGAGGACGAGAACGACGACGAGGACCACGGCGAGGAGTGGCTGGCGGGAAGCCTGGCCTGCTGCAGAGCGGCCTCCAGCGCCGAAACCGCTGCGGCCACCCCGGACCGGGCATGAGCGGACACACCGGACAGCGGCGCCAAGCCTTCCAGCAGGCGAGCGGCGGTCCACCACGGCAGAGAAGACGTCGACGACGCCTGCTCGGCGGCTCTGGCGGCCGCCTCAACAAGCTCTGCTGGCCAGCATCTGGCCAGGGTGAGCTCCCTGAGGACGTCGGCGCTCAGGTCCAGCAGGTCCGGCCCTGCGCTGTGGCGCACTGGCGGCTGCGGCGACAGATGCTGCCTCGACGTCCTGCTGCCGCCGCTCGTAGCCCTGCCGCCTGGCGCGCTGAGGCGAGAGGCAATGCGCCGCGCCGCTGCGGCGTGAAGCGGGCCGTGGGACGCGCCGACTCCGCGCAGCCTGTGGAGCGGCAGAGCCGCTGCCTCGGCGCTGAGCGACTCCAGGGCTGCCGCCGGCACGCGCTGCTCTGCCGCGTGCAGGATGCGTGCGTAGAGCCCCCAGCGGAGGGCGATGCCGTCCGACGCGTCGGCAGCGCCGCGATCCGCTCGAAGGCCTGCCATTGCGGCTCTGGCGGCCGCCGCGGCCGCAAGCGAGGACTGCTCCTCGGCGGCCGCCTCGGACCACGTTTGCTCCACGTCTTCGTCGGACGACCGTGTGCCTCGTCCTCTGGGGGGGGGCGGCCCTGCTGGGGCTGCTGGGGGCTGTGCGGCGGCAGCTTGGCTCTCGCCCCCTCGAGCGGCCCGCGCTGCCGCAGCGATGTCGACGATCCATCGCTTGCGGGAGGGGGAGCCGGCGCTGTCCCCCCTGCGGATGACGTCAGCAGCAGTGGCCGTGCCGGCCAGCGCCATGGCTGCCGCGCGCACGTCTGCGAGGTGCGGGTGCTTCGGGAGCACGTCGCCCACCGACGCGACCGCCTCGCTGGGCGATTCGGCCTTGGGCACCCCGGCCGTTGCCTGGGCGGGGGCGGCCCCCAGTCCCAACGCCTCCTTGGCCCTGGCCCTGGCCGAGGCGACCACGGCCGGCGCGCCCCGCACTGCCAGGGCTACAGCGGCCGCCAGAGCGGCCTCGGCTGACCGGGCGAGGGCTGCGTCGTCCTTGGTGACGCCCGGCGAGTCGAGGCCGCGAATGGCATGCAGGGCGGCAGCGACGTCGGCGAAACGAACTGCCGATTCCACCGGCGCTGTTGGGGAGAGCGACACTGCGCCCCTCGCGCAGCGGCGCTCCAGCTCCGCGACGCACGCGGCCCACGCAGCGATGGCCGCCCCTCTCGCCTCGCCGAGAGCGACTCCGGCCTCCAGCTCTGCCAGAGAGGCTTCTCCGTCTTCGGCCCGGCGGGCTATGGACGATCCGATGACGTCAGCCGCGCCCACGCTGCGCCCGAGCGCCGACTGCACCAGGCAGAGCCCTGACGCGGACAGCCCCGGCCCTCCCGTCCAAGCCGCGTCGGGGGAAGCGGCGAGGTGCGGCATGATGGCAGCACAGGCGGCCGAGGCTGCCGCCGCCGTCGCCGCCGCCTCTGCGAGCAGGTCCTCCCGGCCCGCTGCGCCCGCAAGCAGGCCGGATGGCTGGGAGGCTGCTGAGAGGGACGGGCGTGGCGGGGAGGCCGCAGCGACGGCGCCGCCAGGCTCCATTTGGGAACCGGACGGCGGGCCGGCTGGCGCGGAAGAGTGCCGCCTCCACAGGCAGGCCAAGGAGGAGATGCGCAGGCCCGTTGACCACAACCCCATGGCAGCGGCTCTGCTGTGCGGCTGGACCGCGTCCGGCGGGTTGTTCCGGCTGGCAGCTGTCAGCGAAGCCGTTGCCGCTGGCAGCGCTGGGCGCGAGAGCGAGAGGACTCTGGCCACGATGGCGTCCGACGACGTTGCGAGCGGGGGGGAGGGCGGGAGCGATGCGTCGCAGAGCGCGTTGGCCAGGCAGGCGGCGCCGTAGGCAACGGAGGAGGCAGCGCGTTGCGACTGAACCGCGCGCCCGTGCCTTGCAGCGGCCGGATGGCCAGCGGAGGGATCGTGGCCGGCGCGAGCGGGGCCTGCAGAGTCCTCCAGCACTCCGCTCTCGAGAAGCGCTTCTGCAAGCCGAACCGTGATGGCCGTCGAGGACGCGGCGGCTTTGCCAGCCGGCCAGCCGCCGTCCCAGCGGGCCGAGGGCTCGCTGGGTGGGGGGCTCCACGCGGAGGACGAAGCCGCCGCATGGGCAATGCTGCCTGCTGCCCAGACGATGCCAGCAGCCTCTGGGGAGAAGCGAGGGGGGCTCGGCGACGTCGGCGGCCGGGACGCAGCCGTTCCGCCAGCACCCGCAGCCGCCACCGGGAGGCCACCGTCGCCACCGCCACCACCGGCAGCAGCGCCACCACTGCCACCACCGGCAGCAGCGCCACCACTACCACCGCCGGCAGCAGCGCCACCACTACCGCCGCCGGCAGCAGCGGCGCTGCCCCCTGTCCCAGCTCCAGCGGAGGCTCCTCCGGCTCGAGGTGCTGGCCTTGCTGCCAGAAGCATCCAGGAGAGCTTCTCGGCCGCAGCCTGAGGCGACACTCCTCCCCGTCGAGCCAGCCTCACCAGCACGGCAGCGGCGGCGTTGAGGGCGCCCCGACTGAGGGCGTGCTTGACGTTTCGGCGATCGTCACCCTCCCTTACCACCCAGGAGTGAAGCGCCCGGCAATTTGGGTCTCCGCCATTTCCGGCAGCCGCTGTCGCCACCGCCGGCGACAGCCTGCCCCGAATCGCTAGGAGCCGCGACGAGGAGCCTGCGGCTGACAAGGCGCTCCCGAGCGCCGAGAGCGCCAGCAGCTCTGCCGGGTCCGATAGCCGATCGGGTCCCGCCTGCCTCCGGGCAACGGCCGGGGCGGCCGGCCGGCTGGCCGGAGCGCGGGCCGCGACCACGTCGTCGGTCCGGCCTGAAAGGGCGGCAGCTGCTGCGGGTCCGTGGAGCGCTGCGGATCCCATCAGCCCTGGGGACGCCAGCGCCGAGGCGGCGGCAGACAGTGCGGTCACCGTGGTGAGATCCCCGGCGGCCCGCCGCACCGAGGGGGGGGCGTCCCCACTGCACAGCCAAGACATGAAGTGGGACCAGGTGTCGGGGCCCAGCGACGGCTCCGAGGCTTGCTCTGCGGGGAATTCAGCCGCCGCTCGAAGGGACGCCAAACCCAGCGCCGACGCCGCCTGCATCCTGCTCGCCGCAGTTCGCAGCAGCATCTGCCTCAGCTCGTGGAAACGCTGCCTTCCCGCAGCCTGCGCGGACTGCCTGAGCGACGCTGTGTCGCGCAGCGCTGCTGCAAGCTCTGCCGGTCGAAGCGCCTGGGGCCCTCTGAGAAATCGGGCCGACCCGCCGTCGCTGCCGCGGCTGCCCCGCGACCCTGCTCCGCCAGCAGTGGCGCTGCTGCTGCTGGTAGTGGCACCGAGCGCGGCGGAGTCCAGTCGCGTGTCCCAGCGCACGGCAGCAAGCAGCGGCTGGGGGGCCCGCTTCCGAGAGGGCGACTCGGCAGCGTTCGTCGTCGAATGGTCGCCTGGGCGTCGGTCAAGCCACGGGGCGGCCTGCAATAGGCTGGAGAGCGCCGGGGGGCTTCCCGTTGCTCGCCCTTCCGCAGCAGCGTCGAGAGTCTCACGGGCAGCCAGCTCGGCGGAGACGGCGTCGGCCAGGCGCCAAGCCCAGCGCTGCGACGAATGGTTTGCTGGCACGCTGGCAGCGCTGGCGGCGTTTGGCGAGGCGGCCGTTGATGCCTCCAGGCGCGCCCCAGCTGCAGCGAGCTCCAAGCAAGCCCCCAGCTGCTGGACGGACAGAGAGGCAAGCGCCTCGGACGCAAGCCGCACCCGCTGCTCGTGCTCCTGCTGCTGCCGGACGAGCGGCCGGCCTCTCTCGTCGAGGCCGTGGCCCACGCCGGCGCCCCTGGCCTGGGACCCGCCACCGTCGCCCAGTAGCCGGGTTGCAGCACCGCGCATGCACTGCAGAAGGCCCTCGGTGTATGCTGCAGGCAGCCGCGGCGCTGCTGCGACGGCCGACTTGCCGATGCGCAGTGCCTCGGTCGCGCTGACCGACACACCAGGCCCACCGGCAAGCAAGCGACCCGTTGCATTGAGGAGGGGAAGCGCCTCTCCGGCGGGGATCGCTTTGTGCCCGAGGCGCCCCAGGCTCGTCACGAGGGCTGCAGCCTCGCCTGCCCAACTCTCGCTGCGCGCTTCCCCGCTTGCTTGCGAGGCAGCCAGCGCTCTCCACGCAGCGGGCGACTCGGGTGGCGCAAACGGGCCAGCCAAACGGGGCCTTGCCGACGCCCATCTCGCTGGTGCTGCCCCGCCCACTGCCCGCACGCAGCGGCGGCTGCGAAATACGCGTCGCAAAGCCACCTGCGGGGCAGACATTCCACGCTTGGCAAGCTCGCGCAGCACCAGCCAGGCGTCCTGTAACTGCGCCCTTCCCTGGCCCACAGCCTCCCTCGACGGTCAGAGCGCTCGCTCCGTGCGCGCTACCCCGCTTGGGCCAAAAACCGCGGAGGCACTGCTGGGCAGAGCCGCTGACAGAGCCGCTCGAGACAGCCGGCTTTCGATGCCGATGCGGCGCCATCCTCGCTCCTGCTCACAAACACTGAGCACAGGCACGCCAGGGCCGCCAGCCGACGAAGTTGGGCGTGTGTGGTCAGGTGGCGCACGCCTTGGCAGCCTGCGTCTTGGGCTTAGAGTGCAACAACCGCTCGGGCAGTCAGAGTCCGCCCACGCGCTGTGACGGTGCTGTCCTCGACGGGGGCGTGGCTGGAATGAGCACGATTGTAAGGATCCTCCGGGAGCTCACTCTTGACTCTTGCTTGTGCCCAGCACGCAGAGAACCATGTGAAACCTTGGCCTCGCAGCCTTGAAGAGGAACAAGCAAAGTCTCTGAGCATAAACTCTTCTTTTGTGCGCGTGCGCATATGTGTGTGTGTGTGTGTGTGTGTGTGTGTGTGTGTGTGTGTGTGTGTGTGTGTGTGTGTGTGTGTGTGTGTGTGATGGCCACGTGGTTGATGCAATGCCGAAAGTGCCCAGATTCACCACAGTCTTCGAAATCGACGCACTGCGCGTAGCCTAAGTGGCCCTGTCTCCCTGCTTTGCTACTCGCAGCTTGGGGTTGGCGACTGTTGCCGCTCTCGATTGTTGCGAACCTAAGGTTCCCGCTCCGCTTGATTCTTCTTGACAAACGTTGATGAGCACTGATGAAATTGGCTCCACTAGCGTCCATGGCCCAACCGACGCCGGGAGGATCCAAGGCGAGATGCTGAGCACCCGATACACGACTCGTTGTGCCCTCACAAGTTTGTTGCCGGCAAGTGACAATACTTGAACTTCCCAATGGTGTTTCGAGCTGATGATGATGGACAATTGTTGGCTCCCCGCCACTGCGAAAGAGTTGGCCTGCGCGGTGGGAGACCAATGCCGTCCTTTGGCCGTTGCTTGGACCAGATGCACGGCGCACACCCGAACAAGGCAGGCGACCCGAGCCACTGTTCTGCGCTGGCTCGAGGAGCCACAACGCTGCCGGGACTCTGGCGGCTCTGCTTTCGAGAGGTTGCCGCACCGCGCATCCGGGAACAGCCCACACTTGAACGGTGCACCGAGCACCGGAGCGCTCCCGTTCACACCCAGGCAACACGCTTTTCAAAGCATGGGCGGATACCAATCGACGCTCGGACCTGTTGTTTGGCTGGCATACGGCCGGCAAGCATTTGGCAAGCACGGCTTCGATGCCGCTTGCCGACGGTTCATCCCCGGAGACGTAGAAAGCGAGCTCGCCGGCAAGCACTACATCGTGACCGGGGCCAACAGCGGGCTCGGCTTCGAGGCGTCCAAGGCACTGCTGAGCCGAGGGGCAAGCGTTGCCATGGTGTGCCGGAGCGAGGAGCGGGGAAAGGCCGCACTGGCCAAGCTTGCTGAAGCGACCGGAAAGCCGGAGTCGTTCCTGAGCCTCCACATTGTGGACATGGAGGACAAGGACTCCGTGAGGGGGCGGGCACGGGCGGCAATGCCACCGAGCGCGTGGCCACGTCACACGCCGCGCCTGGGTCCGTGGCGAGCGTTCCATCACGGCAAGCGCTGGCTTTGGCCGTCGCCCAGGGTCCCCAGGCCAGCGACACAGTGGGAGCCGACTAACGTGCACGTGTGCACGAGATGCTTGAGCGAGCGCGCCGCAGGTTCGGTCCTTTGCTGTCTCGTGGCTCAAGTCAGGCCGGCAAGTGCAAGCGCTGATCAACAACGCTGGCCGCATCCCTGGCGAGGAGCGCGAGCTTGCCAAGGACGGGTCCACGGAGTCTGCATTTGCGATTATGGCAAACGGGACGTTCCTGCTCACCGGACTTCTCCGGCCTGTGAGTTTGGCCACATTGCGCGAGCTGCGCAGCAGCTCAGGGTCAACGCGCGGCCGAGATCGGCAAGCGTTCAGTCAGGGCCAGTCAACCCCGCGCCCCGATGCCGTGCCTATTCCCGCGCAGGCGTATGTCAAGGGCTCTAGGGTCGTGAACGTGTCCTCGGGCGGCATGTACACGTGCGGCCTTCGCGCCGACAACTTCCAGCTCCAGAAGCACTACACCCCGCTGCTCGCCTACGCGCACTCCAAGCGTGCCCAGGTGATCCTCTCTGAGCAATGGGCAGAAAGGTTGCGCAAGGACGGCGTCGTGGTCTCGAGCATGCACCCTGGATGGGCGCTCACGGAAGGCGTGCGCGACCAGCTGGACGGCTTCAAGGCAGGGGGCAAGCTGCGCTCCCCAGCGGAGGGCGCCGACACCATTGTCTGGCTGGTGAGACGAGATGCGGACGGGACGCCGTGGGGGCCCCAACTTCGAGCAGCGGTGCTGGCTGCTCGCAGCTGCGGATCCGGGCCGATGTGCTGCTGCCTGTCGCTGCGCGTGCGCTCCGACACTCGCAGGCTGCCGGCACGTCGTCGGGCGACTTGGAGGCCGTGGCGGGAAAGTTCTTCCTTGACCGGGAGCCGGCTGCCACGCACCTGTCCATGGCATTCACCAAGGAGGACGAGGCCGCCAGAGACGCACTCTGGGAGGAGTGCATCCGAGTGTGCGAGTTCGATCCCGATGCTGCGCCGGGCGGCTCCCCGAAGGCAGGCGCTGCAGCCGCGGCCGGGGCCTCAAGTGCCACGAGCTCCGATGCTCGCGCATGAACTCGACTCGCCGCCCCATTGGTGTTGTCGTTGTCCCTGAGGGTGGACCGTTTGCGTGTCAGTGCCAAGCGAAGGCTTCGTTCAATCGGCAAGGGTGATGGTCCCGTCGCATTCGTCACAGCCGAGCATCCGAGCCTCAAACTCACTGCGAGCCACCAATTCTCTGGCTGCAGCGAGCTGCGCCCTGAGCTGCGTCACGACGACCGACGCGGCGGTGTCATTGTCGTCGACGTCGGCCTCCGGAATCGACCAGCTCGCCACGGCTTCCGTGCCCCAGCCAGACACCCGCTTTTCGCTCGCATCAGTCTGTGTAGCTTGGTCCGACAGGCAGGCAGTGGCCTGCGCTCCAGCGTCAGCCAGATGCGTGAGTTCCGTCGACCCAACGCCAGCGCTTCGAGTGGCGACCGGCGGCACGGTCTCAGCAGCGCGGGCGCGCTCCATGCCCAGCACTGGCCGCCTGCAGGCGGCCAAACATGCCCGCGGCCCTTCCAGCGCAGAAGCCTGAACGCCGAGGCTGCCTTCAGGAGCTGTGGCACACCCGGGACCCGTCTCCGGCGAGCCTGCCCGCTCGGGCTCGTCCGAGCCTGGCTGGCCAGCCGGGTCGTCGGGCAGCGCGGAGGCGGGCCGGGAGGCAGCTGTCTGCCGCTGTGGCCGAGCAGCGCCGGAGGCTGCCACCTCCGGTTCAGCATCACCCGGAGTGGGCTTGTCGTTCCTCGCTGCGGTCCCCGGTTCACGCGGCCGCGGCTGTGGCCGTGGCGCCGTCCGGGATCGGCGCACTTGGCCGGAAGGTAGTCCCTTTCGGAGCACTTGCGAGGAGCGTGCAGGGGCCAGTCCCATGGCGCGGCGTCGCTCGGCTGCAGTCAGCCCAGCGCTACGGGCCACGCTCGGGCTGAAGCTTGCCCGCGCCCGCAGTCGCGCTCGAACCGCCGGGCCCGTGCTCTTGCTCCTGGGGCCAGCAGGCGAATCTCTCGACGATGTTGCCGTCCTTTCTGGAACCTCAGGCGCTCGTGGGGCGGGGGCTTCGCAGGCGACCGACTGTTCAGGCGAAACCCCCGGCCCAGCGGCTGCAGGCTGGGCTCCTCCCGCTGAGGCCGCCTGGGCGCTTGCCTCTGGGCCACCAGGCGAGCTCAGTCGTTTGCGAGTGTCCAGCGTGGCGGGATCTCTCCCAGCCGCGGGTACTGACCCCTTTCGAGGCGGCTGCGGCGGTCTCACCGACGGCGGAAGCGGAAGCTCGAGCAGCACCGAGCCCGTAGCCGGGGCCGACATGTCGACCAGCACGAAGCAAGCAACCGGGCAGCGATGCGGGTTTTGTGGCGAGCGCTGGGGTGAGCGCGGCTGGCGGTCCGCTGGAGTGCACTGACAGAGCTGCGTCAATGGAATAATGCGCGTTCGCAAATTTGGCCGGACCCCCCCCTCCTCCCGCCACACACACACACACACAGAGCCGCCCCGCCGCGGTCGCCATGGCGGCGGCGGGCGGGCTGTCTGCGCTGGCTAGATTCAGGCGGCCTCGCAGGGCGGCGGGCTCGGCCCCGAGGGCTGGGCTTGCGACCCCGACGCGCACGTCACTCGACGCGTTCGACAGCGAGCCCGCAGGGGCAGCGACCCCATGCCCGGAGGACGACATGGCTGACTGGCTCGCTCTGGCAGACGCGTCCAAAGATGCCCTGACGCTTTCCCAATTCTGGATCGACAAAATGAGGCTCGTGTCGTCGGCTGACCGCGGAAAACGAATTGTGACGGTGTCTGCAATCCGGGTGGCAGTGCTGAGCCAAGTGTGAGGAGGCCTCGGCTGCAATGAGCTTGTCTGCACCCGCACTGATTCGGTGGGGCGCGGGAGGGCCTGGGTCCGGATGCCAAGCGCCGTAATTCCGCTGCCGGGCACGTGCTCCGTTCCATTCTCCTTCAGACGTCCAGACACGGCGCTCTCGAGCGCCCCTGTAGCCTCACCGCCCCACTTGGTTGCTTGCTTCCGACCCGTCCCTCCACTCCCCCCGTGTGCTCCGTCGCAGCCGCGCGCTCTCAGGGGACAAGGCCAGGCTGCTGCGGGAGCTGGACGAGCTCTGCGCCGAGGGCGCGCTGCGGCTCCTCACTCTGCCGATGGGCACGCACGACCAGGCCGTGTGTCACGCGGCCGAGTACCGGGAGCACCTTGCGGCGCTGGAGGTCGCTGCGCGCCGCTCTGGCAAGGAACTGGAGGCCGAAGTGCTGTGGCGGTTTCGGGGGTGGACGGACTCGCACCCGACCGCGATCCGCCTCGACGATTGCGAAATGGATTTCATGACCGGGCCTCGTCCGACCATTCCCGGCAGTCGACCGGCGGCTGGAGGGAGGGGGGCGCCCCCAGGCGAGCCGCGGGCCGGCTGCCTGCCCGCGGCGCTCCCCGCAGCGCTCACAGCAGCGCTGGAGCGCGCTCTGGCGGAGCAGCAGCGGCAGCATCAGAGCCGGGCCCCCAAGCGGCCCAGGCCCGCCGACCCGCCGCAAGCCTCGTCCAGAGCGGGCGCTGGTCAGGCAGGAGCGGCCAAGGCCGGAGCGAGCACCGCACGCCTCGCCGGTGCCGCCGCCGCGGGTTCAGCAGAGGGGCCGTCTCCGCGGTCGCTCAGGCAGCATCGGCCAGCACAGGAGACGCTGGCGCTGGCCAAGGCTGCTCGGGCGCAGGCTGCTGGGGCGAGGATGACGGGTCCCCCGACCGCCCTTCGGGCCGAAGCAGCCGCATTCATGGCCGACGCTGCTCCGACGCCACCGGAGCCGCTGCGCGCGGATGTGGTGCGGGTGCTGACGGGGCACGGCCTTGTTCAGCGACCCGCGGCTGGCGCCGACAGCGCGTCGCGGTACCTGTCGGTGCCAGGCGCAGCGGAGCTCTGCAAGGCGCTTCGTCGCGGTCGGGCAGAGCTCGTTCGCCGCGTGCGGGCCACCCGGTACGGGGAGGCGCCGAGGCGGGAGCTGGAAAGGAAGGGCGCGGCGTGGAGCCCGCTGCCCGCGGATGCCCACGTTGCAGACGCCGTGGGCAGCGGATGGCTGTGCGTTGCGGAGACGGCCTCGGGGCAGTTCCTGCGGGTGGGGCCCGCAGCGCCGCCTCCTGCGGCGGCCACCGCTGGTGCTGCTGCTGGCGGGCGCGCGTAGTGGTTCGGCCAGTCCTGGCTTGGGGCAACCCGCTTCGGCGCAGAGGATGCTGGCACGTGCCAGCCTCACGCCCGTGCGGTTCCCCCCCAGCTGCAAAGGTGCAGAGCCTGCTAGTGTGTGACGCCCCCGTGCCATCTCTTTGCATCGCGTCCGCGTTCCGTGCCTCACCGTTTGCGTCTGGTGACGTCATCCGAGGCACCAGCCAGCAAGCAAGAAACGCTGCCCCACTCGGCACAGCACCCGCCGGCCGCCGACCGCCGACTGCGCATGGCTTCGTTCGCAGACATCGCAGCTGCTGGGGCCGCCGAGGCCTCGGCCCCGGCCGTCGAGGTTCGAGTGGTGGATGCCACCAGTGGCGCGGGAGGCACCGCGACACCGGCGCCCGCTGCGGCCGACTTGCCGCCCACTCGCGACCCAGACGCGTGGCACGTGTTTGTGGACTCGGTGTATCACGTGTTTGGCAGGTGGCCGACGCTGCAGGACGCGGTCCGCGAGTCTTGGGGAGGGCCGAGCAGCCAGGACAAGTACGACCGGCTGGTTGAGGACGTGGTTGAGAACTGCCGCGAGCTCTGGGTCCGCCGCAAGGACCTTCCTTGGGAGAGCATCGACGTGTTCGTTGATGAGGTGATGCTGTCTGACTTTAACGCTGACCTGGAGGACAACTCCACTGCGGACGTGAGTTTCCCTCTTCGGCTTCTGTCCGAGCCGCCCGCTGCACTTGCTTGGCAGCCCTCTCACCCCCCGCCGCCCAGCAAAGCCACGGCTTGCGCGTTTGCTGCTCCCACCGCCGCGCCACCTGATCGCGTGGCTGGGGCTCCCGACGGCGTTGTTCTGAAGCGAGTTCCCTGCTCGGACACGCGCAACTGTCGAACACGCAAGTTCAAGCGTCACGGGTGGGTTGAGCCGCTTGAGAAACGTCCGCAGCTGGGCAAAGACCTGCAGCGCCGCTTCCGCATGTGCGCCGACGGAGAGGCCGCGGCTGCAGAGGACCTGATGCGCAAGGAGCAGGAGCAGCAGGCTGCCGCAGCAAAGCCCAAGCCGAGGAAGGCCCCGAAGAAGGTGACCGACGATGACGGGTGGACGACAGTCGGAGCAGCTGGGGGCGCTGCTGCCGCTGCAGGGGCAGGCGACGGTGACTCTGATGGCGGGAGCGGAAGCGACGACGGCGACGACAGCGGCAGTGAGGGTGAGTCGGAGGGAGAGGCCCCGCCGGCCAAGGCGGCCGCAAGCACGACGGTGGACGGTTGGACGACGGTGGCGAAGTCTGGGTCCAAGGGGCGACGCAGGCGTTGACTGAGTCGATTTTGGGGCTGTGCGTGTGATGAGTTGACTCCGCCCAGAGCAGGAGGCTGCGCTGCCATGGGCGGCAGTGACAGGATTGCACTACGCGCATGCAACACCCATGCAAACACACCGATGCAGAAACGGGGAGGGGGAGCGCTCTCGCAGGCACTCCCGAGATGCGGGAGCTGGCGCTGGCAAGTCCGCGGCTTCGTCGTGGCGGAGCCTACTGCGGCTTGATGTACTCAGCGCGCTCCGCGCAGAACTCAGTGCTGCCGTTCTCGTCTGCCGAAATCTGCTTGATCCAACTGCACATGGCGTCGGCGGGGCAGGGCTTCACCCACTGCGGCTTTCCATCCTGCACGCGCTGGCATCCGTAGTTGACCCAGTAGACCACGTTGTCCATCCACCAGAACGTGCTCAGAAGCGTGTTCACGCACTGCGAAGCAGAAGAGCAGAACGGCGGGGACGGAGAGAGAGGGGGCTGGGGGCGCGAGCAGAGGAGCACCGGGACAGCACGACCGCAGTTCCGCAAGGAGGGACGGGCGGTCATGGGGTGCAGCCGCGCACTCGACGACAGCACAGGCCAAGAGCCACGCACTGCCGCAAAACGCTGTGCGCCATCGCCGCTTGCTGGCGCTCACCATCTTCTGCGAGGCGGGGTCCTTGAGGCCGCGGCAGAGGTACGGCTGGTTGATGGCCTTGTTCTCCATCACGTAGATGCAGATCTCGCAGGCGCTCGCGGCTGCCATGGCGCCCGTCTGCACGAGCCCCGCAGCTGCTGGCCAGGGCTCTAGGGGGCTCTGGGCTGGGCTGAGAACGCCGCGCAGCGCTGGCGAGGAGCCCTGGGCGCCCGCGGTGGACGCCCCGGGGGCCCCTGCCACGCCGGAGGCAATGGAGACAGCGACCATTGCGCACATCAGGGCGCCGAGCACCCGCATGGCTGGCGTGCGCTGCGAGCCACGCGCGTGGCTCGGACGCGATGCTCCCGCGGTTCGGCGGCAGAGCCCCGATGGAATCCACCCCCGGCAGTTCTGCTGGCAGAGCTCGCTCGAGGCGCCACGAGGCGGCTGGGCGCACCTCGCATCTCAAACCGTGAGCCCCCCGGGCCAGTCGGCGCCCCGCTCCCGAGCCCCGCCGCCGCGCCAAGCGCGCCTCCTTGTTCGTGCTGTGCCGCAACTTGCCCCCGGTCCTCCCGCTCGGCGTGAATCGCAGTTCGACGGGTTTCTAGCCAAGATGGGCAAGGAAAAGAAGCACGTCAACCTCGTGGGTGAGTCCTTGCGCCCGTCTGCCGGCAAATCGCTCTTCCAATGATGAGAGCGTTGCCCACTAGCCCACGATGGCGCCGGGGGCGGCCCTGCGCGGCTTAGCCCCGGGAAGTGGGCAGCGCTTCGGTGCTGCCGAGTTTTCTTCGATCGCAACCGGCTGGCGCGCCAATTCTCTTCGCGCCGCCGCAACTGCCCGCCTCCCGGCCCTCCCCGACGCCCTCCCGCCCCCCGCAGTGATCGGGCACGTCGATTCCGGCAAGTCCACCACCACCGGCCACCTCATCTACAAGTGCGGAGGCGTGAGTCCGGCATTGCGAGCGCAGAAGCCTCGCACCCATGATGCCCGACGCTGACGTTGACAGCACCAGAACAGTGGCGCGCAAATATTGCGCCATGCAAGCATTTGTTTTTGCCCTTTCGCGTTGCAACTTTGCATCCCACCCGTTTTGCCTCGATGTGCCTCGGCACCTTCGGCCCCCGCCATCCCCCGCAGATCGACAAGCGTACCATCGAGAAGTTCGAGAAGGAGGCCGCCGAGATGGGCAAGTCCTCCTTCAAGTACGCCTGGGTGCTTGACAAGCTCAAGGCCGAGCGCGAGCGCGGTATCACCATCGACATCGCCCTGTGGAAGTTCGAGACCCCCTCGATCTCCTACACCGTGATCGATGCCCCGGGTCACCGTGACTTCATCAAGAACATGATCACCGGCACGTCCCAGGCTGACGTCGCCCTCCTCGTGGTCCCCGCCGATGCCGGAGGCTTCGAGGGCGCCTTCTCCAAGGAGGGCCAGCTGCGCGAGCACGCTCTTCTCGCCAACACCCTGGGTGTTGAGCAGATGATCGTGGGCGTGAACAAGATGGACGCCGCCACCCCCCCGTACGCCGAGGACCGCTTCAAGGAGATCATCGACAACGTCGCCCCTTTCCTCCTGAAGACCGGCTACAAGATGCCCTCTTACGTCGCCAAGAAGGACAAGGTCGACATCAAGTGGAAGGAGCTCATGGGCAAGGGCCAGTTCAAGCTCGAGGAGAAGGAGTCCAAGGGCAAGAAGAAGGCCATCAAGCACGTGCGCTTCATCCCCGTGTCCGGCTGGGCCGGCGACAACATGCTCGAGCGCTCCGACAACATGAAGTGGTGGGAGGGCCCCACCCTCCTTGAGATGCTCGACTCCGTCGAGCCCCCCAAGCGCCCCACGGACAAGGCCCTGCGCCTGCCCCTCCAGGATGTGTACAAGATCGGCGGCATCGGCACTGTCCCCGTCGGGCGCGTCGAGACCGGCGTGCTCCGCCCGGGCATCCTCTGCTACTTCGCCCCCACCGGCCTCTCCACCGACGTCAAGTCCGTGGAGATGCACCACGAGGCCGTGCCCGAGGCCAACCCCGGAGACAACGTCGGCTTCAACGTGAAG
Source organism: Cafeteria roenbergensis (assembly GCA_008330645.1). Lineage (NCBI taxonomy): Eukaryota > Bigyra > Bicosoecida > Cafeteriaceae > Cafeteria > Cafeteria roenbergensis. Next base: position 176,779 of record VLTN01000014.1, on the reverse strand, counting down.
GGCCTCTCCATCAAGGACATCAAGCGCGGCAACGTCGCCTCTGACGCCAAGGCCGACCCCGCCCGTGGCTGCAAGAACTTCACCGCCCAGGTGATGGTCATGAACCACAAGAACGGCTTCGGCGTGGGCTACTCCCCCGTTGTGGATTGCCACACCTCGCACGTGGCGTGCAAGTTCACCAAGATCCTCAACACCGTGGACCGCCGTACCAACAAGGCCACCGAGCACGAGGACCCGACCTCCAAGATCATCAAGATCAAGACCGGCCACGCCGCTGACTGCGTGCTCGAGCCCACCCGCCCCATGGTGGTGGAGGCGTACAAGGAGTTCCCTCCCCTTGGCCGCTTCGCCGTCCGCGACATGAAGCTGACCGTGGCTGTCGGCGTCATCAAGGCGGTCGAGAAGACCGACAAGTGAGCGTCTGGGGTGTCGTGCAACTTGCACGGCTCGGCTCCGTCCTCCATCCGAGGCTCCAGGCTTCCCAACGGAGGCCGGCACCTCACCGTGCCGGCCCTCCAGAGGATCGGGTGGAGGGAGAGGAAAGGCCTCAGCAGCGATTCGGGCGCACTTCGGTGTGGTCGGTGACCTGTTGAGTATCCCCCTCTTTTGCCTGGACAAAGGAGTCGGTCCGACGAGGGCGTGGTCAGTGTTGCTGCTGGGGGTCGTCGCTCAAGCGACCGTCAGTGGCGCTGGCCATGCCCTTGACACCACGGCCGCAGCCAACAAGCCTGTCTGTCTGCGAGGCAGCCTGGCGGGGAGTCAAATCCCCGTCTGGGTGCCGACCGGTCCAGGCTCTTGGGTGCAGCCCGCCCCTGGGGTTCAATCCCACAGGGGCGAGTTTCGTGCCGTGGAGAACGGGCTGGTGTCCGGCTACGGGAGCGATGCGCCGCTTGCGCCACTTCGCCCCGGCCTCCCTCTGGGGATGCGGGGGCTGGGTGGCGCTGGCTGTGCGCTCGTACCTGCCGCAGGGCACTGGTCTGGTTTGGTGGGCACATTGGCAGGGCATTGGAAGCTTGAGTTGCACTGCGGAGCGCGGAGCGCGAGCGGCATTTTTGGCGCGTGTGGTCTGTGTCCCGTATGAGCCCTCTTCCAATTGAGCGGGATGCGAGAACACATGGTTTGGCGTCACTTCCACTCGATTCTCGGCTTATGAGCGAAAACCCCGCGCCTAGCGACGCGAAAAACGTCGGAATGTGTCGAAAGCCGGCAGGGGTCGCTGCGGGCGTGTCAGAACTGTCGCGTGGGGGTTTCTCGCGTGGCTCCGCGAGAGAAAGAGCCAGCGCTCCGAAAACGGAACGAAGCACTTGGACTTCACAACGACGGCGCACACGCAACACGCATCGCCACAGATTCACGCAGGCATGCACGCAGGGCCAGAGCCGCTCAAATTGGCTTGAGGTAGTCGTCCGAGCTGGCGCACATGGGCTTTTCGCTCTTTCCCGAGGGGTCTGTCAGCGTCATCCAGCTGCACATGACGTTTGCGGGGCAGGGCTTCACCCACTCGATGGATTTGGCGCCCGTGTGCCGGTCCGTCACGATGCGCTGCGGGTACGGGGGGGCGAAGTGCGGGGCAAGGGCATGAGTTGCGCGGGAGGCGCTGTTTTGACAGCGACGCGCAGGCAGCCGGGCGCAGCGCGAGGCGCAAGCCAGCCATCCTGCTCTGCGGGCACTGCTGGCGCACCCGCCAGGCAAGCGCTGGCACTTGCACCGCGACGCAAAAGCGTCCGGGACCTGCGCTCACTCTGCAGCCGTAGGTGCTCCAGTACGTGAAGGAGTCGAGCCACCAGTAAATGCCCAGCAGGGCTTGCACACACTGCGGGCGAGCGCGCGGCAAACGACACACCTCGAGGGGACACATGGGTTCGCCCCAAGAACACCACGGCGCCTCGCCCCTGCTGGGCTGGCCTGGGCTCGGCGCCCGGGACAGGCGGCGGCATCGCATCGCAGCATGCTCACCACCTGCTGGCTGCCCATGTTCTTGCTGCCGAGGCAGTAGAGGCCGTTGTCCTCGCTCCCGGCCAGGTGCTTGGTTGCGATGGAGACACAGACGCTGCACGTGTTGGCCGTGCTCCTGTCCTCGTGGGCGTTGTTGCTCTCCACGAACGCTCTCAAGGTGCTCTGGTCCGGCAGCGGCTCCGTTTCCGGCGCCGCGTCCTTGCCCCCGCCGAGAAGCGACGGCAGGAATCGCGCGTGCGCAGCCTCCTCGAGCATAGACGCCTCGAGGGTCGGCGCAGTCGCCTGTGGAGTCCTCGTGCGGGCCTGCTCAGTCCGGAGCGCGTTTGCAGCGCCGCGAACGCGGGCAATCGGCCCTTCTGCGGGGGAAGGGGCCGCTGCCAGCCCAGCCCGCATTCCGCAGATGGCCAGCAGCGCCACGAGGGGCGCGAGCGCGCCCATGGCGGCGGGTGCCGCTGCCGGGGCTCCTGCGCGGCGGCCTGGCAGAGCCGCGCCGCTTGCCGGGCCGGCAGAGCCGAGGCTGGTCGTTTCCTCCGGTTGACGTCTATGTCGCTTCAGGCCGTCAAGCCCACTCCGTCAGCTCGGGAAGTAGCAACGTGAGACCGGCGGGTCGAATTGAGAGTGTTTTTGGCAGTTGCCCTGCCGGCCCCGATCCCCGGCTGCCCGCCTCCCCGCGCCCATTGCCCGCCTGTCTGCTGCTGCGGCGCGCGCGCGACCGCTTGCCACGACTTTTTCGGCCTTGACCTCTTGGCTCGCAGCATGGGCAAGGAAAAGAAGCACGTGAACCTCGTGGGTGAGCATTTTTGCACTGCCGGCTTCGACCCGCGTCAATTGCTGTTTTCGGGCCCCGTTTGTGTTGCCCCCGGGGGCGCCCCTGACGCCCAAGGAGGCTTCGCACGCGAAGCGAGGCAATTTTTCGTCCTTGCTCCACGTTGCCAGGGCGCCATCCACGCTCTTCCTCCCCCCTCTCGCCCTCGATCCCGCTTGCCGCAGTCATCGGGCACGTCGATTCCGGCAAGTCCACCACCACGGGCCACCTCATCTACAAGTGCGGAGGCGTGAGTCCAGGGCTTGCGGCAGCGTTTGCGAAGCTTCGATTTGGCGCCAGATTCTTCGTTGCCCACGAAGTGGCTTTGCCGTGCTTCCGCCCGCGAGGCCAGAGCTGAGCTGCCTGCGCGCCGCGTCGGATCCTGCTGCAACTGCTGTCCCACCGGCCCGCCCCACGCGCGGACGCCCAGCATTGTGCGCTGGGGCGCCCGGGCGGATCGCCGCGTTGGCGATGGGGGCGTGGTTGCGAGCCGCGCAAAATCCTTCCTCGGCGGAAGGCCAGAAAACGTCGGCCCCCGCCCCCCTTTGGCCTGGCCCGTCTCTCACCGAGACTTGCGTGCGCACCGCCTCGCTTGTCCCTGCACCACCTGTGAGGCACCTGCCCACCGGCCCAATCCCTCGCCTCTGAACCGCTTGCCTTGCCTTTGCCTCGCCCGCAGATCGACAAGCGTACCATCGAGAAGTTCGAGAAGGAGGCCGCCGAGATGGGCAAGTCCTCCTTCAAGTACGCCTGGGTGCTTGACAAGCTCAAGGCCGAGCGCGAGCGCGGTATCACCATCGACATCGCCCTGTGGAAGTTCGAGACCCCCTCGATCTCCTACACCGTGATCGATGCCCCGGGTCACCGTGACTTCATCAAGAACATGATCACCGGCACGTCCCAGGCTGACGTCGCCCTCCTCGTGGTCCCCGCCGATGCCGGAGGCTTCGAGGGCGCCTTCTCCAAGGAGGGCCAGCTGCGCGAGCACGCTCTTCTCGCCAACACCCTGGGTGTTGAGCAGATGATCGTGGGCGTGAACAAGATGGACGCCGCCACCCCCCCGTACTCCGAGGACCGCTTCAAGGAGATCATCGACAACATCGCCCCTTTCCTCCTGAAGACCGGCTACAAGATGCCCTCTTACGTCGCCAAGAAGGACAAGGTCGACATCAAGTGGAAGGAGCTGTTCGGCAAGGGTCAGTTCAAGCTCGAGGAGAAGGAGTCCAAGGGCAAGAAGAAGGCCGTCAAGCACGTGCGCTTCATCCCCGTGTCCGGCTGGGCCGGCGACAACATGCTCGAGCGCTCCGACAACATGAAGTGGTGGGAGGGCCCCACCCTCCTTGAGATCCTTGACTCCGTCGAGCCCCCCAAGCGCCCCACGGACAAGGCCCTGCGCCTGCCCCTCCAGGATGTGTACAAGATCGGCGGCATCGGCACTGTCCCCGTCGGGCGCGTCGAGACCGGCGTGCTCCGCCCGGGCATCCTCTGCTACTTCGCCCCCACCGGCCTCTCCACCGACGTCAAGTCCGTGGAGATGCACCACGAGGCCGTGCCCGAGGCCAACCCCGGAGACAACGTCGGCTTCAACGTGAAGGGCCTCTCCATCAAGGACATCAAGCGCGGCAACGTCGCCTCTGACGCCAAGGCCGACCCCGCCCGTGGCTGCAAGAACTTCACCGCCCAGGTGATGGTCATGAACCACAAGAACGGCTTCGGCGTGGGCTACTCCCCCGTTGTGGATTGCCACACCTCGCACGTGGCGTGCAAGTTCACCAAGATCCTCAACACCGTGGACCGCCGTACCAACAAGGCCACCGAGCACGAGGACCCGACCTCCAAGATCATCAAGATCAAGACCGGCCACGCCGCTGACTGCGTGCTCGAGCCCACCCGCCCCATGGTGGTGGAGGCGTACAAGGAGTTCCCTCCCCTTGGCCGCTTCGCCGTCCGCGACATGAAGCTGACCGTGGCTGTCGGCGTCATCAAGGCGGTCGAGAAGGCCGACAAGTGAGCCCTCGTGGTTTCACTCCTTCCCTCGACGACTCTCCCAGGCTCGCCCTGGGGGGTGTCGCTGCGCAGTTCGCTCAAGGGAGTGGCTTCTTCGCGCTCATGCTACGAGCGCGAGCTGCCGCGGCGTGTCGTGATGTCTTGGCGTCTGGCCCGCGCCCCTTCCCCGAACTGAGTTGACGGACCCCACGAACCGCTTGCCCCACGCTCGGCCTCGCACCTCACACGCACCATTACCTGCTCGCGAACACGCCACGCAGCGGACCCAGCGCGAGCGCGCTCGGGGCTCAAGCCAGGCGCGTCGGGGCTGGCAGAGCTGCCCGGCCCAAGCCTCGGCCAGCGCACTCACTGGGGCCTCTCTGTCTCTCTCCCGCAGCGAAAAGGCGGCGCGCAAGGCGTGCGATCGATGGCGGCCCCGGCTTCCATGGACGTTATGGAGCTGCTGCGGCTGGAGGGGATCGACCCAGAGAAGCGGGCAGTCGTGTCGAGGGAGGAGCTCAGAATTGTGCTCGAAGCGCTGGCGGTGAGACTTGGTCGAAGCCCAGCAGGCCCTCGCGACTCGCCAACCCCCCTGGGGGTGCTTGCACGTGGCAGCACCGTCCGCCTCGGGCCTTGGGGCGCGCGGCGCAGGTGACGGAGGCGGGCGTGGCACGCGAGCGCTTGCTCCAAGCAGAAAAGCTGCTGCCGCGGTCGGGCGGGGAGACGGCGCGCCAGAGAAGAGGGCGGGCGGCTGGTCTCCTTGCAAAGCCGGGCAGTGCGTGCCGGACGTGCCTCCCCGAGCACGCGCCCGTTCTGACGGCTCTCCTGGCTGTCGGAACCGCCATGGGCGTGTCTCGCCACTCAACTCGAGCTCGCGGCCACGCCTCACCTCGCCAGCCCGTCGCCCCGCTTTGCCCGTTTGCAGGCGCCGTCGGCAAGCCTCAACGAGATCAGCGCCCGCTTCTCCATGGCGTTCAGCGTGCCGGCGAGGTTCCGAGGCTGCTGCGCCCTCGTCATCCTGCTGAGGGACTACCTGCTCACGCTGCCTCAGCGCCTCGCCGTGTACTTTATCCTGTTCGACGTGTACAGGAAGCACCCGCTGGGAGTGAACCCCTTCGTCCCAGTGTTCATCAACGCGCTGAGCCCGGGCGCCGGCGTGGCGCCCGCTGAGCGGCGCTTTGCGCAGCAGCTGCTGCTGTCGTCCACCACGGACGAGGCGATCGGTCAGCGGGTCCCGGCCGCCTTGGCGGAGGACCTGGCCGCGTCAACCGCCGCTCTCAAGACCCCTGACCTGTCAGTCATCATCAGCGAGTACGAAGAGTCGGTGCCCGCAGTGCCGCTGCTGCGCCAGGCGGAGCGGTGGCCCGTGGTGATCGACGCAGCCGGCGCCGCCGCTCGCGTCAAGGGCCGGCGGGCCATTGCGCTCGCCATGGCAGCCGACTCCGCGCGTTCGGGCGCCGGAGACGCCGCCGCCGCATCCAGGAGCAGCATGGGCTCACAGGCTGCGGAGGCCGCCTCCTCGGCCCCGGAGACGCCGCTCTCCGTGGACGCGCTGCCTTCCCTCCAGCCGGCGTCCGTGGCGGCGTCCCTCCGCCTGCCGCTGGTCCCGGGGGAGAGCGTGCGCGCCGAGGGCACGGAGGCGGGGGCGCTGTCCGCGCTCACTGTGGCCGCAGCCCTGGGGCGCATCGCCAGCCAGGAGGCCACCAACGCCGCCAGCGCAGGCGAGTCACGCTCCGGGTCGGCAGGCCCCGCCGGCCCGCGCCCCTCGAGGTCAGTCACGGACCCCGCAGCGGACCTTCGAGGGGGCATCGCCCTAGTGCCGCCCGCCCTCATGGCAGCGGCGGCGCTCGACCTACCCACCCCTGCAGCAGAGGGGGCCGACACTCTGTTCGGCCTCGCCGGTCTCGCCCCCGTCTTCGCGCGCCCCCCTCCCCCCCTTGTTGGCTCTGCCGCCGAGGAGCTCGCCTGGCTGGACCCCGTGGAAATGCCGCCGCTCCTCTGGGAAGCGGGCATGGGCGGCTCTGCCGACGCCGCGAAGGAGGTCAGGGCCCTCATGACCAGGGCACTTGCCGAGACCCTCCACGAGGGCGAGGTTGCCCGCATCAGGGCGCTGCTTGACGCCAACCCACCGGCCGTGTTCGAGAGCGGCTTGTCGCCCGCGAACCTGCCCTTGCTGGTCCAGCGAAACGCCATTGTGGCCGTGCAGAGCCTGAAGCTGGTGCGGGGCTCCGCGCAGTCGGAAGAGTGAGCCACTGAGCCTGCCGGGGCGCTCCCGGCGTCGAAGGCTTGGCCGACCGTGGCCGCGCAAGCGTGCTGCAGTGTGCGTCGCCCCTGTGCTCTGCCCGCCTCGCCATCCCCCCATTCCCCGCTTGTTCCTATTGGAATTCCCTTCCCCCCCTTGTGCCGAATCCGTGACCCGCAGCTTCCTCTCTGCCCTCGTGAAGATGCCTATGACTCTCGAGTCGATGGAGGTCGTGAACCGCATCGCTGCGGACGCCGGCTTGCCCACCCACCTTCTTCACGTGTACATTTCCAACTGCATCAGCCTCTGCGACACGCTCACGGACAACCACCGCCAGTCGCGCCACGTGCGGCTGGTGTGCGTGTTCCTCCAGAGCCTCATCCGTAGCCGCGTGCTGAACGTGCGCGACCTGTTCGTCGAGGTAAAGGCCTTTTGCATCAGCAACTCGCACATCAAGGAAGCCAACAACCTGTTCAAGCTTCTCCGCAAGTCGGAGGAGCCAGGAGGCGCTGGGGATGCTTGATGAGTTGTGCGTGCAGTGCGTGGCGCGCGCCGGTTGCTGCAACCAAAGATGGTGCCATCTTTCACGGCTGCCAAGCATTCGGCGACGCATCGCGCGCGCATCTGCCCGACGAAGCACTCCCGCTGCAAGCCAGCAGGGCACCGTCGGACAGCAAGTTTTTCGGGATGGTGCGAGCTGCGCTTGCTCTGGCGGCTCTTGCTAGCACGGCTATGGCCCACAAGGAGTGGGACCCGTCAGCGCTGCTGAGCATCGACAAGCTCGGAGAGGTCGAGCAGGTGAGGCGCATCCTCTGCGCAGCGACGGTCAAAGCCCTCTCCCAGAGTCGGGTGTGTAGTTGTTCGGGAGCCTAAGCCAAGCGCGGGCCGCCGTCGTGGGTGCCCTGGGCCAGGGGAAGGAAAGGTTCGGCCTGGTGCAACAACGCGCGCCGCGCGAATCCCGTCGAGCCGTGAGTGCTGGTGTCGCCCGGGCCATGCTCGCAGGTCTTCCTTAACTTCCTCGAGGACCCCACCCAGATGCGCGTGGCCTGGGTCACGGACGCGGAGTCCGCGTCGGACGTGCAGTTCGGCACCTCGCCGACGAGCCTGACGCAGTCGGCCACCGGCAACTCTTCGGTGTACCACTACGGCTTCTTCACCAGCGCGTGGCAGCACTTCGCCACCATGGAGGGCCTGTCCACCGCCTCAACCTACTACTACCGCGTGGGCGACGCGTCCACGGGCTCCTGGTCCGAAGTTTCCTCCTTCCAGAGCCACCCGGGCGTGGGCCCCGACATCCCTTACGTGTTCGGCGTCATCGGCGACCTGGGGCAGACCAAGTACTCCAACGACACTGTGCACCACGTGCTGGCCAACGCAGGCGTGCAGAGCGCTATTCTCGCCGGGTGAGGGGGGCGCGCGCGCCTCACAACGCCGGCCCGCCCAGCGCAGTCGCAGCCGCAGCCGCAGACGCACCGGCAGCCGCAGCGGCGGCTGCCCAGCAAGGCCCACGCCGTCACCGTCTCGCTCTGGTCGTGCCTCGCCCTCCAAGCGCCTTCGTGGCCCCGCGTTCCCCCGGCCCGCCTCTGCCGCCGCCCCGCTCCGCAGTGACCTGTCCTACGCCGACGGCGACCAGCCCCGCTGGGACTCGTGGCGCCGGATGGTGCAGCCCCTCACCTCGACCATGTCCATGCTGGCAGCACCGTGAGGTCCCCGCTGGCCGCTTGCGCACGTGGCCAGGGCGACGGCGGGGCACGCAGCCTCGGCTGGCGCGCGCCCGATTCGCCAGCCGCCCGTGCTATCTGCTCGGCCCCACATCACACTGCCCCCTCCTCCCTCCCTCCCTCATCTCTCTCCACTCCCCCCCCCCCCCGCGCGCGCACCGCAGCGGCAACCACGAGATCGAGTCCTTCTTCGGCCTGAACTTCGTCCCGTACCGGGCCCGCTTCCGCTTCCCCTGCGCCGAGCAGTGCACCTCCCCCACCTTCCCCCTCTACTACGCCGTGAACGTTGGCCCAGTGCGCCTTATCGTCATGAACTCCTTCGGCAACTACTCCGAGGGCAGCGACCAGCTCGCGTGGGCGCGCAAGCAGTTCCAGAGCGTGGACCTCTCCCTCACCCCCTGGGTCGTCCTCATGGAGCACACGCCCATGTACTCCTCCAACATCGACCACTATGACTCCGGAAAGCCGCTTCTGGCCCTCATCGAGGACGACATCAAGCCGCTTGGCAAGCGCATGGTGGTTCTTGCCGGCCACGTGCACGCCTACGAGCGCTCGCACCCGGTGTACAACAACACCGTCGACGAGACTGGGCCGGTCTACGTCACCATCGGCGATGGCGGCAACCGGGAGGGCCTCTACGACGCGTGGACGCAGCCGCAGCCCGCGTGGTCCGCCGTGCGCAAGGCCGAGTACGGCCACGGCGTCCTCCGCGCCAACTCGACCGCCTTGGCTTGGGAGTGGCACACCATCACCACCGACGAGCCCGTCGTCTCGGACTCGTTCGTGCGCACCCTTTGATCGGCCTGTGCGTGTGTGGACATCAATATGCGCGCACGCCTCCGAACGCAAGCAAAGCTGCCCCGCGTGCGCAGCGCTTCCAACACCAGGCCGTTTGCGGCGAGAGACAAGACGGTATGCGCGCGGAAGAGAGGGGCGGTGACCCTGCCGGGCCGCTCGCAGTCACGGCGGGGCAGGCCGGGAAGGCGCAGGCGGGCGATCCTGCCACGCCAGCCTTGCGTCCCCGGCCTGGACCCTGCGTGACTGCGCTCGCCCGGGCCACCGCCCCCTCCAGGCGACGAGGTCGCCGAACTGGAGCCGTGCCTTCACAGCTGTGTTAAGCCCCGTTGGGTGGGCGGATGTCTCTCCCTCCGAGCCGTGCAAAGACGGTCGGAAGGATGCCGCTGGACGCATAACTGTGATTCTGGCCAACTACCCCGGGGACAAGGCGCTGGGCTCAGGCGCGGTGGGGCACGAGGCCCTCGCTGCCATCTTCGCCGCTGGCCCCGCCCCGAGGCGTCTGCCCTTGAAGGCTTGCACTCTCTGCAGGCGACGCGAAGCCGAAGAGACTTCGCGCCGCGACCCGGGGACTTTCCCGAGGCCCGGCTGGTCCCGGCCGAAGCCGGTGCCCTGCCCCCAACGAGCGGGTGGTGCCCGAAGCACCAAAAGCCGCTCGCCAAGGGGGCGGGCGGGCCGGGCCCCACGGCGTCCTCACAGCAGAAAAGGTCACGACTGCCGTCCGGGCCTGGCGTGCCGCCTCCTCGGCTCTGCCGCGCGCAGAGCTGTGCACCGGCTCTGCCGGCGCCTGCCGAGACGGAGCGCGGCAGTGCCCCTGGCCTGGCGGCACCAGCAGGCGACCAGCTGCCGCCACCATGCTGCAGGCCGTTGCCCTCCTTCTGTCGCTCGGCGCCATCGCGGCCCGAGCGGACATCGACTTCAAGCGCCTGCACGTCGTGAGGCCGATCTGCGTGCTGGAGCGCTCGTTGAAGCTCCCGTTCGATTCCGCACCTGCGCCGCCACGGCGGCTCCCGGGGGGCCTTCCTCGCCGCCAACGCATGCCGCGGCCGAGCCTGGATCCGCTCGTGCGTGCGGGCACGCGGCCGGCCGTGCGGCTTCGGCAGCCGCGAGCTCGTGTGCTGCCGAGTTGCACCTCTTGCGACCAATCGCGGCCCTAGGTCTGCCTCCCGCACTCCCGCTGTCCGCAGGTCGACGTGTCCCCCAACGGGCGCAATTGGATCTTCCGCTCCAACTTCCCCAAGGTGACGGTGAACGGCACGGGCAAGTTCGCGTTCCCCAACCCGCTGCTCGGCTGGATGCAGCAGCGCGCCAAGGAGGAGGGCGGCGGCAAGCCCTTCCCAGCGGCGTTCACGCTGAACGACATCTCCTTCGACAACGTGCTGGAGCTCAAGGACATCATGATCGAGATCGACTACTACAAGACGCACCCCTCCACCGGGAACCTCACCTTCTGGCCGCTGGTCGGGCAGTTCATCCCGCCCCAGGACTTCAACGAGACCGACCGCAGCAAGCTCGCCAACGACCCGGCCACCCTCTGGGCCATCGACCAGCTCCCCCAGCGCCTGCCTGAGATCCGGGCCAAGCTCCTGGACGAGAGCGGCCCTCCCACCGTGTACCTCTGGCACTGCGAGGCTGGCTGCGACCGCACGGGCGAGGTGAGCGCAGGCCGGCGACCGTCTGCCCCTTTTCCCCCTCCGTCGCCGGCGCCAGCGCTGGATCCGTGCGAGTGCGCGTGTGCGTGCGCGTGCGGGAGTGCAGGGCAAGGCCGGAGGATGCGTCCTCGTCCTCGGGGGGCGGCGTATGCCTGGTCGCGGCAGCTAGCGCAAGTGCGTCTGCGGCCGCCCTCCGGCCCATCAGCTCCCGGTCGTCCCCCTCATTGATTGTTGTTTCCGTTCCGCAGTTTTCCGGCGCCTACTACATGAACTATGCCGGCCTCAACGTGTCCGAGGCCTTTGCAAGGAACACCGCCGAGTGCGGGCGCGCGCCCAACTACTGGAGCAAGAACGCCCAGGCATGGTGGTGCGAGACCCGCAATGCCGAGGGCCACGACGAGGGCAACTGCCTCAGCTTCTGAGGTGCCGGCTCGATGCGCAAGGTGCTCCCGACTGCGTGGCGTGCGGAACCAACCAATCAATCCGCAAGCGCCAGACTCCGCCTCAGGCACTCGCCTTTACACACAGCACACGTTTTCCCGTCCGCACTCTGGCCGTAGGGCGTCAAGCAGCAGCCACGTTCTCGACTCTTCGCGAGGCCAGGGGGGCGGGGTGTGCGTCTCTGGCGGCGGTCGCAACACTCTTGCCGGAAGAGTGCGTCAGCTCTGCTCCTCGTCGCTGCGCCTCCCTCATCGCCTGGGACGCGCCGCGCTGTCTCCCTCACCCCCACCCCTCCGGCAGTCATGGCCAGGGCTCGGTTGGTCAATGCGAAGGAGTTCGTTCGGGCTGCGCTGACGGCGCATGCTCCTCGTGCGGCACCGCCAACGCTCCCTCGAAACACGAGCGCGTCGTCGCGCTTTCAGCCTCCGGCGTACCTGGAAGTCGCGCGTGCTGGTGACGCATCCAGGGCAAAGGAATCGTGGAAGTCTGCATCCAGCTCGCGGCGTTGGGCCAGGGACGCGCAGGGGGCGGCCAGCAAGGCCCGACCAGCGGCGCACACGCCCCGAGTTTTGCTTGCAATCGATTATGGCGAGGCCAAGTGCGGGGTGGCATTGTGCGACTACGATGCGGATCGGTTTCGTGACCTCAAGGCGCTGCGCACACGGCAGCCACTCGCCGCCATCCAGGCCGGCGCGGCTGGCGGTGCCGAGACCCACCAAGGCTCCGCGCGATACGCGGCACCGGCGAATGAGGCCGACCCCGAGGCCCGCGCGCACGCCGGGCTGCTCCAGTCTATATCCTCCTTGGTGCGGAAGCACGGCGTGACCGGCATCGTTGTGGGCGTGCCCCTTGGCGGGCCGGGCGATACTTCCGCGGCCCGCGCCCGCACAGCCCGCTTCCTCAGGATCCTCTGCGGATTTGAGGGATTGGCCGTGCCCGTGACCGTGGCTGACGAGACCGGGTCCAGCGCGGAGGCCCGCCGCCAGCTCCGCCTCGAAGTTGGCGAGCGCCGGGCCGCTTCCAGGGGCCCGCACGCCGCTGGCCGGTGGAAGCGCCACGCTGGTGACGGCAAGAGCGTCACCCTCGGGGAGGGGGCAACCCGCCGTGTGGACGGCGTGGCTGCTCGCGTCTTCCTCGAGTCCTTCGTGGCCAGGCTGCGCGCTCTCGATGCCGCCTCCCAGCGGGAGCAGGGCGCCGGCTCAGCGCAGCGCCAGGCGGCAGCGGAGGGCCACTTCCGCCACGACGGCCACGCCTCTGACGGCCCCGACCACCCCCCGCTTGACTCGTCGCCGGAGAGCGACGGCGGCACCCCGCTCGCGCAATGGGCTGCCATGAGCATGCCAGACGGGCCAGCAACCAGCCGCGGCAGAGCTCGCGGCAAGGGCCGCGGGCCAGCGGGGATCGACCCCTTGCTGGAGGAAGACTTTGATCCCGACCGCGGCTTCGACGGCGGCGCCGCACGCGCCAGCTCTGCCGCGGCAGAGCTCGGCAGCTGGGGCAGCGAGGCGGACTCGATGGAAGACGACTACGGCCGCGCTTCTGGCGACACCAGCGAGAGCGACGAAGCCCTCTTTCCAGCCCGGCTCGTGCCGACGTCGGCTGTCTCCCCCGAGAGACGCTCTGATCGGGTGAAGGACCTCAAGCGAGTCAAGTCCAAGGCTCGGACGATGGAGTCCCGCCGCGCCAGAGGCGAGGGAACGGCCCCGTCAGAGGCGCTCCAGCGGGCCATTGGGGTCGGCAGAGCTGTATCCTCCAGGGCTCTGCCGGCGAACCCGCTCCAGGACATCGTGCACGCGGCTGCCGACGCCGCAGCGGTGGCTGCTGACGACGACAGTGCGTTTGCGGGGCTTGGGGCCTTTGGCTCTGCCGGCCGCGTCTCGGGGCAGTCGTCTCCGAGCCCCTACTTGGGGGCAGGGGTGGACGTCAGCTTCGCCGACGTGGCGGCTCGGAAGAGGCGCGGGGCCCTCAGCCGGGAGCTGCCCGTGGTGGACGCTGGTCTGTGGGACCTGACCAAGCAGAGCGCCAGTGCGACGGGCGACCGGGCGGGTGGAGTGGGCGGGGCTCGGGACGCCGGCCTGGGCCGCCGCGCCGGCGGCGAGGGCGGCCAGCTCAAGGCGAGCGGTGGTGCTGCTGGAGCGGATGCCGCGAGTGGCCGGGCTGCCTTGGGCGGTGCGAATGGCGGCCCTGCTGGTGAAGCCTGGCGCGGTGGCCATGGCCATGGTGATGGCGCCGGTCACGGCGCCGGTGCCAATGGCTCCGTAGGTACTGACGCTGGCGGCGACGGGCCTGGCGGGGCCTCGCACCGGCAAGCGTCGCAGAAGCACCGTCGCAGCGTCGCTCCAGGGGCGACGCCTGGCTCCCTGGCGGACCACCCTTCGTCGGAGGGCAGGCCAGCGGAACGCTCACCCGCCCGGCAGAGCCGCCGAGCGATGCTTCTGGGGGGAGCTGGGTGGCTTCGGAGCAGCGTGGGGGAGCGTTCGGTCGGCGCTGCCATCCGTGCTGCAGACAGGAAGTTCCTCGAGGCGCAAGCAGCGGCGGCAGGGGAGGGCGCCGCTGCTGACGGTGCGCCGGGCCGCGGGGCAGCCGAGGCAGTTGCGGCACTCGGGCCCGGAGCCCATGGACAGCCTGCTGACGCGGTGGCAGAGTCGAGTCCCGACGCGGACGCCAGCGGAATGGATAGCGCGGAGCGTCGCCGGGTGCGCGCCCGGGTGCGCGAGGTGGCGGCGCAGCTAGCGGCCGAGGCCGAGGCCGGAGGCAGCGAGAGCGACGCGGGAGGCGGCGCGGGCGGCTTCCCTGGCAGCCAGTCGATGACCGCTGGTGAGCTGGAGGACGCGAGCATCGAGGAGCTGATGCAGCAGGCAGGCCTGGTGAGCGGGCCGGGCGGGCAGGGCACGGCGGCGGACCGCATCGCTCGCGACATTCTGGCGGATATGGGCATGGCTCCTGACACTACGGACAGCGACCTGGAGGGTTGGGGCGATGCTACGGAGGAGGAGGATGGCGAGACCCGTGGCAGCGAGGAGGCAGGGGAGTGGAGCGACGATGTTGGGGTTGGCGCAGACGTGCTCCACGGCGTTGAGTTCGCGGCAGCAAGCGGCAGCTCGGCCTGGGCAAGCCTTGCAGGCGCTGTGAGCTCGTCGCTCAGGGGCGGAAGCCGGACGCCCATCACATCCCCTCCCCCGCAGGAGAAGCCGTTCAGGCCCGGCGACGCGCCACGGGCGCCCCGGTCGCTCCCGCACGCTGAGGTTTACGAACAGTGGGCTGAGACAGCGCGAGCAAGCGAGGGTGACGCGGACGGAGCAGCCCCTGACGGCTCTCGGCCAGCAAGGGACGGCGAAAGCTTCGAGGCCCAGTTCCAGCGAACCGGGCGCTCCGTGGTGGATAGCATCGTTGGCGCCGATGCCGACGAGGAAGAGCAGCGGATACGGGCAGCTGCATCCCAGCGCCGCGAAGCGATGACCGTCGACGAGGAGGGCAACGTGTTTTCGCCATTCGCGACCACACCTGCTGCCCGCCGCACACAAGGCAGGCGGAGGCGCCGGCCGGCGAGACAGACCCCTCCCCCTCTCGCCGCAGACGATGTGCCCGACGATCGTGCGTGAAGTGGCCCTGCGCGGCTGGCGTTGGCGCGTTGCCGGCTGGGTCTGGGCTGCGCGATCCCGACAGGGGTGGCTGCAGTGGCTTGCGAGGCGTGGAGTTGAGCTTGCTCCCGCCAGCCTTTCAAGTGTCTTTTCTCAGATCAAAAGTGCAAAGGCCGAATGGGCCGAGGCGCGTCGCGTCGAGGCGGCCTCGTAGCAAGCGCCCGCCGGATGTGTGACGAATGAACATCGTTGGGGGGGGGGGCGAAAACACGTGTCACCATGTGTGATTGATGCGCAAACTTGAATGCGCCACCACCCCCGGCCAAACGAGGCTGCGGCGTCAAGCGCACGGCTTGACGGGCTGGGCCTGCCGTGGCCGCCGCATCCCTCGTAGCAGCGTATGCATCCGCTCGATTTGCCCCTCGGTTGCTCAATACGTGAGCCCAAGCGCTACGGCGCCGCAGTGCGGGGCAGTTGCAGACACGCCCAGCTCCGAAGCCATGTCAGCGCGGAGTCTCGAGACTCGCAAGCTGCAGACTGAGGCGCGCGGGGCGGCCGACCCGACGCCTCGTTGTCCGGGCAACCGGGTTGTCACTTTCGTCGGCCGCCAGGCCGTGCGCAAGCTGGACGATCGATCTTCGCTGCGCAAGCTCCGTGCGACTCACTGGTGCAGGGCCGGCCATGCTCTGCGCGCTAGAGCCCGACGAGTGATGCGCATCCAGCACGCCCGCCAAACGCGCACTCCCTTGCCCTCAGCCCGGCTCGATTCCGTGACCACGATGGCCAAGCTTGCTCTCGCCATGCTGCTCGCAGCGGCCATGGCTGCGCCTGCCTTCGCAACCGTCTGCGACGTCATGGAGCCTTACCTGCCCAGCTGGTGCCCTTGCACGTCGGACGGAACCTACGGAGCGGTCATCGACTGCGAAATCGACTTCCTGTACCTGGATGAGATCGACTTCCAGGTTTCGTTCGAGCCGTGCGCCATGCCCGCACACCTGAGCATCGCCGTCTCGGATGCAGACTTCGGTGAGATCCACCACCACTCGAGCGCCAATCCCGCCAGCGCTCCCCCGCCCTGCCCAGCGCTCCCCCGCCCTGCCCAGCGCTCCCCCGCCGCCCAGCGCTCGCCCCCCCGCGCTGCCCAGCGCGGCCCCGTCCGATGCGCTGTGACTGCGTTTGTCGCGCGTCGCGCCCATTGCTCGCTCGCAGGCATTCACTACACGATCGGCGGCGTTACTTTTGGCGAGGATTCGGACATCCCCATCCCGGGGCTCTCGCTGGATATTCCGTTCGTCGGAGACGCAGGCATCCAAGCTGCCATTGAAATGGACGGCAACCTCGATGCCGTCGAGCTCAAGCTTGGCCTGGACGCCTGCATCGACGTGGAGGGCGAATACGAGTGCGGCAGCTCAATCCTCAGCGAACTCCCTGTGTGGCTCATCACCGGCACGTTCGACTTCGGAGACATTTGCAGCACCTATCCCGCGTACCAGGCCGCGCTGCGGTCAGGCGGAGCCGCACCCATGCCCTTTGCCCCGGTGATCATGGACCGTGTGTCTCCGCGCCTGCGCGGCGCAGCGCCTTTCAAGGCAGGCGTCAACGCCACCACCCACTAGTTGTGCGTGGGGGCCGTTTGGCCCAGCGGCCGGATTTCACGGGGTCGCATCCTCTCCCACTGGCGCTCAGCCGCGCGAGTCTGCGCACCGGCGATCACGCCATGTTCGTCGCGCCTTGCTTTCCGGCCTTCCGTGGCCGAACGGGTCTGTTCGGGCGAGCAGCAGATCGTGCAGGGAATGCCTGCCCTCGAGCCTTTGCTGCCCCAGTGGCCCCCCGCGCGTGTCGCGTGCTTGGCGTGCGTGCCCTTGTCCCCTGGCGCCCTCCAGACCAGCCTGAGCAGAAGCAAGCACACGCCCATTCGGCTTGAGATTGGGAGAGTCAGCCCCAGAGTCGCGAGCGGGGGCGCACGTTTCGGCCAGGCAGGCCAATGCTAGCCGCAGAACGGGCAGAGCCAAGCGGGTTCTGTTCAACATTGTTGCGAGTTCAACCTGCGCCTTCTCGCGGCCGGCCGAACGCACTCCTCCCCGACCTTGCCTTGCCCGATGGCAAAGCTCGTCCTCGCGGCTCTGGCCCTCGCCATGGCGGCCGCGCCCGCCTGGGCGTCCATCTGCTCTGTGCTCAACTCGCACCTGCCGAGCCACTGCCACTGCAGCGACACCAGCCGCATCGGCGCGTCCGTCAAGTGCGGGGTCGACTTCCTCCACCTGGACAACATCGGCGTGCAGGCGGACTTTGCGCCGTGCGCCATGCCCGCGCACATGAGTCTGGCGGTGACGGACAGCAAGTTCCGTGAGTCGCTGCGGCCGGGCAGCAGCCGATGGCCGTGAGCCGCGGTTGACGTTCCTCTCGGCAGCTTCATCGCCTCACAGCGAGCAACTCTTGCCGCCCTTCCGCGCAGACGTCCACCACACGATTGCCGGCCTGACCTTTGGCAAGGAGGGCAACTACCCCATCCCCGGCCTGTCGCTGCATATCCCGAAGCTCGGCAACGCGGGCGTGCAGGTGGCGTTCCAGCTTCAGGGCAGCGCCAAGGCGGCACAGGTCAAGGTGGGCCTGGACGCGTGCGGCTCCATTGCCGGCCACAAGGTCTGCGGAAGCAAGGTCATCAGCAAGTTGCCTCTGTGGCTCATCTCTGGCAAGTTCAGCTTCGGCCACATCTGCAGCGCCTACGAGGCGGACATGCTCGCCATGGCGGAGGCGGCGGCTTCGGCCCCCATGCCGTTCGCTCCTGTGATCACGGACATGTCGCCGAGCTCGCTGGACGGGTTTGCTCCGCTCGTGGTGGAGGGGCTGGACGCGTGAGCATCCGCGACAATGCCTGGCGTGTCGTGGCGCCTGGAACGAGCTCCGACGACTCCACGCGGTGGCTCTCGCGGCATATCCCCACGGCAGAAGGAACGGACATCCATGCGGTCGTCAAAGTGGACAGGGGTGCCGATACCGCCGAACACGCGACATCTGCGCCGCCGCAGAGCTATGCGGAGGCTGCCGCGCCTCGAAGGTCTCCAGCGACTACTACCCTTTTTTGTGACTGCGCACAGCAAGGTGGCCGTGTGGCGAATGCTTGTGTGAGGGCAAGGGGCTGCCGCCGCACCCGAGACTGGCGCAGCAAGCGCGTGCACAACGAGCATGCGCGCAAACGTGCCGCGGGGCGGCAGAGCTGCTGGCGCTGCGTTGCTGCTTGTGCGCGTGCTTCAACGTACGCGTTCCACAGCCTCGAACGCACTCCGTCCCTCCTGCTCCCGAACCCGCCCGATGGCAAAGCTCGTCCTCGTGGCTCTGGCCCTCGCCATGGCGGCCGCGCCCGCCTGGGCGTCCATCTGCAGCGAGCTCGATCGCCACCTGCCGAGCCACTGCCACTGCAGCGACACCAGCCGCATCGGCGCGTCCGTCAAGTGCGAGGTCGACTTCCTCCACCTGGACAACATCGGCGTGCAGGCGGACTTCGAGCCGTGCGCCATGCCCGCGCACATGAGCCTGGCGGTGACGGACAGCAAGTTCCGTGAGTCCCACCGTGTCACTGCTTGCCGCAGTGCGCCTCGGGCTCAACTCGCATTCAGCCGTTTGCCAGCGGGAGCTGACTCCCCTGCCCGCACCACGCGAGCACCTCCGCCCGCCATTCCACGCAGACATCCATCACACCATTGGTGGTCTGACCTTTGGCAAGGAGGGCAGCTACCCCATCCCCGGCCTGTCGCTGCATATCCCGAAGCTCGGCAACGCGGGCGTTCAGGTGGCGTTCGAGCTCGAAGGCAGCGCGCGCGAGGCCGAAATCAAGGTGGGCCTGGACGCGTGCGGCTCCATCGACGGTCACAAAATCTGCGGAAGCAAGGTCATCCACGAACTGCCTCTGTGGCTCATCTCTGGCAAGTTCAGCTTCGGCCACATCTGCAGCGCCTACGAGGCGGACATGCTCGCCATGGCGGAGGCGGCGGCTTCGGCCCCCATGCCGTTCGCTCCTGTGATCACGGACATGTCGCCGAGCTCGCTGGACGGGTTTGCTCCGCTCGTGGTGGAGGGGCTGGAGGAGTAGGAAAATAGCAGCGGCACCGAACACTGGCTCGAACCTGCGCGCGCATGAACAAGGGAGCATGTACCGTCGGCACCAGCG
Organism: Cafeteria roenbergensis; assembly: GCA_008330645.1. Taxonomy (NCBI): domain Eukaryota; class Bigyra; order Bicosoecida; family Cafeteriaceae; genus Cafeteria; species Cafeteria roenbergensis. Next base: position 157,432 of record VLTN01000014.1, on the reverse strand, counting down.
TGACAGCGCCTGCATACTGTGTGTTCAGCGACTGGCAGCGAAGCCAATGCGCGTGGCCTTGGCAAATGCGCATTGACTCTGCCCTCGGCCGCCAAGCTGCCAAGCAGCAGCTGCAGCTCAGGCCGCGGCCACCCCTTGCACGCCGCACTGGCGGCCCTCCCCGACCGACTTTGCTCAACACTGCGACCGACACAATGGAAAGGCTTGCCCAGTTTGCGTACAGGGGGAAGGCTGCCTTGGAGCCTCGCGCGCCGGTTGCCGTCGCGCACCTCGCTCGGCGCAAGCGGCCCCGGGAGCCCGAAGGCGACGAATGCGGACACAGCGAGCTTGTACGGGTTTTGCCGCGCGTTCTCGGGGAGGAGGGACACGAGGCCAAGCGATTTGACCGGTGGACTGCCCCGGCTGACGCGGATGGCCGAGGCCTGCCGCTGGTCGTGAAGCAGCCCGGGCGGGCGGGGCTGTACAGAGAGAGGCTACAGTCGGTATGCGGCGCGTGCGTGGCCGGCGAAGTGCCGTGCCCGCATCGCCCCGAGCTGCCGCTGCGACTCATTTTGTTGGGACACAATCCGTCCGAGCGCTCCTTCAGGGATGGGTACGGCTACGCCAACCCCAGCAACGCGATGATGAGGCTGCTCCGGGGACAAGGGACGGCGCGCCATGCTCAAGTTGCTCCGGGGACCCCCAGCGCGGCCGCACCAGCGGCGGCGGCATCTTCGGCCGCCCCCGCAGTGCCCAGCGCCGATGCTGCTCCTGCTTCTGGCGCCGCTGCAGGGATAATGGGCCAGACAGACTGGGTGGGACTGGTGCCGCCCTGGGCCCCGCTCTCGTGGCAGGACGAGATGCCGCTTGCTGTCGGTGTGGGGTTCATGGACGTGCGGCCGGACCCGGGAAGCACAGCCGCTGACATTGCCATCCGGGCCAACCACGTGGAGGAGCTCTTCAGCAGGATGAGACTCCACACGGGCCGGGCCGGCGCGCTCCTGGCCAGCGCGGAGGGCAGGTCAGAGGCAGCGCGGCTTGTCCGCGAGGCCGTGAGGGCGGCAGAGCGTGGGGGCCACTTCGCCGTGAGTGACGCGATGCGGCTCGCAGCGTGCGCCAGCCCGGCGGCGTCCGCTGTTTCTGGCGCCGAGCTTGCACCGCGGCACGTCGCTTTCACCGGCATGAGGCAATTCGAGCTTGTGTTCGCGTCGGAGCGGCTTTCGCTCGCCGAGCTGCGGCGGCTGGTCAGAGTGCGCGATGCTGACGGAAGCATGTCGATCGTCAACCCAGTCAATGAGAGCGTGGGGGAGCACCGTTTCCCTCCAGGCTGGCCCTACCCGCCGACGACGCAAGTCTGGGTCCTCACGTCGTCCTCAGGGCGCGCGTCTGCCTTCGCAGCGAGAAGCAAGCGCGAGCACAAGGCGCTTGCGTCGGCTGTCAGGGCTGACCCATGGCCGTTGCCTGTAATCCTGGGGCGTCAGTGTGCAGCGGTGCCGAAGCGCGAAACGCCCCAGGGCGAGGAGAGCTGAGATCGTTGGTGCCGAGCGCTTCCGGCCGGCGTAGCCTCTGACAGCGTGGCAAGCACATGCAAAGGCCCCGGGGCCTGGCACGGGAGACGCGAGTGTGCGAGTGTGCAAGTGCGTGCTCGCGCGCCTGGCTGAACCGGATCGACAATGACCGCGCTGGTGCAGAGCCTGGCGCCGCTCGGCTGCTGCGCGGCCCGGCCGTCCCGCGCTCGGTCGCGCACTGCTCTCGAGCATCCCGAGGCATGGCTGCTGTTGCCAGGCGCTTCGCTGCTCTGTCCCGCTCAGGCGCGGCTGCGGCTGCCGCTCGGTCCGCCGCACCCGTCGCCGTGCGCTTCGTCCAGACCGTCTCGAACCGGGTGAGCCGCGCGCCGCATTGGGGCCCTGCCTTCTCGCCTCGCCAGGTGCGGGTCCTGTGCCGTACGGTACGCTCGGCTTCCTGAAGCTGGTTCGTGCCCCATGGGGAGCCGCGCGTATCTTGGCGGCGCCCGTGGCCTCGCGGCTGGCTCGGACGCTCGACGCCCGCCTGCTGCCCTGGCTTTCGCCGGCCTGTCCGCCTCGAGCGCCCGGCCCGCTGCCCCCCTCGCGCCCGCGCAGCCCATCGATGCTTCCGTGGCAAACCGCCAGCGGAGCAACGCGCTCAAGATGGTCCAGGAGGTGCCGGTCATCGAGGTGGAGCACGACTTTGCGCTCTGTGACGGAGGTGAGCGCTCGACAGGATTGCCGCGCGCTCTGGCGCGTGCGCGGGCGGCGCCTTTCGAGCCCGCTCCCGCTCCACGTGAAAGCACCGAACGCCGAGTACCGCCACGCGCACGAAAACGCGGGGCAAGGGTATCGCCTGGTTAGTGGGCGGAGAGGACAGCGCCGCCTGCGGCTGCCAACATGACGGCCCCGCTGCTTGGACCCAGGGCCGGCCGCCTTGCGGCGGCCGTTCCGCCGTGCCCTTATTGCAAGGGCATGTGCATGCCTCCCTGCGCTCGACTGCATCTGGAACGCGTCCCCAACATCCGGCTTTGCTGGTGCGCGCGGCGCCATCTGTTGTGACCTTGCTTGCCCTCACCGCCCAACTCCTCGTTCACCTCGCAGGCGGTGGGGCAACTGGCCACCCGGCCGAGTGGGTCGCCGTCACGGACAAGGCCCCTGAGACTTGCCCGTACTGCTCGCTGCGCTACATCAAGAAGGCTCATGGCGTCAAGCCGGCCTTCCCCGACTGGCAAGCCAACTGGCAGGACCAGCAGTAGGCGTCCCCTTTCTCTCCGGAGCCGTGCTGCTCTCTCTCTCTCTCTCTCTCTCTCTCTCTCCCAGTGCCTGAAGGCCTCGTTCGGCGGCTGATGGGTGTTCCTGTGTGCGCGGCGGCCAGCTAAAGCCAACTGCGTATTTGCCTCGCTTCGCTTGCGGCCACACTCTCCAGCCTCGAGCCATGCGTGCCACTCAATCGTTTGGCAAGCAGCTTGCAGGGACTTGGCGTTGTCGATAGCGACGGGGGCGCCTCAGGCCAGCAGTGGGAGGAAGCAATGCCGCTTCGATTTCGAAGTCGACTGAAAAAGCACCAAGCATGACGATAAGTTTGCAATAGTTTTAGCGCTGTAATTTGTGAGCATCACTATATATTTACGTTGAGGGCTGGTCCGTTTCCAGTAAGACCATATTCATCAGGATTTATTTTCCAGTTGATTAGCTGTTCTTTGGTTTTTCCAAAACAGACGGTTCTAACTAGCTTTGATGATGAGGTACACCTCTGCGCCTGTGCCGGACGGTGCGCGCCAGCCTTGTGCTGGCGACGCGTGGATGAAGGCAGGCCCTCGTGGCCAGGTGCAGCGGATGTCTTAAGAGCTCCCATTCCCAACATTCGACTCTCGGAGAACCACCAGCGCAATTCACTCAAGCAGCCTAGCCCTCCCCTCGTGGAGGGCTTTTTTGCGTTTGGCGGGTGCCGCCGCGCCCGGCCCACCGACGCCCGCCGCTGGGTCGGCGGCGAACGATTGGCTGAAGCGGGTCCTCCGTCGTCACCCGCGTCGCCAGCGCCCAATTTTGCAGCCCTGCCAAAATTGCGCCTCGGCCCGGGAAATGCACTCCTACGCCGGTCAAGCTTGACGCCATGACGACCCGCCGCCGCAATCCAGCGCCTGCTGTGATTCCCTCTCCGCCTGCCAGCTCAAAGGAGGGTAGGACTGCGAGCACGGCCGGCTCGAGTTGGCTGCCGCAGCTCGTAAAAAGCGCTTCCACGAAGAAGTACCACGACATTTTCAACATGGTAAGCCGCGGGCAATGCGGCAGCAGGCGTTGGGACGCATATGCGCGCCCTCCTTGGGGCGCACTTCTCCTGCTCGGAGCGAGGGGCGCGAGCGGCTCAGCCAAGGGTGCCTTCGCGGTTGTCCTTGCGCGGCTTGCGAGTGCGCGTGGCTTCCTGCGCCCTCGAGGCTTGCCGTTTCGGCTTTGTGGCAAACGGTTGCAAGGGCGGTGGGGGTGGGGGCTGTGGGGCTGCGGCCATGGGGCGCTCGGCGACCTTTGTGCGCTGCAAAGGTGCGCGTGGTCCGGCTCCGTCGACGCTTGCTGCTGTTGCAGGTCATGCTGCCCCTGCTGCTCATCCTTGGCATCGACAAGCTTGTGCGCGAGTCTGACACGACGTTCCAGCCCAAGGTGGTGCTGGGCTACTTTGTTGTGGACATTCTCTGGGTGCTCGTCGACCCGGGATGCGTGCGCAGGTGAGCTGGTGATTTACCGCGCCCGGCGACGGAAGGTCGACGCCTCCCGCCCTGTACCAACAGGGTCTGGCTGGACCGCCGCATGCTCGTGTGCTGCGAGCTTTGGGCTGTTTGCTTCGCTCATGCCTCCCCGTCACCCGGCCTCTTGCTCGCGCGCCCTCGATTTCCCGTCTCCGTTGCTTCGTGCAGCCCAGGAGAAATTCTGCTGCACCACGTTGCCGTGGTCATGGGAGCCTTGATCAGCCTCTCCGTTCCCGAGCTCGAGAACATGTGGTCTCGTGCGATTTTTATCGAAGTCAACAGTGAGCGGGGCAAGCCGTCGAGCCGCCGACAGGACGCATCTTGCCCAAGCGTTGCTTCCATCCCCGCTCACACGGTGATCTGGGTCCAGGCAGCGCACCCCCCTCCCCTCTTTCCAGCCCCAAAGCGCTGCTGATGCCAAGCCGCTGGCTGGTCCGTCAGCCGGCCCTGCTCGGCGCCTTTTCGCCCCGCCCCCCCTTGGCGAAACTGCAGCCCCCTCCCCCTCTTGCCCGCACCCCACCGCAGCCGTCTTCCTCGTGGCCCAGCGCGCGATCCCCGAGGGCACCGCCCGTCTCGTCCTCCGCGTCATCACCGTGCTCTCCTGGATCCCGTGCCGGTTCTTCACGTCCGCCTACTTCGCCCACAAAATCTACCTCGGCTACACAGAGCAGTTCCTCTCCATGCCCCAGATTGTCCTGGGCAGCGTCATGTTCATCATCATCTTCGGCATGCAGATCATGTGGACGCAGCGGCTCGTGGCAGGCCGTCTCATCGACGAGGTGCTGCGCTCCACGCTGGGCATCGAGTGGCGGAAGGACACCAGCACCTCCAACGAGAAGTTTGTCAACGAGGGTCTCTGAGCCGCCCGCGGCCCCGCCAGCCCGCCTCACCAAACCACCACCCCGCGTCGCCTGGCAATGCTGCCTTCCGCCGACCCTTCGTGCATCGCCAGCCAGCCGGGCAGCCGGGCTGATCGCGGCGTTTGCGTTGGACCACCAGCCCCGCCTCCATGTCTCCCCAGGCCCCTCAAATGCCGCGCATCCCACGCCCCGTATATCCGGCCCGTCCCGCGGTCGCGCCGTGTCGTCCCGCTCCCAGCCGCATGAGTGTCAGTCGCATGAATTGCGGGCGGCGCCAACACCAGCCCAAGCACACTCAGGCATGCGTGCATGCGAGCACGCGCGAAGCCACACTGCAGCCGCCGACCCCAAGCCTCAACCTCCGCGCGCTCTCTCACCTCCCCTGTGACAAGGCAGGTCTCAGCGGCGGTCGGCCCCATCCTTGCCCTCGGCGCCTCCGATGGCCGCCTCCACCGAGGCGCTCACTGCCCCGGACATGTCTCCGCCCTCCATTCCAACGTCTGCAAGCTTCAGGCAGGAGGTCACGATGACTGTGAGCAGCAGGCGGTAGGTGACATACCATGGCGGCAAGCGGCCGGCCGCCACGGCCATCATATCTTGAAGCAGCACCCACACGAACCCGCCGGCGAGCACGGAGTTGGGCGAGGGAAAGCGAATGTCCGCCGGCTCGGCGGAGAGGTGCTGCCTGATGCTCTCGGGCACCACAGCGGCGCGAGTGTGGTCGTCATCGCGGCCCGCGACGGGTGGGTTCACGTCCGTGCTGGTGTTGAGCGCGGCCCACGCCGCGACGGCAGGAACCATGGAAGCAACGAGGGCGAGCACGCCCGACCCCTTGACTGCCCGTGCGGTGACGGCCCCCCAGTGCACGGCCGACATGAACGACAGAATCACCGCGCCGTACGTTTGCAAAAACCGCGCAGCGTCGTGCGGGCTATGGACCTTGAGGCAGTTCGTGTCCGCTCCAACAGCATCCCCAAGTTGCCGGACGAGGGCATTGTGGACCCGAACGAGCTCCTCACGCCGCGCGTGGGGCGCGAGCAGGAGCGCGAAATGCGCAAACGGGTACGCGCCCAGCAGGGCAAACAGAACCGGCGCCCCAGGGGGAAGGAAGTCCATGAAGCCGGCAGACCGAGCCCCGTCGGAGTAGTCCTTGATAGTCCATGACGAAACTGGGCGCCTTGGTGCCGCCCGGGCGGGCACGGCGGCCCGCTGCGCGCCGAGGCGCACCGGTGCGGGGGGCAACCGCGCCACGCCCAGCCGCCGCGCCCCTGCGCTCGAAAACTGGCGAGACGGTCCCAGCATTCGTCTCGAGTGCAGCCTCCTGCAGCGAGTGAGTGAGACGGGATGCGAGGCTCGCGCCGAATGCTGTGCGCTGGCGGCTGCCGTCGATGACGTGGCATTCACGTGCCAGCGCGCGAGACGGCCGCGCACGCGCTGGTGCGAACTTGCCTGACAAACTCGCACAGCTTGGGCTCAAAACAAGGCAGAGAAGGGACGGAACGTGGCCGTGAAGCGCAGGATGGGTGCGCCGGCCACTGCACCGTGCGTCGGCGGCACAGCGTCTGCGCGCGAGAACGCAGCGGCGCTGCGCCTGGAGCGGTGGCCAGGGTCACGCGCCCCGCCTTCGCGCCGTCCTGCCGCCGCCATGTTCTGGACGATGCGGACCGGGCCCGGGAAGAATGCTGCGACGGCACACGAATCATGTAGAATCCGGCGGGCAGCGCGCGTTGCTCACTCCGCGCGCGGACCGAGCCCATGCTCAGAGAGGCCCTGCAGGCCGCCTGCCACCCGGGTGGCGAGCGCAGCCCGCGGGCAGCGCAGGCCAGCCGTGAGTCGTGGCCAGGGAGCGGCCGTCGGTGCGTGGCCAGCCTCCAGCGGTTAAGTCGCAGGGCAAGTGCTCAGCGGGCGCGCGCCGCCTCCGCCTGCCCCCCCCCCCCCCCCCCGCGCGGCGCTGCCCCTGACCGCACGCCGCTCTGCCGCGCTTTGACTCACTCTTGCCGCTGATCTCGTGGAGGGGCACCTCCGCGGAGCCAATCAGCTCGTCGGGGAAGGGCCGCTCATCCGCGTCCCACACCTCCATGCGAAGCCACTGGCTGCTCACGGGGCGCCGCACGGGGAGCGTGAACGTCTCTCGCCACTCCGGCGTCACCGTCAGGCTCTGCGTGCGGGTGCGGCGCCTGCTCTCGCGGACCGGGCTGCCGTCGTCCTCGCTGTCGTCGGCGTCGCGGTGGCTGCAGATGCACAACCGGACGAACCTGCGGTGAGTCGGGGCGGGATCGGGGGTGGGGCGTGCGAGCGACTCGTGGGCAAGCGATGCAAGCAAGCAATGCAAGCAACGCAAGCAATGCAAGCAAGCAATGCAAGCAAGTAATGCAAGCAATGCAAGCAATGCAAGCAATGCAAGCAAGTAATGCAAGCAATGCAAGCAATGCAAGCAATGCAAGCAATGCAAGCAATGCAAGCAATGCAAGCAATGCAAGCAAGCAAGGCAGCAAAGCCGCAAGGCAAGCGAGCGAGCGGCCTTGCAGACAGGCGTTCCTCCCCTCCCCCCCCCCGGGGGGGGGCGACTTGCGCGGCTCACGGGTCAGCAAGGCCAGTCAGCATGTCCGCGGCCGGCAGGCCCGCGGCGCTGTGCACGTGAACAATGAGCACTCCCGCGTAGGACGACGTCAGCCCCTGCAGCGGCGGCAGGGCAGATCCCGACGGCGGAAGGTCCAGCGTCTGAGGCGCCACAGAATGATCTTGCAATTCCGAGCCTGCGGGTGTGGGCAGGGGCGAGCCGCCGTTGGAGTCGGCGCCGTGCGCCCATCCGGCAGAGACGTCGGGACCCGCCGCCCCTGCCCCGGCTGCCTGCGCTGCTTGCACTGTCGCGCTGACGCTCGCCGCGTCGTTGGCCGACCCGAGGGCTGCGATTCGCTTGCGCAGCAGAGCGTCGCGGAGAGCGGAGGCGCCCTCGTCCGCGGCCCGCGCCGCGGCTGCAGCGGCAACAGCAGCGAGGCGGTCACGAGCGATTGCCTCCCAAGAGGCTGTCGGGAGATAGGCCACGTCCAAGGTGAGCGTTCCGCTGAAGCCGGTGGAGGGGTTGAGGAACGGGGCGGACACGCGCTCTGCCACCCCGGTGGCCTCCCTGATGATGCGTTGAATGGGGACGGACGCGCAGGCGAGCGAGTCGCGGGGCGCGGGGGGCGCGGCCGTGACGGGGTCCGACGCGGACATTTGCTTCGTCCCGTGGATCCAGAGCATGACCTCGGCGTCGACAGGCGCCTCAATGAGCGCGGCTCGGCGCTGTTCGGCCAGGGACACGGGAGGAGGCAGCTCGGCGGGGTCGGTCGCGGTGCCGGGGTCGCCAGCCCTGTCGCTGGAGGAGGCGTGGGGGTGCCGCTCAAGCGCGAGCAGCAGATCCGTGGTCCCCGGCCCTCGGGCGGGGATGCGATGGTTTGTACGGAGCAGGGTGGAGGTGGTTGCGCGGGCGAGGCCCGCGCCGGCCGTGATAGCCACGCGGTGGTGGTGGCGCGCTGCTGTGCCGGGCGCGTCGTCGATGTCCACGCGCACAATCCGCAACATGAGCCCGCCGACGACGAGGGGGCGGGCTGGAGAGTGCAGCGGGTCAACGAGGAAGCGACCGTTCGCCTCCCAGCCGCGGTCCAGCACCCTGTTCACCATGGGGCTCCCACCGGTGGCCTGCGGGTGACTCGTGGGGAGAGGGCGGTGGGGGAAGGGGGCGGGCGTTGGCGCGCACACGCGCCGCTCGGCGAGGCGCGCTCTGCGCGGACCAACATCTGGCTCGTGCGAGGACGCGCCTTGCGGCCTTGCAGAGGGCCTCGGGCATCACGGCAGCACGCGACGGCGCGGTTTCGCTTCGAGAATAGGCGGGCGCTCGCAGCGACAGGAGGGCGGTGGCTGGGGTCTCACCTCGCACATGCCAAGCAGCTGCTTCTTCGCCGCGTCAAGCACGAGCGACCGCCACAGGGAGAGAGAGCTGTCAAGGCGACCTGTCGCGAAGCCGGTGACCAGAGACTGCGGCCGGCGCACGCGGAGCGGCACGCGAACGCTCGGCGAGGGGTCGGCTGGGGGTTGCGCCAGGGTCGGCGCTGCGCTGTGCCCCGCTGAGCCCTGCGCAGCGTATCGCCTCCCTCACCGGTCCGATGTCGATCGCGAGGTCCAGGTCGGGTTCCGTGACGAATGATATGGCCAGCATCGACATATAGGGCGCTTCCCCGTTCAGAGAAAGCGAGAGGCGGACCTTTGCTCGCAGAAACACCCGAGAGACGCGCACGGGAAGGGTCAGCTGAACGCCAGCAACGGTCGCGGTCGCGAGCATGCGGACCTCGAAGCGCTCGGCCTCGCCGCCGCTCTGGCCTGGGGCGCCTTTCATTGCACGGGCGAAGGTATCGGGCGGAATCATAGCCGTGTCGACCACGAGGTCCGCGATGAGGTCCAAGCGCTCCTCGCTCGCGGACAAGTCGTACTTGCATGCTGCAGGGAAGGCGTGCGGAGGGGCGGGAACGCGGGGGTTGGCCACGCGCTGCGCTGGGTGCATGGCGCGCGCGGGAGCGGGCTCGTCGAGCTGCCTGCCGGCGCGGGAGTGTGCCGGCGCCGCATCACCCTTGCCACAGGCAAGCCCGCGGCGGGCAGCGGAGCAGAGCAGCGCGGTGCAGCGCCACGCTCACACTCGGCCATGAGGGGCAGGACAGCCCCGAGGCAGGCGCGCTCGAGCGACAGCGTTAGCACGCCGAGGGTCATTGGCTCCCGCATGCCGTCGCGGATCATCCGCTCCGCGTACGCGCGCAGGTACGGCCACAAACCAGCAAGGATGTGGTTCAGCATCGAACCGGTATCCTGCGGCATTCAGGCATCCGGGCGGGAGCAGTGGTTTGCCGACGGGCGGGCAGCAAGGCAAGTGATTCGTCGCGCGCCGCAGCAAGGCGGCCGCGCGCCCCCTCGCGCGCTCCCTCTCACAGTCGTTGAGTCCGTCAGCCACGATGGGCGCTCTGCGACGGGAACGTCCTCGACCGCCAGGGGAGCCGTCGGTGGCCGGACCGGCTGATTGCTCCCAACCCGCAACACGGCTGCCAGCACAACGGAGAGCACCAGTCCCACGAGCAGCCACACCGGGCCTGCGCCAAGCCATGAAATACTGCGCGCAGTGCATGCAGTTTGCAGGGGTGGCGGGCTCGGGATCTAGTCACGCGCCCTCGGAGCATGTGGTCACTTGTCACAGGCAGTTGCCACCCGCGCCTCGCCGGGCTTACGCGTAGCCCAGGCCGACGCAGACCGCCACGGGGGCCAGTGCAAGGCCCGCCCGCAGCAGGTCGTGCGGGGTTGGCTTGGTATTCATGGCGGCAGGTGTGACGAAAAATCAGAGCCTTGGGCGCGCAGGACAGAGCCCGGCTGTGTGTGGTGCTGGGCGCCATCGCGCGGCTCCGAGCCCGAGGCGCCGCCACTCCGCAGCACGGGCCGGCGCAAGATACTCCGCATTGGGGGCCGTTTCCAGCGCGGCTCACACGGGTGCACGCCAGCGGCCAAGCGCGCGGGCATCCAGGCGCCGGCCCCTTGCTCCTTCAAGAGGACACCGCGCCGGCTTGCGACTGGCTTGGCGCGCTCGAGGTGGGGAAATAGACGGCTAGACTTGCGTTCACACGCTCAGTGGGTGCGCACGGACGCGCGCGAAGGCCTGGCCCCTGTGTCTGCAAAGGCCTGACACTCGATGGCATCCGCCGAGTTCCACGACACCGGCCTGCCAGTCGTTCCGCCCACCATCAGCGCGAGGGTTGCCTGCGCCGCCTCGGCCCAGGGCACTGTCGCGAACCCCGCACCCTTGAGGGGAGTGGTTCCCACGGCCGACGCGGCGCGCCCCGCGTGGGGCGCGGGCGGCTTGCAGTCGCCCAGCTGGGCCTCATGCCCGGGCGCCACGCGCACAACACGGGCGCCCAGGTACGGCGTCCCCATGCACTGCCACAGCGCGTCCCACCCGGACCCCAGCGGGTGCGTGGGCGACACCGGGAGCGGTGCGGGGGAGGCAGGGTACGCCACAGCCACGTAGTGAAGGACAGCCGACCGAGAGGCGGTCGCCGCGACATCAGCGTCAGCTGACCGCACGCGGCACGAGGCCCCTCCCATCGCGATGTCCGTTGCGGCCGCTGATGCCCTGATGACCGATCGGCCGTTCGTCCGCGTGCCACCCTCCAGCCACACCGCCAGAGGCCCCGCCCCGGACAGCTGCGCCGCGGCGACAGCGCCCGCCGCTGTTGAGGACAGCGGGAGCTCCTTGGCGGAGCCAACGGTCTCGTGTGCCTTCGACGCGTCGACGACTGGCGCGTGCGGCGCCGGCCCCGCCACGGAGGCTGGCACAGGCGCCATCGCGGCGACGAGGGCTTCCCATGTGCCGGCGGTCTTGGCAGAGCCGTCGAGACCCGAGAGCATGAAGACGGGGGCGAAGCGGGCGGCGAGGAAGAGGACGTCGGCGAACGAAGTGTGGTTGCAGATCAAGACGTCGCCGGACTGAACGCGGTGGAGCGACGCGGCGTCGCTTCGAGAGGCGGCGGGGGGAAAGTCCGCCGCGGCTGCGCCGACGGCCGCCGACTCAGGAAGCGCCAGGCGGCGAGGCGGCAGGTTGACGTCCTCCGCTGAGAGGAAGCCGATGGCTCCGAGAAGCGCAGAGGCCACCGGCGAAACCACGGCGCGGCGCCATGCCCAAGCGGCAGCACCAGCCGAGGGGCGCAGCTGCAGGGGACGCAGGGGAGCGCGGTGACCGGCAGCGACAGAGGAAGGTCTGGTCAGCGCTCGAGCGCGGTGCCTGGCCGCTCCCTGGTTCGCGGCGCTGCAGCGCGGCGGCCCCTCTCAGCCTCGCAGGTGGAGGCACAACCCACACTCACGATGTCATCGACGGCAGAAGACAGCCACAACAAGCCCATGAGGATCGCCACGAGCGGCCCGCGGATGATCGCAGCAATCACCCACGCGGCGGCAGCGCGAATGGCCCGCACCACGCGGTTCGACGGCACGCGGGCCGGGAGAGGCACAAACGGGTTGACACCCGTCTTGCGGTCGTTCCAAAGGCTGAACTTTTCCTGCGACGAGCGAGCAAAGGCGAGGCAAGCAGGGCGAGCTGCTTCACACTCAGCAGCAACGAGTTCGGCGAAGCGCGGCGGCGCCCATCGCGCGGAGAGCGCCCGCTAGGCCCTCACCATGTCGCTACCCCCCACCCGCGCACTCCCAAGGGTGGTTCCGCTCTCCAGGGCGAGTGGGCGCGCGTCCTTGGTCGCGCGCTGCGGTCGTTCAAGCTGGCGTGGCGGCCCGCCGGGAGCTCTGCACGCCTTGGTTGCCAGCCAACAAATTGCCGCGCACTCGCTCGCTGGCTGAGCGCTGCCCCCGCTGGGTCGGTGCAGGGTGGCGGTCGTCGCACCGCGTGTGCCTCCTTCCTGTTCAGGTGGATTGGGGAGAGGCTTGCGAGCTGCGCGCTGGTGTCCGGTGGCCCGACTCTTTGCGTGCTTCGTCGGAGCTGCAACGGCGGGCGGCTTGCTCCAGCGGACAGGGTTCCGATGAGGGGAGCAGGCAGCACTGTCACAGGACACGATATGGGCGCCAACCTGGCGCCCCAGGGCGGGGTGGGGGCGCGGCTGAGACCCCTGGCGACTGCTGCGCCGCAGCATGGCGCAGCGGGTGTGACCCTCAGCGCGCTGCCGCCCGCCCTCGGCCGTCCCGCTCCGTGGGCTGTGCCAGGGGCTGGTGTGGTGCCGCCCCTCACCAGCATGCCCCTGGCGCAGCGCCGCCGTTGGCTGTTGCGGGCGTCGGAGCTGGAGTCTTCCCCTTCGGCCGATCTGGGCATGAGCGCGGCCGAGGAGTGGCGCCAGCGTCGCGGGGCCTGCGCGCTTATCGCAGTGATGTGCAGGGACCTTATCGGCACAAAGCGGGAGGCTGAGCGCGTCCGCGCCATCGTCTGCACAAGCCAGCTGTACCTTCAGCGGTTCTTCTGCGTGCAGCCCCTTCAAGAGCACACCCCCCACATCGTGGCGTGCGCCTGCCTCATGCTCGCCGCAAAGGCGGAGGAGGCGCCCTTGCGCGCGGTGTCCATCGTTGAGTGCCTGGCGGACCGGTGGCCGCGGGCGCTGGGTGCAGCGACGGCTGCGCCCTCCGGCAGCGCTGCCGCTGCTGCGTCTGCCGTTGCTGCTGCTGCTGCTTCAGGTGACGCTTCTGGGACCTCGTCTCGCGCCCCCACTGCCGATCCCGCCAAGCCCGACGAGTCACGGCCTAATCGCCTGACTGTGAGACCCGCTGCTCTGCCGGGCAGGCTATCGCTGTCGCAGCAGCAACTGGCGACGGGGTGCCCCGTTGCCGCTGCTGCCGTCGCTGCTGGCGCCGCTGCTGCTGGTGCTTGAGGGGCCTTTCCCGCGAGACCCTCCTCACATGCCCGCACCATGGACCATCACTCCTCCCCCCCCCCCCTGACCTCCCACGCCCCCCCCCCCCCCCCCCACAGGCTCTGGAGGCGCTGCGCCGTGCCGTGCTCGAGAAGGAGCACTGCCTCCTCTTCGCCCTCTCCTTCGACGTGGCGGTGCACCTGCCGTTCCGCTGGGTCGGCCGGGCGCTGCACTCGCTGTCAAAAGCCCACCCCCGCTGGTCGGACACTGCAGGCGGCAGGGCGGGGATGCAGCGCCTCTCACGAGCTGCCGACGTCTTGCTGTTCGACTCCTTCTCAACCCCAGCCTGTCTCACGCTCTCGCCCAAGGAGGCTGCGGTGGCGGCCCTGGCTGTCGCGGCGCGGGTGGCCCTCGGCACGGACATGCCGTCCGCGTTCATCAACCAGCACTCCTCCTCTGCCCGCTGCGCCAGCTTCGCGACAGACGTCCTCGGAGCGGCCATCGATGCAGCCGGCGTGCACCTCCCAGCCCCAGGCCGCAAGACGCCGGCGCCATCTTCGTCGCAGTCGGCGACAGCGTCGTCCGCTGGCGGAGATGCCGCGCCTGAAGCCGCGCCTGCTCCACCGGTGCAAGCGTCTGCTGCAGCCAGCGGAGCGATTCCGCCAGCCGACAGGCGGGCTGGAAGCAGCGCGGCCGACACCAGCACCGGCACCGGCACCGGCACCGGCACCGGCACCGGCTGCGACGACCTGCCAGCGCCAATCCCGGCACCGCCGGCCAGGCGCCCGCGCATGGCGAGCGACTGCAAGCCCGAGTCAGTCGCTCCGACGATCGACGAAGCCTAGGTGCCCTCACCCGGCGGCCGGCGATGCTTGCTTGCGTGCACGCGTGCGCGCGCGGTTGCGCCTGCGTGTGGGCGAGAGTGCCAGCGACTGTGGCGGGGCGGGGGGGGTGGGGAGCACTGAGGCCGTGGCTTGTGCGCCGGAAGCGGCTGCGGGTTGGGCCGCCCTGGCTATGGGACCGGTGGCCACAGCGAGGCACGGGACGCTAGCGCGTTGCAGCGTGCTTAGCTGCGCGCTACGATGCCGCTTCTGCTGCTGGCGCTCCAGCGAGCGGCAGCCGCTGCGTGTCGAGCCCGACGATGCCAACAGCGAACGCGCGTTGCGAGTGCTGGTGCGGTGTGGCCGGCGGGGGCGCCTCTGGGGGTGGGCACTGGGGCCCGCGCGACCGTCTGTGTGCTGGGGCGGGGGTTGACAAGCAGCGGGGGCAAGTGACCAATCGCATTGCACTCCGTTTTCGCAAGCACACATGAACGCCGGGCACACGAAAGCACTCGAGGCGCCACAAGCTCGCCCGGGCGAAGAGAGGGCAACCAACGGGCGGGGCAAGGGCGGCGGCTGGGCCGCGATGCAGCGCTGGGCAGGCCGCAGAGGCGCGGGCGGCACTGGCCTGCAGCTACACGTCAGCGCCGATGAGGCGACGGGCGCCCTCGCTGAGCTGGCGGCGGCTGCGCGTGCGGGCACCGTTGGGGCGGTCGGCTGGAGGCCCCATATCGCTAGCCGGGGCCGGGGCCGGGGCAGCGGCTGCCGCTGTCTCAGCTTGGTTGGCAGCCGAGGAGGAGGAAGAAGAGGACGATGATGACGAGGAGGGGCCGCGGGGCGGCGCCACTGGCCGCCTGGCCTGG
Source organism: Cafeteria roenbergensis (assembly GCA_008330645.1). Lineage (NCBI taxonomy): Eukaryota > Bigyra > Bicosoecida > Cafeteriaceae > Cafeteria > Cafeteria roenbergensis. Next base: position 142,300 of record VLTN01000014.1, on the reverse strand, counting down.
GCGGAGGCTGGGTCCTTGCTGCCCCCCGCCTGCGCCCCTCCCGCCACCCGGGCGGGTGACGCCTTGTCAGCCTCGATGGACAGCTCGGCGAAGCTGAAGGAGAGCTCCGTCTCATCCGGCAGGTCGCCTGGCCGGCTGCCGGCCAGCAGACCGTGTGAGTCGCCCAGCGAGGCACCGTTGACCGGGGAGCCACCGGGCAGACTAGGGGGCAGGACGCCGCCGCCAGTGACCGTCGTGCGGGCGGCAGCTGCGCTGGCAGCGGCGTTCTGGGGGGGCACGGCGACCGTCGGCCCGGGGCGGACTGCTTGCGCTGAAAAGAAGCTGTCAACGCCGGCGGTGGCGCCGGAACTGGCAGCCGGCGCCAGCGCCGGCGCTGGCGCTGCAGGGGCGGGTGCAGGTGCTGCCGGCGGCGCCGCGCCTGCGGCTGGGCGCTGCGCGGCAGCTGCGGGCGCGGCGCCAGCGGGGGGCTGCGAGCTCCCTGTGAGCGCAGGCGGCGGTTGCAGCGGCGACGCAGCCACAACTGCCGCTGCCGTCGTCAGCGCCCTCATGAGCGCGGAGCTCTGCTCCGGGGTGAGCCGTCCATCAGCAGGAAGTGTGAAGGGGCGACCGGATGACAGCTCAACCAGGGCGAGCGCTCGCGAGGCCACCACCGCAACAGTGGTTTCCTGCGCACGCTGCAGCCCAACCGGGTCCAGCAGGGCGCGAAGGCGGGCAACAGCGTCGGCCGGCACCTCCGCGGGCACCTCCGGCGGCTTTGAGGACCCAGGCTGGCACACCCCCAGGATGGCAACAGCTGTTTGCCCAGCGTGCTCCGCTGGCACGCCTGCGGCCGCGGCCGCTGCCGATATCTGGCGTCGTGCCACCAGGGTGGTTGCCGATCGAAGGACCGCCATCATCTCCGGGTCAGACACCAGGACTGCGGTGAGAGCCTGGGTAACGTCGGTCCCTCCTGCCTGCCCCGGCTGGCCAGAGGCTTGGCCGCCCTGCTGGTGCTGGTGCTGGCGTTTGTGAGCCGACGCATCTGCCAGCCTGCCCGCCGCGAAACGCGACTCAGCATCGGCGGCGGCAGCAGCCGCAGCGGCGGCCCCGGCCGACGAGGAGGAGGAGGAGGAGGACGACGAGCCCCGCCCTAAGCCGAGCCCGGCGGCGCCGTGGCGATATGGCTCCGGCGCGGCAGAGGCGTCCCCCCCGAAGGCGGACGACGAGCCAATGCCCCGCCCCTCCGCCCCGGCCTCGTGCTGCCAGTAGTTCGCGGCGTTGGTGGGGTCAGCTGACGCGTCAACTTCCATATCCGGAGGGATCGGAGCCGTGACGGCAATGACGCCGCCCGTGACCGCAAAGCCAGCCTTGCCAATGCGAGACGTCGACCCGCTGTCCTCGGCGCTGGAGAGCGTGTTTCCGGGGGACGAGCCCCCCTGGGCCAGGTGAAACCGCCCGGTGGTGCCTGCCGCTGCGACTGTGGGCGCGGCAAGCACGGTCGGCCGGCTGGTGCCGGACCGAGGCAGGTCCGCCAGAGTGACGACCCGCCCCCGCGGCCCAGGGCAGGACCCGCCAGCGCTTGTGGCCACAGCCGCCGCCGCCGCCGCGGATGACGACGACGACGATGACGACGACGGCGGCACGGGGGGGGCGAAGGGTTTGCCAGGGGCGGGGGGGCGGCCCTGGTCGTGGGGTGGTCCGGGCTGCCCACCGCCGACGCCGCTTTCCGCGCCGGCACCGCCGGGTCGTCCCCCCGCAGGCTGCGGTTCGGACGGCGCCCCCTCCCCAGCGAAGCTGTCCAGCGGAGGCATACGCAGGTCAAAGGCCGACCCCGACGCGTCGTCCGGGCTGAACAGCACCGACGGCGACATGCCCGGCAGAGCCATATCTCCGGCAGTGCCCGCTGCCCTGCCCGACGCAGAGAGCGGGTTAGACCCCGACCCCGGGGGGGACTTGGAGTCTCCCGCCACCGCCGCCGCCGCAGCCTCCGCCGCCGCCGCCTCTGCTGCCGCCGCAACCGCCACGGCTGTGCCGCTGGGTGACCCAGATGGGATGCCGAACGTCAGGGCTGCGTTGGCCGCGGCCGCCACCATGGCGAGCTCGGGGGACGCCTCCATGCCTGCCGTGCGGCTAACTGCGCGACGGCCGCCGCCCGGCCGCTCACTCGAGCCTGACGCGGGGCCCGACCCGGAGCCGCGCGGGGGCGACACGGCCGCGCCCACACCCATGCCCGCGCGCTCCCCTCCGCTGCCGCCTGCGCCCGGCGAGAAGGGGTGCCCAAACCCAGCAAAGCCGTCAGCTGACGTGCTCAACGACGCAGCGGCCTGCCGAGCCCGCTTCCGCTCGTGCAGAGCCGAGACAGTGTCCGTTGACATGTCCAGCGAGTCCTCCGCGTAGCTCGGCCGGGGCTGCTGGCCGAGGGAGGTGAGGCCGGCTCCGGCGCCACCCCTGCCCGGGGTGGCGGCAGTCTGGGCCTGGGGGGGACGCTCCAGCGCAAAGGGAGCATGGGGGTCCCCCTGGCGGGGCCCCGTGCCTGCCTGGCCGGAGGCCCCGGGCACGGAGTCTCCCTGACCGCCCCCGGCAGCTCCAGCTCCAGCTCCGGCTGTTGCGGCCGCAGCTGCTGCCGCGGCGGCGGCGGCCGAGGAGGAGGAGCCAGCGTGGCTGTGTTTGCGCGGCCGGACGTGAATGGACCCTGAGGCGATGCCGAACCGAGTGTCAACTTGCTCTGCCACTTCGAGGTGGTCGGCGGCAGAGCCCCTTCGTCCATGGGACGAGGCTCTGCCAGGCGCGGAGGGCGATTCCTCGTCCGGGTCTCCGCCCAGCACTGGGCTGGCGGCGCCTGCGTCGACTGGGCGGTGCGCGTCGGACCGGATGTCGCCCCGGTGAGAGTGGGCTCGCCTGCGTGTGGTGAGCGGGGCGGCGCCGAGGCCCGCCGCGTCCTCGAGAGAGGGGCGGCGAGCAGCGGAGCCGAGCGAGAGACGCCGCGAGAGACGCCGGTGTTGTCGGTCGGCCGGGGTCGTGCGGTATGCGGGGCCGCCGACCAGGGGGGCGGAGCCTGACTGGTGGGCGGCGGCGGCGGCGGAAGTGGAGGAGGAGGAAGCCATGGAGACGGTGGCGTTGAGCGGGACGGCGGTGCCAGCGGCGGCCGAGGCGGCTCGAGGCACGATGCCCGCAGCGAAGGAGAACGGAGCCGCTGCCCCTGACGCTGCCGCTGGGGCTGTAGCCACGGCCGTGGCGGCGGAGGCGGGTCCCGGAGCGTGGAGGCCGGCGGACGTCGACGAGGCGTGGTGGTGGTGGTGGTGGTGGTGGTGGTGGTGCGAGTGCGGGGTCGACGTCGCCGAGCCCAGTGGTCGACGTCTGTCTTGCCGGGAGCGCTTTGACCGGCGGGAAGCCGTGCTCTGAGGGGTGGCAGGCTCCGCAGTGCCGCTCGAGCCAGCGTACGCGTGCGACGACGGCACGGCGTCATCGGCGACGTCAACCTGACCAGCTCTGCCAGCAAGAAGAGCGGCGAAGCGCTCAGCCTTGGAAGAACCGACGCCAGCGCCGGGCGTGACGGGCGCTGACCCGGAACCGCCACGGGCCATAGCCGGGTTGCTTGAGCGGCGCCGGTGGGGCGGGGAGGCCGGCGCGAAGGGGGAGGCTGTCGGGAAGGTGGGTGCGGCAGAGCCAAACGCCGGGTTTCCGGGGAAGACGGCGGGATCGTCCATCGGCCCCCCCGAGAGAGCGTGGGCGCTGGGGGCGGGAGCTGCAAAGGAGGAGGAGCTGGAGCCCGCGGGTGGCCGCAGCGCCGGAGCAGCGCTTGCGGGGGCTGCCGCCGCGAAGACGGCTCCCAGCGAGCCGCGCAGCACAATGTCGTCATCGTCGTCATCGTCATCGTCGTCGTCGTCGTCGTCGCCATCGTCGTCACCGGGTTCGATGCCGCTGCGGGAACCGGCGTGAGCGTGCCGGGCGCCTGAGAAGGAGGAGGCATCGTCGTCCTCGCCGTCACTGTCGACGTCGCCGCTTCGCGGCGACGCAGCGACCATCTGCGGTCCGGATCCGCCGCTGGCGTATCCTGACGGGACGCCGTATGCCGCAGCCTGTATCGCTGGGCGAAGCACCGGTGCGCTGAACGGGTCGCTTGCCCCGCCAGCGGGGCCGCTGGCAGCGCCGCTGCTGGGGCCGAACACCGCCGCCGCTAGGAGCGAGGCTCTCACCGATGGACCTGCTCCCATTGCCTCCGCCGCTGCCGCGGTGGCCGAGTCGGCGAGCTGGCCCTGGCCATGCGCCCTCGTGCCCCCGGCGGAGGGAGCCAGCGAGGGGGGGGCGCCGAGCCCGTCGGTGTCAGGGGTGGCCGCCCCGCCGGCGCCCCCGGCCGACGGGTACACAGAGGGCAGCGGCTCCGACCCGTCCTCTGTAGTGGTGACCCGGCGCGACTGGGTGGCGGACCCCGACCCCGAGTGCCTCCGCTTGCCGCTGGTCTTGGCCCTAGGCACCTTCGCCGCGGCCCGCACTGCCTCGTCGGGCGCCCCCTGGGCCTTGAGGCGTTCTGCGTGTCGCTTCCGGCGCATCGCGCTGTTCCACCTGTTCTTGACGGAGTTCTCCGACCTGCCGGGCAGCAGCTTGGCAATTTCGCACCACTTGTTGCCGATGCTGCACTGCGCCTCCTCGAGGATGCGGTCCTCCTCGGCGGACCACGGGTCCTTCTTGATTGAGGGGTCGAGATGGTTGAACCAGCGCTCGCGGCACTGCTTCCCGATGCGCCCACTGCAGAAGGTGACGGCGAGCGGAGACGAGGGGGCACACGGTCATGGGCGGCGGGCAGTGGGGGAGACGGGGGGGGGGGGGGCTCGTGAGCCCTGCGCACGCGGCAGCTGCATTGAGGCATGGCAGGCCGCGCAGCACACGGGCGGCGGGTCCACGGCGGAGGGTCGCCCGCACGCCAAGCGTCGCGCCCGTGGCGGCGGCGTGGCGCCACGGGAGCAGATCGCCAGCAAGGCTCGCGGGAGGATGTTGGGACAATTCGTGCGCGCCAGGCCCCGCTTTGCCCCGCGCTCAGGCTCACGGAATCCGCTCCGAGATCTCGGACCATTTTGTGATTCCTGCGTTGATGCAGTTCACGATGACCTGGTCTTCCTCCGTGGTCCACGGGCCCTTGACCAGGCCAGGGCGCAGAACCTTTTGCCAGCGGTGCAAGCACTGCACGTCAGTGCGCCGGCCCTGGAGATACTCCTCGGAGATGCGCTTCCAATTCTTGGCGCCCAGTGTTTGCACGCCTGCGGGCCAAAGGCGGTGGGGGGCGGGCGGGGCAGGGCGCTGGGGCGCGCCGGTCGCGAGCTGGCCTGAGCGGCGCTCGCCTGACCGCACGAAAACTGCCCGCCCTGCTTGCCCCTCCGACCTTGCCGAGGCGCCCAGCCGGCCGCAAGTCGGGCGTCGCCCAACCAAGTGCTGGGCCGAGCGGCGGTGCCGCGCCCGGACAGCCAGCGAGCCCCGCCAGCGAGCGCGGGGCAAGGGAGCGCATCGGCGGCTGCGGCCATCGCAACTGCTGGCGCTCCGGCCCGCCCCGTGCGCCTCGAGTGCCCCACCAACCCGGAATCCCGGCCCGCGGCCGGTCTCACCCTGGCGCAACGAGCCGTCCTCTTCGTCGCTCCACTTGCCGCCCACTGGGCTGGCGGCGCTCATCGGGAACCGGCCTGGTTTGGACCGAGTGCAATTGCGATTCGGCTGCTCGCCTGCTCGCCGGGAGCCTGGGGGAAAGCCGAACCAGGGGGAGACGGGGTCGCCAGAGGCTCGGAGCCTCGCTAGTCTGGCGGGCCTGGCTGTGCACCGGCCGGGCGTGGGCGCAGGCGCGGAGCTTCGGCTGGCCGGGGATGACACCAACGGGATCAGGCTAATCGATCGTCCCAGACTGCCGGCGCTGAATTGAGCGAGAACCTGCCTTGCCGGGGTCGCGCGGTGCGGCCGCCGCTGGCCGCAGCCTGCTGCAGTGGGCCTATACCCAGGAAAACTGTCCCACAGTCGCCTGGAGCGGCCCGCCCCGCGCCGCCCGCGCGCGCACCGTCGCGCAGCGCATCGGCGGGGCAAATCGCTGCTCTGCTTTTCCAGGCAAATGTCAGTCCTGGGACGCCTCGTTCCGGCACTCAAAGCTCAGCGCCGGCCCGCCCCCACGCGGCCGCGCAGCCCCCAGGCCTCGATAGAGGCAGTGCTGGTGCTCCGCCCCCTCCTCGTCAGCCAGGGCGCGCGCCTCCGTTCGACATGGCAACCCGCCGCAAGTTCGTGATCAAGTCCTTCTCGGCAATGAACCGCTACGACGGCAGCCAGATCCAGGAGACGTGGGTCAACCTGCGCACAGCCATCGAGAGCATCCTGGGCGGCCTCGACTGCGGGAAGATGAGCTTCGAGCAGCTGTTCCGGTGAGCTGCGGCGCGGCCGCTGCCTGGGGCTGTCATCGGCGCCTCGAGCTGCAGCTTGGCCGCCGCCACCGCCCCCGCACGCGCCCTTCCCGCTGCCAAGCCGCCATGCTTTCCTGCCCGGCCCGCCAATGACCCTCGCTGCGCAGCTTCGCGTACAACCTCGTCTTGCACAAGCACGGCCGCATGCTTTACGACGGAGTCCAGAAGCTGATTCGGGCTCACCTGGAGTCGACGGTGGCGCCCGCCGTGGCCGGCGCCCCCGCGGAGCACGTGCTGGCGATGCTGCGCGACCAGTGGACCCAGCATGTCAGCAAGACGAAGATGATCTCGGACCTGCTGACCCACCTGGTGAGCGGCGGCGGCGCGCCTCCAGATCCTGGCCAGAGCTTTCGGTCCAGGCGCTGGCACCCGCTCGCATTCCTGGCGGGCCACGCGCCCCGTTGGGTGCACCCGCATGTGCAGGGGTGACAAAGCACGCGATTAGCGCCGGCTGGCGGGGCACTGGCGCCTGCAGCGATGCCGGCGGCGCCTAGGGCCTGGGGCGCCGGGCGGCGCGATTTCTCCTTTTTCGCTGGCGAGTTGCTTCGTTCAGCGAGTTTACGCGCCCCCCCCGCGCTGGCCGCCGCTGGCGCCCGCGGGCCTGCCCGCCTCGCGGCCGGCGCGCGTGGGCCTCGCTGGCGCCCTGCCAGCCAGCGCTGCGGCAGCCTGCTGCTCTGTGGCGGTCGCACCCGCCCGCGCAGCGCGCGCGCAAGGGCAATCCTCGCTGGCGGGCCTCTCCCCGTCCCCTTTCCTGGCCCCGCAGGACCGCTCGTTTGTGACGCCGCACAGCATGCTGCGGGTGCGGGACATGTCGCTTGTGGAGTTCCGCAATTCGGTTCTGAACCACGCTGACGTTTCCGAGCGCGTGTCGACCCAGCTCCTTGAGACGGTGGCGGCCTCGCGCAACGGCGAGGAGACCGACCGGTCCTTGATCCGGGGGACCCTTTCCATGCTGGTGCAGCTGGGCGTGGGTTCGATGAGCGTGTACGAGAGCGTCTTTGAGGAGCGCTTCCTCGCGGAGTCGGAGTCGTTTCTCAAGACCGAGTCGGCGGACTTTTTGGCTGCCAACACGTGCTCCGACTACCTGCGCAAGGCCGAGGCGCGCATTGTCGAGGAGCGCACGCGCGTCTGGGAGTACCTCACGGACCTGACCGGCCAGCGCCTCCGCGCCGTCGTCGAGCGCTGCCTCATCGCGGAGCACACCAACACCTTGGTGGACATGCGCAGCGGCGCCATCGCCATGATGGACGAGGGCAAGCTCGAAGAGCTCGCCACCATGTACCGCCTCTTCTCCATGGTCCGGGCCACTGTCACCTTCGACATGCCGGTGCGAGTTGCCGGCCGGGAAACCGGCGCCACGGTCACCCGCAGCTGCACCCCACTGACCGTGCTTCGCGAGCGCTTCCAGCGCCACATCGAGAGCCGCGGCGTGACCCTGGTGTCCGACACGGAGGAGGCCAAGAACCCGGTCAAGTTCGTCGAAACCCTCCTCGACATGCGCTCCAAGTTCGCGGTCATCGTCGAGACCTGCTTCTTCGGCGACAAGGAGTTCCTCCGCGCTATGAAGGAGGCCTTCGAGTTCTTCGTCAACATGGACGGCCGCTGCGCGCAGTTCCTTTGCCTCGTGAGTTACCGTCGGCCGAGCGCCCTGCCCTGCCAAAGTTGCCGCCTCGCCGCACAAGTCACGAGTCTGTCTCTTCCGCCCATTTTTCCTCCCCGTGTGATATCCCGCCCCGCATACCGCGCCCTGCCGCAGTTCTTGGATGCCGAGTTCCGCCAGGGGTTCAAGACCAAGGCCCCGGAGGAGATCGACGAGACTCTCTCGGCCGTGGTGACGGCTTTCCGATTCATCAAGGACAAGGACGTCTTTGAGTCGCACTACAAGCTCCTCCTCCAGCGCCGCCTGCTCTCCAACCGCTCCGTCAGCGACGACGCCGAGCGCACAATGATCATCAAGCTCAAGGCCGAGTGCGGGCCCCAGTTCACCTCCAAGCTCGAGGGAATGTTCGCTGACCTAACCTCGTCGCGCAAGCAGATGCTCGAGTTCCGCAAGGACACTGTGAGTCGAGAGCATGCCCGGATCGTGCCGCCAGTGTGGCTGTCGCTTGCAGCCGCCGCGCAGTCGCCTCGGCGTCGCACCCCAAGAGGCCGCTTGGCCTCACCCGCCCAACCCCCGCCCCCCTCACTCCCTCACGGCTGCCACCTCCGACTCGCAGGGCTCCTCCCGTAGCGTGGCCGTGGACGCAACCATCCTCACCACGGTGCACTGGCCCAGCCTCAGCGAAGAGGCTTGCCGCCTCCCCGCCAGCGTGCAGCCCGTGGCCGACACATTCCGCGACTGGTACCTTGCCAAGCACACTGGCCGCCGGCTGGAGTGGGCCACTTCGCAGGGCACTGCCGAGGTCAGCATGCTCTGCGCTGCCCGCCGCTACGAGCTGGTGGTGTCGACCTTCCAGATGTGCCTGCTCGAGCTCTTCAACGCCGCCGAGACGCTCACGTTCGAGCGCATCCGCACCGACACGGGCATCTCGGTGCCCGAGCTCAAGCGCCACCTCATCTCCCTCTGCACCCCCGCCGCGCGCGTGCTCATCAAGGGGAAGAAGGGCAAGACCATCACCGACGACGAGGAGTTCACCGTCAACCTCAAGTTCAAGTCTGCCAAGATCCGCAACCGCATCAAGCTCGTCACGCTCCGCAGCGCCCTGGGTGCCGGGGCAGCCGAGTCTGGCGGCGTGCCCGAGCAGGTGGTCATGGCCCGCAAGAACCAGATGGACGCCGCCATCGTGCGCATCATGAAGGCCCGCAAGACGCTGATGCACGCGGAGCTGGTCAACGAGACCATTCGCATCCTCTGCCACCGCTTCACCCCCAAGCCCGCGGACGTCAAGGCGCGCGTCGAGCATCTCATCGACAGGGACTACATCGCTCGGAGCGCAGACGACCGCCGGCGCTACGACTACGTGGCCTGAGCGCACTGCCACGGTCGCGCAGGGCAGCCGTGGCCGTGCGTTGCTCCCGCGTGCGGGCGTGTGGTTTTGCGTTGCTTGAGGAGACTCTCGCTCGAACTCTGTGCGTTTTCGCTCTGCTGCGCTTGCCGCGCTCTCATTCACCGTCACCCCAAGCAAACCACGTCCCCAATCCGGAGCAACGCACTTCTCGCTAGTGCCTGCCCTGGCTCGCTTGGAGCCCGTCAGCCTCGTTTCCAACCAGAATCACAGACATGCATTGCGCTGCAGCAGAATCGCTGTTCCTGTTCCGGCCCGCGGAGTGGCCAGTATCGCTGCAGTCAGGGAAACGCGCCCAGGCCTCACTTAATCGGCCTGGCGCCGCCCAGGGGCCCTGCCTGCCCCCGCGACACCACCCCACCCGACGGCAAGGCTGCCAGCCCAGCCTGCTCGTCACGAGGGCTAGAGCAGACGCTCCAACGCAGTGCCGAGCACCGAGCCAATCGCCGGCGTGCCCTTGACCACCATGTCCGCAAAGCCGAAGCCGGCCTGCTCTTCTGGGCTTAGCGCCTGGCCAGAGCAGAGCACAGCTGGCCGCGCCCAACCTGCTTCTCGCAGACGCGCCAGGACCATATTGCCCTTGACGCCACCGCCTAGGTCCCAGTCGATCACCGCGGCCTCCGGGACCGCGCTGGGGTTCGAGACCGCTCGCAGCGCCTCGTCGAGGCTTGCCGCTTCGACGGGCAGAAGCCCGCTGCGCCGCAGTGAGGAGGCAATCATTCCCCTCACAGCCGCCTCGTCGTCCACCACCAGCACCCACGGGCCCTTGGGTTGGGCCCGCTTCCTCTCCCGCTTTGCCTGCCGCAGCCTCGCCTCTGCCGCGGACTGATCGGACGGCTGCCGTCGGTGCCGTCTGCGCGAGGGCGACGCCGATCCGCCCGCGTCCGCGAAGCCGCTCCCATCGGCGGCTTTGGGCTCGCCAGGCATCGTTGCGGGCCCGGCGCCGGGGTGCTCCTCCAGAGGCCCGCTCCTCGCCAAACCAGAGGGATGGGACGAACCCGCGCGGGGCGGCGGGCCCCCGGCAGAGCTGCCGCCATCGGACGCCAACGCCACGCCTGCAATGGGCTGCCGGGCCGCGCGCCGCACTGCCGTCCCGACGCTGCTCGAACGCACCGAGGGGCCGATCCCGCGAAGTCCGTCGTCCACAGGACGAAGCGAGCGCCTATCAGGGCTGTCCGGCGCGGCGCCACCCTCACGCGACGGCAGCAGCATCGCGCTAGCCTCCGCCCGGTGGCCTCCGTCGAGCGAAGCGCCAGCTGCGTGCAGGACATCCGCGTCGCTGCGGGAAGCGCGAAGCGGTGACCTGGTGCCAGCTTTGAGGGGGCGGTGGGCCGTCGGCCCTGTCGTAGCCGGGGGCCCAGTGAGCGGGCCGCTGCGGCCGCCGCCGGCCTTTGCCGGAAACTCGCCCACGTCGGCACCGCACCCGTGGCTGCCCAGGTCCGACGATGGAGCGATGCTGTGGCCCGCGAAATACGAACCCTGCTCGCTCGGCTCCGCGCTGCCGGCAGATGGGTCGGCTGCCCGGGCCTCTGCGTGCGCGCTCCTGTCTTCGCGAGCGGAGTGCACGGTAGGGAGGCTCCGCACCAGCCCAAGCGGAGTCCTGACGGTTCCCCTGCTGCCGCTGGCAACGGACACGTCGCCGCCTCGGCTGTTGGGCGCTGCAGACCACATCACGCCCGAGCCCGACCCCGCCTGGCCATGGCCCAGCCCGTCGCTTGCGACCCGGCGCGGGCGGCGCGAGCCCATGCTGTCAGCTGACGCGGCTGGGGACCCGAACGACGCGTCTGCCAGCGCGGTGGTGCTTTGCCCCGTCGGGCTCTGGGGGGCGCCGTGGAGGGTCGCTGCGGGGGCGAGCCCCGGCCGCGCTGGCCGGGGCGGCGCCGTGTGCGTCGTGAGGTGTTGGGAGGCCAGCTCGCTGCTGGCAACATCCGGGTCTGCCTCAGCCAACGCGTCGCTGCTGCCCCCGGCGGGGCCCGTGTCAGCAAGCACCTGGGCAGCGCTCGCGGAGCTCGTGGGACGCGACGGCGACGGCGACCCGGCGACCTGCTCATCCCCCTCCGACGCTCCCGGGCGAGCGCGCACGGGAGAATGTCCTGCTCCGGGAGAGGCGGGTGCTCCGTGAGAGGGGCTTGCCGATTCGGAGGTGACGTCTGCGGCGAGGGCGTCGCGCCCGCTCCGCGCGGTTGACTCCATGTGATCCGATGTCACGTCGACCATGTCGCTAGAGCCGGTTTCGCGGGGAGCGAGGCCCTGTCCGTTGGAAACCTCACGCATGGACAATGCAGAGCGCTTGCCGGTCGAACCCGGGCCCCTGACCCCACATCCACCGACCGCGTCGTCGCTGGCAGCCGGCTGGGATCCGGGCGCGGCCGCCGGCTGATGAGCCCGTGATGCCGAATTCACCTCGGTTATGTCGTCGAGACGCGACTCGGCATAATCGTGGCTGCCCGCCGTGAGTCGGGCTGATGACATCTGGTGGGAGGACAAGGAGGACGACAGCAGCCCGGAGCCCATGCTGGCACTTGGCGGCGCCGGCTGCGCATCCGGTGTGTAGGCGCAGCCGGCTGACCGCGCAGCTGGGCTTGGCCGCAGCCTGGAGTGCCTGGGCGGGTCCTGAGAGGCGCCAGCTGCGCCGGCAAGCCTCGATCCTGCCATTGGCCCTGACAAGTCTGCGTCGCTCCTTCCGATTTCAAAGACCCCATCACCCGAGCCTTCCGTGTTGACAGCAGAGCCAGCCTGGCTGAACGGTGACTGGCGGGAGGTGCCAGAGGACTGCACAGGGGTGAGAGCGCCGCCAGCCATGGCGCCTGCGACAGCGGCTGCCGGTCCCGTCAGCTGCTCGTCCGGGTATGACGCATGGGCGGGGTCGCTGGGGGCGTCGGGCTGACGCAGCGGCGCCGCTGCCGCCGCTGCCGGGGCCGCTGACGTCGGCCCGGGTTCGCCGGCTGGGTCCGGCCACGCCAGCGTGGCCCTAGCGGCGCGTTGGGGGGAGGGCCCCCTGGGTCGGTGCGCGGGTCCCTGGTCTATCGGTTCCCCATCTTGACCGTCAGATGACCTTGCCACGCTGCCGGGCTGGGAGCGCCCTGTCAAATCCACGGGTTTGCCCGACGAAGGCCGCCGCCGCGACGCCCACACGCCCTCCGCAGGCAATGCCCGTGGTTGTAATCCCCACTTGCCGGACCGCTGGAGCGGCGCAGCGGCAGCTGCTGGCCCCTGCACTTCCAGGGGGCCTGCGCCGGGCCCCGAGCGTGCCGCTGGCTGCCACGCGCGCTGTCTGTCCATGTCCGCGCTGCGGCTGCGGCTGCGGCTGCGGCTGCGGCCGCGCAGGTGGCCGATCCGGTGCTGGCTGCGGTCATGGTCGATGTCAGAGGCGGCATCGGCGTCGCTGTCCGCCGTGGATGCGAGCGAGCTGTCGTCGGCAGCCCTGCTCCCAGCGCCCGTGGACGGCGCGCCTGTGCTCAGCTGGTCCACGCTCAAGGCGCCTCTCGCCGCTACGGCCGGCAGGATCAGAGTGAGCGTTGAGCCGCGCGTGCCCGGGTGGGTTTCGCTGTTGTCCGTCAGGTGGACGATGCCGCCGAGCGCACGCGCCGCCTCCGCCGTCGCGGAAAGGCCCACCCCGGTGCCGCGAATCCTGCGCAGCGGCTTGCTGGGCACGTGGGAGCTCGCCCCAGAAGGGTCCGCGGAAGGGTCGCGGCCCGCGGTGGTGCTCTTCTTGGCCACGTTCTCCGCCATTACAAAGTCTTGAAATAGCGTCTCCTCGGTCAGCCCCCCCAGCCCGTCGCCTTCGTCGATCACGCGAAGCACAAGCGAATGCAGCGGGTCGAGCCAAGCCGCATCGGGCGGGCCTGGCGAGGCTGGCAGGGCACGCTCGTCGGGGGCCGCCGCAGCACTTGCGGCGGACGCAGCTGGAGCCGCCGACGCACGTGCCTCCTGCGAGCTGGCTCGGGCTAAGCGCTGCGCGCTGGAGCCCGGAACCGACAGCCCGGTCCGATGCGCGGGCGCGGAGGCCTGCAGCGAGCTGTGCAGTGGGAGGGCTTGCGACGCGGACAGCTGGCGACCGCCGGTTGACGCGACCTTGATGGGTGCCTGACCATGCGCCGCGCCGTTGGTCGCGAGCGGCGCACTGGTCGTCCCGCTGTGCCCGCGGGCTTGCGCGAGCCCCGACGCTGTGAGCCCGCCCGCGGTGGGCAGGGAGCGACCACCGTTGGACGTCGCGAAGCCGGCTGATGACGTCATCGGGCTGCTTTCACCGCCGACGCTCGCGCTGGCGCCGCTGGGTTGCACGCGCAGCCCGGGAGACGAGTCAAGCCGGACCTCCCTCCCTGTGACCGCTTCCAGCCCCGAGTCCCGAGCCACAATGTCGGACTCCGAGCCTGGCGTCGTCGGCACCGCGCCCGCGGAGGCGTTCCCGGCGTCCTGCGCCTGTGTGGCTCTGCCCACCACACGACTCGGGGGCGGATGCCGCAAGCTGCCCGCGTCAAAGGCAACGCCTGCAAGAGGCCGGGGCTGCGCTGCCGCCCCCGCGGGGCCGCAGCGTACGCTGTCTGCTCCCGGCAGAGCCCGATGTTGTTGCAGCGACCCAGCGAGCAACGGCTTGGCCTGCAAGTCAGGATCGACGACGCCAACTTGCGCGGCCCTCGTGCCCCCGCCGCTCACGCCGCGGTGGATCCAGCCCCCGGCCCCGCCAGGCCAGCCCGCGCGAGCCCGGCCGCCGGCGCTTGGCTCATCGGCCTCAGTGCTTGCGGCCGAGGGTCCGTGCAAGCCAGCCTGGTCGGACGCCCCGACCCCGACCCCAGCGGCGTCGGCGGCGGCGAGCGCGGAGGCGCTCGAAGCTGCAGCGTCGGCGCTGGGCGAAGGGCTGCAGCGCTCGTCCTCACGCCGCCGCCGCCGCCGCTGCTGCTGCTGCGTCGACGACGGCGCGTTGCCCCCACGCCTGCGAGCCGCGGGGAGCAGCGGCGATGGCCCCGCTTGCACAACCGGCTCGGGCAGCGGCCTCCCGATGGGCGGGCACGCCGCATTCGCCGCCAAGCGCTCCCTGGCCGAGTTGAACGAGCGGCAGAGCTTCAGGTCGCCGAGGGGGGTCGGCTCGTAGGAGAGCGTGATGCGGATGGTGCCAGACCTGCAGTACTTGCGGGCGTTGGACACAGCGTTGTCCGCGATCGTGTCGATCAGCGACACAACCAGCCGCTGCAGCTTGGCCGGGACGTTTGCCGCCAGGGTGCCCTTCACACGCAGCTTGCGTCCGATGGACTGCCGGACGTCCCGAATCAAGCAATGGAAAAACGACTGCGAGTCGATCTCAACGGGCTTGTAGTCGTTGATGGCGGTCTCGGCCTTGGCGAGGTTGAGAAGCGCGGTGCTGCTCTCATCGATGCGCTGGAAATAGCGTTGCAGCACAAAAAAGCCGCGGAGCTGGCGCCGGAGCAGCGAGTCCCACGCGGCCGCGGAGTCAAAAATCTCTGCCAGCGGCGCGTCAACCGCTGCGCCGGGCGCGTGCTTGAGCCCCAGGGCGGTGCGGAGTGCGGTGGCGACCTTCCAGCTGGATCCCAAACCGCGGCTCACGGGCGGGGCCGCCGTCGGCGAGCGACTCCACCGAGCCCCGGCCGCCGCTGAGGCGCTCCCTGCGGCTGTGGCCGCTGCCGGGGGGCAGTGGTCGTCAGCCGACAGCGGCGTGCACGCGCTGGTCAGGTCCTGGGCCGCGCGTGGCGCGCTGGCCCTCAGCACCTCGGCGACTCTCCGGTCCTGAATGGCCTGAATGAGCTCTGCCAGGACAGGGAAGTGGAGTCGAAGTGTGGTGGAGACACCGGGCGAGTCGTCGTCGACGTCCGTCTCGCTCTCGCACGAGCTCTGCCGCTGCTTCAGCGCTTGGCTGCCGACGTAAGCGGGCGCCGGCGCGGGAGCAGCGGTTGCCGAGGCGGATGTTCCGGCAACGGGCGCCCCCGCGGCACTGCCGCTGGGCACGCCGCGGTGCGGCTCGGCGAGGGTGGCTGCGAGGGCGGGACCCCCGAACACCCCGGGACGGGCGATTCCGGCTTGCATGGCGGCAGTGGCATCGACCCCGCTCGCCTCCTCGTCGTCAGCATCGTCTTCGTCGCAGAATTCGCCCGCTGCTGCCGCTCCTACCATGGTGGCTCGTGCGTAGCGCATGCCTCTGGCGGCGCCCGCTGCCGCAGGAGCACTCCTGCCGCCGTGATGGGCAGTCCAACGCGCCGCCGGGGAGGCGTCTCCCCGGCCCCAGCCCGGCCTGATCTCCCGGGGCACCTGCACCCGCGGCCCGCCGCTGCTTGTGTCAGGCAGCCAGCTGGACGGCCTGAAGTTGGCCCCGCTGCCGCTCACGCCCGCCGTGGAGCCAGCGGCATTTGCTCCCCTGGCTCCAGGCGCTGGTGCGGGCGCCGACCACGGCGTCGCGACAGACGACGCCGCTGTCCCCGGTGCCCACCCTTGCGCAGAGGAAGCCCCCGGCTCGCCAGTCGGGTCTGATTTGCTCAGCGGGTCGGAGGCCGAGCACTCCGCGGAGCCTGCAGCCCTGCCTTCCGGAACGAAGTGGGCAGCCGCCTGCCCGTGTGGGCTATCCGCTGCGGCTCTGCCGGACGCAAAATCGGCCCCGGCCACCGCCGTGATGGAGGCAGCGCGCCCGGTCCGGGACAAGCCCGGTACCGGAAAGGGGCTGATTGCAAAGGCATCGCCGCTCGGGAGGCGGGTGTGGGTGGAACCAACTGTATCCGGAGCGAGCGCCGAGGCCGTCGAGGCAGCGGGCCGATGGCGGTGTCGCGACGCGGGCGAGCGCTCGGGGCCGCGGGCCGCGTCACGAGGGCCAGACTTGCGCGAGGCAGGGCCCGAGGGCGCGGGCGCAGGCGCGGGCGCAGGCGCGTGCGATGCAGCCTCGATGTCGCGGCGGCTGGCAGCCGGGCTGCGGAGCGGGGACGCTGTTGGGTCGGCAGTGTCCCGGATGACGGAGCTCGCAGCGTCAGAGTCCACGGAGGACATCCAGCGGGCCGGCGGCAGCAGGCTGCCTGAACCGGCCGCGGAGCCCCTTGCGTGGGTGTCACAGACGGAGTGGGACGGCGCCGGAGAGCGACCCTGGGTGGCGTAAGGGCTGCCTTGCAGGCCCTGGAGCTCCAACGCGCCCACGCCGATGCTGGGAGAAGTGCGGCCAGCGGGATGGCTCTCAGCCCGCCTGTGGGCGGCGGAGGAGGGCGATGGCAGAGCCACCCTCGCGGCACCCGCCCGAGGGAGCTGCGCAGAAGCGAAAGGGCCAGCGGCCGCACCTTCAGCCCAGGGCAACCTGGGCGCGCGATTGCTCGGAGCGGCCGCCCGCGCCCCGCCCCCGAGCAGCTGGGGCGGTCTGGTCGGCGCGGCGTCCGCGTCCCCGGAGCCGGGGCCAGGAGGCGGCCCGTGCTGCATGCTGGGGCCAAAGCCTGCTGCAGCATTGCGGAGCTCCGCCTGGGGCTGCGGGGAAGGGCGGAGCTGCCGCTCCAGCTCTGCGCGCCGCTGCGCTCCCACTCTGTGCCTGAGGTCCTTCAGCAGTCCTGTGACGCCAATGACTTCGATCGCACTGCGCAGCTCGGTGCGCATCGCCGATGCCTCGTCGCGAAGCATTTCCATAACGCCCTGCGACGCCGTGACCGCATTCCGGACATCGTGGATGCTGTAGGACACCGCCAACCGCATGCGGGCTGTTCTGGCGCCCACCTGGGCACCAAGGTCAGCAATCGTGGCGTCCTCAGGCTGTGGCGCGGCCGTGTGGCCCGGCCCCGAGCCGCGCTTCGGCCGCTCTGGCTGCGCTTGCGTGGCGTCGTCCTGGCTCCCGGGATGGCCCGCCCGCGCGACCAGCACGACGATCCAGACGAAGATGCTGAAAACGACCACGGTAGACGTTGCAACAACGACGGCACTCCATATCACCAGGGTCGCGGAGGCGCTGGCGTGCGTGCTCGCAGCAGAGGCCCCAGCGAGCCAAGTGCGATTTGCAACCGCCACGGCCAGCAGCTGTCGCCCGGCAGCGGTCACGACGTAGGAGGCCATGCAGCCCTCGCGGTCCGACAGCGACACTCCCCCGGTCGAGAGCGCGGTGGTGCAGTCTTGTGCTGCCCTCGCGAATGCTTGGCATGCCGAGGGGGACGAGCTCCAAGGTGCGTCTTGCTGAGTGGTTGCCTTTCGAGAGCTTCCCACGAACACAGCTTCGCCTGCCAAGCCACAGAGCGCCTCCGCGGCTTCCTGAGACTCGGTCGCAGCAACATCAAGCACCCAGCTCCCTAGGCGAGCCTGCCGGTCCGCCTGCGACCCGAACGCAAGCTCGAGACGGCTCTTGCTGTTCAGTTTGGCGAGCAGTGCGCCGCCCTCCACAGAGTCCAGGATGCACTCGCCGCGTTCTCCACCATCCTCAGAAGCGCACTTTCGAAGCAGCGGAGCGGCGGTGGCATTCATCCCCGCGGGATAGCCACGGGCGGCCTCTCCCAGTCTTGCCGTCCGGCCGGCGGCAAGCGACGCATTCCCACACGCAGCCAGACCTGGAAAGACGCGCGGCATCCCCGAAACGCCCTGCAGTGGCGCGTTGTTCGGCGCCTGGCGTGCGGCGGGGAGCAACTCGGGATCGCCAAGGGAGGAGAGAGCAGTTTGCGTCACGTCCAGCAACGCAACTTCCAGCCCAGGTGAGCCCCACGTCACTGGTCCGTCCGCACCGCGCGCGCTCGCCAATTCCAGAGCGCTCGACAGGTCCACGCCAAGGACGAAGGCGCCCAAGGCAGGGAACCGGAGAGCGTCTGCCAGGGCGTCGCTCGGAGGCATTCCCAGCTCCACTTGTGCCCCGTGGCGGTCAGGGAGAGCCGTGCGCGATTCGCCAAAGGCAGCGGCTGCGCACTCTCTCGAAATGTTGGTGCTGGAGTTGCGCGGGTACCGCACCGGGACAAGGACTGGGGCAACAATGGACAGTGAAGGAGCGACTTGGCCGGCAGCGCCCCAGCCACCTGACATGTGCAGTTCGGCTGCCGTGGCCGCGTTTGACGCGAACGCTGCGGCCAGCGCAGCCCCCAGAGCGCCCGACCCTCGCAGGCTTTGGCCCACCAGCCCCTCGGAGTGGCTGGACGCAATCACCTCGACCGGCACTGCTGCCAGCGCGGCGTCACTGCTGGTCCACGTCGAGTCCGCGCGGTGCAGCGAGACCGCCGCCCCAGACGCGTTCGATGCCGCCGCCTCCCACGCGGCTGCACCAGAAGCCGGCACAAGCCGCGCGAAGGCCGCAGCAAAGGCGGCGGGGTTGGCTTGGAGGGCGCGGGCAGCAGCCGCGCCGGCCTCCGCGTCGCGCACTCGGATCGATCCTTGTGTCGCCGCCTTCACCTGCGGCGGGCCCAGCAACCGGCGAGCAGGCGCGGCAGCGAGCCAGGTGGAGGCAGCCTCGGCGGCTGGGGCGCTGGTGGCAAGGGCTGCAACTGAGCGTGGCAAGCCCTCGTTGCCGGCGTTTAGAGCTCCGCGGCGCCGCGCCATCACGGCGCGCGAAGCCCGAACCGGCACCTTCGGCGCGTATGCGGCGCAGCGTTGCGCGCATGCGGGGGACGACACCAGTCCCGGTCGGCTGCGGGGGCGCTCGGAGCTGCCGCGCACCAGACCCCCGTCCCCGGCCGGGCCGGCGGCCGCTGGGGCGGCCCTGGAGGCGCCGGTCTCGCGCGAATCAGTTGGCTGGCCGGGATTCGGCCGGGGAGCAAAATGAGTGACGGAAAAAAAACTGCGGTCGCGCGGGGGCCTAGCACGCAATGGGCGGACCCAGCGCTGGCCTGCGGCTCACCTGCAGCATGGCAGCTTGCTCCCGTGCTGTCTGCACGGCGCGGCGGAGCTCGCTCGCGAGGCGGCGGGCCAGGTCGCGCGCGACGCTGTGAAGCGCCTCGTCGCCGGCGCTCGCACTCTCCAGAGCCGCAGACCGCAGCAGGAGCCAGGACAGCAGCCCGGTACCGATGACGGCGACTGCCAGCGCCAGGAGCAGCGGGACCCGGAGCCTGGTGGTGAATGGGGAAGCGGACTGCTTGGCGGCCGAGCTGGCGCTGGAGCGGCGCCCCATTCGAAGGCTGGCTTCAGCAACTCGCCTGCTGCCACTGGAGCCGCTGGGCCGCCCCGGGCGCGTGGGCAGCGCCCTGTGCCTCGGCGAGGTGCCGCGCGACCGTCCTGGCAGCCGCTCCGCGGCGGCGGGGGCTGCTGCCTTGGCACAGGCGGGCGGGGAGTGCGCCTCCTCGCTCGACTCGGCCTTTTGGGCCCCCGCTCGAAGGCTGCTCAGCGATCGAAGCCAACCGCACGCCACGTGCGCTCCACCAGGGCTTCAGGCGACGGCCGCCGAAGGCCCCTGGCCATCTCCTGCTCACTTGGCGCCAGCGCAGCAGGCGCCGACGCGCCCGCAAACCGTGGCGCGTGATGCCCGCCCCGTCCGTCGAGGCGGCACCGGCTCAGCAGCGTTGCGCCGAGCGGCGGCAGGTGCACTTGCAGCTTTTTCGTTCGGGTCAACGGCTCGCGCGCCTTCGAGGCCCAGCTACAGCACCCCGACCCGGGTCGCGCGCCTTGCCTGCATTCTGCAGCGCCCGCCCCACCCCCAGTCTGTGCACTGTGGTGCGCGCCAATGCTCGCGCTGGTTTGACTCGCGCTGCCTGGGTCAAGTCGCCTGGCGCCGCTGAACATTGTCCTTGGCAAAGCAACGCCGCTCGATCGAGCGGCGCAAGCGAGCGTGCTGCCAGCACGCGCCCGCTCGCGTGCCAGCTCGTTTTAGGGGACGACTGCTCGTGGGAGCACGGCTGGCGCTGATCACCCCCGGGCGCAGAGGGCGAGGCCGCATCGCTCTGCGAGCTTCTCCCGGCGCGGAACGACGAGCTCAACACACGCGACATTGCCAGCACGCGCACAGCGCTCGAATTGCCGCTGGTGTTCCCCGCAGCCACTTTCAAGCGGGCTGCCCCCAGCGTGCATCGCCTGGCTCCGAGCCCAGGGCGCCGCGCCACACGTCCCTGGGGCCGCGGCCCGAGCAGTTGCCGCCGCCGCAAGCCAGGCGTTTTTGTTGAACTTGGCCTCGCTGGCGGGAGTGTGCGTCGTGGCAGGTGCCGCCGCGCGACGAGCTGCGGGCCTGCGGACCACCCAGCTCGCTACCTCCTGCCTCCTGCCATGGCCTGCGCCTCCGGACGCACGTACAGCAGCAGCATGCTGACGATGCCCACCGCCGGCCCAGCGGCGAGCAACGCGATCGCCGGCCCCCACCCCCAGGCGGCCTGCAGCAGCGACGTTGTGGCGATGGTTATCATTGTGACCAGGAAACCCAGCCCGGTGCTGACGCTCAGCATTGCGCCCCGTCGCTCCGGCGGGGCAAGCTCGCCGATGGCCGTGGAAAACTGGGGCGAATCGGGGACGATGGTGGCGCCATACAGCAACACTCCTGCGATCACAGCCGCGGGGGACGTGACAAACCCGACCCAGAGTGCAGTCGAGCCCGACAGGGCCATGAGCACGACCGTGGTGAGCGAGCGGCCGAGCCAGCGGTCGGCCACGATGCCGGCCACGGGCGACGCCACCGCGCCCGCTGCAAACGCGCCGAACGTGACTCGGGACGCCGTCGCGAGTGCCTCAGTCCGCGCCGCGCCATTGAGTCCCGATGCCAGCCGGTCAACGAGGAGCGGGGCAAACGATGTCCAGGCAGCGTACAGCTCCACCATGTGTCCTATGTAGCCAAGGAACGCCAGGCGCGACGGGACGTGCTGCCAGAGTGCAAGCACGCCCCCACACCGCTCCGAGCTGCGGCCCCGGGTCGGGGCTGCTCCCTCCTCGACAGGCGAAGCATGGGCCGCCGGCGACCCGCGCTCAACGGCGCCAGGGTCGCCCTGCACACGGCGCTGGCCCGCCTGCCCAGCAGTCGGGCTCGCAAGGCTAGCGGCCATGGGCGACGCGGCCACATCCAGACGGACGCTGTCCGCGTCGGCAGCAGTTGCGGCTGGGGCCGCGGCTGCGACAGCGGCCTCCCCCGGCAGAGGGGCAGAGGCTGGAGACAGGGCGGCCGACGTCGGCACGGCAGCAGGTGCGGCGACCTCGTCCCTTCCGCCAACAAGCGCGACCGCGATGCCGGCGCAGGCTGACAGCGCAGACGAGGTGGCCACAACCGGCTGCCAAGCGGCCGCAAAGGACGCTGCGAACAGGTGCGGCAGGCCCGACCCCAGGGCCAGCGCCCCCACGGCGACACCCAACGCAAGCCCCCGGGCGCTTGGAACGGAAGAGAAGAGCATTTTCATGCCGATGGGGTACACACCCGCGAGGCTGATGCCGGTGAGCACGCGAATCGCTGCCATGGACCATACGGTCACGCCCGGAAAGAGCAGACACGCGTTCACCGCGCCCGCTGCAACTGCGGACGCGCCGAAAACGAGCTGCGCAGGGAGCAAGTCCGCCAGGCCCGTGGTGGCAAGGCCGACCGTGCCGAGGATGAAGCCTCCTTGCACGCCATTCGTCAACTGCACGATGACGGCCTGGGACACGCCGGTTGCGGCCTCCAGGCCAGGCGCCACCGCATTGGTGAGGAACCACGTGGAGAATGCGAGCAACATTCCGAGGGGCACGGCGAAAATCGCAGCCGCCCGTGCTGGAGACGTGGCATTGCCGCGAGCCTCGATCAAGTCGGCGGGCCGCTTGCCAAGCACACAGCAGTCCGAGGCCAGCCCCCCCGACATGGCTCCACCACCCCCGTCTCCCCAGGCTCGTGGCACGGCTGCTCCGCCCCCGCTTGCGTGAGATGCCAGGAGTGAGGTGCCAGGGCCATCGTTTGTGCGGAATCTGGCAGGCAGAGCTGCGACGAGCGTCAGACTTTGGACGGCTCGGGCGAAGGGGCGACTGTGTGCGAGGTGCTTGTGGGCTGGAAGGGCAGCTGGTCGTGGTCTGTCCCTCTGTTCGAGTCCGACACAAAAGCTTGCACACTCGTTGGAAGCAAGCGCGGGTGTCAGGGCTCAGGCGCTCGCGCGCTTGATGCGGAGGTCGCGCTGCTCGAAGATGTTGAGCTTGATGCCGTCGCCGCGGGGAAGGGAGACGAGGGGGGCGCTGCCGCCGGCGCCGATCACGAAGATGTTGGAGAGGCGGGTGGCGAAGGTCGCGTCGCGGGCGTCCTTCACGTGCACGATCTCGAACGAGCCGGGGTGGGCGTCCCGGCCGACAAGGGTGCCGACGCGGCCCTGGTTGCGGCCGTTGACGGCCATCACAGTGCAGCCCACGTCGAGCTTCACGAACTCGGTGATCTTGCCGGTGGCGATGTCGATCTTGACGGAGTCGCCGACCTTGATGAGGGGGTCGGGGTAGCGGATGGTGCGGCCGTCGTGGGTGACCACCACGGGGATGCCCTTCTTGGTGAGCTCCTTGCGGACAACCTTGCCGAGCTTGAAGCCGGCCTCGGTCTTGTCAACGGGGTGCAGCACGAAGCGGCCCTTGGTGTCGTAGAGGAGGCGGACGCGGTCGCCGCTCTTCTCGATCTCCACCACGTCCATGAACCCGGCGGGGAAGTTGATGTCGGTGCGGATACGGCCGTCCACCTTGATCTGCGGGCACGGGAGCAGTCCAGTGGCGCAGTCCAGGTGCGGGAGGGGTTGGAGGACAGCCAGCCAGCCGCCAGTTCCCGCTGCAGTGCAGTCAACCAGTCCCCCACGGTCGCCCCACGCCCTGCCCCAGCCGACCCTCGCAGCCAGGAGCGCCCTTCCAGTACGCAAGGCCTCGAAGGCAGTGCGGCGTCTGCCCGAGCGCGCGTGCGTCGCTTGCCGTGGGAGGGCGCGCAAGGCGCGGAGGGAAGCAGCAAAAGAGGCGCTGGCGCGGTCTCACCAGCTTCTGCATGCAGATGGCCTGGGCCTCAGTGCGGGTGAGGGCGTACTTCATGCGGTTGCGCACGATGATCACCATCGGGAGGCACTCGCGGGACTTGTGGGGTCCGGCGCTGACCTTGGGAGCGTAGATGCCGCCAAGCTTGCCGGTCATCCAGTGGTGCGGCGCATTGAGGCGCTTGAGGTGCTTCTTGGGGCCGCGGACCTGCAAAGCCAGCCAGTAGCGCAAGGACGAGGGCGCAGCGTCGATGTTGCGGGCGGCGGGAGGCGCAAGGGCGGGGCCAAAGCGGGCGCTGGGCTCGGCGTCACGGGCGAAGGCTCGCAGAGCCCCAGCGCGGCGCCCCGGGCGGACTTCTCGGCCCCCACCGGCCCCACGACTGCCAGGTCGCCACGGCGCGCGCGGCAAGCTCGTTGCGAGCGCCTCACCATGGCTGCGACGAGGGGTGATAGGCCTGGGGAGGGACAGGACCAGTGGCCAGCCGTCAAGCTCCAAACCCTGCTGCCGACGTCGTTCTCGGCATCCCGGCAAGCGGGCGGCTCTGCGCGCCGCGGCGGCTCTGCCCGCAACGGCGACCAAGCGCCGCGGAAACTGGCCCACCGAGCCCACCGAGCGCCGCCTTGCGGTGTGCGGGCCGCGCGCACTGCGACCGAAGCGGCGGCAAGGCTCCGCCTGCAGCGCCTCGCGGATTGCGCTCTCCCCGGCTTGCTTGCCCTTGTTTTGGTAGCGGCGGTTGCCCGCTCAGGCCGAGCTCGCTCCGCTCCCGCGCAAGCCTCGCCGAATAAGCGGCGCCAGGATGGCCTCGAAGGCAGCTGCGTCCGGCGGTGACGCGGCCGCGTCGCCTGCTGGGGGCGGGATCGCTGGCTCCGGCTTCACGGTGGTGATTTCCGGGCAACTGGAGAGCGGGCGCGCGCTCGGGTACGACTCCCTGAGCGCCGAGTACTTCTTCGAGGCGGGGCCAGACTGGACGAGGGTGGACGGCATCGCCACAGGCGTGACCCAGACCGCGTTCAGGGGGGGCGGGGGCGCGAGCCGCGAGGCCGTGTGGGGGATGCCTCTGGACGTGGCCTACCGCACCACCAACGCGTACGGGTGGCCCCGCATCGGCGTGGCGGTGTCGGCCATTGACGCGCTTGGCCGCCCCGTCATCGTGGGGTACGGCTCTGTTCTTGTGCCGCTGGCGGGGTCGGGCCACACACGCCGCATCCGCCTGTTCGCGCCCGTCAGCTCCACGCTGCTCCAGCGCTTTTTCGCCTGGGTCACGGCCAACCCCCCCAGGGTGAGTCCTGCCCCCCGCCCCGTTGGCAGCCTTGCGATGCGCCCAGCGTGCCGTGTGGTTCTGCTGCGGGTTCAGCTGCCGCTGCTGCTGCTGCTGCTGCTGCTGCAGCTGCAGACTGGCACTTGCCACGCACGACCGCCTAAGCTGCCTGACTCCGCGCGTCCCCGCCGCCGCTGCGGCCGCAGTACTGGAAGCCTAACATCGTGACCCAGGGGACTGGGCGCGAGGTCACTCGCGTCGCCTCATCCGGCTCCGTCACCGTCACCCTCAACGTCGTCACGCGAGGCATGACGCGCCACGGGTACAACGCCGGCACGGAGCCAGACTCCCTCCCGGCAGAGTTCGTCGCGGCAGGCATGAGCTCTGCCCCCGGCCTGCCAGGCAGTATCGGAGCAGTGTCGTCTGGGCCAGCTGCAGCTGCAGCCGCGCACGGACCGGCCTCCACGGCCGGGCTGAGCTCCGTGGGAGGCGGCGGCGGCGGGCTCCCCGCCCCCTCCCCGCTCTCAAGGTCCGTGACCGGCGGCGGTGCGCGGGGGCCGCCTGGCGCCTCCGGCACGTGGCAGCGCAGCTCCACCTCCCGCCCGGCACGCACCGGCAGCCCCCTCACAGGGAGGCCAGAGCCCTACCGGCGCAGCGGCTCCGCCGGGAGGGGCGGCCGCGCTTCTGGGGCGGCACCCCGCTCGGGGCGGCCGGGCTCTGCCGCCGACGGGGCAGAGCCTGACGACGCCAAGCAGGCAGAGCCCGACGACGAGGGCGACTCCGCCCCGGCCTCCAAAGCGGAGCCAGACGATGACGGCGATGCTGGTGGCGCTGGTGGCGCTGGTGGCGCTGGTGGCGCTGGCGAAGCCCCCGCCCCCGCCCCCGCTCGGCGCTCCCGAGACAGCAAGGGCGTGCCCCGGTCCAGCAGGGGCAGGGCCAGCGGGGAGGAGGGCACGGCTTCGCCGCGGGGCGGCAGCTCGCTGCCCCCCGTGTCGTCTCGAAGCGCAGCGAGGCGCGGCTCGGACGC
Source organism: Cafeteria roenbergensis (assembly GCA_008330645.1). Taxonomy (NCBI): domain Eukaryota; class Bigyra; order Bicosoecida; family Cafeteriaceae; genus Cafeteria; species Cafeteria roenbergensis. The sequence goes on along the minus strand of VLTN01000014.1, from coordinate 116,785 downwards.
GAGCGCGGGGTCCGGCGACTCCAGGCGCAGCAGGGGCGGGTCAGCGCTCGGCCAGTACGGCGGTGCGAGCGGCTCCCGCCGTGCGATGGGCCACGGCACAGGCGGCGGCGGCGGAAGCAGCATGGACCTTTGAGAGACGCCTCCCATGGCCCGCGTCGCGCTCGCGCCCGGAGCTGCGCGCTTGCCTTGGATATCGTGCATGCGCTACGTGGCCTTCTTGAGGCATGCGGGGTGGTGGGCGTGCGTGTGCCGCATTGCGTGAGGTGCATCGCCCAGCCTTTGAATCTTTGCACTGCTCGTGCAGCGCGAGCGCGTCCTCGCGCCGCAGCCGACGGCCGAATGTGTTGCTTTGCTCTGCCAGCAAGCAACACGGGCTTGCCGAACACCGCAGGGGCCGCGCCAAGCGAGGGAGTTCCCGCACGCTTGGGAGGAGTCGACAAGGTCGGGCCCATGGCCACCGAGGTGGAGCGCCTCGTGTACAAGGTGCGGACGGGGCCGACCGGCGAGCGTCACTGCCCGCGGGCTCCGCTCGGCGCACGCCGTTCCGGTGTGGGGGCAAGCTGCGCCCAGACGGTTGCCGCTGCGACTGAGCTCGTCGAGCGCATGCGCACACCGTTGTTGTGGGCTGCAGCTGCGGGGGCAGGGTGCGCGCCATGCGCGCCCGCAGCCACGCCTTGATCGCCGCGCTGCGCCCTTGCCCGCTCCGCTCGCCCAGGCCAAGCTTGCCGAAGAGGCCGAACGGTTCGAGGACATGGTCGGGTTCGTGACCGCCCTCGCCAAGCAAAAGACGCTGAGCGTTGAGGAGCGCAACTTGCTGTCCGTGGCCTTCAAGAACGTGGTGGGCTCCAAGCGCGCAAGCTGGAGGATCTTGTCGGGCATTGAGGCCAAGGAGCGCGAAATAGGCGACCCCGCCCGCGCAGACCGCGTTGGCGGCCTGCGGGGCGTGGTCGAGGAGGAGCTCGCCGGCGTGTGCACGGCCCTGCTTGACCTCATCGATGGCACGCTGCTTCCCAAGGACGCCACGCCGGAGGGAATCGCCTTCTACAACAAGATGGCAGGGGACTACAACCGATACATGGCCGAGTTCGCCACGGGGCCGCAGCGCGAGTCGGCGGCGGGCAGCGCCGCGGCACGGTACGACGCAGCCCGCCGCGCCGCCGAGGGCTTGCCCGCGACCGACCCCATCCGCCTGGGCCTCGCGCTCAACCACTCCGTGTTCCTCCTCGAGATCATGGGCCGCCACACGGAAGCCTGTGAAGTCGCTAAGGCCGCGTTTGATGCCGGCGTGACTCACGTGTCCTCGCTCTCCGGGGCCGACTACCGAGACGCCACCCTCATCCTCCAGCTCATGCGCGACAACCTGGCCCTGTGGACAGAGGAAGGGGCAGAGGCCGGCGCTGGTGCCGGTGTGGGCGCTGCGTAGAGGCGCCGGGTGCGCTGGCGCCGGGATGGCACCCACAACGCGACGATGGAGCCGCGACGCTCTGCTGATGCGCACTTGATGGAAGGCTGAATCGCGCGCGCGCCGTCCGCGGCACTCGTGCGCCGCGTTGCGGGGCAGTGCATGGGCGCTAGGACAGAGGTTCGGCTCCTCGCTTCACCCCCCCCCCCCCCCAGCACAGCGCGCCCCCGCACCGCGCCGCCGCGGCCGTTGCTCCCGCCTGGCGCACTGGCGGTGACTCGCCTGCGCAGGTGCGTGTTTGCGTGGCTGTTTTTGCGTGTGTTTGCAAAGCAGTGAGCAGTGCGTGCGAGCGAGGATGTCACCCCTCTGCTGTCGCTGCGCTGCCTGCCGTCGCTGCGCTGTCTGCTGTCGCGGCCACTTCCGCCGCCCCCCACACGGCCACCGCACGACCACCACCACAACCACCGGTTCTGTCCAATGCATCAGCGTCTCAGGCCGTTGGTCGCAGCATCACGCAGACAAAGCCCTCTGCGGCATACGCCCGCCGCAACGCCTCCGCCCCAGCCGCCACGGCCAGCTCGTAGTCGCTCATCGGGGACCCCTTCCCCGGCACCGCGTCCGCCGCTAGGCTCCCCGCCGCAGCCATTCCCACCACGTCCACCACACCCACCACCGCCCCTCCGGACCCCGGAAACTTTGCCGCGGCGCCCGTTTCAACGGCAATCTCCACCATCCGGAGGTTGGCTCTGCCGAGGGACGCGTCACCGAAGAGGGATCGACGAAGGCCAAAGTTACGGCTCATCAGCTCTGCCAGCGAGTGACCCCGCTCCGCCATCGCCGCCCCATCATCCACCGGTCCGTCCAGCATCCCCTCAACTTCCGCGGCGCAGGCGGCGATGTCGCACATGCCGCGCGTCACCACCGCGTCACCTTCGAGCCACCGCTGCCTCACGGGCGCGTGAATCCTTCCAGAGTCGCTCGGATCCGGCGCATACGCCAGAAACAGGCCCGGCAGAGCCGCAACGGGGAGCGGCCTGTACACGCCCGCCCCCGACGCCTCCACCCGCTCCCGCGCGAAATCCATGGCCACCACCCCGCCCCACCACTGCGCCACGCGGTCCTGCAGCCCGGCGCTGATGCCGAGCTCCTCTGTCTCCACGGCCAGCACGAACGACGGCCCGCCCTCGGGCCCGAGGCCGGCCTTCTCAAGCAGCTCCGGGCGGCCGGCCAGCCCCCAGAAGGCCAGCATGGCCCGCACGAAGGCGGTCAGGATGGCGGAGCTCCCGGCCAGCCCCACCTGGCGCGGGATGGTGGTGTGCCACTTCGCAACGAAACCGCGGGAGGCCGCGTCCGCCGGCAGCACCCCCCGCTCCGACAGCAGCCGGTAGAGCCGGTGGAGGCAGGCGGAGAGGAGGCGTGTTCCCCCGCTGTACCCCTCCCTGGCGGCCACGGCGGAGGCCTGGGCCACGTTGGCGAAGACGGCGGCGTCAAACACCGGGTGCGGGGCCAGCGTGACGCGGCCCCGGGCCCCGGCGGGGGACCTGTCCGGCCAAACTGTGACCGACGCCTTGAAGTTCGATATGGTCGCGGCCACGGTGCGGCCGAAGAACCCGTCGGAGGGGTTCCCCATCAGACCCACCCGCGCGAACGCCTCCGCCGTCACGACGTCTGCGGGGTCCATGGCGGCGGGGGGCCGAGCGGCGTGAAGCGAGAGTGGCACTGCCGGGTCGTCCTCAGCGACGTCGACCACCGTCGCGCCGCTCATCCCGCCGGCAATCACGAGCCCATCGCCCGGAAAGGGCACGCAGCTCCGACGCGCTGCCGCCGCCGCCGCCGCCGCCGCTGCCTCCGCATCCGCCGCATCCGCCGCCGCCGCTGCCGGAGGAGGAAGAGGAGTGGGCCCCTGGGACGAGCCGGGAGAGCGCCCGGCAGCCGCAGCCTCGGCCGAACGCCGCTCTGAGTCCGAGCCTGTCGAGGCCCCGGGCGCGGCCGGCGTCGAAGTGTCTCCCGGCAGAGCTGATGGGTCAACCGAAACCGCCGCCACTGCCAACCCGGAGCCCACGGCCAGCGCCACCCAGGCCGGCAGCGGGGCCGCATCCGCCGCGCGCGCGGCGAGCAGAGCCGCCTTCCAGGTGCCAGGGGAAGCGACGTCCGGCGCGGCCGCTGCCGCCAGGACCCGCTGCGCGCCCGGCCCCAGCGCGAACAGCGGGGGGCTCCAGCGAAGTGCCTCCGCCTCCAGAGGCGTGGGCGCGGGGCAGGGGTCGAAGGGCGCCCAGTGCTCGTCGGGCCCCCAGGCCATCGAAGTGGCTCTACCGGAAGGGTCCAGCTGCACACCGCAGAATGTGCCGTTGGCGGGGCTGAGGGGCAGCGGGCCGCCTGCCAGCAGGGCCCCGCCGGCCTCGGCTGCGGCAGCAAGGAGGCGGCCCGTCAATTCCGGCAGAGCCGGCGTCGGGGCGGTGCCGAGCGACGCCACAATGATGGGGAGGCCGGCGGTGTAGGGGGCGCGGCGGTGGACGCAGGCGACGGCGCGACCCAGCTCGGCAAGCGACACCCTGCGAGCCAACGGAGGGGATGGGGGGACCGGAGGGGGGGGGGCAGCGGACGGGGTGCTAGGGCGGGGGCGGGGAGGACAGGAAGTCGGGGGAGGGCGCTCGCGGTGACTGCTGGCGGCAGCGCGCGCTTCAAACGCAGCCGCTGACGAGGCGGCTCACACACCGCCGTCGGCCTCCGTTCGTCCCGTGTTGATGACGGCGTCCATGGGCATGCCTTTCGAGAGCAGCCATCGCTCCAGGGGCTTGCAACTGACTGCATCGGCAACCACGAAGACACGCTCGGGAGCCGCGTGCCCGCCGCCAACGAGGCCGTCCCACCTGCGATATCAGTCGAGGTGGCGAGTGCAAGTGCGCCGGGTCGTGGCCAGCATGCAGCGGGCGCAGCTGGCAGCCGCCCATTTCGAGCGTGGGGGCGCGCGACGAGGCGTGGCGTTGCAGCCTTTTGCCGCACCACAAGTCAGCGGCAGTGTGGTGGCCGCCGCAGTCCTGGAGGCCGACAGGAATTTCCTGCTCGCGCGGCCCGGGGGTCGGGCACACGCCCGAAACAAGCAGGCACACGCACCCCCCTGCGGCCATGCGGGCAGGGAGCGAGGCCGCCAAGTGGGTCGCCAGCAGCAGCGCACCCTATATTTGGCCGCCGGGAAACAATCCCTGACGGGGTGCCCAGGCGGAGGCAGGCCACTGCGCCAGGCGCCAGGCGGGCGCGCCTCTCCTCGGGCCAACCCTTGCTTGCTGCGCTCCCGGACTACGGGGAGGCTGGGGCGGGCCGATGGCTGCGGCCCGGCGCGAGCTTCGCTCGTTCTCGACCCCGGGCAATCCCTTGTGAGGCGCTCCCGACCCAAGCTCCCTCTGACCCACGCCCTTGCGAGTGCATCGTGGCGCTTGTGTCGTGTAGATGCTGCCAGCGCTTGATGTGCGCGTTGTAGTCCGGCGAGGGTGGCGGCCTCGCGCCCTGAGACCGGCACGAAGCCGACTCAAGTTGCTCCGTCGTGTTCTGAGCGGTGCTCCGCGGTGCCCGCAGCTTCTTCCACGGCAAGATCACCGCGGACGAGGCAGAGAAGCGGCTCGCGGATGCGCTTGTGGCCAGTGGGGCTGGACCGGCATTCTTGGTATTCGAGTTGGAGGCGCCCACGGGGCGGTTCACGCATGCCATGCGCTACCGGCGGAGCGCTGACCGCCGCGGCAAGCGCTGGCTGCTGAGCACCCCGTGGGGCCAGACGCCCGGGGATGGCATGGTTGTGCTTGTGGGGGAGAGGGAAGAGGTGTTTCGCTCGATGGAGCACTTCTTGATGATGAACCGTACCAGGTTGCGCTTGGCTGTGCCGTGTCCGCGCTGCTCGATCGCAGCGCAACCTGCGGCCGGGCAGGGTGCGCGCGCGGGCGCATATGGCGCTGCGACTGGCGCTGGCGTGCCAGCCGCAGCCTCGCATTGAATGGTGGCGGCGGCAGCAGCGGCGGCAGCCGCTCTCAGCGCGCGCACGAACGCTGGCGGGGTGCGCGCGCCCCCATGCTGCCGGCACTGCCGCCGCCAGCGTGCTCGGCAAGCGTGATTCTGTGTGTGGCCACGGCTTCGAATCAAAATCGCGGAAGTTGCCGAGTGCCCCCCTCCCCCCCTCCCCCGGAAGCGCCGAGCGCGACGGTGCAAATCGCTGCATCAGCAAACAACCCTGCGCGCACCCGGGGCTCTGTCCGCGCGCTGGCCAGCGAGCCGGCCACTGCGAGCCGGCTGGCGTCCGCCCACCCCCTACGCCCCACCGCACTGGTCTTGCAGGGGTGCCTTTTGCCGCCTCGTCTGCGCGCTGGTCGTGTGTGCGAGGGCGGCTTGGTCGGTCATGGAAGGTCTCGACCAGCTCATCACCGACACGCAGGCGCGCTGTCGCCAGCAGCAAAACTCTGCGCGTGAGGAGTGCGCACCGCCAGAGTCTTGCGGCGCGTGAGCGAGGCAGCGCGGCGATGAGGCGGCAGGGGCTCGCGCGCCAAGTTGTTGTTCGCCGCTGACCCGGCATCGCGGCGCGCTCTCGCAGGGGCCGCGGAGACCGAGGCGGCGAGGCTCGCGGATTCGGTGGCCAAAGACGTGCTGCGGAGCTTCGACACGGAGCTGACGGCGGCCGCGGCTCGGCAGCGCGAGCTGGAGGCGCTCTCGGGGGAAGCGGTGCGTGCGCTCAGGGCGCGCCAGGCAGATGCGGACGCGGCCACCGCCACCATCGGCGCCGTGACGGCCAAGCTCTCGGTGAGGTCTCCGCTGTGCACACAGGTCTGTGCCCACCTGGCTGGCGTGGGGCTTCCCGGCCGCCAGGGGACTGCTGAGCGGTCCGTGCTCGGATCGCTTGCGACGCCTCTGTCTGCCCGACCCAGGCTTGCCGTGCCGCCACACTCGTGCCGTCGCAGGAAGCCACGGGAATGCGCGAGTGGCTCGGGCGCACGAGCGACCGCCTCGCCGGTCTGGAGAGCAACCTTGCCGCCATTGCCGACGCGTTGGTTGCCGGCGATGAGTGACCGCGCCTGCGCGCTGGCTTGCAGCCCGAACTTCGCTCCGTTTATTTCGCGGCAGTTTGGTGTGTGCACGCATCGCGTGTCTGCCCTCACACGCCGCGGCGCCGCCGGCGGAGGCCCAAACCACTCGACGCGACGGCAGAGGGGACGGCCGCAAACTGCAAGCCAAGGTCGGAAACGCTGGCACTCGCGCCAGAGGCCTGGCCCGTGTCCAAGCCGCGCCTGGCGTGACGGGGGCTTGGACATTATGATCCGGCAGTCCCGCTCGCAGAGGCTGGCAGCGTCTCGCGGCCCAGCCGCCAAGCTTGGGCCGGCGGGCAAGCAGGTCGCTGGGGTCAGTGCCTGGCCGTACCTCGCCGCCGGCGCCGTGGCTTTCCTTTTCCTCGCCGGGCTGGCCTTTCTCGTGGCGCGAGACGATTCGTCCCATCCGCTGCCGATGGGGCACGGGGCTGGCGACACGGGGCTGAAAAAGCTGCGGGGCGGCGCAGCCACGCCACCAAACGCAGCCACCGACGCCGGCGCCGCCGACCCTGGCGCCGCCGACCCCGTTGCCACGGGTCCGCTTGCAACGGTGCCTTCTCCTCTTCCCGTCAGCCCGCTCTCGGCCATCGGGCGGCCGTGGGATGCGCACGCGGCGCTGAAGCCCTCTCCACGCCCGAACGCACAGAACGAAAGCCCCTTCGCCGACCCAGAGCCAGCCTCCGCCGCCCAGGCGCCCAAGCCAGACGCGATCCCTCCGGCGCCCACCCCGCTCGCCGACGCGGCCGCGGACGCCCTGCCGCAGCCCCCCGCGGCAGACGCGCCGCCGGGAGCGGGCGACGCAACTCAGGCCAAGCCGGCGCTGCAGCCCGGGGGCGTGAGGGCGATGCTGGACCGCACCGGCGGCCTGGCGCGGCCGGGGGCGCAGCGCCCGTTTCAAAAGACTGGCCTCCGCGCGGACCCGGTCTGGGAGGAGAAGATTCGCGGAATGTTCCTGCACGCCTGGAAGGGCTACAAGGCCAAGGCCTGGGGCTCGGACACGCTCAAGCCGGTGTCCCAGCGCGGGGACGACAACTTCCTGGGGATGGGGGCGACGATCCTGGACGCCATGGGCACGATGCTGGTGATGGGCGAGCGTGCGGAGTTCGAGGAGGCCAAGGCCTGGGTGCTGACACACCTGTCTTTCGAGGAGCAGGAGAACGTTTCCGTGTTCGAAACCACCATTCGCATCCTGGGCGGGCTGCTGTCGGCGTGGGACCTTGACGGGCGGCGCGAACCACGCTTCCTCGATCAGGCGCGGGCGCTAGCCGACAAGCTGCTGGTCGCGTTCGACAGCCCATCGGGCATCCCGTACGGCACCGTGGGCTTTCGCTCGCGCCGCAAGTTCAACCCCCCCTGGGCCGGCGGCGGCAGCTCCATCGCTGAGGTCGCCACGCTGCAGCTGGAGTTTGAGGCCCTCACCGCAGCCACGGGTGAGCCCAAGTACGCCTCCGCAGTGCGCCGGGTTATGCGTGCAATGCGCAACCACGAGCCGGAGGACAGCCTCTGGCCCATGTTCATTTCGCCCGACTCTGGGGCATTCAGCTCGTCGGTGATCACGCTGGGAGCGCGCGGCGACTCAACCTACGAATACCTCCTGAAGCAGTGGGTCATCGCCGGCGGGCGGCGCGGCGGCAGGGTCGGCAACGCGGCCATGGTCGGGAAGGACGTCTCGGCCCCCGAGGCCACGCAGGAGGAGCGGGATCTTATGGCCGCCGGGGCGTCGCCGGAGCAGGCATACTTCGAGATGGTGCGCGCGATGTATGACCGCAGCGCTGCGGCCGTGGACAAGCACCTGGTCCAGACCTGCTCGGAGGGCGAGCACCTCATGTACATCGCCGAGCGCCACGGCAAGTCGCCTATGGACAAGATGGACCACCTCGTGTGCTTTGCGGGGGGCATGTTTGCGCTGGGGGCGCGAGGCCAGCGCGAGGAGCGCGACATGGAGATCGCGAGAGGCGTCAGCAGGACATGCCGGGCCATGTACGAGCAGACCCCCACCCGGCTCGCCCCGGAAATCTCGCGGTTCAACAACGGGAGGGACATCGTGGTGGACCCTGGCGCGAAGCACTGCCTCCTGCGGCCAGAGGCCGTGGAGTCGTGGTTCTACATGTGGCGCGCGACGGGCGAGGGCCAGTACAGGCAATGGGGCCGCGAATTCGCAGAGGCCCTCGACAAGCACGCGCGCGTCGAAACGGGCGGATACACCAGCATCGACGACACCACAGTCGCGGCCCCCGGCCGCAACAGGGACCACATGGAGTCCTTCTTCCTCGCAGAGACGCTCAAGTACCTCTATCTCCTCTTCACGGACAGCTCTGTGGTCAGTCTCGACGAGTGGGTGTTCAACACCGAGGCGCACCCGGTCAGGCTGTTCGAGGAGCCCGCTGCCGAGCCGCGCACCCTCGCCGCGCCGCTTCCCGTGCCCTTTGTGTCTGAATCATGAGCGTCCGACCGCTTTGCCGGCGTGCGTGCGTGCCTGCGCCGCGCTGCGCTTGCCGCAAAGCGGAGACACGCCCGCAAACTGATGCGCACCACTCTGCCTTTGCCGGCTCTGCTGCCGACGGCCCCTCAGGCTCGCACTGCGCCCAGGCCAGCACTCCGCGTTGCGATTGTCTTCCACAATGGGAGAGGTCGCCAACCTCAGCATGAGCATTGTGCTCTCCATGATTATAGCGCTGCTTGTGGTCGCGGCGGCCATGGACCCGACGGTGGGCATGGTGCTCGAGCGCGTCAACGTGGACGCGGCAATCCGGGAAATCAGCCGCGTGTTCATCGCCTTCGCCATGCTGCGCTCCCGCCTGGACCTGTCCGTCTGGGAGTTCACGGCAGCCATCGCAGCGGCGATGGGATCCGTGGCGGCCGTGTTCGGCGTGTTTGCCTGGGCCTGGAGCCAAACCGCGCTGCTGATGCGGTCCACCGCCACGAAGGAGTCCCGCTCGCGCCTCCGGGCCGAGCCGCGGCTCTCGACGCCCGACAACAAGGTCACGAAGGCCAAGTTCTCAAACTGGGTCCACCTTGGTGGCGCCGTGGTGCTTCAGTGAGCGCCCCGCGCGCCGCGCGTGCGAGAGTGTCGCGCGAAGCGCCGACCCCCAGCCGCCCGCTGCCGACCGCATCATCCCCCCGGTGCGCATGCGTGCGGCCCCTCCCCGTCTATTGTTGCTGCAGGTACGTGCTGGACCCCGTGAACATCGTGTCCATGATTGTCATCGTGTTCCAGGGCATCGGCAGCGGCTGGACCAAGCACAAAATGAACGCCGGCCTCTACGCGCTGTTCCTGCTCCTGGCGCTCGTTCAGGAGGGAACCAAGTTCTGGCAGCAGTCCAAGTCGGGTGAGCTGTCGCTAGTCCGCCCGCCGGTCTCGCTTGAACACGTGGCGCCGTCTCGCGCCGCGCGGACGCGCCACGTTTGCCTTGCGAGCCTGCTTCCCTGGTCGCCCCGCGCCTACCGCGCTTGCCCTGACCCCCTCCCCTCGCAAAACCACGACGTGGAACATGCACACGCGCAGACGACACGATCAACCATGAGGAGTACGACGCTGCGCCCCTTGGCACCAAGCTTTCCCTGGGCCCAGACGGCAAGCTCATCGGCCTGCAGCGCGTTCGGGCCGAGAGCCTGCGCCTGGGCGCGCTGGTGCGCGTGCGGCCCGGCCAGCGCGTCCCCATCGATGGCTTCGTGGTCGAGGCAACGGCCACGCGCGCCATCTCGGCCACGCAGCACCGCGTGTCCCCGTTTGCCTATGCAGTGACGGGCGAGGCCACGGTCAAGCCCGGCCTGAAGCCGCTGCCCATGCCGTGGACGAGCATCACGTCCATGGTGTGCGGCGTGAACATGACGGAAGACCTGGCCCCAGAGGGCGGCCAGGCAGGCTCGGGCATGCCCCTGGGGCGCTCGCGCTCGGCCGACTCAGCGCTGGCCTCGAAGCGTTCCCTGCGTTTCGGCCCTGCCGGCGGGCTCGACGACGCCGCCTGCGACTGGGAGGCCGACCTGCCCCGCGCCCGAAGCTCTCCGCTCGGCGCTGCGCCCCAGGGGCTCGGCACCTCGGGCTTGCGCAGGCGTGCAGTCGGCGCAGCGGCTGCCACGTCATCCGCCAATTCCCCGGCAAGGGTCCAGGAAGCGGCGGCCCCCAAGCCGGCTCGGTCTGCGTCCGCGATGCGCCTCCGTCGCCACGACTCGTCCCCCCCGGCCGCGGGCGAGGCCGCGGGCGCGGCTGCAACCGCCGCACCGTCAGCAGGCTTCAAGGCAGGCGGGGTCACCGCCGCGGCGTCAGGCGGCGGCGCGGGGCCGGCCGACGGCGAGTCTGCCGAGGCCTACAAGCCGCCGACCGTCCAGTACCTCGTCAACAACAGGCCGCTGCCTGAGGACGCTGGCGCCGTCAGCCGCGGGATGACCCACGCGCCCCCGCCCCCCACCACCCCCGACGCCCGCTGCCGAGACCTCTATGTGCTGGCTGGTATTCCCGCGCGGTTCAGCCCCACCGAGCGCAACGCCAAGGACCCGGACCCGTCCGCCTGGGACTCCACCGTCAGGCTCGTCACGCTCATGCAAACGCTGCTGGTGGTGGCGGTTTCGCTGCAGGGCTGGGCCTCGGGGACCTTCATCCGCGGCGACGACGTCACGCTGGCCGCGGCGCTGGGGTTCCTCGCCGGCCAGCTGGTCATGAACAACGGGCTGGTGCCGGTCCGGGCGAAAATGGCCGTTGGAATGTGGCTGCAGGTGTGCCAGGGGCTCTTCCCCGGCGTGTCCGTTAAGCAGGAGCACGTCCTCGAGACCATCCGCGACGCAACGGATGCGCTCTTCGACAAGACTGGCACGCTCACCGTGGATGGCATGGCGTTCCACGCGCCGCTGCCCATGCCATGGGCAGGCAGGGCCGAGGACGCGTTCCACCTCCTCCTCACAAACGACTCCGTAGCAAACCCGCTCAGCGACCGGTCGGACGTCGAAGCCAGGCTCGCTGGCAGCAAGGCCCTGGCCACCACCACAGAGGAGGGGGTCATATTCGACGCCCTCACAACGGACAGGGCGGACTCCGGGGCCGCGTCGCTCCCGCAGGACAGTCGTCCGTCAACCTCCCTGCCGGCCGCTGCAGCCGCCGCTGCAGCCGACGCCGCCGACGCCGACGCCGCCGACACCGCCGCTGCCAAGGCCCCTGGCGCGGCACCCGCCTCGACGGCAGGCAAGCGTGACCCGCACCTCCCCGGGGCGGCCGCGCCCGACCCCTCCCAATCCTTCCCTCTCGTGTTCACGCCCCTCATCATGCCCGGCCCCGACGCCGCCTCCAAGGACCTCTCTGCGCCCGAGACGCGGTCGCGCTTCACAGCGCCGCTCGTGGTGGCAACAGCCATCGCGCCGCGAACGTCTGGCTCCCCAGCCGGGTTTGTGGGCCCTGCCCCGGGCGCTCCAGCCTGGAAGGACTCGGACCCTTCCCCTGGCAGAGCACTTCTGGCGCTGCTTCACTACAAGGGGCCCTTCGAGCCGACCTATGTGGGCCGCTTCGCCGTGGCCACCGTCTTCGAGCGGGAGACCTCTCCAACGCTCTCGGCCACCCTCTCCGCCGCCTCCGAGGCCGAGGACGCGCGCTCAGCAGACGGCAGCGGCGGCGGCGGCGGCGGCGGCAGCAGCGCCGCTGGCGGCGACAGCAGCGGCTCGGCAGCCAGCTCCCCGTGGGTCCGTGAGGCGCGCAGTGCCGCCCGGGCGGTGCAAGCGTGTCTCGAGAGCCTCAGCTCTGCCGGCCAGTGCGGCTCTGCCGAGGGGGACGTGGCGGTGACTGCCGTGGCAGAGGCCCACGGCTGGCGCTTTCGCGAGACCGTGCTGCTTATGCAGGGGGGCGGCGACGTGGTGGCGGGGGTGTGCGCGGACGAGCGCGCGATCGATGAGGAGCACACGGCTCTGCTTGCCAACCCTAACCGCACCTTCGGGCACGCCGTGGCCAGGCTTGCCAGCAGCCCCTGCGGCCGAAGCGGCTCGCTCTGCCGCGACGACGTCCTTGGCCTCCACGCCCAGTGCGAGGCCGCCCCGGCTGACCGTGCCGCCCCCGAGGGGGGCCTCCACGGCTGCTACCGCCTCGAGTTCCTGTCCAAGTTTCTCAACCCGCTCAACAGGGACGTGGAGGCTCTGCCCTCCCTCCTGCAGAGCCAGGGGCTGCGGTTTCACTGCTGCACGGGCGACACGCTGCTCACGATGAGGTCCATCCTCAAGGCCATGGGGGTGGCTCTGCCGGCCGCACAGGGTGCGGCCGTGCGGTCGGCCGATGCGCCCTGGGAGCTGATGCCGCCCACCGGCTCTGCCGCGTTCGAAGCCGCCGTGCTGGCGACGGCAGAGCGCTGCGCCGGGCCAGGCGACCCCGCCAGGGCGGCCCTGGTGGCGGACTCACTTCGCCGCAAGGTGGAGGTGTCGTTCGAGCCGGAGCTGCTGGAGGACCTGGGGCGGGCGACGGCCTCCCTGCCGGCTCTGCCCGGAAGGGTCGACCCGATCGCGCGTATCCGGCAGCGGGTGGCCGAGGGCTGCTCCGTGCTGGTGCTGTGCTCGCAGTCGGCGCTCGAGCTCCTCCACGAGGACCGCCTGGCAGAGCCGGTGCGCTGGCTCGTGCGCTGCCCTGCCGTGTCGTTCGGGTTCTACCGCATCAGGCACGACAAGAAGCCCTGCGCTCTGGAGCTCTTCTCACGGTCAGCTGACCTGCCGGAGGACGCGGAGGCCGCGGCGGCCGCGGCGGCGCGGGGCGGCGTGCCCCTCTCGCCCCCCATCTTCGTGGGCGACGGCACGAACGACGAGCCGGTGCTGCTGACCACGCCGCACTCCGTGGCCATCGCCGCCGGGTCACTGGCCGCGAGAAACGCGTCCAACCTGGAGCTGCGATCCGTCGCGGCCCTGCCCGACGTCGTCACCATGGCCCGCCTCAACCACGGCGGCAGAGCCCTGGTGCTGCGCGACATCCTCTTCGTGGGCGGGTTCCTCGTTGCAATGCTCGCAGTCGCAGCGCACCGGGTGCGGTTCGCCCCTATGGCCGAGGGCATGCTCGTCATCGTGGAGGACCCGTGGACGCCCGTCATGACCCTCACTGTGTCGGGACTGGTCGTCTTCCCCCGGATGTTGGTCATCGCCGTCACGGATGGAATGCGCGCCGGATACCGCAACCACAACAGCCTCGTCGGCATCGCATTCGCAGAGTCCGTCATCGCCATGGCCGTGGCGGTGTGGGTGGGCGTGCACCTGGCGCCCGACTCGGACCTCGCCGGCGACAAGGAGGCCATGCGCGGTTTCGCGGTGATGGCAGTGGCGTCGCTGGCGCTGGTATCGTACCTGCGCCAGAACCTCATCATCTCCGAGGAGATCACGATCCGCCCCCGCCTCCTCCCCCCGGCGGCGTACGAGGCCCTGGCACCCGATGCGGCGGGGCCGGGGGCGGCAGACGCTGCCACCGCCCCGTCAGTCCACGCCCTGCCGGGGCCTGCCTCGCCCAGCATGCGCTCGGGACTCCACCGCGCCCTTCCCATGGCCGTGTGGGTGCTCACGGGCCTGGTGGCGCAGGTGGCGGTGTTCCTGGGTCTCTGCCAGCTCCTGACGCGCAACCACCTCAGCCTCGCGGCGGTGGTTTGGCGCGTTTGTTCGGCTTGCCTTGTTCCCGCCGCCGCCATGGGCGCCTACCGCCTCCTGCTGACGCTCCAGCGCGCGCTCAAGTGAGCCGCTGGCTGCACCGCAGCGCTGGCGCAGCCGCGCGCGGCCGGCAAACTGCGCAGCTCGTTGCGTGCTGACCCTGCGTGCGCCCGTCCCCCGCCCCCGCCGCCTCAATATTTCGTGTTTGATCAATGCTTGGCTGGCCCAAAGAGCGTTGTTGTGTCGCACTCAGGCAACCCCGCTGCGCCTCTGCGGTGCACGGCACCAAAGCGACTCGCGAATTGCTTGGCGGCGGGCAAAGACTTGCGCGCGGGCCCGCCCGCCCAGTCAACAACTGCACAGCGGCAAGTGCCGCCGCTGCGCAAGCCATGCCTCCCAAGCGCATGGGCCTGTCGCTCAAGGCCGCCGCGGGCCGTGCGGGTCGCGGAGCCGGCAGCTCGCGCGGCCGCGGCTTCGGGCTCAAGCAATCGGGCGGCAACCCGTTCGGCGCCCGGCCCGCTCAAGCCGACGCAGCTGCACAGGGCAGCGCGGCCCCAAAGGCAGCTGCTCCTGTGGAGAAGATCGGGCGCATGGGCCCCATCGCGCCGAGCGCGAACGCGGTCAGCCTCCGCAACGCAGCGCGCGCCCGGCAGGAGGCCCTCGCCCAGGACGCCACGGTCTTCCAGTACGACGAGTGGAAGGCCGGCGATGCGCAGGCGGGAGAGGGCGGCAGGGGCCGCGCAGACGACGCGTCGGGCCCGGCTGCTGCCCGCGCTCGCCCCAAGTCGAGCCTCGTTCCGATGCTGCTGGCGGAGGCTGAGCGACGCAAAAGCGAACGTGCCCTGGCAGACGAGCGCAAGCGCGCTCGCGAGGAGGCCGAGGCGGAGGCGGCCGACGGGCCCACCGAGCGGTTCGTCACCTCCGCCTACCGCGAGCGCCTGGCAGAGCTCGAGGCGGCAGAGCTGCGCGACAAGGCCGCGGCGGCGGCGGAGGCGGCAGAGGCGGCCGACGCCCTCGGACAGGGTGCCATGGAGGGCTTCGCAGCCTCGATGCTGCACGGAACAAACCTGGCTTGGCAAGAGGCAGGGTCGGATCCTTCCGGTGGCTCTGCCGGTGGATCTGCCATGCCGGCCGACCGAGGGAGCGACGAGCAGGCAGTGGCGCCGGCTGTGGCGCTGGCAGATGCGCCGGCTGGGGCGCTGGCTGGGGCGCCGGGGCCTGCTGCTGTGGTGGCTCCGGCTCTGCCGGCTCGCGGTGCGGTCGGGACCTCCGAGGCGCCAAGGCCAGTGAGCTCTGCCGACAGCGGTGCGCCCCCTCCGGCGAAGCGCGCGGCACTTTCCTCGGCAGAGCCCGCCCCAGCCGAGCCGGCGGCGGAGGGCACGGCAGCCGTGAAGCGCGCTGACGATGACGTCATCGCAGCGGCGCGGGAGCGCGCCCGGCTGAGGCGGCTGCAGCGCCAGCAGCGGGCCGCGGCGACGTGAGCCGTGCTGTGGTCATTGAGACGGGGGGGGGGGGGGGGGGCACGGCGGCTCCCGCCTCGTCCCCGGCCTCGCCCTCGCCTCCTCTCTCACTTACATGCGCACTCCTCTGCTGTGAGGGCCGTGGCCGCCGGGGCGCGTGCCGGGGGGCGCGTGCGCGGCGCCCCGCTCCGGGCGTGTGGCAGGGCCGGCTGTCGAGGGCGCGCGTCCCAATCGCTGCAAGCCTTGTGCACGGCAGAGCCACAATCACACCCACGAAACCGCAGACCAATCAGTCGCGCGCGCGCTTCCGCCGGCCGTGGCGCCGCGGCGGGCTGGCCTTGCCGGGGGAGGCGTCGTCCGCGTCGGCGCCAGCGTCGTCGGAGGAGGGGCTGCCCGGGCCGGCGTCGTCGTCGCCGTCGTCCCCGCGGGCGCCGTCAAGGTCGGGCGCTGCCACCGCGATGCGGCGGGAGAGCGCGCGGCCGCCCTTACGGCGGGTCCCCGCGAGGGAGGTGAGGCCGGTGGAGGGGGGCGCAGTGGAGGCGCCCGCGGCAGAGCCGGGGGCCCTGCCGCCGGAGGGCGTCACCCCCGCCATCGGGGTGGCCGGCGCCCCGCCCCCGCGCGCGGCAGAGTGCGGCGTGCCGCTTGCAGCGCCGCCAGTCCGGGAGCGGGCCCGCCGCCCACCGGCAGAGGCGGGTGCCGCGCTGCCCGGGGCCTCCACGCCCGCGCCCGCGCCCGCGCCGAAGCCGTCGAGCTCCAGGGTCATGGAGCGCGAAGTGAGCGACTCGGCGCGCAGGTCCTTGCACACACCCACGAGGGAGGAGGCCTTGTGGAAGAAGGCCTCCTTAAGCGAGACGACGAGGCACTGCACGCGCAGGGCGGGGTCCCGGTGCGTGGCGCGCTGGCGCACGTAGTGGGAGACCTTGTGGACGTTGGAGCTGTCCAGCGCGGCGTCCACCTCATCCATCACGAAGAAGGGCGCCCGGCGGAAGGAGTGGATGGCGAAGAGCAGAGCCAGCGCCGCAACGGTCTTCTCGCCGCCGGACAGCTGACCCAGGGAGCGCATCGTCTTGCCGGGGTAGGTGGCGGAGAAGTTGACCCCGCCCCCGTCAAAAGGAGAGTGCTCGTCGAACAGGTGCAGCGACGCGGTGCCGCCCTGAGGGTGCTTGGTGGAGCGCGTGAGGCCCTTGAAGCAGAGGTCGATCTCCCGCTGGACGTGCCGGACGCACTCCCCGAAGCGCTCCGCCCTGTCCTGGGCGATCTCGGCGAAACGATCCTCCGCCCTCTCGGCCGCGGCGTTGGTCTCGGCCAGGCGGCGGTCGACCTCGCGCAGGCGGCGCTGCGCCGTGTCGAGCTGGTCGGTGGCGCGCAGGTTGGGCGCCGCTGCTTCGAGCTGCTCCGCCACCTCAGCCAGCCGCGACTCCATCTCCGCCGCGCGGCGAAGGGCGTCCCGGTCCGGCGCGGACCCCTGCTCCAGCCCCAGGCGCTCCTCCAGCGCGGAGTAGTCGAGCCGCGTGAGCGCCTCCGCCTCCTGCGCTCTCACCGATGACGTCACAGTCGCGCGGGCGCCGAGCGGCTGTGCGCCCGACTCGGACTCCGCCACGCTGCCGCCCGCCGCGGCGGCGGCGCTGCCGCTGCCACGGCTGCTGCGCCCGCCACCGCGGGAGCGACGAACTGCGCCGCCGCCGCCCTCCCCCCCATCGTCGTCGTCGGTGCCGTCGTCCCGCTGCGTCTCCTCGCCGCCGCTGCCCTCGTCCGCGCCCGCCGCGTCGGACGCGCGCCCCCGCCGCCTGCTGCTGCTGCTGCCGCTGCCCCGCCGGCTCTGCCCGCGCCCCTGCGGCTCGCCCGCCATGGCGTCCCCCCCGTCCAGCGTCGGGAGCGACACCCCCTCCACCCGCGCCTTGAGCAGCACGTCGTGCCGCCGGAAGGCCTGCCGGTCGACCTCCGCCTGGGCGCTGCCTAGGGCCCGCTCTGCCTCAGCGCGCGCGGCCCCAGCCTTCCGGCGCAGCGCCTTGGCGGCCGAGACCGCCTCCTTGGCAGCCGCCGCGGCCGCCCGCGCCTCGTCCACCGCCTCCGCCGCCCGCTGTTGCGCGCCGTCCGCATCGGCCGCGGCCTCCGCCGCCACGGCGGCCGCCTTGCGCAGCGCGTCTGCTCGCTTCCGCGCCGCGGCAGCCTTGGCCTCCGCCTCCTCCGCGCTCGCCAGGGCTGCGAGGCGCAGCTGCCGCTGCCTGTCGCGAGCCGCCTCCAGCGCCCGCACCTGCGCCAGCTGCTCCCGGCGCAGGGCGAGGCTCTTCTCCTCCTCGGCCAGGGCCCCCTGCTCGTACTCGGTGATGGATGCAATGCCAAGCTCTGCCAGCAGAGGCGCGTAGACCTTGTCCTCGGCGGCGGTGATCTCGGCCTCCAGCTCGGCGACGCGCGCGCGGGCCGCCGCCGCCGCCTCCTCCGCCGCCCGCAGCGGCGCGCCCCGGTCCGCAGTCGAGGCCCTGAGAGTGGCGAGCTGCGCGCTGAGCGCCTCCAGGCGGCGCGTGCAGGCGGTGAGGTCCGCCTTGATCACCGCCTCGGCCCGGAGGACGTTGGCAAGCGGCACCTCGAGGTCGAGCAGGCGCTGCTGGACAGCGGCGCCGGGCCCCTCCCCGCCCCCCTCCGACCGGCCGGTGACGCGACGGCACGTCTCGTGCTCCGCGAGCAGCCTGTCTCTCCGGGCCGTGGCCTCCCGCAGGGCGGCCTCGCTGGCCTTGCGTCGCGGCGCGCGGCGCAGCGCGTCCTTGGCGCCTCCGCTCATGTTCCCGTTCTTGCTCAGCAGGCTCCCGTCCACCGCCACCACGCGGCAGACGACCCCCTCCGAGTAGCGCAGCCGCATCGCCGAGTCGAGCGTGTCGGCCAGCACGGTGGCGCCGCAAGCCATGGTCACGGCGGGCCGGACGGCGGCCTCGCAGCGCACCGCGTCGCTCAGCAGGCGGTACACGCCGCCGGCGGCCACCCGCTCCACCTCGGGGGGCACGGGGCGGGGCCGGATGGAGTCCAGCGGCAAAAAGAGGCAGCCCCTCGCCTGCATGTCCCGCAGCGTCTGAACGCACTCCCTGGCCGTGGACTCGGTGTCCACGACCACGGCGTCGCAGTGGCGGCCGAGGCCCACCTCCACGGCCAGCGCGTGCTCCGGCCGGGCGGGGGTCACGAGGTCCACCACCCGCCCGTGCACCGCCGCGCCGAAGCGCTCCTGCAGCGCCGCCACCGCCTCCGCAGCGCCGCGCTCCGCCCTGGACTCGCTGCGGCTCGCCTCGGCGGCGGACAGCTCGGACCGCACCTCCCGCAGCTCCGTCGCCAGCTCCGCCTGCCGCCGCAGCGCGCCCTCGACCTCCTCCTTGGCCGCCTGCACGCGCCGCTCCCGCGCCCGGCGGTCCTTCACCGTGGCCTCCAGCGCCTCCCCCTGCTCCGCCACCAGCCGGCGCGCCTCCTCCACCTGCGCCTCGAGCGACTCGCCCTCCTTGGAGGCCTGAGACACGTCGCCGCGCAGCTGACGGGCGTCCGCCTCGGCGGCCTCCGCGGCGCGACGCAGCGCCTCCAGCTTCGCGCGCTTCTCGGCCGTGCGCTGGCGCGCCTCCAGGCGCAGCGTGGCGTAGGCCTCCCGCTGCTGCCGGCCCTCCAGCCGCACCGCGGGCGAGGTGAGCGCCGAGCCCTTGGTGAGAGACGCCCCCAGACGGGAGCGGGAAGCGGCATCACCGCCAGCAGCAGCAGCAGCAGCAGCTGACGCGGCTGAGCCGGCGGCGCCAGCAGCCGATGCGCCGGTGCGAGCCTTGCGGCGGGAGCCCGCCGGCGTCTGCGCCCCGGACGAGGAGGACGACGACGACGACGACGACCCGCCCGCCTCGTCGGCGTCCTCCGGCTCGCCCATGCGCTCCCGCACGGAGCGGACCTGCTTCGCGTGTTCCTCCTCCGCCTTGCCGAGCCTCTCAGCGCGCTGCCGGTGCACGGCGGCGGCCTTGTCGGCCTGGGCGGCGCGGTGCTCCTCCGTGGCCAGCCGCGCCTCTGCCTCCTCCCGCGTCGTCACGGCGCCCTGGCCGGCCTCGCGGACCGCGTCGGCCGCCTTTTCCGACTCGGCGAGCCTCTTGGCCGCCGCGCGCGTAGCCTTCTGCGCGGCCTGGATGGCGGCGTCCTGCTCGGCCTCGGCGTCCTCTGCCTTGGCGATGGTCTCCTCTGCAGCCCCGCGGGCCGCTGTGGCGAGGTCGATGTCTCGGTCGGCCTGCCACAGCCGCCACAGAGCGAGCAGCGTGCGGAGCTCCCCGGCCTCCGCCTCCACGGCCAGGAACTCCTCCGCCTCCTTGGCCTGCGCCCGCGCCGTGCGCACCTCCAGGCGCGCCCCCTTGGCCTGCCGCTGCGCGAAGATGCTCTCGTCCTGGGCCTTTGCCTTCTCGGCCTCCGCCGCCTCGAAGGCGGGCCGCAGCCTGGCGGAGCCGGCCACCACCTCGAGGTAGTCCATCAGCTCGCGGGGCGAGCGACGCGCCAGCGAGGTGACGTCGCCCTGGAACACGAGGAACTCGCGCGAGTCGGTGTCGATGTTCACCGAGCGAAGCGTCCGCTTGTACTGGGCCGCGGTCACGACCCGGCCCTGCACGCGGAACTCCCCGCCGCCAGAACGGGTCACCGAGCGGCTGAAGACGAGCTCCTCGCCGGGCGACACGCCGCCGGCGACCTGGGGCTCGTCCTCCTCGCCCACCACGTACACCATGCGCACCACGGCGCGGTCCTCCCCGCCCTCGCGGCCGCTGGAATCCGCGTCGCCGCTCGCTGCCACGGCCGAGTTGTTGTAGATGAGGTCGGTCAGAGCGCTGCCGCGCATGTGCTTCGCGGACAGGCCCAGGACGAAGCAGATTGCGTCCATCACATTGCTCTTGCCTGCAGCGCACAGCGCGCGCAGCAGAAGCAGAGAGCGGGGCGGGCCGTGTGGCGGCGTAGCAGCAGCACGGCGGGGGGGCGCATGGCGGGCGCGCCGGGCCCCGGAGCCCTCGCCCGCCGCGCGGGGGCGGGGGCGCAGAAGCAGCAATCGAGCATCGACGAGGGCCGCTGCTCAAACATGGCAACTCACCCGCGCCGTTCGGGCCGCAGACGCACGAAAAGCTCCGGAACGGCCCGATGGTATGCGACCCGTGGTAGCTTTTGAAGTTCTCCAGCTCCAGCCGGTCCAGGCGGCCGCTCATTGCGCTGCGGGCGCGGGGGCAGAGTTCAAGCGGCGCGGTCAGTGGGCGACGCTCGCCGGGCCGACGGGCGCTCGCGCGCGCGGCGCAAAGCGGCGCGCCGGGCCCACGCGGCCGCACAAGGAGGGAGGCGTCTCACGGCTCGGGCTCGCGCGCGCTGGAGCGCAGGGGCGCTTGCGGCTGTGCCCCTCGGCCGGCTGCGAGTGCCCGGCTCGCGGCGCAACATTGCAAACGCTGCACTTGTGCCGCCGTTTTGGTGGCAGCTCTGCCGCGAACACGAACAGAATCGAGGTCGCGACGACTCAGCAGCGTCCAGCGCGGGCGAGGGCGGCCGGCCAGCACACAACAATCGTGGACTCTCACGGGCGCTCTCGGTGCGCGAACCGAGGGCTTGCGGCCCAGGCCGTCACGCTCGGAGGCTGGTTTCCCCGCCGCTGGGCTCGTCCGCCGAGGCGAGCTGGCCAGCGTCAGTTGCTCTGCCGTCGGAGGCCCCGCGGGGCGACGGCGGCGGGCTGCTCGCCTGCAAGCCGCGGGGCTCGACTGCGGGGATGAGGGGCGGCCTCCACCGCCAGCGCATCGCGGCCTTGGCCGCGGCCTCGGCCTTGCGGAGCCCGTCGCTGGCGGACGGCGCCGAGAGGAACGCCACCGTGGCATCGATCACCGGCTCGGAGAGGGGAAGGGTGGCGTGAGAGGCCCGCACCCGCAGGAGGGAGTGCGGGGTCCGCAAACCTGCTTCCCTCACTGTCACCGCGCCGTCGTGCTGGCCAATGCCCCTCGTGAAGCCTGCAGGGAGCGGGATCCAAGGCGCCAGCCCAGAGGACACCCCGGCGATGACCAGCACGCTGGCGCTCGCTGGAGGGTCTCCGCACTCCGCAAAGTGCCTCGAGCCGAGCGCTCCCAGCTCGCTCACCACGCCGTGCCCCACCGCGGCCCGCCACAGGGAGCTCCTGGCAGCCCTGCGCGCGATCCGCGACCCCTTGTTGGGCGGCCCCAGCATCACCACGCGCGTGTTCTGCCCCTCCCAGTCCAGCAGCTGGAAGGCGCGGCGCACCACCAGCGCCCCCGCCCCGTGAGTTACGATGTGCACCGGAACCTGAGTCGAGGGCTGCTTGTGCATGCGCAGCGCCTCGGCCGCCACCTCGGCCGCGTCGTCCAAGCTGCGTCAGGGGCCAGAGAGGAGCGAGGGACGCCACGAGGCGCTGGCACGCGGACGACAGCCGGCCCGGCCGCGGGGCCGCCTTGAGGGACAGACTGCCCCAGCCTCGGCGCTGCCCCCCGCCTCACTGCCCCAAGCCAGGTGCGCAGCCAGCTTGCGGGGGTGGCCACCGCTTCGGCACGTTGCTTCCGCGCCCCGGGCGCGCGAGTGGAGCTCGAGGACGGACCGAAGCCTGGTGGCGTCGCCGTGGCCGCGGTCGGGAGAAGCTCGGAATTCGGCTCCGAACCGCGCTGCTCGGCGGCCTTCGGGCGTCGCAACGGGGCCCGAGCCGATGAGCAGCGGCGCCGAGGCGGCCACTCACCACAGCGACCACGCCCGGGTGTCGACCATGTGGACCGCAAACTCGCCCTTGGACTCGAGCGCGCGCGTCATTCGCTTTAGGGCCCACGGGCCAAGCACGGCTCCTGCGGCTCAACACAGCCAGTGGACCCCGTACATTGAGTATGGAGACAGCTTTCGCATCCCCCACGAGTCTTGGGGAGTGGCGAGAGGCCTGCTGCCCTTCGAGCGGGCGTGCAAGATGCCGGCGTGCGACTGAACCAGCATGCTCACCTGGCACCGCCAGGACGGTGGGACGGACCCTCATGCCCGCACGGGCCAGTGCCTGGCGCGTGGCTGCGTTTCCTGCACACATTGACGCCATGGGCAGCCCCCGCCGCCCATGCCCTGGCGTGCGCGAGCGCCGAGTTCCGATGCCGCTCTGGCCATATGTTGCGGCAATCAAGCATTCGCGGGAGCTGCCCGGGCCAGAGCCCCGCCGCGAGGGCACGGGACCGCGCGCCGGCCAGCACGTTGCATGCCCTGAGAGGAGGCCGCACGCCGCCCGCCTCGGCGCCGCACTCCAACCAAGCACATGGTCGCAGGCGCGTGGCGTTGGAGCATCAGCCAGAGGCCTTTCATCTCCGCCGGCCCCCGCTGCGCGAAACGCTTGGCGCAGGGCTCGCTCGCCGGGCCACTCGCTCACGCTGCGCGGGTGGGCGAAGCACGTGTCCAGGCCGGAACCTGGGGGTTTTCAGCGCTCGGCGGCCCAGCGACGCCGCGGCAAGCGATGAGCAACGATGCTGTTGTGGCACCAATCGGACAACGTCGACGTCTTCTGCGAGGAGCCGTGTCGGCCCTTAGAAGCCGAAGCTGGCCACTTCAACAGTCAGCCCTGCGAGACGCGGGACGAAAGCGAGAGGTGCTGGGGTGGCACATGAGACTTGGAACTGAGCCGGGGCAAAGGTGGGCGTGTCGGCGAGCCGGCTCACGCGGGAGGGTGACGCTGGTTGCGCCTTGGAATCCAGACTTTGCCAAGAATCCAAACTTGCTTCGCCACCAGGCTTGAGCTCAAGCGAAATGACTGGCGGGCCAGCCCGCGGGCACGCAACGACAAGGCCCATCCGTCCACTTCCTGCCTCGCAGAGTTTTTGTTGACCACAAGATATCTTGGTGCGGCGGAAGGTTCTCGACCTGCACGAGCAGCTGCGCACCTGCGACGTCCACGTCCAACGATCGCGTCGACTCGCAGAGGAGCCTGACGTGGCATGCCCCAGGCCCTGCTGCTGGCTCGGCGGCAGCAGGCATGGCCTATCCCTCCGGGGAACCTGCCGCGGCGGCTGCGGCGGCTGTGACGACCAGGCCTTCCGATTCCGAGCCCGAACTGGTGAAGCTGACGCGCCAGCTTGTCGAGCGCCTCGGCTCCAAGGCTCTGACGTCCGTGGTGGCTGCCGACATCCGCGCCAGTGTCGGCAAGGCGACGTACTCAGACATGCTTGCGAGGGCGGGGGGGAGGACGTTCAAGCTGGCCTTGCAGAAGCTTGCTCCTTCGGCGTTTGTGTTCGGACCGCACAGCATCGAGCTGGCCGCGCCGTCGTCGGCGGCGGCCGGGGAGTCGACATCGGGGTCGGAGCTTCCGAGAGCCGGGACCACGCCGCAGCACTGATGCCGGCGTTGGCTCCTGTTGCGCCGATGTGTCGCTAACCTCCGCTTCCCGTTCGCCGGGGGACGCAGCCAATGCATCGCAGCAGCGAATCCTTGTGTGTCGAATCTGTCAGCACGGCGGACGTCTCGACCGGATGGCCCCGTGCTGTTGGCCATGAGCGGAACAGGGCGGCTCAAGCCCCAGCTGCGCTGCCCACAAGCGCCCCGTCTGGCATTTGGGATCCGACACTCCACGGCGCGACTTGCGCCTGTGCCGCATTGGCCCGGCCTCGTGAGTGATTGCGCAAAGCAATTCGGTCCACTTGCTGCGATGGAAATGGCACGCTGAGCAATCGGCTAGCCGAGTCGAGGGCACACGCTGGACCGTTGCCTGCCAGAGCACATGCGCACCACTCGCACTTCCGGAGACGCAACCAAAAAAACAGATTTTTCCGCTCTGCAACACAGCAAATGTTGGAGGACAGAACGCCACACCTCGAAGCGAGGAGCAGCCGCGGCGTCGTTCCTGGCACTGTGGCCAAGTGGGGTGCCCTCTGCTGGCCCGACGCACCCGCGGCCAATCAAGCCCAAGTCAAAGCCTGGCGTCAGCACGTGCGCAGCGGCCCACAGGTGTCAAGCGGCGTGCCAAGCACAGCGTGTCCCGCCTCCATCAACCCGCCCATGATTGTGGAGTCTGGTGCTGGCAAGCAGTGAGATGGAATGGCAAGCTCCGGGGCTCGCTGGCCATGTTCCGCTGTGTCTGTGGAGTTCTGCTGTGCCTTTTCGATTTCTCGATTCCGCGAGTACAAGTGAATTGTCAGCTCCATCCCAGGCCGAGACCACCAGAGCGTGTTGACCCTTGCACCGCAGGCAGCATACGAGCCACGTGGTGTCCCGTCGCGGAGGGCAACTCCCGCCGAGTTTGGAGGGCTTCGCCGAGCTCTGGTCGGGCTGGAGCGGCAGAGCCAGGACGGTTGTTGGAAGCACTTGTTGCCCCGCCAACGAGGGGCTCGCCCCAGGCCCTGCTGCTGGCTCGGCGGCAGCAGGCATGGCCTATCCCTCCGGGGAACCTGCCGCGGCGGCTGCGGCGGCTGTGACGACCAGGCCTTCCGATTCCGAGCCCGAACTGGTGAAGCTGACGCGCCAGCTTGTCGAGCGCCTCGGCTCCAAGGCTCTGACGTCCGTGGTGGCTGCCGACATCCGCGCCAGTGTCGGCAAGGCGACGTACTCAGACATGCTTGCGAGGGCGGGGGGGAGGACGTTCAAGCTGGCCTTGCAGAAGCTTGCTCCTTCGGCGTTTGTGTTCGGACCGCACAGCATCGAGCTGGCCGCGCCGTCGTCGGCGGCGGCCGGGGAGTCGACATCGGGGTCGGAGCTTCCGAGAGCCGGGACCACAACGCGGCGCGTCCTGGACGCGGTAGTCCAGGAGCTGAAGCGCTTTCAGGGTGACGAGCCCGGCAGGTGGGTCCAGCGAGCCAAGGTTGAAGAGGCCGCCACGCACACGCTCAGCGCCAGAGTTCTGAGCCACGCTGCGAGCGAGGCGGGCGTAGCTGGGCCCTTGGTGGCTTCAGACATCGCGCAGAGGGTCGCCCCTGGCAAGGTCGAAGTGATGGGGCACGAGATTAGGCTGGTTGGCGACCCGCCGCCTGCCTCGGACGTACCTTGCATTGTTCCCGAGATTGATGACACTGACAATGGCCAGCAACAACTGTTTCCGGGCGGGACGACACTGTCTGCTCGCGACCCCGGCTCAGAGATGTCGGGAGGACCAACGACACTGTCGGTGGCTGACGTGATTGGCAGAGCCTTGGGAGCGCGTGACTCTGCCGACCCGGGGCCTGGCCATGCCGACGCGGACCCGGACGAGCAACGCGCCATTGGCGATCTTTTGCCCAAAAACATGCTGGAGAGCATCGACAGCGGTCCCGCGCGGCCCTCTCCGACGACCGCGTGCCTCGAGGTGGGAAGGGCGGTGGAGGCTGCGCTGCTCGGCTCCTCCTCCAACTCCATGCTCCTGGCGCAGCTGGGCCCGCTTATCAAGTCCACTGTCAGCCCCGACCGCTACCAATTAGCGTGCCAGACCGTGCGCAGCCGCAAGATGAGCGAGGTCATCGCGCGGATCGGCAAGGAGGACGTCACTGTGGAGCCGCAGGTCGGCACGGGGGCTGTGGTCGTGTGGTCCACGCCGGATGCCCTTTCCAGGATGATCAACCGGCTGCGCAAGGAGAGCGACGCAGCTGCTGAGCGAGAAGGGGCGACCGTTCCGCTGTCCGGCCTCTCTCTGGCACCGGGCGAGTTTGCGACCAGTGCCACGCAGCTTGGCATCGGCAAGTTGGCCTGGATGCCGGGGACGAACGAAGATGAGGCGCTTGTTCTTGGTGCAGCCTATCGCGGGCTGCTCGAGCGCCCGTGCAGGGCCGACGGCTCGCGCTGCCGCGACGTCGGTGACCTCGGCAACAGGGTGATTCAGCTCATCGGCAGGCCCGCCTACCTGCGCGGCACTCGGCGATACAAGCTTGGCGCCCTCATCAGCAGCCAGGGAGGGCCTCACATCCGGGTAGCCACCCGGCCAGGGGCACTTGAGGCGGAAGACGCCGTCATCGATTTCCCCTCCGACGAGCACGTCCAGCCGGCGCGCGACGACCCCGTCGCGCGGCCAGAGCTGCGCGTTTCGCTCGGCTTCGCCCAACCCGTCGTGCCTCCCGCGCCCAAAACCTCGGCTCCAACCAAGTCTGTCTCGCCACCCAATGGAGATTCGCGACCGGCCAGGACCGAGATGACTTTGAGAGCAGCTCCAGGACCCTATCACGCTGCTGCTGCGGAAGGGGGGAGTGGAGTGTGGTCCCAGACGCAGGCGGAATCCCTGCACGACCGTGCTGCGATGTGGCGATCGGAGTCGGGGGCCGGTGCGACGTCCCATTGGGATTCAGCGACCCCTGTTTTCGCCGCCTCTGCACCTGCAGCCGGGGCTGGCGGTTGGGGTGGCAGGCGGATGCCGGCACAAGGCGCTCCGCTGGCCTCGGCCACTCACGGAGTCGCTGCTGCGGCAGCAGGTGCCCCCTCGAGGCCACCGCCGACCTTCCAAGCCGACGTCCCCGCCAGCTTGCCCTCGCGCACCTTGACTGCCCGCGAGATCCAGGCCCTCCAGCTGTTGGCATCCCCGCTGAGCGATGCAGACCTCGTTTATTCCAAGGACTTGGCGTTCCACTACCACATGACGCTGACGGAGAAGGAAGACGGGTGGGTATCGCTGGGAGACCTTCTCCGCGAATCGCCTCCGCATGCCACGCTGAGCGAAGACCCGATCGTCATCCTGCTCAAGCAAGGTGCGATTGTGAGGTCGTCTGCCACAGGCGTGCGGGTCAAGTTTTAGGCTCGCCACCGAGCTGTTGTTGAGGCACTATCGAGACTGCTGGGGCCCGTTCGACCATCTCGCGAGTGCGGGTCACCGAGGCACTCCCTGCTCAGGGGTTGCGACCACCGAGAGTGCTCCAGGAGGCATTGTGGCCAGTCCGTGTCTCCAGGCGCCTCGGACTCGTCGCACGGTGTGCCTTTGCCAGGCAGTGGCTGCCCAACCTTCCCTTGTCAAGCAAAGCAAATCCTCATTGTGAGGCATGGTTGGCAATGCGCAGTGAGCAACCGTCGATCGAGATGATCTTGAGCATTTCAAGTTCCAAGGCATTCAAGTTCATCTTGAGCCGGTTGTTCCGCGAGATTGCTTTGCATGACATGCTGCCCTTTTGTCGTGGCAAGGAAGGTTGGGCCCTGCCCGGCTCGTTTGGTACGACCGGCTCGGCTATGCGTGGGAAGGCCGGAGAGCGCGGTGCGACGGCAAAACACCGACTTGGCGCCACGAAGACATTCTACGTGCGCTGCTACAACTGCTGTGCATCCACACTGTGTTGATAGCTGTCACTTCTCGTGGGGGGGGGGGGATTGCGTCCATTGCCGAGTACGCTGCGCCCGTCGCTTGAGCCCGAGCGCTCGAGTGGCGTGCGGCTCGACAATCGTTTCTAACGCGCTGGCGGTGAGAGGGCTCGCCACGTTGCGGCTCCGTTGGGTGCAGCGTCACAGAGCAAGCACGCACAGGTAGGCTGCGCGGGTGTCAAGTTATCGCGCGTTTGGCCGGGCACACTGCCCTCGCAGTACCAAGGCCTCAGGGACACCTCACCTGCAAGGGAGCAGCCGCCACGGAGGAAACACTGCCCATGCAATACTTGCGACAGAAGCTTCCTCAAGCACTGGCTGCAGTCGCAGGCTCTTGGAGCTTCGTGGCAGGCCCCTCGACACCGGGCCTTCTGCACACCACAAACACGCCAACCACCAATGCCACCACCGCGATGGCTCCAACAACGATGCCGATGATGGCGCCGACGCTCAGGCCTTCGTCCGTGGTGCTGCCCGTGCCCGCGGTCGTCGTCATCACAACAGCGTGGTGGTATCCGCGGTACGTGTAGCCGACGGGCTGGTAGTACGGGTCGTTGTCGACGGTTGGCAGTGTTGAGTGGTGGTCCTCGCGACGCACAACTACCTCGACGTGGTACTCGGTGTCGGGCGTGAGCTCCATGAGGGTGTGATCGAGCGAGGTCGACCAGTTCATGACCATCTGCACGGTGTGCGTTGCGTCCAGCCCGCGCATCCGGCGCATTGCGGAGGGCACTCCAGGGTACGTGCCGATGAACTCCATGCCGCACGCGGTCCCCATGACCATGCCTGGCTTCATGTGGCCGAAGGGGCGAGTACTAGGGTCGGCAGGGATGTGCGGAACGTGGTAGAAGACGGCGTACTCGTCAGTCTTGACATCGGTGTCACCCCAGGAAATCGTGGCAGTGTTGTGTTTCACGTCCTTGACAACCACTTCGCCCTCGCCGGGAGGAAGGAACGGCAGGGAACCGGTGCGGGAAGGCCCGAACTCGAACACAACGTCAAACACGTTGATGGGCACAACGCCTGCAGCGACGTGCACTGGCTGGGCGGGCAAGACGCCGTTAACCTTGACCCAGAGGTCCTGGCCTGCGACGACTGGAAGGCTCAGCGGGTCCCAGATGTGCTTGCCGTGCTGCGGATCAGGGCAGGGCGAGGGAGCGGGCACGGCGCCATGTCAAGGTGCGGGCGGAGCGGAAGCGTCAGACGCAACGCTGACTCGGGCATCTGATCCGGCTCCTTCCGCCGAGCGGCGGCGGCGGCCTTGCGCTGGCTGATCAGGCGCGTAGCGAGGCAAGGCGCCAGCGAATTCGGGTTGCTCACAGCACCGCCCTTGAGCTCGTCGGGCCACAGGTGCTGGACAGCGAAGCCGGAGGTCGGGGGAGGCTCGTTTGCGGCAGTGGCCTTGACGAAAGAGTCGACTTGGCCAGAGCACGGAAACACGACCACCGTAGCCCAGGCCGCCCCATCGGGCACGGTTGTCTTGACGTACGAGGAGTTCCCAGAGAGGACAGCTACGCCGTCAACCGCCCTGTGGACGGTGAGGGGGTGCGAAAAGTTGCCGTACTTGAACGACCGGGCCGCCATGCCGAAAGCAAGTGGCGCGCTGGCAAGCAGGCCAAGAACGGCCAGCCCGGAAAGGGCAGGATGGACGCGCATCGCTCTGGGCAAGGGCTGGTGACCGGGGCGGTCTGGAGCCGGGTGGGGAGTGCTTGGTGCGGGCTGCCGTGGGGCGCGTCCCTGCCAGCTGATTCGCGCTTGACTTGCCTGCAGCTCTATCCCTGGCCCCTTCGGCGTCAGCTGCCGCGCCAGGAGCGCCCCCCACGGGCCTTGCGCCGCCCAGGGCTGCCTCAGGCCCGCAGCGGTCCGCACTGAGAGCTACCCTCGCGCGGCGAGCGGAGCTGGACGGGGGGACGAGCCCGCAAGCGCACGTGCGGGCTTGCCGCTGTGACGTGCAGCCAGGCGAGCAGCTTGCCACGCTGGCTGGCGTGCTATCCAGCGGGCCGCGGGGAGTGGGGAGCGCCCCAGGTGTTCACAGCCTCACAGCACGCGATTTGAGCCGGCGGCTGGGCGGCCACCATGGCTGGGCGCGGCGAAAAGCCGCGTTGCCGGACTGCACCTGCCGCGCGATGCCGAGCCCACGAGTGCGCTGTGCGCGAGGGCGTGTACGCAGTAAACAGGAACGCGGTTCGAGGACTCTGATTGCTGCCAACCTCCCAGTCACACACACGCACGCGGGGCTGGCCTACGGAGCGCGCTGCGGCGCATCTTGCGTTGCTGCCAAGCTTCGTCAAAGGCCGAGCTCCCCAAGCTCGTGAGCGATGGACTCATAGGCCAGCATTGTTGCGGCGCACGATGGCACCACCCGGATGAGGTTCGCACCAAAGCCGGCATACAGGCCCGGCGCGCCCTCCAGGCGCAGAATCTCCCGCACGACGCTGCGCAGCGATTGCGCCGAGTCGCCAACAGCGGCAGCGCTGCCCGAGGGCCTCTGCCGCACGTCCTGTAACCTGGTCCGCACTAGCTCCAGCGGGTAGGAGACGCAAGACGCTGCCACTTTGCTGGCCGAGGCTGCCCACACAAGCTCCCACCAAGCAAGTCGGTCTGGCGCGGCGGGGCTCACGGCCGGCGCGCGCGGGGCTGGCTGCCTGCCCGCAGCGTCCTGCGCGATGCTCATCGTGGTAGCTGGCCCGGATTGCCCTCGGCTGGGCTCGCCCGCATGCGCGCGGGTGGCCTGCAGATGCGCGTCCGCTTCGGCGTCTTGCGCGCTGCGTGACCGGCGCCTGTCGTCCAGCATCTGCCTCCGCAGCAGCTCGTACACAGGAAACTGCACAAAGACGTGCGTGGACGCCAGCCATGACGCCCGGAGACCGCGGTAGAGGGCGGGCCACCCCTCTTGCGACGCGATGGAGCGCAGCGAGCCCAGCGTTCCTTGCAGGAGCGGGCCGGCAAGCGTGCCCGCCGCCTGGTGCGCGTGCTGCGTCATCAGGCGAGTGCGCACCACCCACAGGGGGTTGGTGATCGTGTCCGTGAGGATGGCGGCCGCGACGGCCGCGCTGCCGGAGGCAAGCGCGGCGCGAGCGAGTGTTTGAGCGCTGCCGTCGCCCGGCGCGGCCGCGGGCACCACCGGTCCCAACCAGTGCTTGGCCCCCTCGTAGGCCGAAAAGTATATGGACCAATGCAGCGGGACGATGATGAGCGCCGCCTGCAGCCCGCGGAAGCAGCCGCGCCATCCCTCGCGCCGCAAAATTGAGCTCATGGTGCTCCACGCGCTCGAGTACTCGGTGCGCACCGACTGCGGCAGCGCGCCTGCGGGGCCCAGGGGGCAGAGCAGGGGGGCGACGGGGCTCGGACCTTTGCGGCAAGCAGCACGGCTGCTCGGGCGGCGCGGTTTGAAGCCCGGCGCGGAGCCAAGGCCGCGCTGACCCGGGAAGCAAACCGAGCGCGTGCAGGGTTGGTCAGTGAAGGTGCGACTCGCGGACGCGCGCGGCTCGCGGGAGCGGGGGCAGCGCGGCCGCGCCGCTCACCCCTGCACTGCATGCGAGTCCGCACCACATCCAGGGGGGAGCACACGAAGGCTGTGAGGGTGCCGGCGCCTGCGCCCGCGAGCATGTGCCCAACGCTGGTCTGAAGGGCGTCCTTCCCGGACCTGGGCACCCGAGCTCTGGGCCGCATGGCCGGCGCCTTGCGCTGCCACGGCTGAGGCGCAGCCAGGTCCGAAGCTTGAGCGCTGGCAGGGGCTGTGGCCGCCCCGGGGGGGGGGGCAGCGGCGGCTGCTGGTCGCGGTTTGCTGATTCCCGCAAACATTGGGTCCGCGAGCGAGCGACACCGGCCCTCTGCCGAAGCAAACAAGCCCGGCCCGGCGAGCAGGCGCGGGCGCTGGCCGCCGCCGCCGCCGCCTCCCGGGGGACCGCACACCGGCCTCTCTTCCTCGGCTTGGAGCTTGCCATGGGCATCGAGCTGACCGTCCTCACGCGCTACTTTGCGGGCGTCCGCGGCGTCTCGCGTGAGCCCCGCGCTGCGAGCCGAAGATGCCGCCTGACGCCGTGCCGCGCCGCTTGCGGCGGCCCGCCCGGCCGCGCGCGGCCTCCCAGCTCCCGCCTGCGCGCTCCCGCGTGGAGATTCTGCGCCCGGGTCGTGCTGGGAGGCGGGGGAACGAGCGGGGCGGGCTCGTCGTGCGGCGCGGCGGCGTCTGCTGGGCGGGCATCAAGGCAGTCTCAAGGCCAGAGGGCGCTTTGCGGCGCAGCCTGCCCCGCTCGTTGCCCCCGCCTCCCGGCCGCCCTCCCCCCCTCCCTGCAGTGCGCGAGGCCTCCCGCCCGCAAGAGCGGCACACAACAGCCTGCGTCCTGTCCTCGCCTCTGCTGTCACCCGCCTCCGCCTCGCGAGCCCTGTCGGCTGCTGATTTCTTTCGCAGTGATCAAGTGGGCTGTCCCTGCGGTGACCTTCGTCGTGTGGGCCTCTTGGCCCGCCATCCCTACCGCCGTGAAGAGCAAGTGGACTCTCGGCCTGATCCGCGACCACGAGGGCGAGGCCGCTGCCGCCGCCGCTGCCGCCGCCGCTGCGTCGGAGGACCGCGCCTGAGACGCCCCGCCTCCGGCAGCCGCCGCATGGCGCTGGCCCGACCGATGATGCGCTGGCAAGGTGTTGCACGGCGCGGAGCAGCGGAGCGGGCTGCCAACCGGCTGCCGAGCGGGATGCCCTCGGGTGCGGGAGTGCTTGGCTGGCCCGTGATTGTGTGGTCTTGCGGCCGCGAGCGCGCGCGCGCGCGCGCCCTCGCGCCTGCCCAGCCAACCCTCGCAGTTTCTTCCTTGCCAGCCGTTAGCGCACCCCCTTTTGCGCAAGCCTCGGCCCGCTGGCCGCGTGCTTCCCCGGCAACACTCTGGGCGGCGCCACGCACTCGCGTCACCCGCCGCGACCGCAGCGCTCACTGCCGCGGGCGAGACTCGCACGCCGACTGGAGCGCGAGCACCGCGGCAGCAACAGGCCCCTCCCCGAGGGGACCTTCTCCTCCCAAAAGCTGCGCTGCTCTGGCAAGCACAGTGCTCGCCGCTGCGTCCAGCTCAGCAACGGGGGTGCCCAGCGCCGCCCCGGCGCCTGCCCCGGCGCCCGCGCCGGCCTCGGCCTCCAAGCCCGGCCCGGCCGCCGCTCCCGTCCCGGCCCCGGCCGCCGCCTCGGCCTCGGCCTCCAAGCCCGGCCCAAGCAACTCCCCTGCCCTCTGCCTCATTCCCTGGAGCCGCCCCTCCGCAGCAGCCTCGTCGCCCTCCCCGCGGCGCCTGTCGTGGGCCTGCACGACCGCATGCAGGGCCGCCGTTGCAGCCGCGTCGGCTCGGGCCTCGCGCCCCCCCACCGCAACCGCAGCGAGAGCAAGCGCCTCTGCTTCCGCTGCCACAGCCAGCTCTCGAGTAGCCTCGGCTTCTCCGCTCGAGGTGCCGCGGGCACTCGCTGCACGAGCGCGCAGCAGCAAAGCCGCCGCTCGAAGGCTTCCCACCACCCAGCCGCGAGCAAACTCTCCCGGACGCACTTGGTCGAACCCTTCCTCGAAAGCTTGTTGCATTGCGTCGTCGCTCGCTTCTGCTGAGGCCTCACGGTAGGCGGTCTGCGGGCAGAGGGCTCAAAGAGCAGCAACACATTCTTGTTCCTCCACAGGCGCCCATCGCGTTCGGGCGGAAGGCCCCGCAGGTCCAGCGGAAGGCAATCCTATGGTGGCGCCCTCCGACCAGAGAGGCGAACAGCGACGCAAGTGGGTCGGGCCGGCAAAAAGGCTCACCGTGGCAGCCGCCGCAATCGCCTTGCGCATGTCTGCGCGCGCCCCCCAGAGCTCTTGGCCGCAATCATCGGCGTCGCTCGCATCGTCCGCCCCAAAAAAGTCGTCGTCGCTTTCCGATGCCATGCGTGCTCGGCCGGAAGGTGCGCCGCGCCGTTCAGCTTCCAGGGTGTCAAGCAGCTCTGCTCGCTGCGCGAGAGCGGCCGCGCTGGGCACTCAGGGGCCGCTCCCGAGGCCCGCGGTCGAACTGATGGCAGGTCTGGACGACGACGACAAGCGCAGGCGCACGTGCCCCTTGTACACGACGCTGATGGCTGTGTTCTTGCTCGTCGCCGGCACGGTGAGCCTGCTTGCAGCTGTGCCACGCATTGAGCGCAGGCCGGCGCGAGGCGCGGTGCTGCGATGGGCAACGGAACTGCCGTTGGTTTTGAACTGTGCCAGGCCCTGCGCTGTGCTGTGCCGTGCATTGCAGGTGCTGCTCGGGATCGGCATTCCGGAGCTCGCACAAGGCACCGACCGCAGCATCTCCATGGTTGTGCTTGGGTCGCTGTGCTTCATCCCTGGGTCATACGCCTCTTGGATCCTGCTCGGAGCGTGCCAACGCTGGCGCAACTACCGCTATGACCAGCTCCCGTCCTATGATGACTGACGCGGAGGCCCGGGGCGCGGCTTCGCCGGTTTGGTGCGCCGCCCCCGCAAGGCTGCCGGTCCGGTTGCCCGTCATCTTGAATGCGTGTGGCGTGCGTTGTGTGTGACTTCGTCCGCGAGGGGGGCATGGCCTCGACCGCCTCGTCGCGCGAGTGTTGCCTTGGACGGCCCTGTTGGACTCTGCCTGCCCGTGCCGGCAAGTCTTTGCGAAAATGCAGAATCCGCTGGTGCCCGGCACGGCAGCCCGTTCGCCGCCGCTGCCGCACGTCGCCCCACGCGAGCCGTGTGCTGCTCTGGCAGGGCCTCGTGGAGCCGCCACGGGTGGAGGCCGAAGCGCCCCAGCCCGGTTAACGGGCTTCGACGGAGCCGGCGCCGCTGTGCCAACGCGCCACGGGGCGGCTTGGGTCACGCTCCCCTCGCCGCTCCGGCCGCCGGCAGGGTACTATGCAAAACACAGACCCCGACGTTCAGAGGCTCGTCCGCTCAGTGCTTGCCGAAGCAGGGGCCGAGGCAGACCCCAGACGGGCAGCGTTGGCCGAAAAGCTCAACTACTCCATCCGGTCGCGCGCCCACAGCCGACCCGGGACCCACCATGCCCCCCTTGCGCTGGAGGTACTCGCAGAAAGTGAGGGCCGGGAGATTTTCGAGCGCGCGCCTTCTGCGGGGCTGGTTTCGCTTGGAAGCCCGCACCTCGGCAAAACCGGAGCTGCCGAGTGCTCTGACGACACTACCGGACTTCACGTGAATCCTCCATCTCAAGTGCAGCGAATTTGGTCCAGCCGCAAGCAAGGCAAGCACCGTAACCCAGGGGGCGCGGCGCCAGCAGCCTGGGCGCAACCGGGCGAGCAGCCCAGGCCTGCGGCAACGGTTTCAGCGAGGCACAGTCAGCCTGCGACAGCTCGGGACGCACACTCTTCGCGTCGCGAGCGAGCCTTTGCTGCGGGTGCTCAACGGGCACGAGCGCGTGCTCGAAGCTCCCGGCTGCTCGCCAGCAAGTCCCCGCTCGACGCGGCCGAAGCAGCGATACACCCTGTTGGCCTTGCCCGCGTCTCCGTGGCGGGAATGCAGCACGCATTTGTGTTCCCATTCAACTCAAACCTCCACAGGCCGACGTCCAGGCTATCAGCCACGAGACCGGGCAAGCCCGACACTGCTCCGGCATCAACGCGCCGTCGCCCTCGCGCTGCCGAGAGCGTGCGACGCCAAGAGCGAGCCGGCTCGCCGCACGTGCAGCTTCCGTGGCCGGTCTCCGGAACTGGCGCTGCGCCCAACTCTGGTCGCTCACGGGCCGCCCTGGGAGCCAACTCTCCTCGAGTGAACGCGCGGCAGTTTGATGCACCCCTCGACCCGCCGTCGAGGGCAGGCCTGAGACAGGTGTACACTGCTGATGGCGCGAGGCGCACGGCTCATGTCCCTGACGCAAGCACGACCCCGCCGAAGGCTCTGGCAGGGTTCGCCGCGGCGCTACGAGCAAAAGTGGACCCGCTGGCAGTGCGCACATCCGAGGTGGAGCTCAGGGCGGTTGACGGACGAAAAGGCGACCAGAGCGGCTTTGGAAGCAGCTTCCAGGCATCTCTGCGGCTCCTGTGGGCGCGGAGAGACGAGGCCATTCGAGACACGCTCTCGCGCCGCCTCAAAGCAACCCCCGGTCACGTGGCAGTGGCCCAGAACGACCTTGTCGAGGCGCTACCGCTGCGATTGCTCTTTCCGATGCTGGCCGCGCACGAAGCGCTGGAGCCGGTGCCGCCCGCTGCGGACGCACCCACCAGCATTCGACCCCAAGGAGCAGTTTCGGGCCAGCACCTGCTTGTGGACGACCCCGCCGTGGCCTCTGTGCACGCACTTGCCTTGCGAGGAGCAACGGGGCGAGCTGACACACAGAAAGCCATGGAGCAGGAGCGAGCGGTCGCAAAGTGTGTTGGCGCCGCAGTTCGCACAGCCAGTGCGAGGGCCACCGACGATGTTGCACCGACCGCCAAGGCCATCGCTGTGGAGCGGCTTCGGATGAAGGCCGCGGCAGTGCAGGAGGAGCTGACCGAAAGCGAGCACAAGGGAATGGCGGGAGTGGCAGCGGTGGATCGCGCCGCAGCGACGCTGGCAGCCCGGGAGCTCCGGAGGCTGGCCAACGAGCAGTGGCGGCTGCAGGAGTACGGCATCGATGGCCTCAAACCCAGAAGCAGCCGCTCGCCAGAGCACGACGACGGACTTTCCGACGCAAGCATGTTCGTTGGCACCGACCCCAGCAGCAGGCTTGTGTCACACCAAGCGGCCACAGCTGCGAAGCTGCTCAGGAGTTGCGCGTTCACGAGGGTCGCCGGGCTTGCATCTCACTTTTGCTTCTGGAGGGTGCTGCGCCCAATGGCCGTGCTGCTGCGCGACGAGCACGACCACGGGGAAGAACCGGGCCAGACCCTTTCGGACGACGACGATGCAGCCCTTCTTTCCTTGCTCATCCGAGCTTGGCGAGTTCTCGAGGACACCATCGAGCGGGCTTCGGCGGCTGGCCGCGAAGGAAAGCTTCGGTCTGTCGCGTTGCTTGGCGTGAAGGTCTGCGTTGACTCGCTCCTCAGAGGGCAGTTTGTTGCCTGGAGTACCTACGAGCGCTCTGCGTCGGCGTTTCATGCCAAGTTTGCAAAGCAGGAGGACGAGACTGGAAGGTGGCAGCCGGTTGTCGTCCCCCTTCACGGCCAGATCGATGCACTGCTCTCGTCCCTGGTCGACTCTGGCAGGGCGGCGTCGTTCATTCCAAGGCTCTCGCTCTCGACCGAAGCGCTCGACCGAATCACCAAGTCCCGTCGAAGGGTTGCCGCCGCAGGCTCGGCGGCCACAGCCAGCGGCCCGCCGTCCCGCCACACCGTTGGAGGGCACTCGCCGGTACTGCCATCGCTCGAACCTGAGTCGGAGTCGACGGTCCCTCCGAAGTGGCGACTGCCGGCGGCCCCCCCCACGCAGAGGAACGTTCGCCGCGCTGCGCCGATGTCCTCCCGTGGCAGCACCCAGAGTGCGACTGCAGGCCCAGCCGTGGTCACGGCAGTCCACGGGCTGCCATTTCCGACCCGGGCCGCCGAGCTTCAACATATGACCTCAGGCGTGCTGCACGCCACGATCCCAACCGTGTCGATCTCGGCCGTTGCTCGCGGTCTTGTCGCCAGGGGCGGGATGGCGGGGGCAGCTCCCGTGGCGGCAGGCCGTCCGAAGACAGCACAGACACCTTCTGCAACGGCCGACACTTTAGTCGGCACGGCCCGCCGCATCACCCGGCGCTATGCCAGGGAGAACTCGCAGCGCGACGGCAGGCTGAGCCAGCTTCGCGAGGCCACCAAGTTCCTCAAGTCGCTTTCGCTCCCCTCAGCAGACGTGAGCGTCGAGAACGTTTTCCGGCGAGCCATCGTCGAGGCAGCTCGGGCCTTTGAAGGGCAGGGCGACGTTGCGCCCAAGGGGTCGTATGCGGCATTGCTGAGGGCCGCCGTCAAGACCGCAGGCGAGACGTTGGCATCGGGGACGGACGCTGACGAAAGTCTGTCTCCGCGGGAGGAGCTCCTCCGCTCCGCGGACATCTTGGCGATGGGCGCCGGCAAGACTGCCAACGAGCTGGTTGCCGAGATCCGGACCAAAGAAGCGCCCAAGGTCCGAAAAATCGCCGTCGCTGCCGCGGTCGCCTTGGCTGCAGGTGGACTCGCCTCCACCGAGTCACCCCAGGCGTGGGGGCGCCGCAGGCCCGAGGCGCAGCGGTCTGGCCCGCCTCCCTGGGCGAGCCCGTTCCGGAAGCTCGATCACGTAATCGGTGCAAGCTGGGCGGCAGAGCACGAGCAAAGCCTGTCCACGCTGTTCAAGCAGTCCGAGGCTTGGGTCATTCTGAATCGGCGATCGCTGTCCCGCGATTCTTCGGGCAGTCCACCCAGCCAGGCCTCAAGCGCCTGGTCGTCTCCACGCAGGCGCTCTTCGCGGCTGGGCTCCCCCGGTCGCCGCCCAGGCAGCTCCGCCAGCGAACGCCGATGCACTGCCCCCGAGAGGGAGCTGCAAGCCGCGACAGTCGGCCCCGTCGGAGAGCACGGACTGCCAATCGAGGCAGAGAAGATCACGGGCCTGCTCGCGGCCAGATCACCGTTTTTCCCGTCGCCGTTCGACGGGGACGGAGTGAGTGCCTTCGGGCCAACGCAATGGGCACGCGGGCCTGGCGCCAGGGCCGCAGCAGAGCGGGCTGACGCGGCGAGAGCCGAGGCCGTGGCGAAGACCTTTCGCGACACCGTCAAGTCCAGAGCAGCAGCCCACCGCGGCAAGCTCGAGGTGGAGGAGTTGCATCGGAGGGCGCGGCAGCCTGAGCAGCCAGGCGACTCGGGCCTGGTTCGACTGATTAGGAGGCACGTAGAGGCCGATGCTGAGGCAGAGACGCGACACTCGGGGCAGGGCGCGGCGCCCGCCATGCCGCTCGTTGGACTGCCGCAAAAGTGGCTCCTCGGCTTGGCGGACCCCTCCAACCCCAACCAGCTCTCGACCCTCTGAGAGGCAGGGGCCTCGAGCATTGGCGGGGCGGCAAGCGGTTCAACCAGAAACTGACTGTGGCTCGGCAGCGGCAGCTAATTTATTGAGGGCGGCGAGGAGTGCATGGCAGCTGACACGCGCTCCGGGTTCCTTGCGCCGTGCTCCCGTGCGCACGAGGGAAGGCTTCCGTGGCCGCGCGTGGCCCTGCTCCAACGGAACGCTGGGAGTCACGACATTGGCGCCCGCCGCGCGACAAACCACGCGAGCGCAAACCCGGCTGCAACTCCGGCCACGGCCGCAGCCGCATGGGTAATCAATGCCCGCCGCTCCCGCCTTTCGCGGGTCACACGCTCCAGGCCGTACTGCAGGGCCCACATGAGGCCGCCCGGCATCACGACGTCGTCCGATCGCAGGAGCTCCTCCACTTCGCACACGGGCACCACGAGCGGCTCTGTCCGCTCGCCCTCCGCAAGCAGCCCGCCTCCAGCGCCGGGCACCTCGTCCGCCGCGCCCACCGTCGCAAAGAACACAGTCAACCTGTTGCCAGAGGCCCCTACCCCTGCGGCGTGCACGGAGACGCGCTCAAGGCGGCTGGACGCAACGCGGAACCCCGCCTCCTCTAGCAGCTCTGCAGAGGCGCACTCGGCCTCGCTCATCCCCGCCGGGAGCACCCCTGCCACAAGCTCCAGCGTCATTCCAGGCTCCGCGGACGTGGGGGATGCCAGCGGGAGAGCGCGACCAGTCCTCTGCCATTCGGCACGAAAAACCGGCGGTCTGAACTGCCTGACGAGGATGAACGCGTCCCGGTCGCGGTGGTAGCACAACACGGCGACAGCGTCGTGGGCGCGAATGCAGTCCCAGTCCGCATCCTTGCGAGCTGAGGCAGCAGCTGCGTCCGCCAGCCGAAAGCGCACACGGCACGGCTTGATCCAACGACTTGCCGTCGCGCCGGGCAGCGCGACTTCCTCGAACGCCTCAACGCTAGGGCGGCTTGCAGGCGACCGCCAAGAGCGCAGCTTGGCGTGGTCCACGCCCCGCATGACGCCGCGGCGTGCGCACGCGCGTGTGCGAGGCGGGGAGCGGGGAGTGCACAGCGCAGCGCGTTCCATGTTTGCGTGCACAAGGATTTGGCCTGGCGAGGCTGTCACTCAAGAAGCGACATTGCGACTTGCGCAGCCGTCTGAGCCGCAGTGCTGAGCGAGCGTGGGGTGCCGGACTCGCTTGTGGGCGGTCCTCGCGGCGGGGCGACGCCATGGGTGGGCTGAGCACCTGCAAGCCCGAGCAGCGGCGCAACGCTCTGCTGGGCCGGGGCTGGAGGAGACGGGCCGCCGCCGTCCAGGCCCAGGGGCGAGAGAATCGTGTGAAAGCCGATGCCCAGGCCGCAGTCGCGGTCAAAATCCGGCGCAGCCGCCGAGTGGGCACTCAGCGGCGAGGCCAGCAGCGGCTGAGGAAGCGGGTCCAGTCCTTGGCGCAAGGCGTGTCCAGCAGCCTCCCCGCCCCGCCCTTGCACTGGCAGCGCGGTCGCAAACGGCACGCGCGCAAACGCGGCCGCCGGAAGCGACATGGAGCGCGCCTCGTGGCCCCCTTGCGCAGCCCGGCTCGCCCCCGCCCCCGCCCCCGCCCCGGACCACGGGTTGCCTCCACTCAGCGGCTGGCGCGGGAACTGCGGGTGCGTCCCGCCGCCCCAGGCCCGCTCGAGCGCCGCGCCGAGCCCCGCGGCGGGACCCGTCCCAGAAGCGCCGATGGCAGCAGCAGCGGATGCGCCCGCCCCCGCCGCCCCGCTGGCCACGGCTAGGCGCGACACTCCAAACACATCGGGACCCACCGCGGCAGCGGCGCGCGCACTCTCCCCCCGGCCACTGCCGCTGCCGCCAGCAAACACAGACGAGCCCGCTGGCAGAGCCAGCGGAGACGCTGCGGCCGCCAGCGACGCCGGGACAGTGGCCAGCCCCGCGGTGCCGGGGACCCCCTCGCCCGAGATCGGGAGAGCCAGTGCAGAGCCCGACGCGAAGGCCGAAGAGCTCTGCCCGGACGACGTGGTGCCGAGGGCGCGGGCCAGCGCGGAGGAGCCCGCTTCGAGGGGGCTTGCAGTCGCAGCGGCAGCAGTCGCAGCGGCAGCAGTGGCAGTGGCAGCAGTGGCAGGAGCAGCGGTGGTGCTGGCGAGCGCGGGCGCTGTCGGTCCGCTGGGCTGGAGGAAAACTGCACCGCTCCGTGCAGCGGCTGAAGCAGCAGCCGTGCCGGTGGCGTGCTGGCGGGGCACGGCCTGAAGACTGGGCGCAGTGTCTGAGGCCAGGGCCTCGTCGTCGGCCAAGCAGCCGATGTCAAACGCGCCTAGCCGGAGGCCCGCCCTCCCAGCATCGTCGCCAGCGTGACCGGGGGCCGTCATTGGGTCCAGGATTCCGTCGAGCGGGTTGCCGAAGGAACTGCTCCAGCCGGACTCAGTCGCCCCTCTGGCCCGAACCGGCCCGTCCCCAGCTCCCCTGAGGCCAGATGCGGACCCTGAGTGGCCGCTTGCGCCCCACGCCCCGGCGTCTGAGGCAGAACGCAGCTGCGTGGCGCCACGGGAGGGCTGGTGGCGAGGTGGGGCAGTGGCCGGGAGAGCCGGCGCCTTGGCGGCGCGCCGCGGCGTCAGCGGGGCGGGTGGCCGCGGGCCCGATGTCGGCCTCTTCAATGAAGCAGATACCGCCCCCGACGCACCATCTGCAGCGCCGGCGCCGCGGTTGCCTCTCCTGTCGCCCGCTGTGGCGCGCGTGGCCGCAGCAGCGCCAGCCGACCGGCCCTGCGAGCTGCCGAAGGCGCCCGCCGCAAGCTCCGGGTGCAGCAAGGAGGGCAGGGGCGCGACCGCCGGCGCACCAGCCGGGCCGGTGGGACCTGGCAGAGCCGGTGACACGGTGGCCCCCTGCTGCCGCCGCCGCCGCTGCTGCTGCTGCTTCTGCTGATGCTGCTGCTGCTGCTGCTGCTGCTGCTGCTGATGCTGCTGATGCTGCTGCTGATGCTGCTGCTGATGCTGCTGCTGATGCTGCTGTCTTTGCCGCGGGGACTTTGACCCTTGGGGTGCCGCGGCGGACGCCGAGGGGACAGCAGTCGCG
Source organism: Cafeteria roenbergensis (assembly GCA_008330645.1). NCBI lineage: Eukaryota > Bigyra > Bicosoecida > Cafeteriaceae > Cafeteria > Cafeteria roenbergensis. The sequence goes on along the minus strand of VLTN01000014.1, from coordinate 75,050 downwards.
ACAGGGGCCGGTGTGCCGGCATGGGCCCCCGCTGCACCCGCCTGCTGGGTGGCGGCGCCCTTGGCTGCCGCCGCACTTGCGGCCGCAGCGGCCCTCGCTTCCGCCGCCGCCCTCTCCGCCTCCGCTTCCGCCTCCGCCTCCCGCCTCCGCCGCGCGGCCGCCGCCTCCACACGAGCGGCCTCGGCCTTCCTGGCTGCTTCGCGGCGCGAGCGCTCCTCCGCCTCCCGTTTGCGCCGCCGCTGCCGCTCCTTCTTGCTCAGCCCCTTCCCTCCGCCGCGCTTGCCGCTCCCGCCGCCCCCGCCGCCCTCGCCCCCCTCGCCCCCCTCCAGCGCCCCCGCCTCTTCTAGCGCCCGGATCAAGTCCTGCTGGGCCTCCAGGTGAAACCGCCAGCACTCGCAGTCCTGGCAAGCCACGCAGCGGCACTCGCTGCAGAAGAATATACGGGGCGACGCCCTGGCGTGCGCTCGGCCGCACATGCTGCAGTGAGCGAAGTGCTCTGCCCACAGGCGCTCTGCCAGCTTCACAGCGGCGTCAGGCCGAGGCGTGCCGTCGGGCAGGCAGCCCTCCACAGCAGAGCCAGCTCTGCCGGCAGCAGCGGCCACGCTGTCCGCAGGCCAGGCCCCGCCGCCGGCCGCGGCGCGGGCCGATCGTCGAGAGGAGGACACCCCCGCCGAGGGCCCGCCAGGGCCGCCGCCGTGGCGACTCCTCGGCTTCGAGCTGCTGGCAGAGCCGCCACCACGCCCCTTGTCGGCGGCGCCTCCGCCCCCGCCCCCGCCCCCGCCTCTGCGCCCGGCACCGGCCACGGCGCTATCCACGGCGGCCGTGGCCGTGGACACCGTGCCCGTATCCACGCCCAGCGCCTCCCGCAGGTCCGACTGACACCGCTCCACCAGCAGACGGGCCTCAGCCGCCGCGACTGCAGAGGCCATGGCGTAGAACCGGCGCTGGGCGGGCAGGAGGTCCTCCCTTGAGCCAGCCATGGGCAGCCCTGCTGGCGTTGGCCCAGCCCCAGCGGCGCCGCTGGCGTCGCCCTGGCAGAGGCCTGAGGTGGCCGCCTCCGACGCCGCAGCCCTCGCGGCGGCGAACAGCTCGCGGCCCACTCCCTCCCTGTCCGCCGCCCCTCCGTCGAAGGAGCTCGGCGAGCGAATGGCAGCGGCTATCACCGAGGTCACGCCTGGCAGCAGGCTGGGCGAGGGGCGCCCTTCCCCGTCGCCGCTGCCTCTGCCGCCTCTGCTGACAGCGTCGCCGCCACCGGGGCCAGTCGCGGGCTGGAACGAGGCGGCAGCGGCTGCCGCCAGCGCCGCCGACAGAAGTGAGTCGCTCGCGCCGGCAGCGCCCGCGATCCCGCCGAGCGAGGCCGCGCCGCCGGGGAGGGAGAACTGCTTCGCCCCGCCCGCCTTGGGCTGCGACGGGTCCGCCGCCCTGCCCCCGCGGCGCGCCCCCCCCCCGGCACCGCCCCCAGCGCCGGAGGCGGGGCTGTCTCCGCTGCCGTCGCGGCTGGAGCGCTTCCCCTGGCCGTCAGCACCGTCGGCGTCCAGCCTGAACCTGTCGCTGGCTTCCATGAGCCGCTCGCTGACCCGGAGCAGCTTGGAGAGGCCCTCCGCCGCCATCTGGCCCATAGCGCTGTCGGCGAGCAGGCATGCCAGCACGCGCACCGCGCCGGCGTGCACCAGCGGGGCCACCTGTGCGTCGGATCCGCACGACGTCGCGTTGAGGATCACCCAGCTCGCCTCTGTGCGAACGCCGGGGTCCGACGCGGCGGAGAGGGCCACGTCAGCGAGGGCGGGGAGCCGCTGCGAGTCGATCACGGACTGGATCTGCGTGTCGGTTCCCGCAGCGATGTTGCTCAGAGTCCAACATGCCTCCTTCTCGATCTCGCGGTTGGGGTGGCCGACCAGGCTTGCCAGGCGGGGCACCGCCCCGGCCGCCACCACCTCGTCTGTGAAATCGCGATCGTCCTCGGCGCACACGATGTTGCCCACCGCCCGCAGCGCCGGCTTGCAGAGGCGCCAGACCGACCGGTCAGGGCGCAGCAGCCCCACGAGCAAGGGCAGAGCGCCGAGGCGCAGGGCGAGGCGGATGTCCGGGGCGCTGCCGTCGCAGCGGTGGCTGAGAGCCCATGCGGCGTGCGTGGCGGCCGGTAGGAAGGGCGGCCCCTCTGACGCGTGCAGCTCCAGCACGCGGACGAGCGCCGGCACCACCACCGCGGGAGAGGTGCCGGCGCGGGGCAGGCCGTCGCAGAGGCGGGCTAGGGACCAGACGAGGACGCGGAGGAGCTCGGGGGCGCGGTCGACGATGACGGGGGGCACGCGCTCGGAGGGCCCTGGGAGCGGCCGGACGCTGGCACCCGCCGCTGCGAGGGAGGCAACGGCAGAGGCCAGGGCGCCGGAATGCGGCCGGGTTGCCGAAACGGGCAGGGCGTCGTCGTCGTCGTCGTCGCTATTGTCCTCGTCGTACTCGCTGCTGGTGCCACCGCTGCTGGCGCCACCGCTGCTGGCGCCATCCTCGCCATCGCTATTGCCGCCGTCGTCGGCGTGGCCATGGGCGGGCCTGCGCGCGCCGCTGAGGGCCCGCCCGCCCTTGGAAGCCCGACGACGCGGGCGCTTCCCAGCCGAACCAGCGCCCGTAACGGCTCCTTGCATCGTGTCAAATCGCACGAGCCACTGCTTCACGCTGGCGCACACCATCTCCACAAGCGAGCAAAGCACCCCAGCCACCCGTGCAGACAGGACGGCGTCGCGCGCCCCGACGCCCACGCCAGCGACGTTGCCCACCACCCACGCCGCGCGCTCCACCACCTCCAGCCGCGACGAGCCCAGCAGCGCAACCAGCACGGGCAGGATCCCGTTGCCCAGCACAGCTGCCGCCCCGAACGCCGCGTCCGACGTCGCGCCAAGGCCAGCTCCGCCGCCCCCTAGCGAGCCACCGAGGCCCACGTCGTCGTCCTCGCCACCCTCCTCCTCCACCGCCCCGGCGTCACCATAGCGGGGCAGGGCGAACCGGCCTCCGGTGAGGTTGACCAGCAGCCACAGCGCCTCGGACTGAAGCGCCAGGCTGTCAGCTGACGGCACCGCCCCGCAGGCCTTCTCGCACCGCGCCAGCCACTTCGCCACGGGCCCCGCCGCATCCGCTGTCGCTGCGGAGCGCACCGCGCCCCCATCCCGAGGCGCTGGCGCCTCCGGTGCGTCCGGCGCCTCGGATGGTGTTGTTGGCGCTGCCGGCGCTGCGGGGCGCGGCAGTGAGAGCAGAGCCAGCAGCTCGTCGGCGGCGCGTTCCGCGACGGAGGGAGCTGTGTCGGCAGCAGGAACAGCGCGGCCGGGAGAGCGCCGCGCCGCAGGTGGCCCTGTGGGAAGCGAGCCAAGGCCGGCCACTGCGGCGGCGGACGCGAGGGCGAGGGCAGGGCGGCGGGGGCCGGGCGAGAGGCGCCTCGCAGCGACGTCGTGGAGGCGCTGCCTGCCTCTGAGCGATGAGAGCGCGAGCTCGAGCAGAAGCACCACGGGAAGGGCCGGGTCCCCGAAGGCGACCACTCCTCGCCCCGGGCCGAGGAGGGCGCGGCGAGCGATGGCCGCGATGGGGGCGCCCAGGAGCCGCCGGCCCGCCGCAACGGACAGCGTCGTCGTGGAGAGCGACGACAGCGCTGGCGGGACGGTGGCCGGTGCCGGCACAAGCCACTGCATCCCGCCGATGGGGGGCGCCGCGGCCGCGACAGCACCGGACGACTCCCCGCCAGCGGCCGGCAGCGACAGGGCTTCTGCCCGAGGTGAGCTCGCCATCAGCACGCGAAACCGCGTCAGCGCAGCCACGGCTTGGCACGTCGCGCGAGCGACGCTGGCGCGCTCCCCGCCCGCTCCAAGCGCCTGCCCGACTGCAGCGCCACCCCCAGGGGCGGCGGGCGCGCCTGCCGCAGCCGGGGGTGTCGCGCCTGCCAGGCCGGCCAGCGAAACAAGCGGCGACTCCGCCCCTGCCTCTTCCGCGTCGTCTGCGGCAGGACCGGCCTCGCCGGCCACGACGCCGGAGGCAGAGTCGCCGGCGTCAGCGCCGCACACGCCTTCGGGCAGCGCGCTACAGCCCGTTGCATCCGCATCGACGGCATCGGCGGCATCAACGGCATCGGCTGCTGCTGGCGCTTGCGTCTCGCTGTCGTGAGTCCAGGCTGCGCCCGCTGACTGCGCCTCCTCCAGCTCAGCGAAAAGGGTCTCGATGCCCAGCCATTGTGAATCGGAAGGATTCGCCACAGGTGGCTCTGCCGACCACGCTCCGAGCGCGATATCCCGCGCTGCCCTGTCCAGCGGCGCTGCCAGCAGCAGCCTGAGTCGCGGAGTGATGACGTATCGCACCCAGCTCTGCAGCTTGGCGCCGAGCAGCAGCCCCGCTCTGCTGGCACTGCTGCCGGCAGAGCTACCGGAAGGCAGTCCGTCCGGGGCAGAGCCGCGCGCTCCCTGGGTGAGGCCCTCCCGCAGCGCAGCAAGCAAGCCGAGCTCGACTCGAGTGGAAGGGCGGAGCGCCGGGCCGTCTCGCGCCGAGCCGGAGCCAGCAGGGCCGGATACGGCGGAGGGGCCGGCGTCCTGGGCGGGCGCTGGCGATGCGTCCGCCGTGACGGCAGGGCCAAACGCTGCGTCGGCAGGTGCCAGCAGCGGTTTCATGGCAGCAAACAGCTGCTGTGACCGGGACAAAGTTGTTCCGGCGACAGAGCCGGCGCGATCTTCGGCGGTGCTCGCCCCAGCGGCAGGGGACAGAGCCCCCGCCGGGCGCGGCTCGCTCTCCCGAGCTTGCTCTGATGCTGGCGCCGAAGCGGGCGACGAGGAGGAGGAGGACGAGGAGGAGTCTGGCTGGGAGGTGCTGGGCCCATCGGTGCCAGTTGCGGCTGCATCAGGGCCCAGGTCTACGAGGTGAGCAAAGCCCGCATCCCGGAGAATCATTGCCCCGAAGTCGATCGGCAGACCATCGTCCCCGCAGCCGGTCGCCGGCACGTGGGGAGTCGTTGGTGGATGGCCCGCGACAGGCCCGCTCCCCGCTCCGCACTCCCCATCGCTGTCGGCAGGCAGCCCAGCCACGTGCAGCGGCGCCGCGGACAGAGCCGTGGCCAGGGCAGCAGCGCGGGCGGCGCGGCGGCGCAGCCACCAGCCCGACTCCGTCTCGGGGAGACTATCCCCCGACCGGCCGCGGAGGGCCGTTGCATCAGCATCCGCCTCGGCGCCAGCACCGGTACCGTCGACACGGCCGGCCCCGGCATCCGCGGCGCCAGAACCGGTGCCGCCGTGACGCCCTCCCCGCTCCCCGCCCGCCACCGCGGCCCGCCGCCCCTCCGTCCGCTGCCGCTTGCCCCTCGCGCCCGCTCCTCCGAGGTTACCCCTCGCAACGGCCACGTCGTCTGCCGTGGCCAGCAGAGCCCAGGCGCCGCATAGGGCTGCCGTCTCGTCCAGAGAGAGCCCTGAGGCGTCCCAGCCTGGGCACGACGCCGCGGCCGCACCGCCCGGCACAGGCTGGTGCGCCATGCGGGAGGCAGGGTCGCTGCTGGCGTCCTCGGCGCAACAGAAGGCACCCGCGGAAGGCAGGTCCAGCAGCGCCCGGCCGGACAGCGTGCCCGGCCCAGCCCAGTGCCCAGCTGCGCTCGCGGGCGCACTATACGAGTGCGAGACGGGGCGCCACCACGCGCCAGTCTGCCTGGTCAGCGCGAGGGAGCAAGCTGCCTTGGCCAGCACTTGCACGACGTTCAGCGACGCGGCGGCGCGAACGGACGACTCCTGGAGCGCCGCCTCCTGTGCCGCGGCGTTGGAATTGCCACCGGGGTCTGATTTGGTGCCACCTTGGCCAGATTCGGGACTCCTGGCGTCCAAGGCGCCCAGCGCTGAATTTTGCGTTGCTTCCGAGCCCGGTTGGGCGGGTGCTTCCTCCACGCCCTCGTCGTCCCCTGCCTCCCCAGCCCCCATACTCAACATGGCCATGACCCTGGACATCATTTCCTCTCCCGAGTGGCCTGCAAGGCTGCCCGCGAGGCCCTCCGCGGCAAGGAAGGTCCGTGCCGCGACCACGTCCTCTTCGGCTTCCGCTGCAAGGGGCCTCGCCGAGGACCCCTTGCTCTTGCTCTTCGGCTTGCGCGGCATGGCTGCGCCCACCGGCGACGGGGGGGCGAGGCGGCCGCCGCCTGTGGCAGCACGCAACGCGGCAGAGCACCCGAGGCTTCGCAGCTGCCTCTGCCGCCCAACTAGACGGTTTCCGCAACCGGGGGTAAACCAGCGCCTGGCCCGCAAAGGGAGCAGCCCCGCCTGTGCCAAGGGGCGCCAAGCTAGGCGCGTCGCGACCTGGTGGGGCAGCGTGGGGCCAGCTCGCTGGTGGGGGCCTTGTGCGCTGGCTCCGCGGTGCAGTTTGAGCTCAGAGGTGTGTGACTGGGCCTTCGTTTGACGGGCTTCCCGCCCGGGTTTTGTCGAAAGGGGGTTGGCGGGAAGGGGGCGGAGCGATATCCCGATGCCCACACACGACGCGCATCCTCAGGGAGTGGGTCGGCGGCGTCACTTGCGCTTGGCCTTCTTAATGCGACCGTCGCGCTTGTCCGCCTTGAGCCTGAGAGCGCGCGCCTCGGCAGCGTGCGCGGCCGCGCTCATCGCCTTGCTGTCCTGCGCCATCTGCGAGGCAGTCATGCGCACCGGCCCGGCAACCGGCTCCAGCTGAAAGTTGGAAGCCGCGCTGCCGAAGGGCACCTCGTCGGGCGGCCGCACTCCAGTTGCCCACGGCCGCGTCCGACGAACGTGGGGACTGGCCTGAAACCCGCCCAAGCACCAGCGGCCTGGAGTGACGCGCCGAGCTCCTTCTGGGGCCCCGCTGCCCGCGCCGCCGGCGCTGTCTGCACGCGTGCCGCTGCACCCGTCGTCTGCAGGGCGGCCCGGTGGCGGGGCTCCGTGCGCCTCTGCAACCGTGGCTACCGGCGCAGCGAAGACTCCTTCGGCCTGTCCACCGCCAGACCGCAGCTCCGTCGGCCCAGGGGCCGCTGCGTCGGCGCCCCAGCGGACCGCCCCTCGAGACTGCGCCACCCTCTGAGCGAAGGCGAACGGGCTGCCAGCCGCAGCCTCGCCGCTCCCGTCAGCGCCCGCACAGCCGGCGGCAGAGCCGCCAGCCGCACGCAGCCCTCCCGCGGCCGGACCCCGACTGCCCTCCGGCGCGCCGGACGCAGCGGCTCGCGCTGCGCTGGCCGCCGGATCTGGCCTGTCAGGGTGCGGCGGGCGCTCAAGCGAAGTGGCCATCCGTGCCGGCAGAGCTCGCACTCCGCCCCCCTGCTTGCCCTGCTGCGATGGCACCGCAGGCGCTGAGGCAGAAGGCGCCGGCGCGGCTGCGGCAGCGCGAGACGCGGCGCTGCCCTGAGGGGCGCGCCGGTGCGGGTGCTTGCGAGGAAGGAGTGACGACATGGAAGCGGGCGACGGAGCCCTTCGGGGGTCCGAGGTGTCTCCAAGCTCTGCCAGCCAGGCAGCAGCTTCGCCCCAGAGCGGGGTCAGCGACACCGTCGGGGGCCGCGCCCGCACGCCGCTGAAGTCGCACCACGCCAGAGCGAGGACGCGCTCCGACGTGGACAGACTCCAGCCGCGAGAGGCGGGCTCTGCCTCGGCGGTGCGCGCTCCCGCCACTGCTGGGTCTGCCGAGGACGCAGGGAGCACGGTCACGCTTGCAACCCGCGGCTGAGCGCCTCCGTTAGGCCTGCCGCTGCCGCCGCGGCCGCCGCGGCTGCCTCGCGGAAGCCCGAGGTCGGCGCCTTCCGAGTCTGCGGCCGCACTCGCAGCCGTGAGAACCAGGTCAGCTGATGCATCAGCCTGCGGCAGAGCCCCTGAGCGAATGAGCAGGTGGAGGCGAGCGTTGGCTGCCGCCGCGGTCTCCGCCTCTGCCGGATCGCTGCCCTTGGCCGCTGCAAAGCCTGGAGGGCACACTAGTCCGGCAACCGCCTCAGCCTCGCTGGGGGTGCTTGGACCAGCCGCGCCCATCGCAGCGGGCGGGACCAGCGGACCGCTGGCTCTGCCGGCACTGACGAGCGTCGCGCGGCTCTCAGCACCGCCCAGGACTCGAAACCGCGCAGTGGTGTCGAATCTGGGGCACCACAGCGAAGCGCTGACGGTCCAGCCGGCCGTGTCCGCGGCCTTCACCACGGTAGTCTGGCTCGATGCGGCCATGGCCTGGCCGGCCGGCGGCAACGCGGAGATGCCTGTCACAACCGCCTCCACCACAACGCACCGGGCACGCAGCCACAGCGCGAGGAAGAGCTCAGAGCAGGCGCGCGAGGCACGCTTGGCGGCGCGGGTGCGGTCGTTGGCGCGCGAGCATGACAGCCGGAGCACTTCGAGAGGCGAAACCGCCGCAGGCGGCGAAACCGCCGCAGGCGGCGAACCCGCCGCCGGCGGTGACATCGCCGCAGGAGCCAAAGCCATCGCTGGCGCTGCCTCGCGGGGCGAGCACGCTGGTGGAGCGGCAGCAGCGGCGGCAGCAGCAGCAGCAGGAGCGGCAGGAGAGCGCGCCGCTGGAGCTCGAGCCTGTTGGGCCGCAGGGGCCGATCGCGCCGTGGCCGGGCCGGCGAGGAGCAAGCCAAGGTCGTCGTTGCTGTCGCTGCTTGCGTCGCTGTCGCTGGAGCTGTCAGACGCGCTGGGGGCGAGGCGAGCATGCCCTGTGGCCGCCGCCGCACTCGGGGCCACCCCGCCAGGCCCTCCCCCCATCAGCAGCGAGTCAAGCTGGTCGTCGTCATCCTCCTCGCTGGAAGAGCCGCTGCTTGCAGAGGTGTTGGATACAGCAGGAGCAATCGCAGCATCAGGGCCAGCACCAGCAGCATCAGCGTCAGCACCAGCAGCATCAGGGTCAGCACCAGCAGCATCAGGGTCAGCACCAGCAGCATCAGGGTCAGCACCAGCAGCATCAGGGTCAGCACCAGCAGCATCAGGGTCAGCACCAGCAGCATCAGGGCCAGCACCAGCAGCATCAGGGCCAGCACCAGCAGCAACGTCAGCGCCGCCAGCGACAGAGGCCTGCGGCTTGCCCGGGCTCGTACCAGCAGCGGCGGCGGCAGGGCCAGCCGTGCCGGCAGACTCTCGACCCGCCAGGGCGGCCGGACCCCAGGTCGGCGCAGGCGGCGCCGCCACCGCGCCTGGCTGTGCCGCAGAGCTGGCCGGAACGAGAGGGGCCCAGTCAGCTGATGCGGCCGGCACCGGAGCGCCCACCGCGGCACGCAGCAGCCGGTGGACCATCACGTCGGCGTAGCGGCGGATCGGGCTGGTGAAGTGGGTGTAGAACCTGAGGCCGAGCCCGTAGTGGGCGAAGGGGGTGGAGACCCCGGGCACGAAGATACCCTCCGCCAAGGGCGATTGCGATCCCGGGGCGGGGAGGGCAGCGGTCCCGGCGGATGCCGCGGCTGCGGCTGCGGCCGCCGCAGCGCCAGCACCCGCGCCTGCTTGCTCCTGGGGGGGCGGCAGCGCGAACAAGGCGGCAGCTGCGGCGGCCACGGCCGCCGCGCTGGACAGCGGCATTCCCCTCGCGATGGCGCCGCCAACGCCGTGGGTGCCTGCCTGCGCAGCGTCGGGCTCTGCCGCACCGGGCTCTGCCGCGTCGGGCTCTGCCCTTGCCTCGTCGTCCGCGTCGCCGGCCACCACGTACTCGGCCTCTTCCATGGCGCGCGTGGCGAGCGAGGAGAGCCAGCGGCGGGTGGCCGGCGAGACGAGCGCGGAGGCAGTGCCGTCCGCCAGCCGGGCCAGCGAGGCGCCGAGCGAAGCGTTGCTGGTGGTGTCGACTGGCACGCCGGCCGCCGCTGCCGCCGCCTGCAGCTCGGCGAACCTGGCGCCGCGAGCGGGCCTGTGCCGGCGGAGGAGGGCGATGCGGGGGAATGCCACCAGCGTGCGCATGGCTGCTGTGGCGTTGGCCAGCACCATGAGCTCGGCGATGGCGGTGTGCATCTCGTGAGCGCCATCGTCCCCGCTCTCCAGGGAGAGGCCAGCGCTCCCGGCCGTGCTGCTGTTCCCTCCGGCGACAGCAGAGGCAGCAGCAGAAGCGTTTCCCGCAGCGCCTGCGCCCGCAGCGCCTGCGCCGCCGGTGCGAAGTCTGGTTTCCCGCTGAGCAACGCCGCCGGGCCCGCCCGTAAGGCCCCTTCTGGGCCTGGCGCCAGCGGGCACGGCGGCTGCCGGCCCGTCCATGACGCTGGCGGACCCGGACACGGCGGTTTCGGGCGACGCGGGCGCTGTCGCCTCCCATGACTCAGCGAGGGCGGCGCTTCCGGCAGCGCTGGCGCCTCCGGCACTCGGCAGCGCGTCGCCCGCGGCGCCGGCGCCGGCACCGGCGTCCAGCAACGCGTCTGTGGTGATGCACACGCCGCTGAAGGGAGCGGCTTGCTCGACCGCGCCCGCCGCCTTGGCCGCTGATGCGGGGGGCAGCGTCACGTCAGGCCGGGCGTTGAGAGCGCGCGCAGAGCTCTGCCGAGCGACGCTGGCCGGCGAAGCGCCGTGTTGACTCAGCCAGCTAGGGCCGCCTAGGGCGGGGTCGGTGCCCTCGCCGGCGTGGACAGGCAGGTGGTGAGCGCTGGCGTCCATATCGTCGTCTGCGTTGCAGTTGGAGGAACGGGAGGAGGACACACGGGCGAGCGCCTCGAGCACGGGGCCGAGGCCGGCCACGGTGCTGCGGTGGCTGCTGCGGGCGCGGGAGTGGCGGCGGCCGGCCACAGACGTTCCGGACCTGCTCTGGGGGAGCGAGTTTGCTGCCGTGGTGTGGGTGAGGTTGGTCGCGGTGACGGCCGAGTCGGTGTCAGCGATGGATCCACCGCCAGCGCCAGCCGCGTCGTCCCCGTCCCCGTCGTCCTCGTCCTCGTCCTCATCGTCATCGCTGGAAGAGCCTGCCAGAGCGGCGGCGCGCCCCCGCCGCCTGCCTCCTCCCCTGCGCCCAACCTCGCCAGGCCCGCCCGCCTCCGCGTCCGGCTCCTCCTCGCCCTCGCTCTCGTTGGCCAGGGACGCCCCTCTCCGCAAGCGACCCGCCATGCGAAACCGCAGTTCGGTGCTCTCGAACTCCACGCTGCCGCCCAGGCCGCGCTCGCGGCGCAGCCAACGCGCGACCGCAGCCATGAGCACCAGCGGCGCGCGCAGGGCCGCCTGCTCTGCTGGGTGCACCGCCCATCCGCACTCGCCGCCCTGGGGCGGGTCAGTGTACCGAAGGCCGGGCACAAGGCTTGCGCCGTCTGGGCAGCCCGCCGCCGCCACAGCGGACGCCGCGTCCGCCACGGATGACGTGGCACCGGCCGTGGTCCACCACTGCTCGCCGTCCGGTCGGTGCCGGCGGGCGGTCGATTCCTCGCCCCTGCCCCCGCCGGCAGGCAGCCCTCCCGCCAGCCGCATCGCCTGCGCGTACGTCAGGGCGTGGGATGACCGCACGACCGAAGGCCCCGCCCACACCTGGCCCGGCACCACGGCCAGCACCGGGCCGGCAGAGCCACTTCCCGCCTGCATGGCCTCCCACAGGCCTGCCGCCGTGTCGGCCGCCAGACCAGTTCCGGCTTCGTTGCAGGGCAGGGCCCCGGCCTCGCATGCAGCCACGGCCCGGCGCGCCCGCGCCGACAGCCCGCCCGGGGCCGCTCCCGCCCCCTGCGCGCCTGCGGAGCCAGCCGACGACGGCGGCGCGCCCCACGTCCACCCCCGCACCTGAAGCCCCCACAGGATGCTGAGCGCGAAGCGGGGGGCCCGCGCACGCAGCGAGCAGGCCACCTCACAGAGCGCCGAGGGCAGCATGTCCAGCCGCCGGTCGGGCAGGTACACCGTGGTGCCGCGGGTGCGCGCCTCTCTGTCCAGGGCAGAGCCAGCGGGAACGAAGTGGGACACGTCAGCGATGTGCACCCCCACAAGCAGGCGGGAGGTAGAGCCGCCACCGGGGGCGGCCAGCGTGGCCAGGGTCAGCGCGTCGTCGATATCGCGGCAGCCCGGCGGGTCCACGGAGAGCACCGGCACAGCGGCGCGGAGGTCCAGCCGGCCGTCCGGCCTGGCCGGGCAGCGGGTGCCCACAGCGGCCAGCATGGGGGGCAGGGGCTGCGGCAGGCCGAGGCCAAGGCCAGCCCCGTCGCCTGCGGGGCGCGCGGCCGGGGCCGAGGGCGGCGCCTCTGGGAGCCGCCAGCCCCCGTCACGGTCCAGCGTGGGCAGGTCCCTCCGCTGAGACGGGGCAAAGGGCCTGGCGTGCGCCTCGATGCCCGCCGATATGAGGGCACACTTCACTTCCGTTTCCAGCCTGCCTGCCTTGCCCAGGCTGCGGATGACGTCAGCAGAGGGGTGGCGGGCCGCTGCGGGCCAGGCTGCCACGTGCAGCAGGAGGCGTCTGCCCTCGAACCGGCGCGCGGCGACGGGGTCGGATGGCCGGGCGACCCTGAACGCCGGAAAGCGCTTGTCGATGGGCACTGCGAGCGCGAAGCCGCGCTTGCCTGGCTGTGCGCCGAGGCCCACGTCGTCGTCGCTCCCCGAGTCGCTCATTTGCGCGAGAAGCGCGTCGCTCTCCGCCTCAGCGCCGTCTGGCGCTGGCGGCGCGCGCGAGGGAGACACGGTCAGCAGGCCATCGTGCGCGCCGGCAGCAGTAGCTGCGGCGCCAGCGGCGCTGGCGGGGTCGTTGGTTTGGCTCGCAGGCTTCCGTCGAGCTGGCAGCACCGTGGCGACCACCTGCGCGGTCGCGCGCACAGCCACCCGCACCACAGCGGCGGCAACGCCCCTGCTCCCCTCGGCAGGCCGCAACACCGCCACAACCTGGTCCCCAGGCAGAGCCCTGTTTCGCCAGGCCATGCGAGGCACCGCCACGTCCACGTAGGCCCCGCCTGGCCCCGGGCGAACGCCCGGGAAGCCTGCAGAGCCGAGCACGGCGTCGAGGCGCAGCCCCGCGCGGCGGAGGACTGCGGCCAGCCGAGCGCGCTCCCCGGCAGAGCCGCACGCGATGCGCACCCAGACGCCCGCGCCTCCAGTGGGGAGCGCCGCGGCCTGGAGCGGAGACGCGTCGTCGGCGTCCGCGGCGTCGTCCTCGTCGTCAGACATCCACGCTGCCGCTCCACCGGCCTCTCCACCGGCACCGGCACCGGCCGCGCCCCCGCGCCTCTTGCGCCCTGCCATCCACGAGGAGTCCACCACCAGCCTGCCCCTCGTCGCGGCGCCCGTCTGCACGGCTTCCGCCGCGGGCCCCTCCGCCCAGTGGGGCCGGAACAGCTGTCCTGGCCGTCTCACCGGCAGAGCCACAAGGCCGGGGCCGGCGGGTCGCGCTTGCGAGGCCACTGCTGGGTCCGTTGCGGGCTCAGACGCGCTCGCTGTGGCGAGGCTTCGTGCGGCGCGGAGCTGCCGTTTGACTCGCCGGGACTCGAGGGAGCGGGCGAGCGACACCGCGTCGCTCGGCGAGATGCCTGGGCTGAGGTAACCTGCAGCGCTCAGGCGGCCGACCAGTGCCGCCAGCTCCAGCGGCGTCACGGCGAACAAGCGGGCCGACGCCGGTGGCAGAGCCACTTCCGCGGCAGAGCTCTTACCCTCCGACTGCTCGTCCGACGGCCGGTCCGTGAGGGCGTGGCGGTCGGAGCCAGACGAGGACACGCCCAGAAGCGACGCGGAGGACTCGCTTGCATAGGCGTCGATGCCGGTGCCGGCCGCGCGGGCGGAGCTGGCGGCGGTTGTGCCTGAGCAGGAGGTGAACGCGCCGCCAGCGGCGCCGCTCTCGCTGTCGCCGCGGCGGAGGGTGTCGCGGGCCCAGGCAGCGGCGGCGTCGCACGCCGCCAGCTTAGCGCCCTCTGGCATCCCCGGCCCTGCCGCCGCCAGCGTGAGGCGTCGACCGAGCTCCGTCGACACCCCGCCCACGCGCCGGTCGGGCGTCACCACGAGCACCAGGGGGGCGGCACGGCTGTCGCTGGCTGCCACCAGGGCAGCGGCGCAGAGGTCCGCGGAGTCTTTCGCCAGCGGCCACGCGCCGTGGCCGGCTGCCAGTTCGAGGCCAAGGCCGCGGGCAGCGCTGCTGTCAGCCGACCCGAGGGCGGGCGGCTCGCGGACGAGCGGGTCCTTCGCTTCGTCTGCGCTGCTGGGTGCTGCAGCGGCAGCAGCGGCGGCGGCGGCGGCGGCTGGAGGGGCGGCGCGACGAAGCAACGCCTCGCAGGCCGGCACGACGGCGGCGACTGCGGCCGAGTCAGCTGCCCCTGGCAGCGGCAGGGCAGGCGTCGCCGCGGCCGCGAGGAGGTCTGCCACTGCGCGAGAGCGCGTGACGGTGTCGCGGCCAGCCTTGACCACGGCGAGGGAGGAGGCGCAAACTGCCAAGCGTCCCGGCAGCGCCCCCGGCCCCATCGCCTCCAGCAGGGCGTGAAAGTAGGTGAGGGTTTGGGAGCAGGGCACCAGGAGGCAGCCGCCGGGGCGGCCGGTCCACGCCTCCTCCGCGCGCTCGGCCGGCGCCAAGGCGCCGTCCGAGCCGCTCACGTCATGGCTTTGGCCTGGCGCACTGGGCACCAGGCGGACGGGGGCCACAGGCACCCCTGCCCGTGCATAGGCCTCTTTGGCGCGGCAGGCCCCGGACATTCCCATGGTAACGCCGCTCTTGAGACCCGCGTTGAGGCCGGAGCGCACCTTGCCGTACGCAAAACGACGAGCCCGCCCCAGGCCAGAAACCCCGCCAGCTGACGGTGCCCAGGTTGCGGGGACGCGCCTCAGATGGATGTGCGACGCGTCCTCGTGGGCTGCGCGCGTGGGGGGCTCCTCAGGCGCGGGCGTCGGGCTGGCCGCGTCGGCGGCCGAGACCGAAAATGCTGTCGACGGCTCGAGCAGCTCAGGCTTTGCGCCCGTCCAAGCCCTGCGCGCAGGGGGGGACGCCGCCAAGATTGGTATGGGAGTCGGCGCTGCCTTGCCCCGGGCCCGGCCCCACGCCGCCCCAGGCCCGCGCGCTATGATGGGCGCTTGGCCCTGGTGCGCCTGGCCAGCGGCAGCAGGAGCTTCCATGTTGTAGTTTTTTCTCGATGCGCAACTGCTCGACCCGCCCAACCCCGCCCCACGAGCCTCGAGGGTCGAAAGGCTTCGCTAGTCTGTCGCCGGGGAGGGGGGAGGAGTCTGCAAAGCCGGTGTGGCGCCCAAAGCGGCACGCCGCCGCGGCAGGCTCGGCCGTTCGGGGCGGCGGCCATGTTGAATGGGAGGCAAATACCGGTTTTGAAAGTCAGATTTTTCAGAGACCATGCCCGCAGCTGTCCCAGGCAAGCCGGGCTTGGCCCGGCGCCTCACTTCGCGCACCAATCGCAGAGGCGGCCCTGCTCGGCACGCGGGCGCAGCTCCGCGGGAGGGGCGCGCCATGAGTGACGGGCATCGCGCGTCCAGCGGTGCGACCGCTGCTCGAGCGGAGAGTGGCAGTCATGGTGACGGAGGCCGAAGCACGCGCGGCACGCGCAAAGCAAACGATTGGGGGAAGAACGCACGTGCAAGTGCAGACGGAAACGCACACACGCAAGCCACCGCTGCCCCGGCAGCCGGGCCGCTTCCCATCACTTGTTGCGACGCACCCTGCGGCCCTCGTCGACCTCGACCAGCTCGTCGCGCCGCTTCATCGTGCTCAGCACCCAGCGGAACACGTTGGTGTCCGGGTTGGCGATTGACTTGCGCAGGCGCTCCAGGGCCATGGGCTCGGAGCCGAGCGGGAGGGCGCGCTGGATTGCGGCCTCAACGTCGCGCGCCTTGCGCTGCAGGTGCGCCGGCAGGCCGCCCTCGGCCGACACCACGCCCGACTTGGCCGCCGCGAGGGTGGACTGGCGGAAGAGCCGGATCGCCTCGTCGGCGTGGTCCACCGTGGCGTGCGTGGCCAGCTCGCTCTTGGCAACGGCCTCGCTCACCCGCACCAGCGCCTCGAGCTGGCGCACCGTGATTGGCACCACCGACGCCGCCTCGTGGCCCTCCGCGCGCGCGGCGGCGCGCTGGTGCGAGTTCCCCGCGTCCACCGCCGACGCCGCGGCCGCTGTCTTGAGTGCCCTCTGCTCCCGGCGCATCTGCACGTAAAATTCCCGAAGGCGGTCCATTGCCTCTGCAGACAGCCTGGGCGCCACGCGCGACTTGGCAAAGGCGATGAACCGCCGCATGCGGTGCAGGCCCATTTCGCCGTCGCTCTCCTCCTCGGCCGCGCCGCCGCCCACCCCGGCCTCCTCGTCCGCGGCCGCGGCCGCAGCGTTGATATGGATCCGCATCACGTGCCTCGCAATGTCCTCGTCGCGCTTCGCGTCCCTCACGTCCCGCACGATGAAGATGAGGTCGAAACGGCTCAGAATCGTCGGCATGAAGTCGATGTTCTCCGCCGCGGACATGCTGTCGTCGTAACGCCCGAACACGGGGTTTGCGGCCGCGAGCACGGCCGTGCGAGAGTTCAGCACCGTCGTGATCCCGGCCTTGGCCACGGAGATTGTCTGCTGCTCCATCGCCTCGTGAATGGCCACGCGGTCCTCCTCCCGCATCTTGTCAAACTCGTCGATGCACACCACGCCGCCGTCGCCCAGCACCATGGCGCCACCCTCCAGGTAGAACTCCCCGCGCTGGTCGCGCACAACTGCGGCATCAAGTGCGGGTTAGGCGCGTGCAGGAGCAACAGCAAGCGCAAAAACGTCACAAAACCCAAACGCATTCCAGGCGCGTCGGCAGCGCAGGGGGGGGGGGGGGGCAAGACAGCCGGGCGTGCGGGCGAGCACCGCGGCGGCCTGGGCTGGCTGTGGCCGGCAGCTGCATGCGGCCGCTGTGCAGCAGCGCGGCAAGCGCGGCCCGCGCTCACCCGACGCCGTGAGACCCGCAGCGGAGGAGCCCTTGCCCGAGGTGTATACGCCCACGGGTGCGACCCGCTCGACGAACTTGAGGAACTGGCTCTTCGCGGTGGAGGGATCGCCCAGCATGAGCACGTTGATGTCGCCGCGGAGGCGCGTGCCGTCCGGCAGCAGCTTGCGGGATCCGCCCATTAGGAGGCAGAGGACTGCCTTCTTGATGTCGTTCGTGTACTCGCCGCTGATGGCCGGCGCCACCGACGGCCAGAGGCGGTCGTACAGGCCCGGCTCCGCGGCCATGGCTCGCAGCTCCTCCTCCTCCTCGGCGCTGAAGGCGGGGGCGCCGCGGGTGCCGCTGTCGTCCTCCTGAAGCAACCCCACGGCCCGCACGTAGGGGGTGCGCACCGCCTGCGAGGAGCCCCTGGACGCCTGCGAGGGGTGGGGCAGACTCGTGCGGGGGCGGGGCAGATTTGAGGGGGGGGGGCAGACTCGTGCGGGGGCGGGGCAGATTTGAGGGGGGGGGCGGGGCAGATTTGTGCGAGGGGGCGGGGCAGATTTGAGGGGGGGGGGCGGGGCAGACTTGTGCGAGGGGGGGGGGGCACGGACGGGCGCGCTGCCTGGGGGCGGGAGAGCAGCGCAGCCGGGCGCTGGCAGGCGGCTGCGCAGGGCGCATCCCTGCCGGGGCCCAGCGACGGGGGCGCCTCTCACTCTTGGCGCCTTGGCGGTGAAGATGGAGGCGACTCCCACGATGCGCACGCGGGCGCCCGGGGCCACACGGTCGACGAGGGACTGCTCTGCCGCCACGATGACGTGCCTGGGCATCTCGCCCGTGGGCACGTCCTCAGGCGCCTCCTGCAGCTTGAGCGTCTGCGCGTCGGTGTAGGCAGAGTGGTCGGGCACCACGACGAAGGGGTCCAGCGGGCAGGGCTGGTCGCCGGGGGCGCCGTCGCCATCGCCAGCGTCGGCACGACTGCGGGTGGGTGGGGCAAACGCAAACACAAGCGGCCCGAGAGCAGAGAGCAGACGTAGCCGTGGGAGCGACGGGGGTGCGCGCGCGCGCACGCAAAGAGGGCGCCCACTGGCGGCTGGGCGTCCTGCCGCAGACTCACAGGGCGTTGCAGCGCCTGGGGATGCTGAAGCCTCCGAACGCGGGCGACACCGGCGCGAAAATGCGCGAGCCGCAATTGCGGCAGCGCAGCGCGACGCGGGTGGCCTTGGGGGCAGTGCGGCTGGCGTTGACAACAATGCCAGGCACGACAACCAGCTTGTTCATGTGCGCCGCCGTGATGGAGCGGATGCGCGTGGGCGCCATGTCCGACACCAGCGAGAGCTGGAAGTCAGGAGCCGCGTCCGACGACGCAGCGACGGCGGAGGCAACGTCGGGGTCGGCGTCCTCGCCCGAGGCGGGCAAGCCCTCGCCAATCAGCTCCTTGAGCGTGTCCTTGATTGAGCTCTCAAACTGCGCAGAGAAGCACGCGGAGAGGCCAGCGCGTTTGATCAATCAGAAGCGGTGCTAGCCTTGTCACTTGAGGTGGGCCTTTCTCGGGCCGCAGCCAGGCGCGGGGAGCGAGGCGGGCGCGCTCGCCGCCGGCGGGTGCGAGTCGGTGGGCGACTGCTCACCACAGGAATATAGTCATTCGGCGCGTCGCGGATCAGGTCGTGCAGCTGCTTGGAGTACGACGACAGGTGACGCATGTCCACTTGAAGCCATGGCTCCGCTCGCCGGTACTGCCGGATGAGCTGCTCGCTGCGAGGGCGCGGGGGCGAGACAGCAACTCAGGCGGCGAAGGCCTTTTTTTGCCAGGACCTTGCCAGCGGAACTCGCGCGCCCCCGCCGCGACAGCACCCACGCGGGCCGCGCTGCAGGCGGACCAGTTCTGGTTGCAGGCACCCTGTGCCGGTCCACGCTGGGCCCTGCTGCGGCGCTCACCGGTACAGGAAGAACTCCCCCTCGCGGAAGCCACGCACAAAGGCGCGGAACTCGCGGCGAGCGACAGTGAGGCTGTCCCGCGACGAGAGGTCGCGGGACGAGCCGAGCCGCTGGCTCGAAAACGAGATGGACCCGGTGTCCCACTCCGACATGGCGCCCAGGGTGGGAGCGCGCCGCATGCGATGCTCCCGTTTGGGGCAGCTGCAGAGCTTCCGTCGCCGGGCGATGAGTGCAGGCGCAAGCCCGCAGTTGCGCCCAGGCCGCCCCGCAAACGCCCGGCCAAGAGCACCAGCCACCCACAAACGCGCGCACCAGCAAACCGACACACAGCAGTCTGGGAGGAGCACGATTTGCCTCGCCGCTGGCGGCTGTGCGTGGCAATGCGGATTTCGAACCGCGCGCAAGTCTGGGCAGCTCGAGCAGCGCACTCCCGCACACATCCACAATCACGCACGCAGACGCGCCCGGGCACGACTCAGGGGCAACCGGGTCAGCGGCGGGGCACGGAGGCATGCCACTCGGCGTCCACGTCGGGGTCCTCGCCGGCGCCCTGCTGCGGGCGCGCGCTTTCAGCCTCCATCTTGTTGAGCCACTCCTCGGGAATCGGGTTCTCGACTACCCACTGCGAAATGGGGTCCTCGTCGTTGCCCGCGCGCCCCGCCCCGCCCCTGATGGCGCCGTGGAGGCCCTTGCGCGGGGCCTTGGCGGCAGCGAGCTCGCGCTGCTCTGCCCGGTGACGCCGCGCTCCCGCGGCCAGCGCCACCTCGACGCTGCTGCGCATCCTGGCGGCCGCCTCCTCGTCCTCCCCGTCCTCCTCGTCCTCGGCTGCAGCGGCAGCAAGGCCTGCAAAGTCGGGCCCGAGCGCCTCCCGAAGCGAGGCCAGCTCCTCCGCGGTGAGCGGCTCCATCGTGTCGGCATCCACCGCGTCAAACGCACCGTCGCTGTCGTCTGACACGCCGGCCCCCGCGCGGAACCCCTCCGCCCCGTCCTCCTCCTCCTCGTCGCTGGGCTCTTCCGCGCCTGCCAGGGACCCGCCGGGGCCATACCGCTTCTCCAGCGCGTATGCCTCCCGCGCGAGCGGCGACATCACATTCACCACCACCTCGCCGCAGTCGACCACCATCCAGTCGTCCCCCTCCCGCCCCTCCACGCCCCAGTCCCCCATGTCCGCGGGGGGCTTGAGCCGCCGCTCGAGCAGGCCCTTGAACACCATGTCTGCAAGCCGCCGCATGTGGCCGGCACTGCGCCCCGAGCACACCACCAGCCACGACACGCTGTCCACCCGGCCCCGCACGTCGATCGCCACCGGGTCGATGGCGCGCTCGTCCCTCAGGGCCGCCACCACCTCCCCCGCGCCAATCGGCTTGCCGCGAGTGGGCTCCAGGCCCCGGGACCGCGCCTCCGCCTGGGGCGGCTCGAAGGCCGCGTAGCTGTCTGCCGGGTAGTTGCAGGGCGCGTCCACGCCGTGGTACATGCGAGCAAGGGCGTCGTGGGCGTGCGCCGCTGCCTCGGCAGAGTCGAACTGCCCGCCCGTTGCCTGCGCCGCCCGCCCAGTGTCGCCGTCGACGCGCGGCAAGTCCACCACCGCCTCGTACAGACCAGAGTCGCGGTCGAACAGCACGCCGATGAGCCCCTCGACTGGCTGCACCGGGTGCAAGGCCGCTGCCCGCTTCCGCGCAGACTTGCTCGTCTGCGCCGCGTTGGCCTCCTCCATGCCCACAAGCCCCGCCTTGGCCGTGTGGTACGCGTCGTGCGCCTCCTGGGCGGAGTCAAACGTGCCTGCGAGCGTCGAGTGGCGAGCGCAGGCGCGCAAAGACGGGTGGCATGCGGACACAGCGTCGCACTGCCGCTTTGCCACGCTCCGAGTTGCGGTGGCCGCTGCGCCACTCACCCAAGTGGTGCCGCACGCCATTCACCATCACAGACGAGCGCCACTTCTTGGTGCGCTTGTCAAAGTGCGCGCCGCGCAGCTTGGGAGTCCCGGCCGAGGTGGACATGCGCATCGCATTCACCAAAGGGGCTCGAGCGCCACCGGCGAGCCCGCACGCCGCGCGGGGGGTCATCATGCGCAGCATGGCTGCAGCCAGCTGTTGCCTCGGGTGCCATTGGGCGCGGCGGCATGCCGCGTTGCCGTCGCGCTTCGGCCCTGGCAGAGCTCAGCTTGCGAGAATCGATTGTGGGCGCATGAAATGCTGTTGCGCCGCGTCTTCCCGAAGGATTCGCTGGGTCATACAAGCCGCACTCGCTGCAAGCCAATCGCGAACGGCCACCCGCAGTCCGGCGCGCGCTGCAAGGGCCCGTGCCGAAGGGCGCGGGCGCGAGTGCGTGTGCGCGCAAGCTCGCCGCGGCTGCTGCGACGACTGGCATGACGGCCGCGAGCCGCGGCAGCAGCGGCTCACGAGAGGCCGGGGATGGATGGGAGGAAGGACGGCGTGGTCGCGAAGCTCTTCTTCTTGTGGCCCTTGCCGCCTGCGTTGATGGTGTGGCCGCTGACCAGCTTGCGAACCTGGGCGCAGCCGCGCGCGCTCCTGACCTCCTCCACGAAGGAGGCCCCGCGCAGGCGCTGCGCGGCGCTGTCGGCCTCGGCCGTGGCGGCGGCCACGGCGGCGGCCGCCGACTCCGCGACCGCCTCGCCCGCGTGGGCCACTGAGCCCGGGGCGGCGCCCGCACGCACGCCAGCCATGGCCGTTGCCGCTGCGGCGCCCCTGACGCGCGCAGCCGCTGCCACGGGCCCCAGGAGCGCCCGGGCGACCTCCTCGCCGTCGATGGCCACGCCGGCGCGCGCGGCAGCCTGCCTCGCCGCGTGGGAGGACCCGTGGGCTGGGACGGCCCCCGCTGCGGGCTCGGCGCCCGCCCCAGCTGCGCCACCGCCCGACGCGTCGGGTGCCGGCGACCGCTGCGCCGCCGCCTCGGCCGCGGCGAGCTCGCCGTCCCCGGCCGGGGCCTCCACCGAGTCGAGCGCCGCGAGCATGTCGTGGAGCACCGTGTCGGGGACGGCGGAACCGCCCTCGTAGTCGGGGTGCGCGGCGATGAAGCGGCGCATCCACTGCGCCTCAGTGGGAACCTCGCCGCGCGCCCGCCCCGCCACGAACCGGAGGTAGGACTGCACGCGCTCGCGCGGGGCGCCCTCGCACCCGATGAGATCCAGGTACGCGAAGCAGAGCGGGATCAGGCCAGGCCAGGCGTCGGCCTCGGAGGAGGGGTCCGCGCTCGGGGCGCGCAGCGACTCCTCCCCCATGAGGATGGTCTCCAGGCTGGAGAGCGCCCAGGGGACGCCGGCGGTCACCCCCGAGGTGCCCGACGGGTCCACCGAGTCGGGCGCCGCCCCAGCGCCGGCGCCAGCGCCGGCGCCAGCGCCAGCGCCAGCGCCGCTGACCTTGGTGTCTGGGAGCGTGGACACCCCGCGGCGGAAGTAGAACTGGCCGAAGCGCGCGGCGTTGCGGCGCCTGGCGGTGACCATGTTCGCGTCGACGAGCGAGAGCGGGACGAGGAGGCTGAGGTCGAAGAAGAGGACCACTCGGCTGAACAGCGCAGAGGTCACGGTGAGGGCCGCGTTGGCGAAGTCGGTGGCCTGCGCCTCCATCGTGCGGAGCTCCACGCGCCAGCCGATGGCGTCCGAGTCGGGCGGGGGCGGCTTCCAGCGCATCGAGCGCCAATTGGTGGACTGGATGTTCTCCCAGTGATCCGCCTCCGCTGCGTCGTCCACCGACTCCACGCGCTCGGAGAAGATCACGAGGGGGTCGCGGACGAAGAGGCTGGCGACGTGGGCGGCCAGCGCCTCGTCCAGCCCGCCGGCCACGCACCGCTCGAAGGCGGCGTCGTCGCGGGGCACGGGCAGGTCGGAGAGCGCGGCGGGCGCCTCGGACCGCGGGCTGATGTACGTGTCCACGCTCGAGTAGCGGCTCTTCGGGAGGTGGCGGTGGGCGGCCGCCGTGGAGCCTTGGGCGTCGGGGTGCGTCGCCCACAGCGGGGCCGCGCGCAGCTTGGCGCACGGGGAGGCCGGCTCACCGGGGGCAGAGCCAGACCCCGCCACCGACGGGTCGAACGCGGGGGCGGCGAGGCAGGCAGCGCGGGCCGCGGCGGCAGCGCCAGCCACGAGCGACGCCGCGTCCGGGTCGTCCGACGCGGCCACCGCGCCGGCAGCGCCCTTGAGCTGCGAGGCGCCGGCAGCCTCCTCGGCACGTGCGCTCGCCGCGGCGGCGGCTGCCACGGCCACCGCGACCTTGTCGCTGGCAACGGTGCCCGCGGCGGCGGAGCCCGAGAGCATGCCCGCGCCGCAGCCCGCCACGCCGCGCTCCTCCGGGGTGCGGCAGTCCACCGCGTCGCAGATGATACCCCACCTGGTGTCGGTGTCGGCGAGGCGGCCGCGCACCACTGGCGTGGCGGCCGAGAGGGCCAGCATGAGCGGCGCGAGCACCGCCAGCGTGTCGTACAGGCGGCGCGACTGGGGCAGGTCCTTGGCCTGGAAGGTCACCTGGAGGCAGCAGCAGCCCATTCCAAAGGCCATGGCGTCCATATGCACGTGGGAAATGGTGGGGGTCCACGGGCAGGGCAGGTCCACCGGCCGGTGCAGCGAGCCGGGCACCACGTCCGCGGCTTTGCTGGGGCGCTGAGCCCGGGGCCCGGCCCCGCTGGCCGCAGAGTCGGTCGCTGGGCCGCCGGCGGCGGCGGCGGCGCCTCTCGCGCGGTCCTCGGCCCAGTCCGCGGTCCGGCTGCATGAGGCGATGAGGTCGTCGATGACGGAGGCCTCCGCGCGGGCCGTCATGTCCTCGACGGGCTCTGCCAGCAGAGCCGCGTCGTCCTCCTCGGACGGCTCCTCGTCAGCGTGCGATGCGGCGGCCGCGGCCGCGGCGGCGGCGGCAGCGGCGGGTGCAGAGGCAGTGCCGCTCGATGCGGCGGCCTTGCTCGCCACCTCGGGTGACTCGCCGCTGTCGAGCAGGGCGGTGGGGCCGAGAGCTGCGACAGAGGCTGCCTGGGCGTCGCGGATGGACGCCTCCAGCGCCGGATCCACTCCCGCGGGCACGCCGCTGTCGCTGCCGCCGAGCAGGGGCACCATCGCGGCCACATGGCCGCCGCGGCGCCGACGGATGTTGGCGGTGAGCGTGCCGAAGCGGGGGTGCGGGCTGATGATTTCGTCCGGGATGTACGGCGAACGCGCGAACCGCCCGCCCACGGGGAGAGCGGGGGTGGTGAACGGCTTTCCAGACTGGCCCAGGGACGGGAACGCGGTGACGGAGGCCGGGATCGTGCCGGGGGGCAGGGCGGCGCGCATGCGCAAGCGGCGCGTGGCCATCGACACCTCGACCAGCAGCAAGTCCGAGGTGCGGTCCCCGTACGGGCGCCCGGGCGTGGCCTCCACCATCCAGCGTCCATACTCGGGGTGCCATGCCGTCGGAACGGGACTGCGGTGGCACAGGACGACGCGGTGCGCTAGCTAAGCGCGTCGGCAGCGGCGCGACAGACACGAGCCCGTGAGTGGCGCGCGCGTTCAGCCGCAAGGGGCGAGCTTGCGAGGTGGGCCTTGGCGCATGGCGAGCTTGCACAGGCGCGAGCCCCCGCGCGGGGCCCGCCCGCGCGCGGCCGGCCCCGCTTGAGCTGGCGGCGGCGTTCAGCTGGGGTTTTCCCTTCGCGTCACGGGGCGGAAAACGTCCGCGATGCTCACAACTTGCCGCGGCGCTCCTCTGCCTCCAGACGCTCCAGCACCGCCGGCGCGATGAGGTGGACAGTAGCCCTGCGGTCCTTGCCCTCCCCTTCGAAGCGGATCAGGTGGAACTCGACCTCGTCACCCCACTTGAGTCCGTCTGCCGACCGATCCCGCTCTCGCCGAAACACGTGGAGAAGCTGCTCGATGCCATGTTCGCGAACTGCGAGTTGCAACACGAGAACCAGGACGGCGCTGTCAGGCAGGGCCGGCACGGGAGGCAGCCAGGCTCGCGGAGAGGCGCGAGCGGATTGCTCCCGGCAGGAACAGCCGGATGAGGTGGCCCGTCAGCGTGAGTCCCGCCCGGCAATGGAGCGCTGGGGCGGAACGGCCCCCCCTGCCAGGACCAGAACCCCTGTACTATCCGCTTTGGCGCCATGGATTAGGGATGGGCTTGCTCGTGCCGGTGCTGTCAATGCAGGAATCTTACCGTACTTGCTGTGCTTGAGGCTCTGGTTCCAGGGCAGCGGCGTGCCCGCCTTGAGGAAGCCCATCGGCTTTAACTTGCAGCGAAAGAACGAGGACGCCGCGCGGTGCTGCGAGTGCGGGCGGGAGAGCACGCAGCCGCGGAACCGAACCTGGTGCCCGCGAGTGCCGTTTTCGACACTTGCGCCTCAGCGATGAGGCACTTGCCGCGACGGTGCTCTGCCTTCCTCGCCCGGTCCTGGAGAGGCAGGGGCAAGGCGGCCACACGACCGCGCGCGCGCGTGTGTGGACACACACACACGCGCGCGCGCACGCACGCTGGCGCATACATGGCGTTGCAGACCTGCTCGCTGCAGCCGAGCTCTCGTCAATGCGATTGCACACGCGTACTGGGACGAAAACAATGTGCCCCTGGCAGATTGCCCCGGCTGCTGGCCTCACCCCCCCCCCCGGGCTGCGAGGGCCGCGCTGCTCTGCGGGGATTCGGCCAAGTGCGGTGGGCCAGGCCTCGGCGGCCGCTGCTCCGGCCGCTCAAAGCCCGGCGGTTGCTGATGGAGCCTTTGGTTGGCAGCGGTCGCGTGCAGAGCCGCCACGAAGCACGAGGTTGCTTGCGCGCCCAGGCCAAAACGCGCCCGCAACGGCCCCCCACGGCCGCACTCGCCGCGAGCAGCGTCCCAAGGCGACATGGCTGCGGCAGCTGGCGCCACCGGGGGCGACAAGATGCGGCTGATGCCGAACATTCTGGTCACTGGCACGCCGGGCACTGGCAAGAGCACGCTCGCTGCCGAGCTGGTGGTGAGCAGCACGGCACCCCGAACCGCGCAGTACCTCTCTGGCTGGTGGCGGCGCGCCCCGTCGTGCGTGGCTCAGCTGCGGCCCTGGGGGCTGGACAGCCTGCGAAAGCGCGACCGCGCGCCCTGTGCGCACCTTGCTTGCCTGCCCTTCCGTCGCCTGTGTGCCCACAGAGCCGCCTCAACAAGGCCTCGGGATCGGCGTGGACGCACATTCCCGTGTCAGACCTTGTTCGCGAGAAGGGCTACCACGGGGGCCGTGACGAGGCGTTTGACACGCTGGTGCTGGACGACGACGGCGAGGACAGGCTGCTCGATGACTTGGAGGAGCAGCTCGCCCCCGGAGCGCGCGTGGTGGAGTTCCACGCAACGGAGCTCTTCCCCGAGCGGTGGTTCGACCTGGTTCTGGTCCTGCGCTGCGCCGAGACGAGCGTACTCTACGACCGGCTCGTGCGCCGGGGCTACTCGGAGCTGAAGCTTCAGGAGAACGCCAGCGCGGAGATCATGGGCGTGTGCGCCGACGAGGCCAAGGCGTCCTACGAGGCGGCCGCCGTGGTGGAGCTCCCGTCCGTCACCGCAGCGGACCTCGAGTCCAACGTCGGTCGGGCCGTTGCATGGGTGGCGCACTGGCGCGCGGAGCACCCGCACGGCGTGCCCGTCGGCGGGGCGGAGCCGGCGGAGAGCAGCTCCTCCGCGTCCGCAGCCGCGCCTGAGGCGGCTCCCGCCGCCTCCTCCGGATCTGCCTTTGCGATGGCCGCTGCGTCGCTCACCGGCTCCCCCGGCCACTGATGCGCGGGCGATTGGTACACGGCGTGTCCCGTGACCTGCGGCTCATGCGTTGGCTGTGCCCTCCTGCCCCCTGCCCCTCCTCGTGCGTGAGACCGACCGAATGCGTGTGAGTGTGTGAGTGCGTGTGTCAGAACGCGAGAGACCGCGCCGCCTGGGTGGCCCGGCAGCCGGCAACAAACTGGCGGCAGCGCGCTCCGACATTTGGCCCGTGCAGAAGCGACTGGGTTGGGCGCTGCGGCGGCGACGGTGCCACGCACTGGTGCGCACATCACCGAGCCAGCCGCCCCTCGCCTCCAAAGGCCCCATGCCGCTTGCCGCCGCACTGCGCGCCTCAGACGTAGCCGGCAGGAGGCAGGCTCAGCCAGTGTGGGAGCCATCCACCGCCACCCCGGCGAGCCGCGCCAGTGCCACCTCGGCAGAGCCGGCCGCCTCGCGCAGGGCTGCCTCGGCCTGCTTGGCGTCGAGCTCGGTGGCGTCCGCCACCAGCGCAATGTCCTCCGCCGAAACCGTCACCGCCGACAGAACCTTGGCGCTGCGAGCGCGTGCGGTGGAAGGACCGG
This sequence comes from Cafeteria roenbergensis, assembly GCA_008330645.1. Taxonomy (NCBI): domain Eukaryota; class Bigyra; order Bicosoecida; family Cafeteriaceae; genus Cafeteria; species Cafeteria roenbergensis. The sequence continues at coordinate 48,130 of VLTN01000014.1, read as the reverse complement.
GCGGGAGGGGTTGCGTGTCAAGCGGGCGGGCACGCGGGCGTGAGTTGCTCCCGGCGGCAGCGGTGCGCGACCACCCGTCTCAGGCGGAAGCCTCCCGCCCTGCCCCCCGTGAGGGGGCCGCATGGAAACTACGGGACGGGGTATGGCCAAAGGGCAAAACCAATCTGCCACACCGGGCACGTACTCGGGACTATGGCGCGAACCGCTGCGGCAGCTCACCGAAGCGACTCGGACTTGGCCTTGTCGGCAAGCTTGGTGTTGAGCGACTGCATGACCTCGTCAATCTTTGCCTTGTCCACTTCGACTCCATCAGCACTGTCGTCCCCTGCCATGGCTGCCATGGCTGCCGCCTCCTTGCCCTGCTCGCCGGTGGGCTTGCGGGGCTCCTCCTCCTCCTGCTCCTCCGCGCCCGCATCCTCCTTGCGCTTGTCGACGCTGTCGCCGGCTCCAGACGCTGCGTCGGCCATGCCCTGATTCTTCCGCGCAACTTGCGGCGGCTAGCGGTGCCGCCTGCAGCGAGGGGCGGCGGCGGCGGGCAAGCGAGGCGCGAGGCTCTGCCAGCGACTGCATCTTTCCTCCTGCAAGCATCACGCGGCTGCCGCGTGCACGAGCAAGCGGAGCGAACCGCCTCGGGTGCACGCGCTGCTCTGGAGGACCCTCTCGCGCTTGCTTTCGCGCACTGCAGTGGCTGCGGGTCGAGTTGGGCCGCATGGTTCGCATCTCCCTGGCGTGCACGGCGGCCGCAGCTCTCGTGGTGCTGTTTCCCGCACTTGGAACCGGCGCAGACCCGGCCGAGCTCGGCTCCGGCGCCCAAGAGGCCATCCGCGAAGCGAGCTCCCCAGGTGGCACAGCTGACGGCGAGCCTGGGGGGACGGGCCCCGTGCTGGGAGCAGTCCACGGTGGACATGCTCCCGTGATCCACCCCGACGCACCCGACGCTGCACAAGTGCCCACAGGAAGCCAGGCGGACTCGGGGCGCGCGCCAAGCGACCTTGCTCCTGATTCGACGGGCTCTGCGGCGGAGGAAGCCCCTGCCTCGCCAGCAGAGGCGATCGCGCCGGCGCAAACCGCTGCGGACGGCCAGCCAGAAGCAGAGCCGGCCGACAGTCAGCCAAACCCCGCCGCCAGCGGCGCCTCCGACGGCCAGCCGGAAGCAGCGCCGGCTGACAGTCAGCCAAACCCCGCCGCCAGCGGCGCCTCCGACGGCCAGCCACTTCCCCGTGACGAGCCACCCACGCAGGAGGCTCCAGCGGCCGCTGCGCCACCGCGTCGCTCCCTCGCGGCGGCCGCACCCAGCGAGCAGTCCCCGCCTGATGCTGCCAGCGTCCCGGCCGCCCCCGTTGCGGAGGAGGAGGAGGCCCCGGCCGCCCCCAGTCCCCAGGAGGTGCCGATCGCTTCACGCGCCAGCGAGGCGCAGGGTGGAGGCCGCGGCCCCGGGGAGGTGCGCGAGGAGGCGGACCCCCCAGCAGCCGACGTCAACCCCGAAGGTGGGCAGAGCAACCGCCAGTCCAGCGACAAGACTGCCCCCCAGCACGACGTGGAGCGCGCCGGCGGGGCAGACGCCGTGTTCCAGCCGTCCAACCTGCTGACGCTGCCGCTGGCCGCGGGCGAGACTGTGTCCTTGTTCGAGGACATCGGGCCTGACCGGGAAGGCTGGGTTGTGCGCGGCGGGTTCGCGGTGGCGACCACTGGGGACGCCACCGCGACGGTGCGGGTGACGGGCTCGTGGGGACAGACCGTCTGGGAGGGGCGCGGTCGGCAAAGCGGCACCTGGGCATTCAAGGCGCAGCGCGGCACATTGGAGGTGCAGATCACGAACAGCAACCCGGGACTGGCCGTGATGACGCTTGGCTGGGTAGTGGGCGGCGACAAGGACAACGCCTTCGCCCAGCAGAGCGACAGAGGCGAGAGCGCCTCTGGCGGCGGCGCGACTGTCGACTTGGAGAGCGGCCCCCGCATATCCGCTCTGATGGATTCGATGACGCGGGCGACGGCGGCAGTGCACGCCTCGATGGACGCCGCGCAGGCGCGCATGCAGACCAACGCCGTGTGGATGCGGCACAACCACCAGAGTGAGTGGATCCGCGACTGCCAGGCGCACGGCGCCGCGCGCCCAGCGCCTGTTGGCAGCGCTCGCATGCGCGGTGCTTTTGCTTTGGGGGGGGCGGGGGCGCTTGCCGCCCAATAGCCCCTGCTCCCCCCCCGCGCTCACCCCGACACCCCCCCCCCCCACCACCACCACCACCACCGCCGCCACCGCCACCGCCACCGCCACCGCCACCGCCACCGCCACCGCCACCGCTTCCGCCCTAAACTCGCGTCCTTGTTGCCGCCCTCCGCCCCGCAGCCGCCGAGTCAACGGCCTGGCGCATCAACGTGTGGAAGGGCACGGAGGCTGTGGCCGTGCTCGCGCTCGCCATCCTGCAGGTCTGGTTCATCACCAGCGTGGCGCGCACATCGCTGGCCTCCTTCGAGGACCCGAGACGCCGCACGCACAAGGTGATGAGCTCGCGGTTCGCGCCCCGGGGCATGGTTTGAGCGAAGGCTCCGGCGCGGTTCCGGCCCAGCCGGGGGCGCGCAGGCGCTGCTTGCGTGTCGAGCGCAGCCTTGCCGTGGGGGATCACGCTCGTCACCCAACAACAGCCTCGATCGGAGTGCAAGCAATGCTGAATCAACACCCAGTCACGCGGTCCAATGATACGGAAGCGGCACGCTGCGCACAGCCCCGCCGCGCCCCACACGCTGGCCAGGTGTGGGGCCTTGCTGCCGAACAGTCACGCCCTGGAGAGGACGCCGCTGATGCGGGCGCGCAGCGCCTGAAACCGCTCCTCCCGAGAGGCCCCCGGCCCCGTGTCCGCCAGCGAGGAGTAGGGCATGCGAGCAGGGGCAGCTCTGCCGATGTCCCGAAGCCGCTCGAGAGCGGGCGAGAGCGGGACGGGCACGGAGGCCGCGCCGCCGGCCCAGCCGGACTCGGGCGTGGGCGCTGCGTCCCAACGCGTCGCCGCACTCTTCGGCAGAGCCGGGGACGGGGCGGGTAGGAATGACCGCGGCTGCGGGACGTGGGCCGAGGAGGAGTCGTAGCTGGCGCGCGCCCAGCCGGTGTGGATGGGGGCGTCGGTGAGCGACTCGGCGTCGCTCGCCCAGTCGGGGTGGGCAGCGCCAGCGTCGACGGCGTCGACGGCGTCGGCAGCGTCGGCAGCGTCGGCAACGGCATCGCGGGTCCAGCGCGGGGCCGCCAGGGGATGGGCACCGGCCGCGTTGCTCCCGCCGGCTGACGCGTTGCTGGAGGGGCTTCGAGGCCTCCGCGGCGCGGAGTCGAACAGCGCGATGGAGGGAAGCGGGGAGAGGCCTGAAGTGCGCGCCCAGGCGACCGACGGGGCGGCGCTGGGAGGGGTGGCGCCGCGCTGGCCGGAGCCGGAGAGGCCTTCACTGTGGCGTCCGGACCGAGTTGCGTACCGGACGGAGGCGGCGGAACGCGTGGCCGCATCCGAGACAGCCGGGCGCGGGGCGAGGGGCGTCGCCAGAGCAGGAGCTGGCACCGCCTGCGAGCGCCCTTCGGCCAGCGCGGCAGGGGAAGGGGGCGCCGTGGCGGTGGCCGCGGCCGCGGCCGCCCGGTCAGTGCGCGCGCCCTTCGACGTGGCACCCTGCGATGGGGCGACGGAGCCCTCAGCTACGGACACTGGAACGGCATCGGCGTCGTCAGCCGCTGGATCGGCAGACTCGTCTGCTTGCGTGGCGGCGTCTGCAGTGGGTCGGATCTGCGTTGCTGCCTCTCGGGTGGAAGGCGCAGCATCCGGCTCTGCCGCCGCGCCGAAGGGCGGCTCTGCCACGGAGAGCGACTGTGGGCGGGTGGGCGTCGCCGCCCCGCCCTGCGCCTCGTCGTCGTGCTCCTCCGCCTCCGCCTCCTCCTCCTCCTCATGCTTCGCCTTCGCCTTTGGCTCCAGCTCTGGCTCTGCCCTGTCCGCCGCCTGTGAAGCGCCTTCTGTCAGGTCCTGGCGGCTGGTGCTGGTGCCAGCGCTGGATCCCAACCTGGCTGGCGTGCGGGCGCGCTCGGGCTCTGCCCAGTGGCGGTCCTGCGCCTGGGCGAGCGCCTCTCCGCCCGGCTCCTGCGCCGCCGTCGGCTGCACATCGGACCGAGGGCTGGCCAGAGGGCGGCGGCCTGAGGCGCCCGAGCTGCGGCGCAGCATCCCCTCGAGGCGCGCCTCCGCTGCGCGCAGCTTGTGCTCGCCCGTCCAGCCGGGGGTGGTCGGAGCAGCAGCAAAAGCAGCAGCAGTGGCAGCGCCGAACGCGGAGGAGGAGGAGGAAGGAGAAGCGTCCCGGGCGGCCGCGGGTGCCTCGGACCACGGCGCGTACACGCTCGCGTCGTCCCACGCAGCATCAAGCGGTGGCTCTGCCGGCGTTGCCTGGGAAGCACGAGTGACTGGCACGGCGGACGCCGCTGCCGGTGTCGGCGCAGCGCCGCGAGCCAGAGCGGCAGAGCAGGCCCCGGCTGCCGGCCCGCGGACCGCGCTCGGAACGGACGAGGCCTCTGCCGTTGGCGCTGCTGATGCAGCTTGCGCCGGTGGTGCTGCTGGTGAAGGCGACGACGACGACGGTGGCGCCAGGGAGGCTGGCGCCGGCAGGCTGGGTGGCGCCGCCCTCGTGACTGCTGGGGCGAGGCGGCGAGGGGCGCTGCTTCCGGCGTCGTTTCCACTGGCGGGGTCTGCACGGGACGAGTGGTGCTGGAAGGACTCTGGCTCTGCCCTTTGTCCAGCAAGCCCGCTGTCGCTGTCGCCGTCGCCGTCGCCGCCGGCGCCGGCGCTGGCTGCCTCGCCGGCGGCCCCCGGGGTGCGTCCTCGGCAGGCGTGCAGATCGGCCTCGGCCGCGTCCCAGCGGCCCTGCCGGCGCAGACGAGTCCTGCGGACTGCGCCGCCGACCGCCCGCAGCAGCCGGCTGGGGTCCGATGGCAGGGGCCACGCCTCGGAGGCGCCGCTGGCGGCAGCCACGGGCTGCGCCACGCGCTTGGCAGGGCTCCTTTGCGGGGGGCTGGGGGGGCTCCCCTCTTCGGCAGAGCCGCCGGTCCGTGGCGGGGAGCCGAGTGACACGTCATCGAAGTCGAGGTGGCGACGCGGCAGAGCTGAGACGCGACGGTGGCGATCCCTCCTGCCGGGAAGAGCAGTGGCGCCGACGGACAGCGGGCGGGAGTGGCGAGGCGGCCTGACGGAGCCCTCTGCCGCCGCCGCAGCGGCCGTGGCGGAGGCGGCGCTGCGCGCGGCAGCGGGTGCCGGGCGGGCCGAGCGACGCGTGCGGGGGGCGGAGGCGGCGCTGCGGCGGCGGGAAGCGCTGGGCCTCGCCGCTGCCCTGACGGTGGCGGTGCTGGGCGGACCGGGGGCAGAGCTCGGGGCCGCTGCGCCGCTGCGGCGGCGGGGGCGGGGGCGGGCTGTTGCCGCTGAGAGGGCGTGCACCGCGCGCTTGGAGGGGGAGCCGCGGCTGGACACGAGGTGCATGCCGCGCTCGACGGTCGGGGCGCCGCCCGCTGCCTGCCACGCCTCCAGAGCGCTGAGGTGAGGCTGCGCAGCGGCGGTCGCGCCGGCTTGGCGGCCCGACAGCGCCTTCACCTGCGCGATGCGCCGCGCCACCTCGATGCGGGCCAGGGGGTTGTGCGGCGACACCGCCGAAAGCTTCCGGAGCAGCTGCGCGGCACCGTGGAAGGAGGGGGGGGGGGGGCGGGGAGTCGGGCGGGCAATGGGCTGGCGGCAACGGCGGGCAATGAGCAAGCGCCTGCAAGCAGGCACCTTCAGCGGCGGCACTGCGACCGAGGCCCCACCGCTGCTGGCAGCCAGACACAGCCTGTGCATGTCGGTCCTGTCGTTCGGCGCACCATTTCGTCAGGAGTGGCCCTGTACTTGCTCAGGTCTGTTTTGTCGTCGTTCCAACTGGGACGTGGACGCCGCCTGCTGGAGGCCCCCCTCGCGCCAGCTGCCGCGCCCCCGGGGGTGTGGTGGATGGCACCTCCCCCTGCGGAGCGGCTCCTGCGCGGGCCCGCTCGTGGGCTGGCCCTCGCCCCGGGCAACGGCGACTGCCGGCGCGGCGAGCGCCGAGGTCCGGTCGCGCCGTAGGCTGCGCCTGCCCCGGCGCGCCACGGCCGCGCGCCGTATGTGTGCGATGCGCCGAACATCGGGTCCGGGCCTGGGGGGCTGTGCGGCGAGCAGCTCGGAGGCACGCGGCGCCGGCAGGGCCGCAGGCTGCGCTCCAACGGTGGCACCCGATTTCGAACTCTGCGAGCCAACCGCCTCCAACTGACCGCCCAGTCGGCCGGCAGAGCCATAGTTGAGCGAGGCCTCGCCACGCGGAATTGTCGCCGCCGCCAGCACTCACGAATCGCAACCATGTTCGCTGGCGGCATTCCCTTTGCCTTTGGCGGCGGTGGCGCCCGCTTCGTCAACATGGGCGGCATGCCCGGCGGCATGCCCGGCGGCATGCCCGGCGGCATGCCCAACGACAAGGAGGTGCGTCTTTCGCGCTGCGGAGGACGCGTGGACGCCGACCTCGCTTCTTGCGCCCTGTTTTCCTCCCCGCCGCCCGACCTCCTGCCCCCCGCCCTCCCGCCCCCTCCCCGGGCCGCCTGCCGCAGGTTGACACCACCAAGCTCTACGAGGCGCTCGGCATCGAGAAGAGCGCCAGCGGCCGCGACATCAAGCGCGCGTACATGAAGTTGGCGAGGACAGTGAGACCCCCCCGCTTGCAGCCTCCGCCACTTGGCTGCGCGCCCGCGCCCGCGGCCCGGCCCGGCCTGCCCCGGTCCGTCCCCGCCCCCGCCTCCTCGGTGCGGCCGGCAGCGAGAGCTGCGCGCACGCGGCGGGGCAGGGCCTGGGGGCGCTGGGGCGCTGGCCGGGCCGCTGATGACGACCTCTACCAGGGAGTGGCTGGCCGAGGAATTCGCGGCTCGGCGTTCGCCGCGCTTGCCTGCCCTCCAGGGCGGCCGGGGCGCCGCCTCCGGGGCGGGGTCGCTGGCCTGTGCATGCCCCGCGTGGAACCCCAGCGCCGCGGCACGGAGCGCGGCGGCCACCGCGGCAGCCCGGCCGGGGAGCGCGGCGCGCGGGCAGCTTGCGCCGCCAATGATTCCAACGCGCTCGCTGCCGGAGGACGCTCCCCCTCCCATCGCGCTGCTCTCGGGCGCCGCCATGCCGCCGGGCTGCCCGTCCTCCGATGGTCGCGCCCGCTCCCGGCAGTGCCCCACGCGCGGCATCCAGGAGCCGGCAACAGGCCACGTGTCCGGGCCGGCGCAGGTGTCGCGCTCCACGCCGCCCTTTTGGCATCGCGCCCTTTTTCCCGCCCGTGCGAGAAAGGGGTCCCTGCGCTGCCCGCTGCGCCGGCCGGCTTCCGCGTTGGCGCGTGCTGCTTCCACCCGCGACCCGCACTCACTGTGCCTCCTGCTCTCGGTTGTCCCGGCCGCTGCCGCAGGCGCACCCCGACCGCGGAGGCGACCCCGAGAAGTTCAAGGAGATCCAGCACGCCTACTCCATCCTGTCTGACGAGGACAAGCGCAAGTTGTACGACGAGCACGGCGAGGAGGGCGTCGAGGCCGGTGGCCGCCCCGGCGGCGGGGACCCGTTCGAGGCGATGTTTGGCGGCGGGCGCCGCCGCCGCGGCCCGCCCAAGAGCGAGCCGACGGTCCACCAGCTCGCCGTGAAGCTGGAGCACATCTACGAGGGCAAGACTGTGCGCATGGCCGTGACTCGCGACCTGTTCGAGGAGGACAGCTCCGGCGACATCATGACCCGCGACGGCACCCGCTACAGGCGGAAGCAGGAGCGCAAGGTGCTCACCGTGCACATCGAGAAGGGCATGCGCAACGGCCACAAGATCGTCTTCCCCGGTGACGGCGACGTCCTCCCCGGCCACGAGGCCGGCGACGTCATCTTCGTCTTGAAGCAGCAGGACCACCCCGTGTTCCAGCGCAAGGGCGGCGACCTCATCATGAAGAAGAAGATCTCCCTCTTCGAGGCCCTCACCGGCGTGAGCTTCGTCCTCGAGCACCTTGACGGCCACAAGGTGCGCATCCAGTCTGCGCCCGGCCAGGTGCTCTCCGACGAGACCGTGCAGCAGGTGCCTGACGAGGGCCTGCCCATCTTCGGTCACAGCAGCTACATGAAGGGCGTGCTCTTCGTGCAGTTCGACGTGGAGATGCCCACCAAGCTCGAGTTCACCGAGGCGCAGAAGCGCGCCCTCGGCATGCTCTTGGGCGCAACTCCCCCCGGCGCCGCTGGCGCGGCAAGCGCCGCCACTTCCGGCGAGGCTGCCGCGGAGGAGGAGTTCATTGAGACCAAGGTGCTCCAGGAGGCCGACATGGAGGCGCGCAAGGCCCGCGAGGACCTCGCCAACGAGGCCGAGGGCTCCGACAGCGACGAGGGCGGCCCCGGCGGCCAGCGCGTGCAGTGCGCCAGCCACTGAGCGCGTGTTTGTGCGTGCGCGCGCGCGCCGGCCCGGGCCGCGCCAGCACCTGCACGCTGGCTGCGAGCATCGGGTGTCGCGCGTGACGTGTTGCGTGTGGCGGAGACGGGTTCTGACAAGGAAATCGCGCTTCCCCACCCCACCCCCACCCCCACGCAATGCCCCGCGCCAGTCATGCTGGCCCAAAGACCCGCAGCAGCACACTCGCCTCACCACAGCAAACACTGTTCGCCGCACGCGGGGCACGCGATGGGGCCGGCGGCCGCCGCGGCTCTACTCGGCCCTGGAGGCAGCCGTCGCCGCCAGAATGGCAGCCGTCGTTTCCCCGACGTCGCGCACCGGGTAGAGCACCCTGTTGGCCGTTGCGTGCTCCACCAGCGCGCTCCAGTCCTGGCTGCCCCCCGCCAGCGTGGCCGCGTCCCCGATGACCCACACAGCGAAGCGGCCGCGAGTGAGGGCCACGTTGAGCCGTCGCTGGTCCTTGACGAAGCCGATGGTGCGCCTGCGGCGCAGCAGGGCGCCGTCAGGGGTGTCGTCCTCCCCGCCGCCCGCAGAGGCCGCGGCCTCGCCCCCGGCGGACCGCACGGCGCTCAGAATCACCACGTCGAACTCCCTGCCCTGGGCCGAGTCGACCGTGGAGACGATGGGCTCGATCGTCGGCAGCGAGGGGCCCGGTTCCCCCGCCGCGTTGACTTCGGCGTACTGTCGGAGCAGAGCCGCGCGAAGGGCCCCGATCTGGCCCTGGTAGGGCGTGAGGATGCCGACGCTGCCCGTGAAGACGCGCGTCTCCCACCGCCAGTCGCCCTGCCCGCTGCCGGGCGCCGACCCTGGAGCCGGCACGAACACGCGCTTCGCCCCGCGCCAGCGCATGAGCGAGGCGACGAGGCAGGCCGCGAGCCGTGCCTCCGCCTCGTTGGAGTAGGAGCGAGAGGCCCCGCCCGCCGCACCTCGGCGCTCGCCCCCGCCCGCCGCGCAGTCGAAGAACACAAACGGCCTGAAGTGCGCGAGCGCGTGGAACGCCTGCTCCCTGGCAGAGCCGCGCACTTCGCGGGCGTCCATCACGCGCCCGCCGTAGAAGCGCGCCGAAGGGAAGGCGGCGATGGCAGGGTGCATGCGGTGCTGGACATTGAGGAGGAGGACGCCGCTGCCTGCCGCCGCGAGCCGGGCGAAGAGGGAGCGATCCAGCCCCAGCCGCGCGGCCACGGGGCTGATCACGGTGGCCGGCAGCTGCTGCGGGTCGCCGACGAGCACGCACCGCCTGCACCCGTACCGAAGCGGGATGAGCGTGGACGCCTCCGGCGCCTGCGCCGCCTCGTCCACCACCACCGTCTCGAAGCCCCTCCCCGTCTCGCGCGCGTACGCCTCCACGGAGGACACGGCGGCAGAGCTGAGGGTGGCGAAGACCACGTCCGCGTCGTCCATGAGGGACCACTGCACGGCCTCCCTGGCCGCGGAGGCGTGGATGCCGCTGCCCCCGGTGCCCGCCCGCCGCGCCCACTCGGCCCGCTCCAGCGCCGCGGCGGCGCGCTGCCAGTCCTCCACGGTGATGAGGGCTCGCTCGGCCCACGCCAGCACGCGGTCGTCCACGGCGGCGGCCACGGCGGAGGCCGGCGGGTCCGCCCCCAGGGCCGCCAGCGCCCTGCTGACGTCCTGCTTGAACGCCCGCCGCGTGCCCCGCAGGCTGGCCCGGATGGCGTCGCACCTGCCCCGCAGCGAGGCCGCCTCCTCCTCCAGCTGGCGCGCCGGCGGGCGCAGCACGGCGTCGGCCCGGTCTGAGAGGAGCACCCCGGAGGCTCGCACTGCCGGGGCGGCCTTGTCCGCCGACCCCACCCGGAGCACGGCCGGGTTGTACGGCGCCAGCGCGGGCGGGCCGCCCCCTGGCGGCGTGTGGGAGGCCAGAAAAGGCGGCCCGTCGGCGGGGCCCCTCGCCACGATGCGCTGAAGGATGTTGTCCACGGCAGCGTTACTGTGCGTGCAGACGAGGATTCGCGGGCGGTCGCGGACCTCGCCGCGGGCAGCGCGCAGCAGGTGCATCTCGTCCTGCTCCGGCCGCAGGAGCCAGGAGGCGAGGCCGCGGTGCCGACTGGACCCGCCCCGCAGGGACGCCGCCGCCGTCACCGCGCCCTTGTGGCCCCGCTGGGCTGCGGCGGCGATGGCTCGCTCCAGGAGCCGCTCCCGCAGCGACACCACGCTCAGAGCTCGCTTCACGGACTTTGCCAAGGCGGCCTCCTCCTTGGCAGAGAGCGAGCCGGCCTGCGGGGTCTCGGCGTGGTCGCCGCTCGGAGCGCCGTCGCCCACTTGCGTGAGAAGCGACCCTAGCAGCGACGAGCCGCCGGACCCCCCCCGCGCCCCCTCGGGCGCCGCCGCCCGCCTGGCCGCCCTGGCCCTCGCGTCGGCCTCGTCGGCGGCGGAGGCAGCGGCGTCCAGACCCGCCAGCACCTCCGCGCTCAGCCCCGCCTCGTCAGCCAGCACCGCCGCCTCGCCGCGGCGCTGCACCTCCCGCCACCGCTGCAGACCCGCCAGGTGCGCGCAGTTGAGTACTGCGAGCACTGTGGTCGTCTTGCCGGTTCCAGGCGGCCCCTGCACCAAGGTCAGCCCGGGCGGGCCCAGCGAGGCCATGGCCGCGGCCGACTGCGAGGCGTTCAGCCCGGCCAGGCGCGCTGCCAGGAACCCGGCCGGCAGCTGGCCAGCCAGGCCGCGCAACGCGGCGCCGGAGCTCGCCGCAACCGTGGCGCCCGAGTCAGCTGACGGCGCGGCCGAGTCGGCCGCACCGTGAAGGAGAGCGTCCAGAAGCTCTGGTGGAAGGAGCGACGCGCGGTAGAGCGCCGTCAGCTCGCGCAGCACGGACGTGACTGACCCGAGGGGCCACAGGCTCCACGCGTCCGCGGCGCCCCCCTCCTCCACCTCCCCTTCCTCGTCCTCGTCATCGTCCTCGTCCCCGTCCACGACCGTGTTGGCGCGCCCAATGGCCGGCGCTCTGGCAGCAGTGGCTGCAGCCGAGGCCGCCGCGACGGCTCGAGCGGCCGCGGGGACAGGCACCACGGCGGCCGCCTTGGCGTCCGTTGGCGCGGCACCGCGCGGTAGGCTCGGCCGCAGGCCAGCCGTGGCCGATCGCTTCGCAGCGGGCACCGCGCGCTCCGATGGGCTCAGGGGTCGCTTGCGAGTGGCGGCGCCTCCGGTGGCCACGCGCGGAGCTGCGGCCGCTGCCGGGGCCAGCTTGACGAGCAGAGGCGACACTAAATCAGCAGTGCACGCCCCGGGCCGGTGGCCGTCGACGCTGGCCAGCGCCCCCGCGAGGGCGCGCACCTCCGTGCCGCCCGCACTGCCGCCGCGACCAGCGCCGCCGCCGGCCGCCACCAGACCCACCAGGTGGTCCCTCCCCACGCCCGATGGGCCCGGAAGACAGTCCCGGGCGCGGGACATGATGACGAGGGAGCCAGGCGCCAGGGACGCCAGCGAAGGCGCGCGAGTGGCAGCTGCCTCGCTCTCGCCAACGGCGGGCGGCTTCACCAGCCGAATTCGCACCACCGAGCACGGGCCCGCCGGCTGCTGCACTGCACCCGGGAGGGGCAAGGCGGACAGCCGCGGCCTGCGCCGCCCGTCGCCCGTCCGTGGCTCCGCGGGGCGCGGCGCATCCGTCGCAACATCCGCTTTGGGCCCCACGACGAGGTCCGCGCTCGTGGCAAGCGCAACCAAGGGCGGGCGCGATTGAGATGCAAGGCTTCGGGCTTCTGCGGCCGCCTGCTCCCACGCTTCTTCGCGGACGAGGAGGCTCATTGTTTCGCAGTAGCTTTCCACAGAATCAAACGTCACTGGCGCCTCGCAGGGAAGCGGCTCCCAACCGCGCCAGTGCTTGCCCGATCCAACTCGCATGGACCGTGCGTCTTCAGGAGCGAGGTTTGAGCCTCGCGTCGCAGCAAACCTGGCGGGCGCCTTGAAAAGCCGACCGATTGAGAGCAGCGCTGCCTCGGCCCGCAGGCTCGCTTGAGCCTCTTCCATCGGGCCCAAGCTCGGACCGCACGGAACCGCGAACCAGAAAACAAGGCCCGTGCGATTGTGTGCACCTCGAAGGGATGGCTGCGGCCTCGCTTTGCGGGCGGGGGCCAGCGTCATGGCACGCCCTCTGCCCAGGGCTCTGCTGCTCGCGCGCACCAGGCAGCTGAAGCGCAGCGCTTGCCGAGTCCATGCGCCCTCCGGATATCCACACTCGGCCAACCCAATGCAATGTCGCGCTTTGGGCCGGGCTGTGTGCGCGCGCGCCGGCAAGGCGTGGGACTCCGCCAACCCCGCCAGAGCCAGCAGGAGCGTAGGCTGCCGTTCACTGGAATCGCCGAGCAGGCAATGCACTGGAGTGATTCGCGCCCGCTGCTGGGGTGACTCGCACCAGCTCTCGCGAGGCTGGCCCACCAGATCCTGACTCGGAGCGGCGGCAGCCGCGAGCATTCAACTCGAGTTGGCTCTGCTCGCCGACCGGAGCAAGGCATGGCCCCACCCTACCCCGCTCTTCTCCCCTCCCCCCCGCCGCTGATTCAACCGCCGCCCAGATTATCCATACACGGCTGCTTTGCGACCTGATCCCGAGCTGGGCCGTGTGAACTCTCGACACCGTTGGCGAGGGCTCGGAAGCCTCGCGATTGGAAAACGCAGCGAGGGTTCGCGGCGCACCAGGAGCCGGCCACGGGTTCGCGCCGCGTGGCCTTGCAGGCACCGGGAGGAGGCGTCGCAAGCCGTCGAGAAGGGCCTGCCTCGAGAGAACCGTCTCTACCACTTGACCGCCGGTGGGCGGACGGCGGCGGCCTCGAGGCATGCAGCCGTTCGTGCAGCCACACGAGGAGGCGAGCAAGAAGCCCGAAACGAGTGCTGCACCAGGACAACGAGGCAATGCGGTGGCACTTGACGTCCGCATTCCGGTTGAGCACGATGAGGTCGATGACTTGGGCGCCCTCCACTTGACTCGCGTGAAGGTCGCTCGCGGGCGGCTGGCGCTGTGCTGGATGGTCTTCGCCACTGCCACCGCCTTGAGCGTGATCACGGCGCTGGCGTTTGCAACCGCTGTCGGCACTGCTGCTCCGCCCCGCATGGCAGTCGAAAGCTGGATGGGCTGGACTGCCACGTACGCAACAGACTCGCCAGGCGTGCTATTCGAAGGCCCTGCAGGGGCGCTGATGGCCACGGCCGTGGTGATGGCAGCAGCATTTTCCGGGGCATCGCTGTGGTGGCGTGCGCAGCGAATAGTATTCCGCCACCGCGACTTCGGCCTCTTTTCTTGGCGCGACGGCGTGTCTTGGGCAGTAAGGGCAGCCCGCATATGCTTTGGCATTGTTGCCGCCGTGGTGTTCTCGCAGTTGGTCGGGCCAGCCCAAAATCCTGCCTCCATCAACCAGGCATTGTGGTTCCAAGCGTGTGAGCTCGCGCCAGCGTACGCCATGGCGTCGGCGGGGTCTGGGCAAACTGGGGTGTCGGGCAATGTTCCGCTCTCTGACGAGTGCAAAGCAACATTCATCATGTCAATGACCCTTGAGGCCGCAACAGAGGACCAGTTTCGTGGCGCCATCCCCGACCACGGCATCCCCACCGACAGGTCGTCTCTTCCGGAGCCGTCGGACCGCATGCTCTGGATGAGGCCCGTTGGCCCAAGGACCGCGTGCCTCGACCAAGTGTCGAGCGACGGCCTGAGCGACCCAGGTGCAGAGCGCGTGCACCAGCCCCCGTTCGAGAAACGGCCCTTGAGGCGGTGCGCTGGCACGAGCCCACTTGCCTCTTATGTCTTCTCAAACTGGGCGACTGTGGTGCGCGACGCCACCCCGCAGCTGGGCGGCGACCAAAGCGTGCAGTGCGATGCACTTGCGCATGCAACCTTCTACGCAGACGCTGGGGCTCCGCTCTGGGACGCGGAGCAGTGGTTCTGCGGGCTCGAGGCGGAAGACTGGGGGCAGTCCGTGGCGGTGAACTTTTCCACCGCCGGCCTCTCGCAGGTCCTAGCCGCCCCGTGCTACGACGGGCAGCGCGGCGACCCGCCGTTCATGCAATCGCTGGGGGCGTTTCGCTACGGGGCGGAGGGTGCGGCAGCAGCAGGGGGCGACGCCTTGCGGCTGCCCCGTGTCCGCGCCCTCGTCTCCAGCTTGAGCGACCAGCAGCTGCAGGTGACTGTTGGGCCCGAAGCAGTCGCTCTGGCGCGGACATGCCGAGCAGTCACGGTTTCGTGCGTCGAGTCCACCCAGCAACCGCCGACAGCTCCGGCCAGGCCGGACAACGCTGTGGTGCGGTCGGTGGCGCTGGAGGGCTGCCGAAAGGTCCTTGTCAGGTCTGAGACGTACAGCACCGACAAGCAGCGCTGGGATGCCAGCCTGGACGCCATCAAAGCGGCGGCCATCGCTTGCCTGGTCGCGTCCACAGTGGAGGCGCTGCTGGACACCCTCGAGGCGTGCTTCTCGCCGTGCTTGTTCTGAGCTGCCAGTGCGCCTCGTAGGGGAGCGCGCGGCGTGGTCGGGCCCGCCTCGCGCGCTCACCGGGAGGGGCCTCGCGCGTGCCCCGCGGGGCCTGGAGCGGCCCCCTCGCGGCGCAAACTTGCTTTTGCCGGTCGCTCCGGCTCTGCCCAAACAAAAACCCGCCGTCGAGCAGGCGCCGCCGCGAACAAAACTGCAAGCGAGCCGAGCCCGCCGAGCGCGCAGTTGGGAACGGCCACTCAGTGCGCGCGCCTCTCTGCAGCCGAGATGCTCGTCAGCCGTGCCGCCCGCGCTACGTCCCGCGCGGCCCCTTGGGGCCTGCGCATGGCCTCCACCTCGGCCGCCGGGTGAGGGAATGCTGCGGTCAATCCCCTTCGCCGCAGATTGAACCCTCGGCGTTTGGCCGCGCGCGCGCCCCGCCAGCGCCCCAGACGAGATCCCGATACGAGGCGAGCACGTGGCCTGCAGCTGGCGGTCTCGGTGGCAGCAGGCGACCCGGCACGGCACGGGTCAGCGGCGCTCCCGCCTGCTGCCCGTGGGCGCCTGCCTTGAGCGGCCGCTCGCCGCGTGAACGCCGAGCGCGGCAGCCGGGAGCGCCGGGCTGCAAAGTTCGCAACGTGGTGAACATGTGCCTCGCTGCTCACGCGCGTGGTGCGGTTGGCCGCCCCCCGCCCTGCCCCGCCCGCGCCTTCGCAGTTCTGACATCACCGGGTTCACCCGCGAGCTGTTCATGGGCCGCCTCAACTCCAAGTTCATGCACCCCTTCCCCGAGCCCAAGGAGGAGGACCTTGAGACGCTCAAGATGCTGGTGGACCCGTTCTCCAAGTTCATGGAGAACGAGAACGACGCGGCCAAGAACGACCGCGAGTGCGCAGTGGACGAGGCCGTGAAGGAGAGCCTCAAGCCCATGGGCGCCTACGGCATGATGACCCCGGAGGAGTACGGCGGCGTGGGCCTTGACCACACCGGCTACGCCCGCCTCGTGGAGGTCGTGGGCGCGCACGACCTCGGCCTGGGCATCCACCTCGGCGCGTCGCAGAGCATTGGCTACAAGGGCATCGTGCTCTACGGCAACAAGGAGCAGAAGGAGAAGTACCTGCCCAAGCTCGCGTCCGGCGAGCACGTGGCCGCCTTCTGCCTCACGGAGGACGGCTCGGGCTCGGACGCCCAGTCCATCAAGACGCGTGCCGTGCCGGCCGACGACGGCAGCGGCGACTTCATCCTCAACGGAGGCAAGAGTGAGCTTCGCCGCAGCGCTGCAAGCCGCCACGGCCCCGGTGCCGCTTCTGCCCCGCCCCAGTATCGCCCCAGTATCGCCCCAGTATCGCCCCCACCCCAGTATCGCCCCCGCCCCAGTATCGCCCCCGCCCCGCCCCCGCGTCGCGCCCGCAGTCTGGATCAGCAACGGCGGACTCGCCGAGGTCTTCACCGTGTTCGCGCAGACCCCGCAGCCGGACGGCAAGGACAAGATGACCGCCTTCATCGTGGAGCGCGGCTTCGGCGGCATCACCAACGGCGCCCCCGAGAAGAAGATGGGCATCAACTGCTCCAACACCACCACCCTCAACTTCGACGACACCCGCGTGCCGGCCGCCAACGTGCTCGGCGAGGTGGGCGGCGGCTTCAAGGTCGCCATGGGCATCCTCAACCAGGGCCGCTTCGGCATGGGCGGCGCCCTCACCGGCACCATGAAGACGTGCATGAAGTACGCCGCCGCGCACGCCGCCGAGCGCACCCAGTTCGGCAAGAAGATCGGCGAGTTCGAGATGATCCAGGGCAAGCTTGCCGGCATGGCCACGCGCCTCTACGCCACCGAGTCGCTCGCCTACGCCATCGCGGGCAACATGGACCGCGGCGTGACCGACTTCCAGATGGAGGCTGCCTGCGGCAAGGTCTTCTCCTCCGAGTGCGCCTGGTGGGTGGCCGACGAGACCCTGCAGATCCTCGGCGGGCTCGGCTTCATGCGCGAGTACCCCATCGAGCGCATCGTGCGCGACCTCCGCATCTTCCGTATCTTCGAGGGCAGCTCTGAGATCCTCCGCCTCTTCGTCGCTCTCTACGGCGTCAAGGCCGCGGGAGACGACCTCAAGCCCCTGCAGAAGGCGCTCAAGAACCCGCTGGCGAACCTCGGCGCCATCGTCGGCCCCGCCGTCTCCATCGCCCGCGCCCGCATCGGCGCCCCGGAGAAGCCCTCTCTCGACTTCGCGCCCGCCCAGCTGCGGCCCGCCGCCGACGTGGTCGAGGACTGCGCCGCCCGCCTGGGCGCCGCCACCCGCGAGCTCCTGCTCAAGCACGGCAAGGGCATCGTCGACCGCCAGCTCCCGCTCGAGCGCGCCGCGTCCGCGGCCATGGAGATCACCGCCGCCACCGCCGCCATCGCCCGCGCCACCCGCGCCGTCTCCCGCTCGACCGACACTGCCGCGCTTGAGGTCAGCCTCGCCAACGGCTTCGCACTCGAGGCCGGCCAGCGCGTGCGCGCGCTCATCCGCGACATGACCCCGTCCTCCGAGGCCGGAACCACCATCGACCCGCTGCGCCGCGACATCGCAAAGTCCGTCATCGCCGCCGGCGAGTACCCCGCCCGCCACCCTCTCGGCTTCTGAGCCAGCGACCTCGCGGCCCCGCGGCCGTACCCTGCGCTCCCCACCGACCCGCCGATGGACCCACGGAGCAGCGCTGTCATTGTTTCGGGCTGTGTCCGGTGCGAGCAGCGCGCTGATCCAAACACCGCAGACGCCACTGCTGCAACGGCGCGCTTCCGTTTGCTCGCTTCGCGGTCCACGCACAAGTCCCGTCGCAGCCAAGCACGCCTCAAACAAGACTCGAGTGCAAACGCGCCCAAGACGACAAGCTACCAGCGCCACGCGTGGGCCAGACACACACCCGCCGCCCCGCGTTGCCACTGGCGCAAACACACAAAAAATGTACACTCCAGCAGAGGTGTGTCCAGCTCGGACTGTACCGGGCAAGACGGGCCCTGGCTAGCTTGTGGTGCCTGAGAAGCCCGCCGCGCCCTGAGGCCGGGCCGGCAGCCGCGACAGCAGGCCGGCAATGGCGGCAACGATGACTGCTGCAAGAGGAGCAGCGCACTCGGCAAGCAGCTGGTGCGCCGCCCAGGTGGCGACAGCCGCCTCCGCCGCCGGCACAAGCAGGCTGGACCCGGGCCCGCCGCCGAGCGACTGGTCTGCCAAGGTTGAATCCATCCACAGCGCGATGGCGGGGAAGCCCAGGACGACGATGCGAGCGACCGCCACACCCAGCGCCAGCAAATCCGGAAGCACATCGGCCGCCACTGCCGCAGCGGGGTGGCAGCAGACGGGCCACCGACGCTCGCCCCAGGCCACAGCGGGCCGAGCAGGCGGTTGGGGCACGTGCTGAATCGGCGCGCCCCCCAACGACGGGCCCGTGGACTCGCTTACAGCGGTCGGGCTGGCGAGGCTGCGCAGCTCCATGAGATCGGGGTCGCTGGGGTCAACGGTTCGCGGGCTCTCGACCCCCGCGGCTGTCCAGGCGGCTGTGCCCGAGGGCAGCGGACGCACGCCCTGCCAGCCGTCGCGGCTGGCCCCGGCACCTGACGGCTCCCCCATGGCAGGCGCGAGACTGACTGTCAAAGCCGCCTGCGCGGCCCTCGCTCCGCGCGGCTCGGCGCCAGTGTCCTTGGCGCTCAGGCAGCTGCCGCCCGCAGACTGGGCGGCTGCGGGAGCGACGCCGGCGCCTCGCCTCGCGAGTGCTGGGCCGTCCAAGGGCTGGGCGAGCGCGCGAGAGCCGAGCGCTGGCGCGACGCGGGCCGCCACCCAGGCGGCCGGAGGACGGGGCGGCTGCAGCGAGGAGGCATGACGCCGGCACGGCTCGTCCGCGCTGTTGGGCGAAGCACCGCCCGCCTGAAGTGTTCCCGGGGTTGCGCTCCGCAGCAGCGAAGTGCCAAGCCGCGGAACTGCTGCGAGCTGGGCAACGCGAGCCGCGGCCACGTCAGCCTGCGCAAGCGCGTGGCCAGCAGCCCACGCACGGCTGGCGTCTGCGACCGCGCACAGCATCACCGCCCCGGTGTCGACGGGGCCCAGCGCGAGCCTTTTGCGCAGCACATCGCTGGGAGCTGCCTGCTGCTGGCCTTCGTGCGGGCGCCCCCACCTGGAACCCTCGGCTGCAGCGGGGCTGGAGCCATTGCGCTCCCACCCGCGAGAAGCGAGCCTGGCGGCAGAGGCTGCCCCCGCCCCGGCCAGCAGCGCAAGAGCAGCAGCTGGCACCGCGGCAAGGCTTGGGGCGCCGGCCGCCACCACCGCTGCGACGTTGAAGGCCAGGCCAAGCATCTGCACCAGCCGCGCCACGCTGCCAACCGCTTGCGCCGTCCCCCACATCGCCAGCCTGCCGTGCACCCGGCGCCACCGCGCAAGCAGCGAGCCACTCGACGCCACTGCGCCGCGATGATGTCCTCCGGAGCGGCACCACACAGCCGCGGCGCCGAACCGCCACACCAGCCACGCGCCCGACGCGAGAGAGGCCGCCAGGACTACTGCAATTCCGACTGACAGCGGCGCGGGCACAAGGCTTGAGCAGCCCGCAACTGCCCCCTCTGAAGCTCCCCACGGCGGCGCAGCCTCTCCCAGGCAACGTTCGGCGACGCTGACCGGGGCGTCTGCGCCTGAGCCTGGCCCAGAGCTGGACGGCGCCGGGAATGCCGTGGAGGCCTCGCCCCACACCAGCCAGGCCCCCATGGCCCGGCCCGACGCCGCATCCGCCACAGCGCTCCACACTGTCAGGGCGTGCATCGCCGGCCACGCTGAGGCCCCAGCCGCTGCTGCGACAGCCGCAGCCGGGGCGACAGCGGCGTCGCTGAGCTGCAGCAGACCGGCCGCCAGCTGCGCCGCCGCCGGCTGCATCCGTGCCCAACTCGTGTTGCTGCCAGTGCCAGTGAAGGCGACAGGGTCCGCACCGCCGCCGTCCCGTGCATCAACCAGCCAGGAGGGCTGCGCTGGCGCTTCAGCGCCAGCACACGCGGCGGAGCCTGGTGACGAGAAGCGCAGCGCCACCTTGAGCTGCCGCAGCGGCGACGCCCGGCCCGGGCTGGGTGGCGGGCCATGCTGCCTCGCGCGGGTCGACCGCGAGCGGTCCGCCCCGGGGCTAGTCAGCCACACGGGGTCATCAGCTGGGGGACACTCGTCGCACCGGGCCACCACGCAGAGGGTGGTGGCCGCTCCGCCCGCGAGCGCCTCCGCATCGCCAGCCAGCTCTGCCAGAAGCTGCTGGCGGGGCACTTGCATCAGCTCGCCTTCGGGCACCGCCAGTGTGAGCCGAAGCGTGGCAGTGTGGAGCTGCGGCAGCGCAAGCGCCCGTTGCCAGGCGGCAGCTGACGGAGCCGATCTCGTCGCCTGCCGCAGTCGCACCGTCCCGACCTGCTCCGCCTGAACGAGGGCGTCGGTCCCGCTGCCGCAGCGAACGTCCTCCGCCGCCTTGCGCGGCCTTCGCCCGCCCCAAGCCATCAGCCACGTGCGGGACGCGAGGCCGGACGCCCCGGGCAGCAGGGCAGCCCGGTCGCGCGCCCCCGCGCTGCACACGGCTTGGCAGACGGGAAAGCCTGCCAGGAAGGCGGAGCGCGGCGCCGGGCGGCAGCGGTACCACGGGGCAGCGAAGCGGTCAGCCTCTGCGAGCGCCCGCAGGGCACCGGGCAGCGGCACCTTCCACGGGGCAACGACGCGCCGCTGCAGCACCGCCGACAGGTTGGCCCTGCAAGCAGACTCGTCGCAGGGTTGCGCCTGCTCTGAGCTCGTCCCCGTCGCCCGCAGCGCGGCGCCTGGGCCGCAGGAAGCGCACGGCTTCCACCACGCTGTCAGGGCCGTCGTTCCAATCTGCCACCAGGGCTGCGTTGGCGCGCTGGGCATGGAGTAGGTCATGGACCCGAGAACCCAGTCCCTGGCGCACCGGCGCACAGTGGGGTCGGACACGTTGTGGTAGCCCACGGCTGCCGCGGAGAGGCACGCGGACGCGGACGCGTCGCAGGTGGTGTTGTGGCCGCCGAAGCAGGCGAGCGCGGAGGTGGGGTACAAGTTTGCGGGCGGCGAGTAGGCCTGCCACGGAGGCCGCGGGCTGCCCTGAGCAGTGTCCCCCGTGATGCGGCAGGAGGCTCCGGAAGACGAGCCATCCCAAATGCCCGCCACGAGCGACCCCTCGCGGGCAGCCCACGCCATGGTGGAAGGGTCCCACCCGGGCGCGATCAAGGATGCCGACGCTGTCTGTTGCCCTCGCGCGGCCGCCGCAGCGGCCGGCTGGCTGTCCGGGAGCGACAACAAGCCCGTGCCAGACGCGTTGACAATCATCACGGTGATGAGTTGGTGGGGCCGCCGCAAAAACGGCCTGGCGCCGATGGGCTCGCCGTTGATGGCCGGCTCGGAAACCTCGCCGATGACAGGCCACGCCTGGGCTACGGTGCTCGCACGATTGCTGGATGCGTTGTGAGTGGTCTGCAGCGACGTGTACGCGAGAAACCCTGCGGCGGCGCTGGCGTAGTCCGACGTGAGCATCACCGAGTTGGCCAGGGACGGCGACACGTACGGGAAGTGGTCCCAGCACCGCCGCTCGTACAGTCCGTCCACCCCGCTGAAGGCGAGCCACCACTGGGTGGGGTCGTCGCAACATGGCGGCGTGACAGCTGTCGGCACGACCCACGACTCCACGATGAGAATGCGCTCTCCCGGCAGCATTGACCGCTCGATTCTGCCCATGTCAAACGCGTGGCGCTCGCAGCGCCCGCTGCTGTTGCCAGACCATCCGCGGCTGTCCTGCTCGAGGCGCGCAGCAAGCAGTCCGTTCTGCGCAGCCACAAGCAACGTGCATCGCAATCAGAAAAAAAAGGCTGTCCCTTGGTGCAGCTTGCACTTCCAAGCCGGGACACGCCGCGATGGCTGGCCCCTCGGCCGGAATACTCACTGCGCAGGGAAGCGCCGCGGCGCCCCTCCATCCAGAGGCGTGAGTCGTCCCGGCGTGAGAGGCGTTGGCGCCAAAGGGGTCCGTCAGCTCGGGCCACTCTCCCGCCGGAAACCTGGCGCCAAAGTCTGTCAGTGGGACTCGAAAGTCACCCGGACACACGCCGATGGGCTCCAGCGCCGGCTGACCGCACAACCTTGCGAGATCAGCTGCGAGGCACGCGTACCAGTGACCGGAGCTGGACAAGGGGGTGGAGAGCGGGCTGCTGGCGCCCAGGCACGCATTGTGGCTGCAGCCGAACGCCGCTCCAACGCTTCCACCGCGCAAGGGCTGGCCAGAGCCGCGAGCTTCCCCCTCCCTTCTTCCGCAATGCACTCAAACCCTCTGGGTGGGCGCGAGGGCAAGCGCTCGGGCGCACCGGCGCTGCCGAGCAGGCGGCAACGGTGGTTGCTTGGTCTCACCGAGGCTGCCCGGAGCTCCAGAAACAGCTCCTGCCGCACCGGAGGCGAGGAACCGGCCGCCGCAAAGCTCTTCAACAAGGCCGGGCCACGAGCGCTGCCCCGCTGTGGCCGCTGCCGTTGCTGCTGCCGGCTCGCCGAGAAGCAGTGCCGCGAGGGCAGCGGCGCAAACGACCCCAGTGACTCCAGTTCTGGCGGACATTGCGAGGCGGCAACCTGGCGCTCACGCCTCGCCTCTTCCACGGCCCCGGCCGCTGGTCCCTGGGCACAGGTTGGCCTCTGCAGGCGCGGAGGGTGCCGCATGCGCCACCTCCCGCGAGGTTGGCCGCTCCGGGCCGGCAGGGCGTTTGCAGCCCGAGCGTCAAGCACTGCCATGCAAGCGACAGCTTGACCGGCTCTGCCGCCTTGCGCACTCCCGCCCACCGCACCCCGCAGGCTCGCGAGGAGGCGAAAAGCCGGCGCCTGGCCGAGCAGGCGGCGACTTCACCGACCGCGCGACGCGCCGAAGCAGAGGCTCGCCCCGCTCCGAAGCAGCTCAGCATGCGCGTCGTCTGCATTGGCCTGTTGCTTGCCGCTGCCGTGGGCGTTCGAGCTGGCGCTCCCGCCGCAGCCCCCACGCTGCGTGTGGTGATCGAGTACCCAGGAAGCAGCGCCCCGAGCGGCGCGCAAGTGGGGCTTCGCGGCGACGGGCTGGGGCTCTCGTGGTCGGAATCGCTGCCGGCCGAGCGCGTCGGCCAGGACCAGTGGGCCGTGGACCTGAGGCTGCCGGCAGGCTCTGCTGCGCCCGCAAACGTGTCCATGAAGCCCATGATGGACGGGGCGTGGTGCAAGGGACAGAACTTCGTGGTCGACCTGTCGTCCGGGCTCGGCGTGGTGGTGCTTCACCCGTGGTTTTGGGCGTCCAGCCAGCTCGCCATTCTGGACGGCGTGTGGTCGCCGCAGCTGGGCAACACCCGCGACGTGATCTTGTACCTGCCGGGGGCAGCGGTTGAGAACCCACTTCGTCGATTCTCGGGCGCGGACGTGCTCGTTGCGCACGACGGGCAGAACCTGTTCAACGCCTCCACGTCGGCGTTCGGCACGGCGTGGATGATGCAAAACACCGCGGACCCGGACATCGACGCGGGCAGGGCGAGGCCGTACATCATCGTGGGCGTGTACAACACGGCAAACCGCACGTACGAGTACACGCCGCAGCCGGACCCCACCGTCGGGGACGGCGGGGGCGCCGACCTGCTGCTGGACTTTTACGAGCAGACCGTGTACCCGCTCGTGGCCAGCGTGCTCAACGTGGAGCCGCCACCGCGGAGGGGCACGCCTCCCCCGGCCGCAGGCGAGGAGGACCTCCGCTGGCCGATGCTGGGGTCCAGCCTGGGCGGACTGCTCTCCTGCTACGCGGCGTGGACCCGGCCGGGGGTGTACGGCAAGGCCGGGTGCATGAGCTCGTCCTTCTGGTGGGACGGCGAGCACTTCCTCAACGCCACGCTCGCCAAGGGTTCGCCCGCCACGGCGCCGCCGGTTGACTGGTACGTGGACAGCGGCGACAGCGGCCCGGACAACGACGACGAGGCCCAGACTCTCCGCGTGTACAACCGCATGCAGCAGCTCGGCTACGAGCCAGGACAGCTGCCGGACGCCGCGGCCTCCGCCCGGGGCAGCGTGTGGCACTACGTGCAGCCTGGGGGCCGCCACAACGAAAAGTACTGGGGCGAGCGATTCTACATCCCGGAGCGACTCCTGCTCGGGCCCAAGGTGCTGCGGCCCACGCCGCTGGCTTGAATGGGCTGGCTGTGCGACGATGCGTGTGTGTGTGTGTGTGTGTGTGTGCGTCCCCCGGCAGCAAGAGGTGTGGCGCGAGCGAGGGGCTACGGGCGGTCGCTCAGTGCAGCGGCAGCGCCTGTCTGGGTCGGTAGCGCGCACAGGCCATCGCGCCGGCGCACACGCCGTCGACACGCACACTGGCAGCTGGAGCAGCATCACTTGCGGCACACCTCGGGGATATCGAACACGGTGCGGTCCGGGATGCCAACCAAGACGTCGCTGAGCTGCGCGTAGTGGAAGCCCGTGTCGTCGCTGATGAAGTCGTGCCTCACGGGGATGCAGTCGCGGGCGGTGTAGGTCTGGTAGAGCGCCACGCCGGCCTTCTCGTCGCGCGCCTCGTACTGCTTGAGGTCGATGCCATCGAGGCCGGCGACCCCGATGGTGGTCATGCCGGTGAAGTTGGCGAACTGGGGCGGGGAGACGGGGATGAACGGGTACTTGATGTCAAACTTCTGGCACGTCTTGGCGCGGATGTTCACCACGTATGCCTCCTTGCGGTCGAACAGCTCGAGCACGTCAAGCAGCTCCGGCTTGTCGTTGCCCACAACGGCCATCTCGATCGTCCGCTTGGCCTGGATGTTCTCGTCGTACGCCATGTGGGCGTGCACGAAGTAGTCGGTGGTGTCGTTGTGGTACAGCTGGTGGTCGGGGTCGAAGGCCACGACGTTGGCGAGCCAGGCCTGCAATCGATGGTCGCGGAACAATTCGGGACGAGGGAGGGGAAGATCGGGGCTGCAATTGCCAAACTCCGTTGTGGTCAGCGCACGCGAGAGGGCCGGGCCTGCCCGTGCCAGCACCGGGTGCATCCTCTGAGGAAGGGGCCGCTCAGGGTGCTCGCGGGCCTGGAAGCCTCCGGCGGCGGCGGGCAGCGCGCCCAAGGCTCGGGCCGGGACTTGTCTTTGGCTGGCAGGCGGATGCCGGAGCGCACGAGCGGGGCGTCGCGGCTGCCCTCACCTTGGGGGCGTCAGTGCGGCAGTCGTTGGCAGACACCGCAGAGACGGCGGCCAGCGCGAGGACGGACAGAAGAGCGAGCATGGCCTCAAGTTCGGGCGCGCGAGTGCACAGCCTCGACCGGATCGGGGAACGGCAACTGCCGACTGTTGCGCAGAGCGGCGGCTCTGCCAGCGCAGTTTCGCAACTGGGGCTGTTCGCGACGGGCGGGAACACACAGTGTTGCGGGAGTCGCACTCGCTCCCCTCCAGCGGGCGCGGTGATGAGTGACGCTGCTGGCGCAGCACGCGTGGCGGACAGCGACGGGAAGGAGCAGCCGGGGCCCGATGCGGTGAGGCGTCCGCTCGCCTGCGGCTGGAAAGCGGTGGACACGGGGCGACTCGTTTGTTGCTGTGGGCTGCCTCTTTTCCCGAGGCCACAACCATGCCCCCCCCCCCCCACCGTGCACGCGCGTGCCCATACCGTGGTGGTGCTGCTACACGGCAGCTTGCTGAACGGAGGGTGCTGCACGGCCGGGGGGCGAAATTTCCCTGCGCGGGCCCGAGTTGACTCGCGCGAAAGCCAAGAACCCTCCTCGCCTCACGCTAGACGCCCGGCAGGCCCCGCCAGCGCTTGCCAAGTGACGAGGCTGGCAGCCTGCGGCGATTGCACACGCACCCGCGCTCTCCTACTGCCCTCCCGCGCGCGAGACCCCTGGCGCGCCGCCCGCAGGCGCCGGCGCATTCCTCCCCTGGCCACGCCGCGGCCCCGTCACCGGATGCGGCCGAGGCGGCCCGGAAGGAAGGCGACGTGCAGTCCGCCATTGCGCGCGAGCGCGAGCAGCTTCTCTCGGACACGACCTTCTGCCGCCTGCTGTGCCCGCGGCGCCGGGAGGAAACGACCGCCTCGGCAGCAGGAAAAAGCTCCCCTGACGCGAAGAAGGGTGACCTCAGCCGCGTTCCAGTGTTCGGCGGCAACGGCTTGTTTCGCTTCGCCGAGAGTAGCGACATTGTCCTGTATGCAGTCGCCATGGTGTGCGCGGCCGGGGTGGGTGTGGCGCTGCCCATGTTCTCCCTGGTTTTTGGTCAGCTCCTCGATGCGCTCAACTCCCCGGACCCCGCTGTGATTTCCGAGAACATGAACGCCGTTTCCCTGTCCTTCCTGTACATTGCCATCGCTGTGGGGGTCCTGACCTGGGGCGAAATCGCGCTCCCGACCATCGCGGCCGAGCGCCAGGCAATCCGGATGCGGCTGCAGTACGCCCGAGCGATTGTGCGGCAAGAAGTGGGATACTTTGAGACCGAGCAGGACCCCGCCGAGGTATCGTCGCTGCTGGTCGACTCGAGCGTCCAGGTGGTCTCCGGGATCGGGGAGTCGACGATGCAGGTGGTCCAGGCCGTGTCCACGGCGGTGGCCGGTCTCATCCTCGGGTTCACCGCCTCTTGGGATCTCGCCCTCGTGATCCTTGCCGTCATGCCTGTGATGGTCCTGCCCATCTTGGTGCTCCGGAACGCCCGAGGGGTGTCGGAGCGCGTCAACAGCGACGCCTACGCCCGCGCCCAGTCCGTCGCCTCGGAGGCGCTGTCCAACATCCGCACCGTGTTTGCCTTTGGCGGGCAGGAGGCCGAGAGCCGCCGATACAACTCCCACCTCGCGCTGGCTCAGCAGGTGGCCATGCGAGCTGGGCGTGCCATCGGCTTCGGCATGGGGCTGCTCTGGCTCGTGATCATGAGCGCCTACGCAGCAGGCATGGCGTTCGGCGCGCACCGGATTCGCGTCTCGAGGCAAGACAACCCCCTCTGCGCCTTTGCCGTCGTGGCGGAGGGAGCTACCGCCGACTGCTACACGCCCGGCACGCTCATGCAGACGTTCTTCGCGGTGCTCATCGGCGGCAGCGCTCTGGGCCAAATCGCGCCCGCCCTCGGGACCATCAGCGCCGCCACGGCGGCTGCTGCTCGCATCTTCGCCACGATCGATCGCCGGTCTGCAATTGACCCCATGGCCGCGACTGGCTTGGCCAGCGACTCTGGCCCCTCAGCGGAATCGTCGGCCGTCCCAGAGGCGCCACCCCGTGCCCGCGGACTGATCGAGTTTCGCGACGTGTCCTTCGCGTTCCCATCGGACCCCGACCGCCTCGTTCTGCGAAACTTTTCCGTAACCGTGCGTCCTGGGGAGACGCTCGCCCTGGTGGGCGAGTCCGGCAGCGGCAAGTCCACCATCGTGCAGCTCCTCATGCGCTTCTACGACCCCCAGAGCGGCGTCGTCCTGCTCGACGGCAAGGACATCAAGGAGTACGACGTGGCCTGGCTCCGCTCCCAGATGGGCCTCGTCAGCCAGGAGCCCTCGCTCTTCAGCACCTCCATCGAGGAGAACATCGCCCTCGGGCTGCCCAGCTACCGGTCCAACTTTGGCGAGGTCGCCGAGACCGGCGTGAGCGTGGAAGACAAGGCTGCCTCCGACGAAGCGAGCCTTGCCTCGCTGCGCAGTGGGACTGGCCGGCTCTGGGGCGACGCCGAGCTGTCGCAGGGCCGCACTGTCGACGGGCTGCCCGCGCTGCCTCCGACAGCGCGCGCCGCGGTGCTCAAGGCGGCAAAGGCAGCATCCGCTCACGCGTTCGTGGAGGCCCTGCCTCGCGGATACCGCACGCTCGTCGGGGACGGCGGCGGCCAGCTCTCCGGCGGCCAAAAGCAGCGCGTTGCCATCGCCCGGGCCCTCGTGCGGAAGCCCTCCATCTTCATCGGCGACGAGGCGACCTCTGCCCTTGACTCCGAGTCCGAGCGCCAGGTGTCCCGCGCGATCGACCGCCTTCTCAGCGGACCCGGTGGCTCGGAACTGACCTCGATTCTCATTGCGCACCGGCTCTCAACGGTCACTCGCGCAACCACAATCGTGGTCCTCGACTCTGGCCGGAAGGTGGAGCAGGGCTCCCACGAGGAGCTCATGCGCGCCAAGGGCGTGTACCACGCGCTGGCCGCCGGGCAGGGCCTGGCCGACGAAGCAGGCGCGACAGGGACCCCTGCCGACGGAGCCGCAGCTGAAGCAGGAGGCGCCGTCCCGGCCTCCCCGTCCGCCATTTCGGCTGGAGGGTTGGCAGGGCGAGGCGTTGGCGTTTCCAGGTCGCGCCGCGCGTCGTCGGCCGCGGACACGGACGACGGCCAGGCCGGCGCAGACGAGCGCGCCATGTCCGAGCTGCTCATGGTCCGGGCGCGGGTCGACACGTTCCTCGCGGGGGGCACGCGCACGGCAGCCGACGCTCTCTTTTTCGGCCTGCTTGACGGGGCCACCGGCCCTCCCATGACAGACGCTGAGGCGGCCGACGCGGCCCTGCTGCCAGACAGCGCCCTGACCGGCGACACGAAGCCCCTGTCACGCTCGCTTCCGCGAGTTGTGCTACTCCAGTCTGCGTTCCTGGAGATGGCCGAGTCGGAGAAACAATGGCTGCTGCAGTGGTGGCTTGGCATTCCCGCCGACCGTGCTCTTGAGCTCATTGCCACCGCCGGAAAGGGCCCCGCGGGAATCGCCGAGGCAGTTGCGCAGGCCCGGGCGGGCAAGGGCGGACCGGTTCGCTTGCTTCCCGAGTCCGAGTCCATGGCCAAGGCATGCCGCGACGCCAAGACGGCTCTTTGGGAGGCGACCCCGGAGGCTGTGGACCGTGCGCTGATGATCCCGCCGGCGCGCGCGCGCAACTCGCTGCTAGACAAGCTGCTGACGGCGTCACGGCAGCCCGTGCCCTTCAACCGCATCATGGGGTACCAGCGCCCCGAGGCGCTGGCGCTGGCTGCGGCACTCCTGGCGGCCGCCGTGGCCGGATCCATCATGCCGGTGTACGCCCTGGGCCTCAGCGATATCCTCACCGTGCTGTACAAGACTGGAGAGGAGTTCGAGCAGGGCGTGCTCTTCTACTGCCTGCTGTTCGTGGGCATTGGGGTGGGCTCCCTCGTCGCCCACTGGGTGCAGACCTCGCTCTTCGTGTTCCTTGGGGCGCGCCTCACAACGAGGCTGCGGAAGCTCGCGTTTCGCAAGCTGCTCAGGCAGGAGGTGGCGTACTTTGACTACCCGTCCAACGCCGCGGGCCAGCTGACCGCGCGCCTGGCAGGGGACTCTGCGCTGGTTCGCGCCGCCACGGGAGAGCGGCTTGGCGTCACGCTGGCTGGCGGCGTCAGTCTCATCGCGGGCCTGGCCATTGCCTTCTCAGCGACGTGGCAGCTCTCCCTCATCGTCATGGCAATTGTGCCTGCCCTTGCATTCGGGAGCATCATGAAGGCGCGCGCCTACCGCGGGTTCGGCGGCGGCGCAAAGGCAGCGCTCGAATCTGGCGCTCGAATCTTGGACGAGGCAGCGCGCAGCAACCGAACTGTGGCTGGCCTGGGCGTGCAGCGTCACGTGGTCGCGTCCTTTGAGCGGTCGCTGGAGGGGCCTCGGCGAGACGCAGTGGCCCAGGGCGTCATGGGCGGGCTTGCCATGGGGGTGGCGCAGTTCCTCAACTACGCTGCGTTCTCGCTCGTCTTCTGGGCAGGAAGCCGCTTTGTGGCCGACGGCGTCATCGAGGTGAACGCCGTGTTTCGTGCCTTCTTCGGTCTGTCGTTTGGCGTCTCGGGGAGCGCAAGCGCAGGCGCAATGAGCGGAGACATCGGCAAGGCCGGCCTTGCTGCGGCGAGTATTTTTGCAATCGTCGACCGCACGCCAAAGATGGCGCCGACCGAGGACAACGCGGCGGTCCTTGCTTCGGTTGCTGTGACTGGCGGCGGGACGTCTGCAGCAGCCGGCGACGGCGCAGCCGCAGCCAAACCCGGCGCCGCAGCCCCGGCCAGCGCCCCAGGAGTGGTGGAGTTTCACAATGTGTCCTTCTCCTACCCAGCTCGGCCCGAGGCGGTTGCCCTGCGGAACTTTTCGGCAACTTTCCGCACCGACTCGACAATTGGCCTCGTCGGCCCTTCTGGCAGCGGCAAGTCCACCATCGTGCAGCTCCTCATGCGCTTCTACGACCCCGACTCGGGCACCATCCTGCTCGACGGCAAGGACCTCAAGGAGTACAACATCGTGGAGCTGCGAGAGCGCATGGGCCTTGTTGGGCAGGAGCCAGCTCTCTTCAGCGACACAGTCCACTACAACATTGCGTACGGCAGGCGAGGCGGCACGGCGGGCAAGCCGCTTGCAGACCTGGGCCTCGCTACGGGGACGCACGCGAGCGTGGCGGCAAGCCGCGGCGAAGTGGAGGCCGCTGCCAAGTCGGCCTTTGCTCACGAGTTCATCCAGCACCGGCTGCCACTTGGCTACTCTACGTTCGTGGGGAACCAGGGCAGCAGCCGTCTCTCTGGGGGCCAAAAGCAACGCATCGCAATCGCCCGCGCACTCGTGCGCAAGCCCGGATTCCTCATCGGCGACGAAGTGACGTCCGCACTGGACACCAAGTCCGAGCAGGAGGTGCAGCGCGCGCTGGACCGCCTTCTCGCGGAAACCAAGCGCAAGGACCTCCACCGGACCTCCGTCTTTGTCGCCCACAGGCTCTCGACCCTCAAAGACGCAGACAACATTCTTGTGCTCGAGGACGGTGAGCTCAAGGAGCAAGGAAGCCACGCCATGCTGCTTGAAAAGGGGGGGTTGTACTCGCGCCTCGCCAAAGCGCAGCAGCTGGCAGGGGGCGCGACGTCCCCCGGCGCAGCTGGCGCAAGCGGCGAGGAGGAGGCTGCTGGGCCGGAGCTCGGTGGGCAGCCAACCATCGATCACTCCCCGAGTACTCCGGCTCGCAGTGGCGTGAATTGATTTCTGTGTGTTGGCTGCCGGCGCCCTGCAGCGCTCTCAAGGCAAAATGCCTCAGCTACGCACGGGCGTCCCACTCGAATGGACCAAGGGCGATTGTCCCCTCGCGGGATTGCATGAGCACAAATGTGCGGGGCTTCACACTAAAATATGTAATCAGACAAGGAAGAAAAAAACGAATGGCGACAACGGCAGGACTCGAACCTACGCACATGAAATGTAACAGTGTTCGAAACTGCCCCCTTAACCACTCGGGCACGTTGTCATGTGCTCAAGTAACGGGTATATGACTATGGATAACTAAAACGTGAACACAACGTGTAAATTTTGTTGTTGTGAGATCCCGATGCTCAACGCCCACTTTGCTATCACGACTCAGTCCCGTGACCAGCGAGACGTGTGTCTCATCCTGTTGCCAAACCTATAGACTTGTCACGCGCGCGCCGAGATCCCGAGGCACCGTGAACTCTGCTCTGTCGGGCAGTCTTTGCACGACCGGGGTTGCAGCACAGCGGCATGCCAAAACAAGCACGCTGGAGAGGCTTGAGCGTGCTACAATGGCAGTGCTCGTCGTAGCATGTTCGTCGCATCCCGCTCACCGGCGCGGCTGGCTGGCAAGCACGGGGACGCTGCGAGTCTTGAATTCTTGGCCCTGATTTGAACGAACATTGGGGCCGTCGGGCTCTGCCCCAGTTCCCGACCCAACCATAGCCCAAGAGAGCGACGGCACACTCTGACCGTTCCACCCAGCGCTTGCCCGCCCCCCCGCTCATCGGACAGCATGGCCACCTTCCGTGTGGATGCAAGCGCAATGGCAAGCGCGCTCTGGGAGGCGACGAGGGCCGGGAACACCGCTGAGGCCAGCAGGCTGCTCGATGAGGGCGCGCCGGTGGACTGGAACAACGCTCGTGCTGTGAGCACTGCGACTGAAGCCACGCTCCCCGCTCACTGGCGGGGGCATGGGTCGTGATACAACCAGAGTGGTGCCTTTCTTTCACCTGTTGGGCTGCTGCGCCACGGACTGCGCGGGCCAGCGTGGGGGCCGTCGAGCGCGAGGGCGACAAAGGCGGTGGCAAGACTTGCTGGTTGCCGATCGGTGACTGGCGTGAAGTTGCGCCGGTCGCGAGCCGTGTGGATTGTGGTTGCTGAAGGCACGAGACCTCGCAGGGTGGTGCTACGGCGCTTGTTGTGGCAGCACGGCGTGGTCATAAGGACTCGGTGGAGCTGCTGGTGGACCGGGGCGCCGACCTGGAGGCCAAGGACCGCGTGAGTGCCGCGGCCGTGTGTTGCTGCGCGACGGGGCGCGCCGGGTGCCACGGGCGGGAACGGGAATGTGGCGATGGCGATGATGCGTCGGGGCGTCGTGCTGCCATCGCGGGCCGTCGTGGGAGGCGGCGCAGGCGGGGTCGATGCCGGCAAGGGAGCGATGGTGCGACAAGGTGCGGTGACGTGAGGGCCTTCGACGTCGCAGTGTGGTGCAACGGCTCTTGTTGCAGCGGCACGGCGTGGCCACAAGGACATGGTGAAGCTACTGCTGGACCGGGGCGCCGACCTGGAGGCCAAGGACCGCGTGAGTGCGGCGGCCGTGTGCTGCTTCGCGACGGGCCACGCCGGGTGCCACGGGCGGGTACCGAGGCGCGGCGATGGCGGCGATGAGTCGGGGCGTCGTGCTGCCATTGCGGGCCGGCGTGGGATGCGGCGCAGGCGAGGTGGGATGTCAGCAGGGGGGCGATGGTGCGACGAGTTGCTGTGCCGTGCGGGCCTGCGACGTCGCAGTACGGTGCAACGGCGCTTGTTGTGGCAGCGCGGCGTGGCCACAAGGACATGGTGGAGCTACTGCTGGACCGGGGCGCCTACCTGGAGTCCGAGGACCGCGTGAGTGCGGCGGCCGTGTGCTGCTTCGCGACGGGCCACGCCGGGTGCCACGGGCGGGTACCGAGGCGCGGCGATGGCTGTGATGCGTCGGGGCGTCGTGCTGCCATCGCGGTGCGGCGAGGGAGGCGGCGGTGGCGGGGGGCGATGTCGGCAGGAGAGCGATGATGCGGCGAGGTGCAGTGACGCGTTGGCCTACGACGTCGCAGAACGGTGCTACGGCGCTTGTTGCGGCAGCATGGCGTGGTCACATGGCCACGGTGGAGCTGTTGGTGGACCGCGGCGCCGACCTGGAGGCCAAGGACCGCGTGAGTGCGGCGGCCATGTGTTGCTTCGCGACGGGCCACGCCGGGTGCCACGGGCGGGTACCGGGGCGCGGCGATGGCTGTGATGCGTCGGGGCGTCGTGCTGCCATCGCGGGCCGGCGAGGGAGGCGGCGGTGGCGGGGTGTGACGTCAGCAGGGAGGCGATGGTGCGACGACGTGAGGTGACACGCGGGCTTGCGACGACTCAGGCTGGCGGTACGGCGCTTTTCCGAGCTACGTACCATGGCCACAAGGACACGGTGGAGCTGCTGCTGGACCGGGGCGCCTACCTGGAGGCCAAGGACCGCGTGAGTGCGGCGGCCGTGTGTTGCTTCGCGACGGGCCACGCCGGGTGCCACGGGCGGGAGGGGAGTGCAGCGATGGCGATGATGCGTCGGGTCGTGGTGGCCCTGTGGCAGGCCAGCGAGGCAGGCAGCGCTGGCGGGGGGGCACGTGAGCAGGCGAGCGATGGTGCGACGAGGTGCGGTGACGTGAGGGCCTGCGACATTGCAGAACGGTGCCACGGCGCTTGTTCTGATGGCTCAAGTTGGTCATATGGCAACAGTGGAGGTACTGCTGGACCGCGGCGCCGACCTGGAGGCCAAGGACCGCGTGAGTGCGGCGGCCATGTGTTGCTTCGCGACGGGCCACGCCGGGTGCCACGGGCGGGTACCGTGGTGCGGCGAAGGCGATGATGCATCGGGACGTCGTGCTGCTGGCAGACCGGCGTGGGAGGCCGCGCTGGCGGGGTGGAATGCGAGCAGGGGAGCGACGGCGCGACGAGGTGCGGTGTCGTGCTGGCACGCGGCGTCGCAGTACGGTGCAACGGCTCTTGTTGCGGCGGCACGGCGTGGTCACAAGGACACGGTGGAGCTGCTGGTGGACCGGGGCGCCGACCTGGAGGCCAAGGACCGCGTGAGTGCGGCGACCGTGTGATGCTGCGCGGCGGGCCGCGCCAGGCGTCGTGTACGTGCGGGCAGGGCGGGGATGGCGAAGATGCGTTGGGGCGTCGTTCTGCTGTCGCGGGCGGGCGTGCGAGGTGGCGCCGGCCGGCAAGGGAGCAATGGTGCGACGAGAAGCTGTGACGTCAAGGCCTGCGACGTCGCAGTATGGTGCAACGGCTCTTGTTGCAGCAGCACGGCGTGGTCATAAGGACACGGTGGATCTGCTGTTGGACCGAGGCGCCGACCTGCACTCCAAGGACCACGTGAGTGCGGCGGCCGTTTGATGCTTCGTGACGGGTCGCGCGGGGCGTTCTGGGCGCGTACCGGGGTGCGGCGGTGGCGGTGATGCGCCGGGGCGTCGTGCTCTCGACGAGGGCCGGCGTGGGAGGCGGCTCTGGCAGGGGGTGATGCCGGCAAGGGAGCGATGGTGCGACGACGTGCGGTGACGTGAGGGCCTGTGACGTCGCAGTGCGGTGCAACGGCGCTTGTCCTGATGGCGTTTGCTGGCCACAAGGACACGGTGCAGCTGCTCCTGGACTGGGGGGCCGACCTGGACGGCAAGGACGACGTGAGTGCGGCGGCCGTGTGATGTTGCGCGACAGGTCGCGCCGGGTGTTGTGGCCGGACGGGCGTGGGGCGCAGTATTGGCGGTTTGCGTGGGGGCGTCGTGCTGCCATCGCGTGCCTGTTTGCGAGGCGGCAGTGGCGGGGTGGGACGTCAGCAGGGGGGCGATGGTGCGACGAATTGATATGTTGTGCGACGTCGCAGTACGGTGCAACGGCTCTTGTTGCGGCTGCACGGCGTGGCCACAAGGACACGGTGCAGCTGCTGCTGGACCGGGGGGCCGACCTGGAGTCCACGGACCGCGTGAGTGTGGCGGCCGTGTGTTGCTACGCTACGGGCCATGCCGGGTGCCACGGGCGAGTACAGGGGTGTGGTGATGGCGATGATGCGTCGGGGCGTCGTGCTGCTGTGGCAGGCCGGCGTGGGATGCGGCGGTGGCGGGGTGGGACGTCAACAGGGGGGCGATGGTGCGACGAGGTGCGGTGACGTGCGGGCCTGCGGCGTCGCAGCATGGCGCGACGGGGCTTGTTGCAGCCGCATCTGATGGCCACAAAGCCACGGTGGAGCTGCTGCTGGACCGCGGCGCCGACCTGGAGGCCAAAGGCTACGTGAGCGTGGCGGCCGTGTGTTGCTGCGCGACGGGCGTTTGAGGCGGGCACCGGGGGTGCGGCAATGGCGGCGATGTGTCGAGGCGTGGTGCAGCAAAGCACGCTGCCGGCGTGGGAGGCGGCCCTGACTGGAGGCGACGTCAGCAGGGGAGCGATGGCGCGATGAGGTGCGGTGACGTGCGGGCCTGTGACCTCGCAGGGTGAGGCTACGGCGCTTGGTCTTGCCGCGTCCCGTGGCCACAAGGACACGGTGCAGCTGCTGCTGGACTGGGGTGCCGACCTGGAGGCCAAGGACTGCGTGAGTGCGGCGGCCATGTGTTGCTGCGCGACGGGCCGAGCCGGGTGCCACGGGCGAGTACGGGGATGTGGCGATGACGGCGATGCGTCGGGGCGTCGTGCTGCTGTGGCAGGCCGTCGTGGGAGGCGGCGCTGGCGGGTTGGGACGTCAGCAGGGGAGCGATGGTGCGACAAGGTGCGGTGACGCGATGGCCTGCGACATCGCAGTGTGGTGCAACGGCGCTTCTTGGAGCTATGTACGATGGCCACAAAGCCACGGTGGAGCTGCTGCTGGACCGCGGCGCCGACCTGGAGGCCAAAGGCTACGTGAGCGTGGCGGCCGTGTGTTGCTGCGCGACGGGCGATTTAGGCGGGCACGGAGGGTGCGGCAATGGCGGTGATGCGTCGGGGGGTGGTGCAGCAAAGCACGCTGCCGGCGTGGGAGGCGGCGCTGGCGGGGGCGATGCCACCAGGGGAGCAATGGTGCGATGAGGTGCGGTGACGTGCGCGCCTGCGACAACTCAGGCTGGCGCTAAGGCGCTATTCCAAGCTACGTACCATGGCCACAAGGACATGGTGGAGCTGCTGCTGGACCGGGGTGCCGACCTGGAGGCCAAGGGCTACGTGAGTGTGGCGGCCGTGTGTTGCTGCGCGACGGACCGAGCCGGGAGCCACGGGCGGGTGGGGAGTGCAGCATGGCGATGGTGCGGCGGGGCGTTGTGCTGCAATCGCGTGCCTGTTTGAAGGCGGCGCTGGCCGAGTGGGACTTCAGCACGGGAGCGATGGTGCGACGAGGTGCGGTGACATGCGGGCCTGCAACGTCGCAGGATGGCTCTACAGCGCTTACCCGAGCTGCATCCGGTGGCCACAAGGACACGGTGGAGCTGCTGCTGGACCGGGGCGCCGACCTGGAGGCCAAGGACTGCGTGAGTGCGGCGGCCGTGTGTTGCTGCGTGACGTGCCGCGCCGGGCGTCGTGGGCCGGCCAGGGGGGGCGGCGATGGCGATGCTGCGTCGGGGCGTCGTGCTGCCGTCGCAGGCCGTCGTGCGCGGCGGCGCTGGCTGGGGGGCGATGATGGTAGGGGAGCGATGGTGCGACGAGTTGCTGTTTCGTGAAGGCCTGCGACGTTGCAGTACGGTGCAACGGCTCTTGTTGCGGCAGCGCGACGTGGCCACAAGGACATGGTGGAGCTGCTGCTGGACCGCGGCGCCTACCTGGAGGCCCAGGACTGCGTGAGTGCGGCGGCCATGTGATGCTTCGCGACAGGCCGCGCCGGATGCCACGAGCGGGCACGGAATGTGGCGATGGTGGCGATGCGTCGGGGCGTCGTGCTGCCATCGCGCGCCGGCGAGGGAGGTGGCGGTGGCGGGGTGGGACGTCAGCAGAGGGGCGATGGTGGATCAGGTGCTGTGTTGTTCGACGTTGCAGCACTTCGTTGTGGCGCTTGTTCGGTCTGCCTGGCAAGTCCTCAAGGACACGGTGGAGCTGTTGGTGGGCTGGGGCGCCGACCCGGAGTCCGAGGACCGCGTGAGTGCGGCGGCCATGTGTTGCTTCGCGACGGGCCACGCCGGGTGCCACGGGCGGGTACCGAGGCGCGGCGATGGCTGTGATGCGTCGGGGCGTCTTGCTGCCATCGCGGTGCGGCGAGGGAGGCGGCGGTGGCGGGGGGCGATGTCGGCAGGAGAGCGATGGTGCGGCGAGGTGCAGTGACGCGATGGCCTGCGACGTCGCAGAACGGTGCTACGGCGCTTGTTGCGGCAGCATGGCGTGGCCACATGGCCACGGTGGAGCTGCTGCTGGACCGCGGCGCCGACCTGGAGGCCAAGGACCGCGTGAGTGCGGCGGCCATGTGTTGCTTCGCGACGGGCCACGCCGGGTGCCACGGGCGGGTACCGAGGCGCGGCGATGGCTGTGATGCGTCGGGGCGTCTTGCTGCCATTGCGGGCCGGCGTGGGAGGCGGTGCTTGGTGGGCGCATGTCGGCAGGAGAGCGATGGTGCGGCGAGGTGCAGTGACGCGATGGCCTGCGACGTCGCAGAACGGTGCTACGGCGCTTGTTGCGGCAGCATGGCGTGGTCACATGGCCACGGTGGAGCTGCTGGTGGACCGGGGCGCCGACCTGGAGGCCAAGGACCGCGTGAGTGCGGCAGCCGTGTGTTGCTGCGCGACGGGGCTCGCCAGGCATAACGGACAGGCTATGGGGTGGCGGTGGCGATGATGCGTCGGGGCGTCTTGCTGCCATCGCGGTCCGGCGAGGGAGGCGGCGGTGGCTGGGTGGCACGTCAGCAGGGGAGCGATGGTGCGGCGAGGTGCAGTGACGCGATGGCCTGCGACGTCGCAGAACGGTGCTACGGCGCTTGTTGCGGCAGCATGGCGTTGTCACAAAGCCACGGTGGAGCTGCTGGTGGACCGCGGCGCCGACCTGGAGGCCAAGGACCGCGTGAGTGCGGCGGCCGTGTGTTGCTTCGCGACGGGCCACGCCGGGTGCCACGGGCGGGTACCGGGGCGCGGCGACGGCTGTGATGCGTCGGCGCGTCGTGCTCCTGTGGCAGGCCGGCGAGGGAGGCGGCGGTGGCGGGGTGAGACGTTAGCAGGGAGGCGATGGTGCGACGACGTGAGGTGACATGCGGGCCTGTGGCGTCGCAGTATGGTGCAACGGCTCTTGTTGCAGCGGCACGGCGTGGCCACAAGGACATGGTGGAGCTACTGCTGGACCGGGGCGCCGACCTGGAGGCCAAGAACAATGTGAGCCTGCCCAAATTCTTATAGCCTGCTCAGTCCTCCGCGAATTGGTCCCACTCTGGGCATGAGGCGCGCTGGAACCAGAGCTACCCAGGCTTTAGGCCCTGCCCCTGGCCTTTGCCGTGCGAGATGATAGCAGTGATGAAAGCCTCGTCAGCTATTGCTTTGCACGATGGTAGGTGTCCCCGAACGCAGGCTGGCAACAACGCGCTGGCCATGTGCACGAGCGCTTCCTGTACCGAAGTGCTCCTCGTTGCCGAGCAGCGCCAGCGATGGCACCGCCGCCGCACCTTGACGCTGTGGGTGCGAACACAAGCGTTGGTCAGGGCGGCTAAGGCGGCACGGAGCTGATGCATTTTGAATTGCTTGAATGAAAATCGTTGGGAGAGAATGAACATAGTTGGGAATGAACATTGTTGGGGGGGATCAAAAACTCGCGTCACCATACCACACACTTGCTGACCTGTGTGGACGTTGAGAGGCCGCATTCTGGTGAAGGACTGATGTTGACCTCAATGGCTAAGGTTCGGCGCGGCGGGGACCTCACGGGGTCGCCCGAGGGACGGGAGGGAGGGGTCAAACGATCGAATTGAGTACACACATACACCACTCGGGGCGCGTGCGTGCGGCCGGTACGGGTACGGGTGCGGCCGGTGAGCCCCACGTGGGCTCGGACCAGTGTGCCCGCCCTGAGGGCGAGCTTGCGAGCGGTCGGATGGCCCGCGGCTGCCGTGGGGGCAGAGCGGGCCTGGGGTTGTTGCCCTGTCTGAGGGCGGCGGCCGCTCAACTCGGTGGAGCAGCAGCACAAGATTTACATCATGGAAATGATCGAAACCTAGGGCTGCTGTACAACTTGGTTGGCATCGAAACGCTACCGCTAAACCTTGCGAGCGCATGTGGCTCTGCTTCCTACGGCAGAGCTGCACCTCGCCGATCGTCAATCGTTTTGCGCCCTCCGAGAAGCGAGCGCACCCGGTGGTCAAGCCCACGTGGGCTTCCCGGGCGACCCCCCGTATTGTCTCGCGCGCGCGCCCCGTGTGGTGTGTGCGTGAACTCGTTTGACCCACCCTCCCGTCGCTCGGGCGACCCTGGCGGTCCCCGCCGAGCCGAATCTTTAGCCACTAGGTCAGCATCGGCGATTCTCGCCTCCACTCTGCCAACCAGAAACAAGACAGCACAAACAAAGTCTAGCCGGCAACGTCTCCGATTCGTCCTGGTGCGTGTGATCGTAGGGAATGGTAATCACGCATCCGGTAGTGGCCAAATGGGCACCTGTTAGGTGTCCGCCGCCAGCGGTTTCGGAGTGGCGGTGCCTTGCTCGGAGACGACAAGCAGACGAGCCGCCTGGCATCGTCTCGACGCTTTGTTGGGTTACGCGGCTTGCCCGCAGCGTGCTTGCGGTGCCCCCAGCTTGACCCTAAGGGTCCCGATCTCTGGTCTGCCCGCGTACTTTGGCGGCCAGGACGAGCAGCTCTCCAGGTTTGCGTGCGCATCGGGCGCTTCGCTTTGCCGTCCGTGCCGTGCGAACGTTCGCACAGCACTCCAGGGCCCGTCGCGGTCGGCTTTGAGGTTGTGCGAGAGAGAAAATCCGCATTCGTGGCCCGCCCGCCCATCCCGCGGCAGGCTGGGAGGTGGCTTGCGAGGTTTCAGTGCCCCTGTGGGTGCAGACTCCGAGCAAGGCACTGCCACTCCTAGCCTGCTGGCGCCGGACTCCTAACGGGTGCCCATTTGGCCACTGCTGGATGCGTGATCACCATCCCTTACGATCACACGCACCAGGGCGAATCGGAGGCGTTGCCGGACAGCCAACTTCTTGAGGAAGGCGAAGGCCGCCGGTCCCATGCGTCCCGTGGTCGTAACGACGAAGGGCACAATGGAGCTCATGTTGTCCTTTGTAGCTGAGCTCTTCTTGTACTCCCTCATCTTGTCATTCTCACGGCGCTCGAGAAAGGCGTCCATGCTGTGCAGGCCCTGCGTCACGCATTTGGCCATCCCGATCGTCTGCGTCCCCCCCGCCGAGTACACCTGCACCGCATCCGCTCTCAGCTGCGCGTCAGACGCCATATACTGCATGAACATCGTTGGGGGGGGTCGAAAACTCGCGTAACCATGCCACACACTCGAGTCACAGACTCACCAATCACCAATCCAGCAACTCCATCACCGATGAATGAACATCGTTGGGGGGGGTCGAAAACTCGCGTAACCATGCCACACACTCGATTCACAGACTCACCAATCACCAATCCAGCAACTCCATCACCGATGAGTCACAAACCGCGCCAAACCCACAATCCCAAGTCTCAAGTCCCAGATCACTCCCATCACACTGCCACGAGTCGCCACTCAGCCGCCCCTGCTCACCGCATACGCTCCACCTGCTGTCGCAGGTACTGCGTCTGCCCGATCAGCTGGGTCGCCAGTCCCTTGGCGATGACCTCGTTCAGCCTCGACAGCCAGCGGAAGGCCCAGCGCGCACGCTCCCTCGGCCGGTCGCCGAA
The DNA here is from genome assembly GCA_008330645.1 of Cafeteria roenbergensis. Classification (NCBI taxonomy): domain Eukaryota; class Bigyra; order Bicosoecida; family Cafeteriaceae; genus Cafeteria; species Cafeteria roenbergensis. The sequence goes on along the minus strand of VLTN01000014.1, from coordinate 7,553 downwards.
GGCCGTGTCCGCCACCTTCTTGAGGAAGGCGAAGGCCGCCGGTCCCAGGGGTCAATGAATGAACATCGTTGGGGGGGGTCGAAAACTCGCGTAACCATGCCACACACTCGATTCACAGACTCACCAATCACCAATCCAGCAACTCCATCACCGATGAGTCACAAACCGCGCCAAACCCACAATCCCAAGTCTCAAGTCCCAGATCACTCCCATCACACTGCCACGAGTCGCCACTCAGCCGCCCCTGCTCACCGCATACGCTCCACCTGCTGTCGCAGGTACTGCGTCTGCCCGATCAGCTGGGTCGCCAGTCCCTTGGCGATGACCTCGTTCAGCCTCGACAGCCAGCGAAAGGCCCAGCGCGCACGCTCCCTCGGCCGGTCACCAAAGGCCGTGTCCGCCACCTTCTTGAGGAAGGCGAAGGCCGCCGGTCCCATGCGTCCCGTGGTCGTGATGACGAAGGGCACAATGGAGCTCAAGTTGTCCTTTGTAGCTGAGCTCTTCTTGTACTCCCTCATCTTGTCATTCTCACGGCGCTCGAGAAAGGCGTCCATGCTCTGCAGGCCCTGCGTCACGTAGGACTTGCTCACCGCCGAGGTGATCTGCACGTCGACGAGACGGGTGGTCTCGAAGTCGACGTGCACCCGCAGGTCCGGTCGCTTGCGCGCGGCCTCGCTGGACCCCGGCTGGGACCCGAAGCGCGCCTGCCCGTCCTGCCAGCTGGAGGGCTCCACCACCGACTGCAGCCCCGCCGAGCGCACCGCTGCGTGCAAGACGTCGCGGACGTCGTTGTGCGCCCGGATGGTGGAGCCCTTGCCGCAGCGGCAACGCGCCAGGTGGTGTGCCACGCCGGAGACCCCGCCGATGTGGACAGTGCCTCTCGCCGTGGTGTCCCCCTGCACGCACGCGCAGTTGATCGACACGCCGTCCGGCACCACGTGGTCGGCCTCGGAGGCTCCGATGCGGTAGCGTTCCACCACCGCGAACTCCTCGTCTGTGAGCCCGCGGGGCCCCATCATCGTGTTGCGGAGCCAGTAGTGCGTTCCCGGCACGCATGCCTCCCGGAACGCGACCAGGTCGCTCATGACGCGCAGCATGGCCGGGTCGTCGATGTTGGCGACACGCTTCTCCGGCGTGCCCTTTGCCAGCGCCTCGGCCCTGCAGCGTGCTGTGCAGGCCCTGCGCGCCTTGGCCAGACGGCGCAGGAAGACACACTCGTGCTTGATGCGCAGCATGTCGTCGTGATGCAGCACCATCTTGCGCTGCCAGGGCGCCTCGGTCTGCTCGTTCGCCCGCGCCGTCACCCCGTCGCCGTACAGGCACTTGCGGAGCTTGGCCTTCAGGTCATCCGACAGCACGCCCAAGGTGTCGGGCAAGAAGCCCTCGAACCCTGTCGCTGCGGCCAGGCAGCGGGCTCCCTTGCAGGCCCTGATGAACTCCTCCACCAGGTTTGCCGCTGCCTCCATGTCATCCGACGACTCGTCGTCAGATCTGAGCTCCATCATCGCCTCCAGCGCCAGCTCCTCGATCTCGGCGCGCAGCTCTTCCAGGCCCTCGACAGCCCCCGCGATGTCCGACCTCCACACGTGCGCCAGCTGGTAGCGCTTCTTCACCCTGGCGGCATGAAGGTCGGCCTCCTTGCCCACGACGCAGTCCTTGTCCGGCCTGAAGTACCGTGCCTCGGTGCAGGCGTCCTTGTACTCCTTGCTGTCCCGCTCGTAGTCCCGGTAGGCTCCCTTGGCGACCTCCTCGCATCGCAGCAGGATGTCGCCCACCTCCTTGGTCGCATCGCTGCGGTCTGAGCGCTTCAGCGCCCGCATCACGAGTTTCTTGAGCGAGATGCCCTTCCAGTTGGGGTCGTTGCCGTCCGCGTCCGCGTCGGGTCCGTCCCTGGCCAACCCGATCGCCGGCGTTCGCCTGACCGAGTAGACCTGTGCCGCATCCGCTCTCGGCTGTGCGGCATCAGATGTCTCTTGGCCGGTTGGAGCGCCAGCCGCACTAGCTGCCGCTGCGCCGCCGCCGCCCGTCGTCATCTCGGTCGCCGCTCCCGCCGCGCTGGCGGCAGCCGCACCTCCGCCGACCGTCTGGCCTCCGCTTGTCGGTGTTGGCTGATGCCCCGGTTCAGCCGCTCCCCCCGTACCGCTGACGAGCCAGCCGTCCAGCGTACCTGCAAGCTGCTGCCCGTGCGCCGGCCCCTCCTCGCAGTCCTCCTTGGACTCGCTCTCTCCGACCGCCGGGTGGTCCACCCACGGCGTGCCGCCCGCTGCAGCAGCCGCCGCACCTGACTCATCCTCCGCTTCCGCCTCGCCGGCGTTGGCTGGTCCCGCTCCGGCACCACTCCCCGACGCCGCTTCGCCTCCGCCTCCACCAGTGCCGGGTCCGTCGAGGGCCTCCTCCGGCGGTGGCGCCATCTCGAACCGCCCTTTCCGCATGTCCCGAACGGCCTCGATGAAGCCCGCTGTCGCCTCGAAGCGGAACTGCGCCACGCCAGGCAGGCCCATGCCACCGGCTTTGCAGCCCTTGCTCAGCATCTTCGCCAGCTTCATCTGAGCGTAGCCTCCCTTCTTCAAGGCCGGGTTGGACGCTGCCGATGCGAGCCGAGTCACACCGTCGGCTTCCCGGCCCAGGAGCGCCCACCACGCCTCCCGCCTTGCGTGCTCGTCCGGCAGCCCCCGAACAAGCGCCTCGATGGCCTTGGACATGGCCTCACGGAAGCCGTCCTCGGTCACCGTGCACATCTCGTCCGAGAGCGCGTGGCCGATCGCATCCAGCTCCGTCTTGTGCGCAACCGCCGACAGGTTGGCCAGCAGCGCCGCATGGAACACCGCCAGCTCCTGGCCCGCCGCCGCACCCGCTGCTCTGTGCAGGTAGCTGAACTTCTGGCCCACCACCGACAGCAGCAGGTGGTGCGCCCGCTTGAGCCCGCAGACCTCGATGCCCGCGAGCAGGCGCTCCGCCGCCGGCCCAAACTCTTTCTCCAGTCGCTTCATCGAGTGCTCTAGAGCCACCTCCGGTGAGAGGTCCTCCCCCACAGGACACTGCAGCACCGCCACGCTCCGTTCGGTGAGGTGGCACCCCTCCAGCACCGAGGGTGGGGACCCTGGATCGTCCCTACTCCGCTTCATCACCCGCTGAATTCTGGCCTTCGTTTCCTCGCGCTGTCCACGTTTGCACAGCACCTGGGTCTTGCTGGTGTTCATCCGCAGCCCCACCGTGCTGAGCCGCTCGGCCAGCATCTGGGCTGCCTTGAAGGCGCTCCTCCTCGGGCCCACCAGCGTCGTGTCGTCGGCCATCTGCAAGATGAGCACATCTGGGAAGGCGCGCCTCACCTCGTCCACCAGGGGGTGCACTGCGATCGCAAACAGTGCGCCCGCTGCCGGGTCGCCTTGACGCACGCCCCTGTTGGACTTGAATGAACGTCGTTGGGGGGGGGTCAAGAACTCGCGTCACCATACCACACACTCGATTCACAGACTCATCAATCACCAATCCTGCAACTCCATCACCGATGAATCACGAATCACGCCAAACCCACAATCCCAAGTCTCAAGTCCCAGATCACTTGGGTTAGGGTTAGATTTAGGATGAACATCGTTGGGGGGGGTCGAAAACTCGCGTCACCATACCACATACTCGAGTCACAGACTCATCAATCACCAATCCAGCAACTCCATCACCGATGAATCACAAACCGCGCCAAACCCGCAATCCCAAGTCTCAAGTCCCAGATCACTCCCATCACACTGCCTCGAGTCGCCACTCAGCCGCCCCTGCTCACCGCAAACGCTCCACCTGCTGTCGCAGGTACTGCGTCTGCCCGATCAGCTGGGTCGCCAGTCCCTTGGCGATGACCTCGTTCAGCCTCGACAGCCAGCGAAAGGCCCAGCGCGCACGCTCCCTCGGCCGATCACCGAAGGCCGTGTCCGCCACCTTCTTGAGGAAGGCGAAGGCCGCCGGTCCCATGCGTCCCGTGGTCGTGATGACGAAGGGCACAATGGAGCTCAAGTTGTCCTTTGTAGCTGAGCTCTTCTTGTACTCCCTCATCTTGTCATTCTCACGGCGCTCGAGAAAGGCGTCCATGCTCTGCAGGCCCTGCGTCACGTAGGACTTGCTCACCGCCGAGGTGATCTGCACGTCGACGAGACAGGTGGTCTCGAAGTCGACGTGCACCCGCAGGTCCGGTCGCTTGATGAACATCGTTGGGGGGGGTCGAAAACTCGCGTAACCATACCACACACTCGATTCACAGACTCACCAATCACCAATCCAGCAACTCCATCACCAATGAGTCACAAACCGCGCCAAACCCACAATCCCAAGTCTCAAATCCCAGATCCCTGCCATCACACTGCCTCGAGTCGCCACTCAGCCGCCCCTGCTCACCGCAAACGCTCCACCTGCTGTCGCAGGTACTGCGTCTGCCCGATCAGCTGGGTCGCCAGTCCCTTGGCGATGACCTCGTTCAGCCTCGACAGCCAGCGGAAGGCCCAGCGCGCACGCTCCCTCGGCCGGTCGCCGAAGGCCGTGTCCGCCACCTTCTTGAGGAAGGCGAAGGCCGCCGGTCCCATGCGTCCCGTGGTCGTGATGACGAAGGGCACAATGGAGCTCATGTTGTCCTTTGTAGCTGAGCTCTTCTTGTACTCCCTCATCTTGTCATTCTCACGGCGCTCGAGAAAGGCGTCCATGTTCTGCAGGCCCTGCGTCACGTAGGACTTGCTCACCGCCGAGGTGATCTGCACGTCGACGAGACGGGTGGTCTCGAAGTCGACGTGCACCCGCAGGTCCGGTCGCTTGCGCGCGGCCTCGCTGGACCCCGGCTGGGATCCCGAAGCGCGCCTGACCGTCCTGCCAGCTGGAGGGCTCCACCACCGACTGCAGCCCCGCCGAGCGTACCGCCGCGTGCAGGACGTCGCGGACGTCGTTGTGCGCCCGGATGGTGGAGCCCTTGCCGCAGCGGCAACGCGCCAGGTGGTGTGCCACGCCGGAGACCCCGCCGATGTGGACGGTGCCTCTCGCCGTGGTGTCCCCCTGCACGCACGCGCAGTTGATCGACACGCCGTCCGGCACCACGTGGTCGGCCTCGGAGGCTCCGATGCGGTAGCGTTCCACCACCGCAAACTCCTCGTCCGTGAGCCCGCGGGGTCCCATCATCGTGTTGCGGAGCCAGTAGTGTGTTCCCGGCACGCATGCCTCCCGGAACGCGACCAGGTCGCTCATGACGCGGAACATGGCCGGGTCGTCGATGTTGGCGACACGCTTCTCCGTCGTGTGCCCTTGGCCAGCGCCTCGGCCCTGCAGCGTGCTGTGCAGGCCCTGCGCGCCTTGGCCAGCCGGCGCAGGAAGGCGCACTCGTGCTTGATGCGCAGCATGTCGTCGTGGTGCAGCACCATCTTGCGCTGCCAGGGCGCCTCGGTCTGCTCGTTCGCCCGCGCCGTCACCCCGTCGCCGTACAGGCACTTGCGGAGCTTGGCCTTCAGCTCGCCCGGCAGCTTACCCAGGGTGTCGGGCAAGAAGCCCTCGAACCCTGTCGCTGCGGCCAGGCAGCGGGCTCCCTTGCATGCCCTGATGAACTCCTCCACCAGGTTTGCAGTTGCCTCCATGTCATCCGACGACTCGTCGTCAGATCTGAGCTCCATCATCGCCTCCAGCGCCAGCTCCTCGATCTCGGCGCGCAGCTCTTCCAGGCCCTCGACAGCCCCCGCGATGTCCGACCTCCACACGTGCGCCAGCTGGTAGCGCTTCTTCACCCTGGCGTCATGAAGGTCGGCCTCCTTGCCCACGACGCAGTCCTTGTCCGGCCTGAAGTACCGTGCCTCGGTGCAGGCGTCCTTGTACTCCTTGCTGTCCCGCTCGTAGTCCCGGTAGGCTCCCTTGGCGACCTCCTCGCATCGCAGCAGGATGTCGCCCACCTCCTTGGTCGCATCGCTGCGGTCTGAGCGCTTCAGCGAGCTCCTCACGAGTTTCTTGAGCGAGATGCCCTTCCAGTTGGGGTCGTTGCCGTCCGCGTCCGCGTCGGGTCCGTCCCTGGCCAACCCGATCGCCGGCGTTCGCCTGACCGAGTAGACCTGTGCCGCATCCGCTCTCGGCTGTGCGGCATCAGATGTCTCTTGGCCGGTTGGAGCGCCAGCCGCACTAGCTGCCGCTGCGCCGCCGCCGCTCGTCGTCATCTCGGTCGCCGCTCCCGCCGCGCTGGCGGCAGCCGCACCTCCGCCGACCGTCTGGCCTCCGCTTGTCGGTGTTGGCTGATGCCCCGGTTCAGCCGCTCCCCCCGTACCGCTGACGAGCCAGCCGTCCAGCGTACCTGCAAGCTGCTGCCCGTGCGCCGGCCCCTCCTCGCAGTCCTCCTTGGACTCGCTCTCTCCGACCGCCGGGTGGTCCACCCACGGCGTGCCGCCCGCTGCAGCAGCCGCCGCACCCGACTCATCCTCCGCTTCCGCCTCGCCGGCGTTGGCTGGTCCCGCTCCGGCACCACTCCCCGACGCCGCTTCGCCTCCGCCTCCACCAGTGCCGGGTCCGTCGAGGGCCTCCTCCGGCGGTGGTGCCATCTCGAACCGCCCTTTCCGCATGTCCCGAACGGCCTCGATGAAGCCCGCTGTCGCCTCGAAGCGGAACTGCGCCACGCCAGGCAGGCCCATGCCCCCGGCTTTGCAGCCCTTGCTCAGCATCTTTGCCAGCCTCATCTGAGCGTAGCCTCCCTTCTTCAAGGCCGGGTTGGACGCTGCCGATGCGAGCCGAGTCACACCGTCGGCTTCCCGGCCCAGGAGCGCCCACCACGCCTCCCGCCTTGCGTGCTCGTCCGGCAGCCCCCGAACAAGCGCCTCGATGGCCTTGGACATGGCCTCACGGAAGCCGTCCTCGGTCACCGTGCACATCTCGTCCGAGAGCGCGCGTGGCCGATCGCATCCAGCTCCGTCTTGTGCGCCACCGCCGACAGGTTGGCCAGCAGCGCCGCGTGGAACACCGCCAGCTCCTGGCCCGCCGCCGCACCCGCTGCTCTGTGCAGGTAGCTGAACTTCTGGCCCACCACCGACAGCAGCAGGTGGTGCGCCCGCTTGAGCCCGCAGACCTCGATGCCCGCGAGCAGGCGCTCCGCGGCCGGCCCGAACTCCTTCTCCAGTCGCTTCATCGAGTGCTCAAGTGCCACCTCCGGCGGGAGTTCCTCCCCCACAGGACACTGCAGCACCGCCACGCTCCGTTCGGTGAGGTGGCACCCCTCCAGCACCGAGGGTGGGGACCCTGGATCGTCCCTACTCCGCTTCATCTCCCGCCGAATTCTGGCTTTGGTTCTCTCGAGCTGTCCTCGCTTGCACAGCACCTGGGTCTTGCTGGTGTTCATCCGCAGCCCCACCGTGCTGAGCCGCTCGGCCAGCATCTGGGCTGCCTTGAAGGCGCTCCTCCTCGGGCCCACGAGCGTCGTGTCGTCGGCCATCTGCAAGATGAGCACATCTGGGAAGGCGCGCCTCACCTCGTCCACCAGGGGGTGCACTGCGATCGCAAACAGTGCGCCGCTGCCGGGTCGCCTTGACGCACGCCCCCTGTTGGACTTGAATGAA